>CAXIVR010000010.1:54632499-55236666 GCA_964035755.1 Teleogryllus oceanicus | reverse complement strand
TTTTATGATTTGCAAACTTGTAATTTTGTATTTATGACTTAATCATTTTAAAATTTTAAACCTAAAATTAATTACGTAATTTTACACATGGCTTCCAGTGGCCAAGACATTTATGGATTTGAGGGAGCGTGCAAAGTAAATGTGTGAAACATTTGGAGAGTGTAAAAAGTGTACAATTAAAATGTGTCAATTACAACATTAAGGGATATGGCAAGAATTGTATTTGATTGTTTCTAATTAGTGAGATAACCTGATGATAGAACGAAACCAAATTATTAGTAAGCGATTGCCTTACGGTTATGCTTCAGCTTGTTACCGCCCATATGTCGGTTACATTGATTTTTGAGGAGCACCTGAGAACGTCAAGACAGGACAAGTTTGCAATTATAGTATTACCGAATTGCAAGAGATCGCGCTAGCTGTAGGCTTTTTAGAGAATAGTGAAAAGGTAGAGCGATCACAAGCTACTTTCCATTTTAGAGTCAAGCAACTGTCTGCACTTTAATCCGTTTAAGTTTTCGATACCTTATCACGAAAGTGCCGCGGGTCAGGGTCTGTTGCTTGCACTCCCCCTTCTCCCTGAAAATAAATCCAAGTAAAAAATGAAACAAATGGTGTCAAGAGACGAATTACAGCATAAATTTTCTTGACTTTCATAAACTGACCTGACACATCCTGGGGATATTAATTTTCAGTTACAAAAATAATCTTTCCATCTGTTTTTGGATTTCAGTGGTTTGAATTTGCACAAATAACATTATTACATAGACTTACTAATTACAATTAAAGTGTTTTTGTGTAATTAGTGATTAAAGTAGCGGTTTGGGAATGTGTTGGCGTTTCAGCCTATACATGTGCTCACATTTGGATACGAAGAAACTACAAGACTTCTCAGTAAACTAAGGAGATTTTATAAATTTTTTTCACATGACGTAAAAGATTGTCTTTTAGGTAACGTCTTCTATTGGAAATATATTTTACAATTCCAGCTGTTAAACTCACATACAAATTTGTGTATTCAGACCAAAAATCAAAGTGCCCAGACAATCTTTAAATCTCCACATATGTTTCTAATGATTTTATTAGGAATCTTGTATAAAATTATTACATACAACTTACAAATTATATAAATAATTCCATATACCTCTTTGATTTTCATAATACGGAAAAGGAGCAATGCATTTAAACCCGTTTCGATGTAGAGTTAATGTTTTAAAAAAAATTATTGACTTTCTATTCAACTAGCTTTTCGATTATTTTGAATACAGAAGTAAGTAACAGATGGGGGGGATGGGACATACTCAGGTAAATGTGGTTAACAAGATGTACTGCTCAATGCGTATTAATTTATTTTAACTTTAAGTTGAGGTATATTAGAGAATGGGAAGAGGTAAGAAGAATGAAGTAGGTTGTTTGTAAAGGTTTGTTTAAAATTTTAATGTTGAGTGGAAGAAGTCCTTCGGCAAAAGATATCGGATGGGATGTGGGAAGTATCCTTTTTGGTCCAGGTGGAGGGTGGCAATGCTGAGGCACGAAGGTAGGTGAGAGTGGAACTTTTCGAAAGCGTTGTATATAAATTCGGAGACTGATGCAATTTGAAGTTTCTGGCGGATATATGGAGAGTTTGATACGAATTATGGGTCTTTGAGTGAAAGTCATAAATATTTATTTTGTACTATCTGAAGCTTTTATAAATAGAGCAGATTTTAATCTAACCTTTGACGAATCAACAAACAAAAGCCATTCCTCTGGATTATGAACATATTCTAGAGTATCTGGCACCGAGGAAATATTTTATTGCACAGTATTACATTATTGGGAAGAAAAACACTACCTCAAATATATTCGACAATTTCGAAAACATATAAAACATAGTTCACGATCAAAAAGATTTTACCTTTTGTGATAAGAAAACTTCCCAACTAAATTTTCGGTAAATTAAAATACACATCAAAGTTTTACTTTATCAAGTAAGTTTAATTTATTTTTCTTCATATATAAACTCAATCTACCCGCGGAATTGGATTCATATAGAACTAAGTTTATTATTAAACCATTATTTGACTTTTAAATTACTGGAACAGATGCTTAATTTTTTAGGAAACTTCTATTCGTTTTTAAAACGCACTTCTGTGTGACACTTTTGTTGCTGTGTAGATCTTTAGTCGTTATTTTGTGGGGCGCAGATAGTACGCTTCGAAGTCGTACTTATTAGAGGTTTTTCAGATTTTTAATTTTTTCTGCGTCGCCGTCCCCCATTAGGACAAACGTCGCCCTTGACAGTCGCATACAATGGGAGGGGGAGCAATGAGTGATTTCAACGTCGCCGTTTCTCTTTGTTTAAGTAAGGAGTTACTGTTTCATCGTTTAGGACAGGTCTGCACCACGCCTGCCGCTTCGGGTATTCTGCACTCAAGAGCCGGAGGTGTGTCCGTGAGAGCGGTGCAAGTGCAAGTAGTGGGGGGTAGGCAGCTTTATGGGCAGGGGAGCAGCTTACTATTGCACATTGGGAACGGCGCGGCGCAAAGATTGAATGCCTTGGTTTTTTGATTGATTCGTGTTTCCGGGCGCGTCAACTGCTTTGGTCATTAGTCCCGTTAGTGAAGTTCATGTTTTTCTCGGAAGATGGCGGTGATCTTTCCCCGCTGGATGGCGAGATCCGGCGCCGACCTACCGTCGGCTAGTGGGGTTTCCCCTAAACAGGACTCTCCCACCAGCGAGGCACCGCCCCAGCCGGGACAAGCTCTAAGCTCCCGACCGGTCTCCCGGAATATGTGGTAGTGTAGTGCATGTTAGTGTAAGTATGTGTGTAAGGGAAGAGGAAGGACAGATCGTGCGCGGTCCGTGGCCCGTTTCGTAGGGTACTGCTCCGGCATTCGCCTGGTGTTGATCGGAGAAACCACGGAAAACTACCGATCAGTGCAGCCGGCCGCTAGAATTCTCCTCCAGACAGCGACTGAATTCGACCTAGCTGAAAAGCTAGTGTCGAAAACCTTGCCGCCGTCAGGACTCGAACCTAGGACCTCTCGGTCAGAGGCGCTGCAGAATGCCTTGGCTTCTAATGCAATGAACCATACTGTAAACCCAGTTATTTAACTGGGAAATGTCCCCCGTATTTGTAGCTATAAGGGCCATAATTCAATGTTCACGTTCGTCTTTGCATTGCTATGTATCGACTTATTTTCCTTTTATAATTTTTTTAGAATGTGATCATTGTGTCTTAAACAATAATTTAAAGCAGTGTCCTTTTTAAAATGTTTTATTCCATTCTATCATTTATTACAAATTAATAATTATCGATTCAATTACAAAGTAATAATTAATTGATTTTTAATCAGTAAGTTATAATCTCCAAACGATAGCAAAGCGAAGGAAATTATGTGAGTATACCTAACGAAAACATCCGATGTACTGGATATTGTCAACTCTAATGAAGGCCATTTGTATAAAGATTTAATTTTACCCTAGTGAAGATTTATTAATGTTTTATGGACATTATACTCATAAAATTCAGTTAATATATTTTAAATACAGTACAGTACAGTAGTGTACTAAATAAAGTACAAGATTTTTTAAAATTTTAATATGACTGATCCAAATATGTGGGTATGTCTAATTGGTTTAAGTTTCATATTTCACTTTGTCATCTGTTGAGAGCAGAAATTTCCCATACGACGCAAAAGGCAATACTACATGAACTGTATGTAACAAAGCGTCATGTTCTCGCCGATTGATATTTCAATTTACGCGCCACGTCTCCAATTGCCCATTCTCGTTGGTGGCCCCCACTACTGGCATGGGTCTCGCCCCCTCCCTTCTCAGCCTCCTGGATTTGCACTGGAGAGGCTCGCATGAGGTCAGCGAAATGCTGTGCACGCCTGGTTTAGGACTTCATTTGTCAACCCTTCGCAATGCTCTCGACTTTCAACGCTTAGCGGACGTTAACAAAAGAAAATCATCGCCGTGCGCAATCTCTTTGTGGAAACTCCAGCGTTCTTTTCAGCCAGGTCCGCTTGTGAGTATGTTGCAACATTAGTTTAGTATTTGCCGTTGTTGGAAAGGCTTGTGCAATCGGAGCAACAATGTGAATGTTGAACTCGTTCTTAAAAAGGAAAGGCTTGTGCAATCGGGGGAACAACGTGAATGTTGAACTCGTTCTTAAAAGGAACGGCTTGTGCAATCGGAGCAACAATGTGAATGTTGAACTCGTTCTTAAAAGGAAAGGCTTGTGCAATCGGGGAACAATGTGAATGTTGAACTCGTTCTTAAAAAGGAAAGGCTTGTGCAATCGGAGCAACAATGTGAATGTTGAACTCGTTCTTAAAAAGGAAAGGCTTGTGCAATCGGAGCAACAATGTGAATGTTGAACTCGTTCTTAAAAAGGAAAGGCTTGTGCAATCGGAGCAACAATGTGAATGTTGAACTCGTTCTTAAAAAGGAAAGGCTTGTGCAATCGGAGCATCAATGTGAATGTTGAACTCGTTCTTAAAAAGGAAAGGCTTGTGCAATCGGAGCAACAATGTGAATGTTGAACTCGTTCTTAAAAAGGAAAGGCTTGTGCAATCGGAGCAACAATGTGAATGTTGAACTCGTTCTTAAAAAGGAAAGGCTTGTGCAATCGGGGGAACAATGTGAATGTTGAACTCGTTCTTAAAAGGAAAGGCTTGTGCAATCGGGGAACAACGTGAATGTTGAACTCGTTCTTAAAAAGGCTTGTGCAATCGGGGAACAATGTGAATGTTGAACTCGTTCTTAAAAAGGAAAGGCTTGTGCAATCGGAGCAACAATGTGAATGTTGAACTCGTTCTTAAAAAGGAAAGGCTTGTGCAATCGGAGCAACAATGTGAATGTTGAACTCGTTCTTAAGAAGGAAAGGCTTGTGCAATCGGAGCAACAATGTGAATGTTGAACTCGTTCTTAAAAGCGGTCAATTGCAGCGCAGAAAGGAACGCAAGAATAGAAAATGTTCAAAATATATATGCTTTTTCTGTACTTTAAAAATTGAAATTATTTTAACTTAACTTGCATAAAATCATTGTAATATATTCCTGAATACACGTGTCGTTAGAATAAATTAGTTACACAATTTTCCTTCAATTTATTTTACAATTTCATCTCGGGTCCGGCGTTCACCCCAAATTGGTATCATCTTGGTGCCGGTAGTAATTTATGATTATTCCCAGTCCTAATTATCGCTTTATAATGCGCGAGTTAATTAGGAGATCATAATTTCCTCCTCTCTACACAAGCTTGCAAAATGACAACGCGCGATGCTTTGTCGTGATGAATAAAAACGACACGTGAAATGAGCCCACTAACCGGGTCATAATTTCTTCCCGGGGACCACACATACTTCTGCACTCCATCACAATTTTCAAAGCGGCGCTTTGTTTTGCAAAGCGTTATGGCTCCGCGGACGCGTGTTTACCCCGCGCACAGAAAGAAGCCCCAAAGATCTAAAGAAATGCTAAATATAGCCGGCATTATATCTCCGCCGCACTTCCAGCTGACACTGAGGCGGACGCGGAGAGCCCTGGGCGCGACAGGGGAATTACCGCGCACAAACACACCAGGGCTTCACTCCGCCGCGCGCTCGTCGCTTGTTTCTCTGACCCGGCGCGGAAGCCGGCGACTTGCGGAAACCAAATGTTGCGGGACGCCAACCTCTGCCTTGCGATTATTTCAACGGCGAGGGTGATTTCATAATGCACAGGTTGGCAACAATGTGAGGTATACGCAGTGCCGGTGCTAGTCATAAGCAGACCTGGTGATTGCGCGGGGTCCCGTACATGAAGGGGCACCGATGATGGGACGGATGGGCAAAATTAGTAAACATTTGAAGAATAAATTAGAACTTGAGAAAATCGTTATCGTAATTTTATAAGTCGCGATACAGTAGTCTGATATTTCATAACATTTTTAATTAATTTTTTATCTTGAATAGTTAAATTATAGTCATTACTTATGATCTAGACCTCTATGAAAGGAATCAAATGACACACACATAGTTCCTCTCTTCCTTCTCTCACCGCCCCGTATTCATTACCTTCATTATATTTTCCGATGTCAACATGACGGAGAGGCAAGTAGAGGAAGAGGCCGGCAAGCGGGCGGCAGTCAGATGAAGAGAGAGTTGTTCCCACAGCACAAATAGTGTGTTTCGGCCAAACTGAGGAGGTGGCTTTTGTAACGACTGCATACCCAACTTTCCCTGCGGCGAGTGCGGAAGAAAGAGCAATAGTCAGCTCAGTGGGAGAGGGCGTCGGAGACCGCAGCCCGCGTTCGATACCCGGCGGCGCCGTTCCGCACTCGCTCTGAGCGGCGCGGATTGCGACGGAGGGGAGGCGAGATTGAGCTCCCCCCCTTCCCCGGGCGTCCGCGAGGCTCCGATCAGAGGGGATGCGCGTCCGGCCGGAGGAATGTTAGGGCCGACCGATTCAGACGAAAGGTTGCGGCCACACTGCGGCGGGCATTCGTCCTCAAATCATTACTGATGGATACGGAATGGAAATGATTGAAACGTATCGATGAGGGCCATATTTAATGATACGCCTGATTCGACAGATATACTTGTAAACGCTACTTTACTCTCTTATTGAAGTAGTGAGATTTGTTTAATATTTGGGAGAAACTATTAATAACCCATTTCTTACATTTTTTGTGCAATTTTCTCCCATTATTTCGAATAATCGTAAATAACGTATATACATGTTGACAAGTTCGGTTTGGCCGACTAATTCAAGTTAATTTGGTAGCGTTCTGCCGTCGTAGATCGGACGTGTTCGCTGTGACCTGAGACGCGGCGCAGTGCGAGTGTGCGTGGTTGGTGGGGTGGAGCGAGTGACGGTGGCGCGCGGATCCTCTAAGGCCGCGCCCTTGGCGCCTCTCCCGCCCACCGCCCACCGCCCAGCCACACGCCCGCCCGCCCGTCCGCCCGTCTACTCGCCCGCCCGCCCAACCCGCCCGCCCGCCCAACCCGCCCGCCCGCCCAACCCGTCCGCCCGTCCGCCCGTCCGCCCGTCCGCCCGTCCGCCCGTCCGCCCGTCCGCCCGTCCGCCCGTCCGCCCGTCCGCCCGTCCGCCCGTCCGCCCGTCCGCCCGTCCGCCCGCCCGCCCCCCCGCCCGCCCGCCCACTCGCCGTCCACCGGCCCGCTCGTCCACCGACCCGCCCATCCACCGGCCCCGCCCGCCCGAACAAACGCCCTCCCGCCCAAACACCCGCCCAACCATCCGCCCTCCCGCCCAAACACCCGCCTCATTCCTCCCGCCGCCCACTGCCGTCCACCGCGCGCGGGCCGGGAGAGAAAAGAAAAAAGGGAAGACGCGGGCGCAGCGGAGCAACCGACGATTTATTTGGCGCGCGTGCGCGGAAGGGCGGATGGGGTGAAGGGCTTCCCTTCAACCCGCCCACCCGCTGCAGGACACTGCGGGTCCAACCCACCCGGATTGAGATGCATGTTTGATCAGTATGAAGCGAATCTATGCGTATGAAAAGGGACGAACGATTGATGAAACAGCTCTTTTGCGGGCGCTCAAATTAGCCACGCCACTGGGAGCGGCACCGCGTCCCAGGGGTGCAACACCCTTATTGTGGAATTACAACGGGGTATGTCCCGTTTAATTAAATCATTTGGGAGTACTGTAACATAAAATGTGTTGAACTATTGTGTACGACTACGAGTAATGCAGCTGTTTTCAATTCTTTTGCTTAAATACAATTCTGTAAACTATTTGCACATCAGTACGTCGTTTTGTCTGTGTTGAGCGTGAATACAGGTAAAGTAAATTTCACACGCTCCTTGCATGTCAACTATTTGAAAAACTGGGCGTTGTTGATAAGTTCTTACCGCAGCGGTACTTTTACCATTTATTACCATGAATATCCAGAATGATACGGGTACCCATGGACGAGGCGGGGAGGGAATGAGAGGCGGACGAGACTGGGCGGGGCGGACGGGGCGGGACAGGACGGGGGGGGGGAAAGGCAGGGCAGGGGGAGAGAGAGAGAGAGAGAGAGAGAGAGAGAGAGGGGGGATAAGGTGGGTGGAGGAGAATCATGGCAGATTGGGACGGAAAGGGGTGCCAAGTGGGGGAAGTGAGGTGCGTGGTGTGGCGGGGTGGGGCGAGACGTGTGTGTTGTGTTGGCGGGTGGGGCGGGCGAGGTGGGCGGGGCGGCGTGGGGCGATGCGGGGCGGGCAAGGCGAACGAAGCGGGCGGAGCGGGTGAGGTGGGCGGCGGACGGAGAGCGAGATCAAAAGGCGGGACTCCGTTTGCCCGGCCGCCGGTCGGGCAGCACCAGCAACGCGTCCGGTTATTATTTATTTTGCACGCCGTCCACCACAGTGACAGGAAACTCGCAAAACGAAGGCGCACTTGTGACTACTAACACGTTGCAACGCACCAATAAACATTCCACCATTTCCGTCAAAAATGGATTTTGTAAAATTGCCAGAAGTGGTTTTATTTCCGAAATCACAGATTTCGGCACTATTACGAAAATATAATGTAATCATTCGTAATAATTAAAAAGGGTAATATTACGAAAATACAAGTCAAGGCTAGTGGTAACATTAAAAGAATTTCACGGAATGTAATTCAACTGAATAATAGAGTGAAGAAAGCAAACTTTGTGTATTATCAAATAAATAAGAACTTGTTAAGAATGAATGTAGGTACTAAAACAAAACTCCAAATTTGTAAGTCCGTTTATATACCAACATTTATATATGGAACTGAAAGTATGCCACATAATACGAAAACATTAAGAATGAAACAAATTGTGGGAAATACTTTATTAAAAGATGTGAAATATCAGTAAGAGGCTACCGGAGTTTCAGAATTTGATGCGCATGTTACCTCTGTTTACTTAGCTTGATAACCTTGAAATATTCAGAATGTAGTCTTCTCGTTCTTCTGTAAGATGTGAGAGGGCTGACTTTACACATCCATTCCCGGGAGATTTTGCAGAGGCGAAGGAAAGCATCCAGGCAGACAGAGTGAGCGCGTGATGTTTTTCAGTCCTTTAAAAGGACAAGAGGATTTCGCGATAATGAAAACTAATTGGAGAAGAGAGCAAAATAAAATTGTCAGTTTCTAATTCTTCAGACCAGACATCTAATTCTACGAATCTTTACTTTTAAAACTATGTAATTCTCAATACACATCATAATATTGTAACACTCCAAGGACGATAATTATTTTTCATAAAAAATTTTGAATTTATTTGCAATCTTAAATCCAACTACTGTAGTCTAAGTCCGCAAAGATGTTTAAAAAAATATTCCACATATCAGTTGGAGGGTATGACGTATTTGACACACTTATCCTTTGGGGGTGATAAATGTACTGGGATGAAAGAAAAAATATTCAACAAATATTCATTTATTTGCCAAACATAAGCACTTATTCGGTACAACGACTTCAATATCAGTAGCAAACCAATTACACTTCCCCATTTATTTCTTTTAAAAAGTTTTATGATGTCAAAGAGTAGGATATTAGTATTCATTTCTTTTTGTAGAAAACGGTATATTGCATTTCAAGCACAAACCTACGTCACATTTAATTCACCTTGATGCAACGACACAGTTCGCACACCTTCTCTTATTATTTTTAACTTTCCCAAGTAGATGATATGCTCGATTGTTGCAAGTATCGTCCAAAACTCGCGCTGACCTCTTCGACGGCCGCTGTTAGGCCCAAATACTTCACAGCTGTTTTATATTTTATGAGATATGACAGGCAAAGTCTCTTCTGAATTCTACTTTAGGAATTTTCCTTCCTATCTTGTAATTTATAAACTGCAGGAAAAATATTATAAAACCTTTTTGGGCAAGATTGCACAATAAACTGACGAATAAGGTACATTTGCGAAAAGAATACACTTGCATGTGCAGAAATATCAACCTGCAGCAACAGGAATTAAGTCGTATCATAACTTGTTTGCTTTGTTTATGTTACCCCATAGAAAACTGCGGTATTGTATGCATTGATAGCCACATAATAGTACCTCTTTCATGGATACTTATCTCGGTTCTAACGATTTTCTCGTTCAGTTTATTTTGATTGCCTCATCTTGCTGCCCTTCTCACAAGCTTTTTCAAAAACATAATTCTTTACAATAAAATTATGTGATATGTTTTATGTCCGTTGCGACTTTATTATTACAAGAATAGGAAATGGATTGTTTACTTTAGATTATCATGGTAAGAAGCTGCAAGAATTTTATTGACGTGATTGTTTTCAGAGATTAACGAGTGACTACGTAAATATTTCCCTTAATTAATGGAAGTCAGTTTTTCCTGAAGAGAAATGAGGAGCAGAGGCGTTGAAAATAAATCGAGGGAAATTTTAGTGAAGTCTTAGGCTCTCGTTTTGGAAGTCGTATGTGTTTTATCAACACCTCCCAACCGATATTATTTTGGAATTTGCTTTGAAGAAGACCTCGGAGGTGCTGGTCGAGTTAACGACGCGGCGATGCCCAGACGAAACAGCTTCTCTAAAATTTAGTAGGATGTTTCAATGTAAATGAAATGCGTTATTATAACTGGCTAGGCCGATGGCTTGTTGTCGATACCTGGTATTCACTCCAGAGCGTGACTCTATCCCTTGAAAGCACCGGAAAGGGGAAAGTATGAATCAGAGAAAACAAAGAGAGACAGGGAGAGAAACCAACCGTTGGAGACCAATACACTATAATCTACAACACTCAAAGCTTATTTATTTATTTTACGTCAAAAACAGTTGAAAACTATGTGTGACGTCCTACGGGGAGAACTGGATTCTGTGCACGTTTTCATAATTCTGTAATCCCTACCCTACTTACTACTTGCATTTTGAATGCAGCAAGACAATGAGCGTTTTTTGCAAGAATTGTTAACAAAATATTCGCTGTGATGTCATAAAAAATAGTTTCAAGGCTTTTCATTAATGAGAATTTTTACATTTATGAGAAATGCTTAAAATGTAACAAAACGATGCATTTCTGTCGAACCGAGCTGCTAGTGGAATTTAAGCACAAAAGAAACAAAGAGATGAGAGAAGTGTTTGCTGAGTAGCAAATTTCAGTGTATTGTTATAGCGAGTATTATAGCGTGTGTTTATAGCGTAAAATCTATTATCATATTTGTTGACCAGCATCTGAACTATGTGCAATATCCTGATACACAGTCGTGACTTGACATTCACAAAAATAACCCGGACAAAAAACGTGTCCTTCAAAATGACATCCCGACTTATTCCAGAGATTCCGTAAATACTCCGCTATTAAGTGCTCCATTTGTTTACATACGACGCATGTTAAGCTCACAGGCCTGTAGTTAACCACGCTTGCACGGTCTTCTCCCTCGAAAATCAGTATTATTAAAGCTTCTTGCCAAGCGGACAGTATACTGTTGTTTAATGTGACGTCCATTAAACGCGATAGGTCGGGAATCCTGGCTTCTCCCCGAGATTGAGAATATCTGAGGAAATACTGTCCGGACCAACAGCATTTAGTTTTTACTAATTTAGATAGTCATTTTGTGATAGTTTTTCGAATGTAGAGTGAATGATTCTATTTAATTGCCAGTCGATATACGCGGAACGTCGTCCTCTTCATTGAACATAGAGAAATATCTATCGAAAAACGTTTGTCTTTTTTTGTGATCTGGAATCAAAACTCCGTCGTTACCTCTGATCGCGGGCAAATCTTCCTTGTTTGCTACTCTCTTCCTCAGATATTTATAAAATATACCCCATCTGTTTCTGTGTCGGATGTAAATGACTGCATAAACTTGTCCTGTGAGTTTTACTTTGCACTCAATAGTGCCTTTGATTAATGCAAAAATTGCGATTTTTGTAAGGAAGTTAAATTACGCTTACTGTAAGCCCTCGGTTCCCAGATATTATAATATGTACGTAACGCTCGTATTATAATACTATGGATAAGGATTTGCCTAGAGAAACAAATAGGGACTATGGTAGGAATATGAGATACCCTTTTTTTGGGGGCCTATAAGGTGCCAGAATAACCGTAGCTAAAACATTTGTTGTACTATGTTTAATATAAAATGTGTTGAATTGACCTAAACGTTGTGGAACTAATAGATGTTATACATAGTGTATAATATTTAATTTGTTTATTTTATTTGATTGATATTTAATTTTTCTACATAGTGTCACTACCAGTGAATTGGAACTTTTGTAATAATATGAGACAGTCCTGTTTTATGGAGCAAAAGAACTGGAGTTGTTACAAAAAGGTACAAAACGACATTATTGACGTACACTATGGGCAATAAGTGGAAAACCATGTTAACAAATCACTTTGTTTTACAATAATCACACAAAATTTAGACTGCACTCTTTGGACCGGCACAATCACTGTAGGTCCACATTTTGTATATGATTCACTGAATCCACAATTCACCCATACAGTCTTTAGAAAATGTACAGTCATTGAAACAATCTAGTAGTTTTATGAGACGGTCACATAATGCTACCAATCAAGTGTCTCATATTACAACTACCACAGCATCAAAAGCATTTTGCCAACATATCGTACCGAACATTGCATTATATTTCAAATCTTCAGTGATATTAAAAAAAACTGCAATATTTGAATGTAAACTTACCTTCCTTCATTTGTTGGAAAATCACAAGATATGCCTAAGTAAATTACACTTCAACGCAGAGCTACAAACATTATCCCCAGCACTGCTAACTGCAAATGTTCACCTCGGGAAACTTCGAAGACTGAAGTGACCGACCATCGATGGAACGCAGTGATGATGCTAGACTACGTAGTTCTCCAGTCTTCCAACAAATGTCAACACAATTCTTGTGAACTCTGTTTAGGAATACTATATCTTAAACACTAAATGTGTAATAAAAATTATTAAATTTCATAAAGTATTAAAACTAATGAGGTTAATTCAATCGAGTATTAAAATTCCTCGTCCAAAGATGTAAACATATTACAAAATGTTAAGATAAAACTCATTAAATAATAAAATAGTTGCAAATAATCTCTCGTAAATGACTAAGGTGGAACGATAATACCAGTGGAAAAAATCTTCAATATAACATTGTTTATTTTTAACACCGTGGTTGAATCAAACCTCCCCATCACTGCCTTCCTCCAGGTCAAGTGTCTGAACTATCCACAATAATGTATAATACTATGTAACATAACCTACTGTATTTGTCATATTGTAACTTATTGAAACATACTTTGTAAAGACCCAACATACAAAAATTCTTTGTAAATATATCTGACTATTACAACCTTGTAGTCGCTCAAGACTTAGTTGTTTTTGGGACCTTTATAAATAAATTATATTAAAAAAACTCCCAATCACTGGCACGAGGGAGTCCGTAGGCAGCGTTGCCTTTACGGTAACCGCTCCCGGTGTTGGTAGTTTGACGAATGTAGGAGATAAAATCAAACAAACGACTGGAATTAAACTGTTGTTCCCTTCTAAAAATTAATGGTGGTTGGAAGTAAGTTTTTGTATCCTTCGCCGATTAAACACCTTCCTCCGAATAGTTAATTCTTCTCTATTGCGGGAAACATTGTTTACAGACATTGTTGGTGCGATGAAGTAGTTATTAACGTTATTAGGACAATAAAAAGAAATGAAAGACGAATTGACGTTTATGAACTGGATACCGGCTGCGATTGACAGCCAACCGAGTCTGTTATTTGTGTTATTGACCATGTGTCATTCAATATTTTTCGTAATTCCATCGAAACATTTTACATTGAGAGACAAAAACACAACATAAAAAGACATATAATTTCTAAAAATAAGTGTACTCATACTCAACTGACGTCATTGAGCCATTACTGCCGCTCAATTATTTCAAATATAATTCTAGTGTCGTTTAATAAAATGTTTCAGTTCGCGCTTTGTATAACCAAATCTTCAGTTTGGGATAACCAAATCTTTTGTTTATTAAATATGTTAAAATTTGTGATAATACTGTTTTACTTATATAAATGCACTTTTTGTAGATTTCTTTCTGTTATTTTGTTTCTGCTTCTAGCAATAAATTTAGTAACGGTAACTGATTTTGTATCGCTGACACGATTGTTAACGATTTCTGTTTAGGGTTGTTGATTGTTGCTTAAAACTGACGCGCTTTGCTTTGATGCATTATCATAATCTACGCTTCCAAGTAAGAATGGAAACTTTGCTCACAATTTTCTTAAAAATTCAATGAGTAAGACCTATTCCGTACCGTACACCTAACTGTTTATTTCAGCTATACGTTGTGCTAATGAAGCTGCTTGTAATGAATGTGGTGGTGTGATTTCCACGGGGCTTTATTTCGTAGAGTGGCTGCGGTTTGGCCCCACTGCAGAGGGGGGCGGGGCGGGGGCGGGGGCGGAGCCGGCCTGGCGCTGGGCCAACATGCCCGTCGCGTCGCGAGTATTCTGGGCGCGCCGCCCCCACCACCCCTCCGATCCACTCTGCTTTTTGCACACGGAAACCTAATACTTCACTTCCCCTCCTCTCTCCTTTTACCCTCTCTTTGCTTATCGCCCCTTTCTATCTTTCATTTTCTTTTCCTTTTCTGTTCACTATTTTCTGTTAGTTCACTTTTCTACTAAGTCCCTTTTCTGGCCACTCCCTTTTCTCACCACTTCCCTTTCTGACCACTCCATTTTCTATCCACTCTCTTTTCTCTCCACTCACTTTTCTGTCCATTCCCTTTTCTGTCCATTCCCTTTTCTCCTCACTCCCTTTTTGAACAATCACTTTTTCGTTCACTCACATTTTTTCTCATTCCCTTTCTGTTCACTCACTTTCCTGTCTCCTCATTTTTTTTCTTTTCCTTTTTTTTTCTTTTCTTTTTCTTGTTTTGTTTACCGACTTTTCTTTTCTTTTAATTCTCTTTTATTTCTTTCATTTTCTTACATTTCAACTTGTGTGCCACCCTTCCCTTTCGTTTTCTGTTTTTTTGGGCTTGAAAAGTCTTATATTCTGATCAAAAGGGGGAGGTCAATAATTTGGTTAAACCGCAATACACTTACATGTAAGAAAAACTCATTATTCTGATTTTAATTGTATCGTTGAAATAGAACTACCCGCACGCTATAATTTGGTATTGTGGCGTAGTGAAAAGAAGCCATTACCTGCCGTCACGCATGTGTCGCAAGGGAAGAACCGCGTTGTCAGGCAATCGCGGTAAAACTATCCTGAATGGCAACCTTTTCGTAATATAACTTTAAATCGGAGCTAAAATGATCCTCGTGCGTGGCGTTCATTGAGGCGTAGTTCGGCCGTTCGTTTGTTCATCCAAGCCGGTGAGGGGGCGTTTGGGCGAGCACCATATCTTCATTAGTTCGTCAGACACTACTAGCTGTCTCAAAAATGCATGGTTCAGCATGTAAGATTTGTAATGCACAATTAATTATATGCCATGTTCTCATTCTGTCACGTCCTCATTCTCTTTTTCTCTCTCTCGTGTTCTCTCTAATGACTGCAAGAGTCAACATTTTTGTGCTTCATGGAACACTCTTCGTCCTCCGCTTCTCTTTGGCTGTTTACTCTAGGTATAATCTCTGCACACAGCACAAATCCTGCTTAAAAATGAACGACTACGATATCTCAGCAGCATCATCGTCGTCTCTGCAGCATTATTGATCGGAAGTCTTAAGATTTGGGTTCCGATAGTGGCGGATATTTGACACTAGTTATGCAGCTATGTTAAATTCAGTTCCTGTCTCGAGGAATATTCTAGCGACCGTTTGCTCCGATCAATAGCTATTCATGGTTTCTCCAATCAATGCTAAGGGAATGGGAAAGTAGTACTTTAATAAACGGACGACGGAGAGCATGTTTATTCCTTCTGATTTATCCCTACACACACACACACACACACATACAGGCGGCATTAAATGACGTATGTTGCCGTAGTATACATTTTATACTAAAACATGTGTCGTCTATAAAAAATTGTTTTATTCTAAAATATATTTTTCTGGGCGTTCAATTACATCGTTATATTTATTAATACTATTAAATTTTTACAATAAAATCCATAAAAAAATAAATTATAGTAGTAGAAATAGTGAGGGCTTTCATTAATAACAGGGCCGACATGGACGTCTGTGCTGGATCTCTCCATCCATGAGGAGAGAAACGCTGCCTCCTCCCGGGATGAGTCATGCACTACACTTACGTAAATAAAACCTCGGGGGTGAAATGCCCGGATATATATATCAATTAATCAATCTACAATGTGAGAATGATACGTAAGATGACTATTAACCAAGTTACTTCCCATTTTATCTCTTCCCTACCTCTTCGCCCATATATATATATATATATATATATATATATATATATATATATATATATATATATGAGTTGGGTAGCGTGACGCTTTTCCTTCCGCCCCCTTAGCTTTAAGACGAATCCCGCATTTGCAGCAGCGCCAGTTCCCTCTGGTCCCCCCCCGTCTAGCTTCCAGTGCTTGGTTTAAACAGTAGATATTACTAGTAGCGCCCACAAACGTACTTTGAAATTAAAAAAAAGAAAGTTTTTGTAGTAACTCACAGTCCGCAAAACGATTTCATAATATATATATATATATATATATATATATATATATATATAATCTTGTATAAATTAATATTGTAATAAATGTAATGATGTAATAAGGAAAATTGGCCTCCAAAAATAATTTAATAAATACCAAAGCAGTTGACGCGCCCGGAAACACGAAAAAATCAATCAATCAATCTTCCCGCCTCACGCCGCATCGCCGTCCCTCCTCGCCGCGCTCTTCACCTCGCTCCACCTCACCTCGTCTCGTCTCGTCTTCCCCTTCGCTGGCCCCTCCCCCCTCTCCCCGCCACCCCCGTGTCTTGCCACTCCGCTCCCCTCTATCGTGCCCCAACCCACTTCGACTCGTCTCGTCGTCTCACCTTGTTGCTCGGCCTGCCTCGCCGCTCCGCCTTGCCTGGTCCCGCCTCTCTGCCTCTGCTCGCTTTGCCGCGCGCCGCCTCGCCACTGCATCTAATCTAGGGTCGTAGACTGCTGGCCAGCTAAAAAGCCGAACTAACGGGACAACTTTTGAAAAATGTCACTGTCGGATGAGAACATACATTTATACTCGATTTAGGGTAGTTTCGATTCGTTTTATGTTGGCTAAAGTTGTTGCCAACCGTCACACAAATACCCTGAATATATTACCTTCAAGCGGTAGGGACATTTTTTAAAATTTAAGTTTGCAATGAAACAATGACTACTTCCGTAGATACCGCCAACATTCAAAGCCATCCAAGTGAAATTGTGTTCGTTTACGAGTGTTGCTAAAGATTTGCATTTTGCGTTTTGGTGCTCTTCGTTCTTTGCGTTTTATCGTTCAATTTATTTATTTAGTAGTACTAGGCGTTTTTGAGTTTTATTTCTTATTTTCCGTTTTTGAGTTTTATTTCTTATTTTCCAATTGTTTTCTTTAGTAATAATATTAATTGAAATAGTTATAGTAGTTCATTATTTGTTGTTAAGTGTCCCTTTAGTATTTCTTGTTTTAAATTAATTATATTATATTTATTATTATTTTTCTGAATTCATTTTAATTATAACTGGAAAATAATGGTAAGCCTAACAACATCTGGGTCTATACTTAATACTGAACCTTTGAAGATAACACGTTTTCAAAGACTGTCTCTGGTAACATGGATAAGTTATTATAATATTCTTAAAAACTAATGAATAATTGAACAGATAAATTAAATGGATGTATTTGCATTGATATTGACATAACTGGACTATTAGGAACATTTCATTACATCACTTAAAACTACCATGTATATCACGTTAATTAACTTCAATAATTGTGGTATTTATTTGCGTTCAATAAAACTCATTACTACCACTTCAAAACGTGAAGGAACTGTTGACACACATCTCAAAAGCATTAATAACATAGAAGTATGACCGCAGATAACTTTTGAGGTTGTATTTTTCATTTGCACTTGACACTTTTTAACACTTCTTAAGCTCGCAATAGTTGATAATGATAATTCTTAATTAACTTAATTAACTTTCACAGAGTTAATATTCGTTTATAGATGAACATCTCTTTTTAATTCTACCGAAAAACGAAACATGTATTATTGGACAGTGGACAAGATTCGAGACCGCACGAGGATTGTGAATGAGACAACAAACAAAACAAAAGCGAGAGACTTGATCAGAGTTATAGTTTCATAAGTTGGCTATTCCGACAGGAAATCTTTCAAGCTGCCATGTTGCGAATTTAGTGCGGCCTGATACACGGCCTGGAGTCTATTTATGATGCTCTGCCAGCAGAGATCTCCGAGGGGCCTGCCATCTGGGGGCTTGCTGGGAAGACAAGGGGCGACTGGAATTGGCTGGGGGTCGTTCATAAATCGCAAAACGGAACACGGGCAGGCTGCTACGCCTGGCAGGCCCCTAGCAGAGGTTTATCAATACGCCCCTAATCTCTCCTCACCTCATCCCGCGTTTCCCCGCCTTGCTCGACCCGGGTCGGCCGCTCCGCCTCGCCTCGCCTGATCTCGACTCACCCATCCCATCCTCTCCGTCTCTAATCGCCTTGTCTCGTCACGACCCACCTTTCCCCCCCTTGCCTCACTGCGCCTGGACCAGCCTCTCCCTGCCTTTCCCCAAACCCCCCCCTGCCCCCCCCCCTCCCCTTCTCGGCCCGCCCCTCTTCTGCTCCACCCAGCACCCTCAACCCCTCCGACCACACGCCCTCCTCGCTCCCGCATCCCCCGCACGCCCCGCATCGCCCCGCCCCCGCCCGCCCCGCGTCGCCCCGCGTCGCCCCGCATCGCCCGCATCGCCCCGCATCGCCCCGCATCGCCCCGCATCGCCCCGCATCGCCCCGCATCGCCCGCATCGCCCCGCATCGCCCCGCATCGCCCCGCCTCCCCCGCATCGCCCCGCATCGCCCCGCATCGCCCCGCATCGCCCCGCATCGCCCCGCATCGCCCCGCATCGCCCCGCATCGCCCCGCATCGCCCCGCATCGCCCCGCATCGCCCCGCATCGCCCCGCATCGCCCCGCATCGCCCCGCATCGCCCCGCATCGCCCCGCATCGCCCCGCATCGCCCCGCCTCGCCCCGCATCGCCCCGCATCGCCCCGCATCGCCCCGCATCGCCCCGCATCGCCCCGCATCGCCCCGCATCGCCCCGCATCGCCCCGCATCGCCCCGCATCGCCCCGCATCGCCCCGCATCGCCCCGCATCGCCCCCCGCGCCGCGAAGTGGCTTTGAAGTCGCCTTCCTCGAAGCTGCAGCCTGGCCGCGGGCGACACCAGCGCCGCGGTGGCGGATCGCTGACATGCCCTCTCGAATGGGGAGTATCCACCCGTTCCACGAAAAAAGAGCAAGCTCTCGCTTTGATGGGAAAGTCCTTATTTTACTTCTGACGTAACATTTTATGTTTTGGAAAGTTCTTTGCTTGGATTAGCATTTTGCGCCGGTTTGTTTTTCCGATTTTAATTTCCAGCGTTCTGCGTTCGTATTCCCAGGCTGCTCTGTAATGTGCATTACGATCTTTTAATAGGTAATTCCTGGAGAAGACTCCTCGCAAACAGTTTTCTGAGAAATCTTTCTATCTCTCTCTGCTGCTCGGAACAAAAATTGGAAATATATGTGTGTTCAGTTTTTACTTCAATAAAATAGATGAATGGTTGACACAAAGTTCTATTCAAAGAAGATTCTTGAAGGTCCTTGAGTAAACCTTTTGGAAGGTTTTGAAGAAAATACTAGTCTTCGTATTTTTCTCTTTCGTTTGACATACCACTCGTGGATACTCACTCATTTCATAACTATTTTAGGTCAGGTCTGCATTAAAATATGTAAATTTCTCTTCGAACTTCTCTTACATTTTCAGCATTTAAAGTATACATTATTTTCTGAAGGATACGCACTTGTCAATGTATAAAATGTATTTAAAATTGATTTAATTTTTCTACCCTTTTTTAAAATCTGAAAATTTTTGTGTAATTTTGAATCAAATTATCCCTTGTCTAAAAATACGTAATCACGATTCTTGAAAGAACACATTTCTTCTTAAAATGTTTATTCATGTAGATAACAATACACTGAACACTTTGTTCCAAGTACTATTTTCCAGGAAACCTGTTCATTTTATATAAAAAAATACAAAACACAAACAAACAAAACACCAAAATCCTACATGAAATTTCCTCTCGAGAGTAAAGAGTGATGTAAGCAATGATTTTTTCGAAACCTCTGACATGTTTAAAATAAAAATTAAGTTTAAAAATATAATTGCATTTTCGAAATATAATATTTATAAATATTTACCGATAAGGGTGGCTCAGGACATCAACTGATGTAACTGCAGTGCCTCTGACCGCGACGTCATAGATTCGAGACCCGACGGTAGCAGGATTTTCGACACTATCTTGTCAGCTAGGTCGAATTCAGTCGCTGTTTGGAGGAGGATTCTAGCGGCCGGCTGCTCTGATTGGTAGTTTTCCGTGGTTTCTCCGACAAACACCAGGCGAATGCCGGAGCAGTACCCTGACAGGCCACGGACCACGCGCGATCTTTCCTTCCTCTTCCTTGTCTTATCCTCTCCCCTTACACACACACACACACACACACACACACTAACATGCACTACACTACCACACATTCCGGGAGTTTAGAGCTTGTCCCGGCTGGGGCGGTGCCCCGCTGGTGGGAGAGTCCTGGTTAGGGAGAAACCCCACTAGCCGACGGTATGTCGGTGCCGGATCTCGCTATTCACCACCATCTTTCGAGAAAAAACATGCACTACACTAACGGGACTAATGGCCGAAGCAGGAAACACGAAAAAATCAATCAACCGGAGCTGTACTCTGAGAAACGAAACTCGGACCGCCGGCAATTTTTCCTTCTTCCTTGTCCCATCCTCACCTCTCACTTGCGCACCGACTCGCATGCTCTACTCTAGCACACTCGTTGGGAGACCGGTCGGGAGCGTAGAGCGAGCGTAGAGCGTGGTCGGTCGGAGCGGTGCCACGCTGGAGACAAAGACCTGGTTGGGGAAATCACTCGCAAGCCGACCACGGCGATAAAACCTGCACAGCACTCACGGATCTAACGACCCTATCAATTGACGCGGCCGTAATCACTAATTAATCAATTGAAACAAACGAAAACACGTTAAATTTAAAAAAAATCTAACACACATTTACTTTATTTACCAAAACATTTTCTCTCATAATTTCATTTCTAACACGTAATGAGTTAATTTAACATAAAACTTGCCTCGCAATGTCATATAAGAACAGAAAATCCATATGAATGAATTATACAATACTAACTTAAGAAAACCCGCATTGCTCGGACATATATTTATTATATTCATGTACGAGCCTTTTATACCTGGCGTACCTTATATACCGTTGCTCGTATTTTGCGTTATGACGCTTCACACTGAAACATCGAACTGCCCTTTCTTCGCCAGCATAGGTGAAAACACACTTGAAGTATAACCAAATTCCCAATTTTCATTGAAGTTATAATTTCATATGTTAATATCCCGTCAAATTTGTTATCAATCACTTTAGTGATACTAGTTCTTTTTTGCCACATGTGGCTGAAAACAATTTCAATTTTATATAATAGATTCATTTTCAGTACATTTTTATATCAAAATTGGTATTACATTCCTTCTAATTTAAATTTTATGTTAAAAAAAAAAAATTTCGCCTTTGTAAATCTCTCCAAACATCAGTAGGACGCACCCTACAGGGATTAAGGAACAATATATAATATTTATTTGATGTTCCTTAATAAGTTTTTTATTAATAAAAATAATTAAAAACCTGTATTAAATGATTTTTCTCTTTCGCAAGAGAACTCATGATGCTTCTTATAATGGAAACTACCAACAAACGGCGCTCAGAGCACGCTCTGACGATAATACTGAGAACAGTCGAGAATCAGTAGTACCTTTAGTTGCCTCCCTACCATTTATTACAGGAATCTCTTATTTGTAAATTTCACAGGCAGATAAGGAGCGCGTTTGCCCTCCAAGATTGCGAAAGCAAGTCAGGTAGAACGATCGATACGAGAACGCGTTTTGGCCGGCTCTTGTGTAACATACGGATGAATTGCAAAATATTTTGGAGTTGGGGAAGGAAAACATAACTTGATTGGTTCTAAAGGAATTACCAAGAAAATTAGGTACTGGAAGCATATATCAACTCGTAATACTGGAAGATCACAAATTTGATGGGAGGATGGTATGCTTGAGGACCTAAAAATTCAGGGGACGAAGAATTGGAAGAGGCCAGAAAGAGACAGGAATGAGTGGAGGAGGATATTTGAGCAGGTCAAGGTCCACATAGGGGTGTAGCGTCAAATGAAGATGAATATTCGGAGTTATCTCAAGTTCATACTCATAGTTACCAGTAGCAAATGAAATTCACAATAAGAAGAAACTTGATTCTTCTCTGTGCTATTACCGAGAGCGCTAGTTCAGTGTATCAACTGATTTCACTGTAGCGCCTCTGGCCGGGAGGTCATAGTTTCGACTCCTGACGGAGGCAGGATTTTCGACACTAGCTCTTCAGCTAGGTCGAATTCAGTCGCTGTCTGGAGGAGAATTCTAGCGGCCGGCTGCTCTGATCGGTAGTTTTCCGTAGTTTCTACGATTAGCACCAGGCAAATGCCGGAGCAGTACCCTAACAAACGGGCCACGGACCGCGCGCGATCTTTCCTTCCTCTTCCTTGTACTATCCTCTCCACTTACACACACACACACTTACACTAACACGCACTACACTACCACATACTCCGGGGGACCGGTCGTGAGCTTAGAGCTTGTCCCGGCTGGGGCGGTGCCCCGCTAGCCGAAGGTAGGTCGGCGCCCTATCTCGCCATCCAGCGGGAGATCACCGCCATCTCCCGAGAATAAAACATGCACAATACTTACGGGACTAATGACCAAAGCAGTTGACTTACCCGGAAACACGAAAAAAATCATTCAATTGTGCTATTTCGTCTTAGATTTTTCTCACTTTTATGATCTGAGAGCGCTCGGTGGCTTTGTGAAGTAATCCTGATAGCTATTGCAGTGATACAATTCAATCGTTGGTTGCTGATACCATCTCAATTCGGTGTACTGAGTCAGAAATTAAATTTAAAACGTGTAAAACCAAAGCAAAATTAAATCGAGTCAGTAACTTAGTTATATGGGTGTTCCATTTTGCGAAGTAGTTAACGATAATTAAAATTCAGTTTAAAGACATTTACGAAATTAGTTTCATTTGGTTTAATCTGGTCAGAAATAACTGGCACTTGTGGGTAATTGTAATTCACTAGATTTTTCAGTTCTCTTCGGCAATAACAGTTTTACCTCATTCGTGTGACTGTTTAAGCATTTTTATATTACAGCAGTTTAATATTTCCTGAGTTATCGAACAGATAAATAATGCAAATATTACCATGGGTCTCTTAAAATCTTCAATGATGTTGGAATGAAGCGAATCGTCTACTTTACTAGTGAACAATTTGGTTCCGCCCTTTTCTGTAACAATGTTTGTGACATTGTCAAATATATCTATTTATTTATTTATTTATTTATTTTACGTCAAAAAAATTAAAAAAAACGTCCTATGGAAAAGTTAATTGTGTGCACATTTTCAAAATTCTGTGATCCCTACACCAAGTCATATACTACTTAAATTTTGAATTTTGAAAGGGAGAAAAAAACAAAAACTCCCATGTAGTAAAATCTATTTTCAAAATAAATAAGAATAAATTTTGAATTTTGAAAGGAGAAAAAACAAAACTCCCATGTATAAAATCTATTTTCAAGGATAAATAAGCAATAAATTTTGAATATTGAAAGGGAGAAAAAAAAACAAATTGTGTGCACATTTTCAAAATTCTGTGATCCCTACACCAAGTCATATACTACTTAAATTTTGAATTTTGAAAGGGAGAAAAAAAACCTCCCATTAAAACATTTTCAAATAAATAAGCAATAAATTAAATTTTGGCTCTTATTACTTCCTGCCGCGACAACATGGAAACGATAATTTGAATAATTGTATTTCCCACTGAATTCTAGAAGACGTGCACAGAAAATGAAGTTACATTTATGTCCAGAAGCAAAACAAGGGGCCATCTCAGCATTTGCTCAATGGATCAGGGAAACTGGATGAAAAACCTGATCGAGATGGAGGTCATTGACCCGGAAGCTGTAGTACAATAGTTGTTACAGGTTGTTTATAATTATTTATACAGTTCAAATGGTAAATAATGCATTATGTATCATTGTTAAAATTAATGTTACTTTTCTTGTGATGCTCAGTATAGTCTCTAATTGTATAGAAACAGTTTTGCAGCAGAAACGATTTCACTTGGGATTTAAACTTTTCTATTAAATTGAATCGTTTAATGTCATCTGGCAAAGTGTTGTAAAATAATGTACATGTATTGTATGTGAATTTTTTGTAATGAGCTGTTGATACTGTCACGTGATGAATATGATTTCTACGTCGAGTGTTATAGTAATAGACTTCGGCATTTTCTGAAAATATATTCCCGCCCTTGAGCAAGTCATTTTTTACAAAAACCACTGATTCGTAAATAAGAAGACACGGTAATGGTAGAATTCCTAGATTAATGAAGAGAGCAATGAATCACGTGGGTGGGATTTGGTTATTATTCGTACAATTCGTTTTTGTAATCTAAAAGTCTGGGAGCTATAAGATGTATTTCCCAGAATATTATGCCATATCTCAGGCGGAATGAACATTCGCGAAGTATACACAACGAGCAGTATGAAGGCTGACTGAATTTGCAAGAATTCTGAACGCGTAGCATAATGAACTTAATTTTGTGTTCAATTCATTTAAATGGACGTTCCATTTAAGGTTTGACTCAATTGAGAGACCTAAAAATTTTGTTGCCTTAACATCAGTCAATGGTACACTGTTCATTTTCAATGGGGCACAGAATTGTTTATTTGAAATGGAAAACTGCATTAAAACCGTTTTCTTTTCGTTTACTATTAATTTGGTATTTCGGAACCAATTTGAAACATCTGATATTGTACTATTTACTGTTTCTTTATTGCAAAGGATGTTCGTATCATCCGCAAAGAGAACCGTTCTTCCGTTTTGAATCGACGAGGGCATATCGTTTACGTAAAGTAGGAACAGAATAGGGCCTAAAATCGATCCTTGAGGAACTCCACATGCAACGGGCAAAGAGTCGGAAAGGTGCGTACGTAATGTTCCATATCTTCAGTAAGATTGTTATGGAAGAGAATCACGCCAAGATATATACTTTTACGTATCTTCAAATTCTCGAAAGCAGAGTTCCCAAGCATTGGATGCCGAATTTCAAAACTGTACAATTTTGCACTTTGAAAGATCTTGGAATATCTTTCATTCCGCGTTTTCACTACGCTCGAAATCCTACTTGCGGGTCCCCGCAGACTTGAAATGTCTGACGTCTCCTACGTCAAAAAAATTGCACCGCGGGAAAGGGCAGGGCAGCCAACCCAACAAAACACGCGCCGTCCTCTCTGCTCCACCCGCAGGCGCCTTTGCGGGCGACGCGCGTCACTTGTCGCGCCTCCTGACAAATGAGCGTCGCACACAAAGGCGCGTTGGCGGAGAACAGATGAAGCGCGCGCCGCCGTTCCCGCGGGAAAAGGGAAGGCACAGTTCACAGTATTCCATGTTCATCTTCGTCTAAACAATCTTCCACTTCTGAGTGGTCAGTCATCATTTCGGCGACTGGAACGGCTGAGATCATTAATCCATAAATACAGTGTCTGTTATATCGTAGAAGGTGACTCGGTCGTCAGGATATAAGGATGTTGATTATATTTTGGGAAGTGCCTCTGTCCCCAGGATATAAGAATGTAGATTGTCCTGGGAAGTTTATCCTCAGCTTTAGTTTAGTTTAGTTAATGCCTTATTTTACGTGGCGAGACTCGGGCCATCAGGCCCGCTCTTCCGTCTAACCACGCAAATTTTGATACTCTCCTTTCACCACCTAGCGGAAAAAGGAGGTATTATCTTGAGCGACGAAACAGGCGGATCTCAAATTTGCTCAGAGGGTTCTTTTAGGCTTGATCTTTGACATGCAGTAAATCTACTACATGGGACAGCCAACTTTACGTCCCTCCGAAGGAAGGCTTACGAAGGATTTTTTCGCCCTTAAGAATCCACGGCTTCGATCGGCTTTGAACCCGCAAACTCGGGTATAACAGTCGGGTACGCTGACCGATATACCACCGTATCCACCGAATCAGCTGGAACGTAAACCTTGACACCGCGTTGCACGTTTTCCCTCTCCAAGAATCGGCCCCACCGGGGCAAGCTTTAAGGTGCCGACTGGTCTCTCGACGAGTGTATTAGATTGTTGCTCTAAATGTCGCTGTTTGTTAGGGAAGATAAGGCCAGAGGATGAGGAAGGAAAAATTGCGCGCGGTCCGTTGCCTGTTTGTATATGATAGTGCTCTGACATTCGCTGCATGTTGTTCGGAGAGCCCAGGAAAAACTAGCGATGAGGGCAGATTGCCATTAGAATACCCAAAGACTAATTGAATTCATCGTAGATATCTAGCTAGAGCCTAAAATTCGCTACTATCACATCTCCTACCATAGGACCTCCATACAAACGATGGTGCAAATGCAACGGTGTTGTTGCTGAGCCATCATATACTCCAGGCCGTGTATCAGGCCGCACTAAATTCGCAATATGGCAGCTTGAAAGATTTCCTGTCGGAATAGCCAACTTATGAAACTATAACTCTGATCAAGTCTCTCGCTTTTGTTTTGTTTGTTGTCTCATTCACAATCCTTGCGCGGTCTCGAGTCTTGTCCACTGTTCAATAATACATGTTTCGTTTTTGGTAGAATTAAAAAGAGATGTTCATCTATAAACGAATATTAACTCTGAGAATAATTATTAAGTTAATTAAGAATTATCATTATCAACTATTGCGAGCTTTAGAAGTGTTAAAAAGTGTCAAGTGCAAATGAAAACAACCTCAAAAGTTATCTGCGGTCATACTTCTATGTTATTAATGCTTTTGAGATGTGTGTCAACAGTTCCTTCACGTTTTGAAGTGGTAGTAATGAGTTTTATTGAACGCAAATAAATACCACAATTATTGAAGTTAATTAACGTGATATACATGGTAGTTTTTAAGTGATTAATGAAATGTTCCTAATAGTCCAGTTATGTCAATATCAATGCAAATACATCCATTTAATTTATCTGTTCAATTATTCATTAGTTTTTAAAAGTAAGTTCAAAAAATAATGAAAAATTGAATTGTTATCTTCAAAGGTTCAGTATTAAGTATAGACCAGATGTTGTTAGGCTTACCATTATTTTCCAGTTATAATTAAAATGAATTCAGAAAAATAATAATAAATATAATATAATTAATTTAAAACAAGAAATACTAAAGGGACACTTAACAACAAATAATGAACTACTATAACTATTTCAATTAACTTTATTATTATTACTAAAGAAAACAATTGGAAAATAAGAAATAAAACTCAAAAACGCCTAGTACTACTAAATAAATAAATTGAACGATAAAACGCAAAGAACGAAGAGCACCAAAACGCAAAATGCAAATCTTTAGCAACACTCGTAAACGAACACAATTTCACTTGGATGGCTTTGAATGTTGGCGGTATCTACGGAAGTAGTCATTGTTTCATTGCAAACTTAAATTTTAAAAATGTCCCTACCGCTTGAAGGTAATATATTCAGGGTATTTGTGTGACGGTTGGCAACAACTTTAGCCAACATAAAACGAATCGAAACTACCCTAAATCGAGTATAAATGTATGTTCTCATCCGACAGTGACATTTTTCAAAAGTTGTCCCGTTAGTTCGGCTTTTTAGCTGGCCAGCAGTCAAGCTGATTTTTAGTTATCATGTCAAGATAGCAGACTCATTCATCTAACAACTTTGGAGAAATAAACAATTGAGAAGGGGCCGCCTTGACAGTTACTGCTTGGCCACTTCTGGCAACATAACAGGGAATATCGTCAGTTACGGCCATGCACTAATTTAGTGAGCGCGTTTGCTTCAGTTAGTTCATTTGTAAATAGCTTCATCACTCTCTATTGCAGTGTAGTCTCCCTCCATGACGTTCATTTGTTTCCCGACCTGTCACAGTGGTCCCTTCTTACCGAAACTCCTGTATTCTTGTGGTATTATAATCCCTGGGTGGACTTTCATCTCACACAACTTGTGCTTTACCACTAGGTTTTCGCACCCCCTGTATGAGCACATGTACGATGGATGTTATCTTCTCCCCACCCGTGGATGCACAAGGAACACCTTTGGGTTGGTATCTCTAGATGCACGCATGTACCCACAATCACGATGGGCGCATGTACGCACGATCAGGGCGCTCGCCTCGCCCGCGTCAGGCCTACCAACTTGATAGGTCGGTAGAGGACGTCGTTTACACCACTCACTGCGCCAAGAAACGTTCGTGCTCAGTACCCTTGAGTGTCGGCAACTCCTAGGACAAAGCCAGAGCCCATCTGAGGGTCACCAGGGTTGTTGAGACCTAGGAGCCAGAGAGTCCGCAACCCGCCTTCACTGTGCCCACCTGGGCACTAACCTCATGGGTAACATCGAGCATCTGCATCCGCGCGGGAGATTCCAATTTCCCATCAGGACTTATCTGTGAGAATCAAATGAAAACGAGACATCTTGTGTAACGAGCGCGGCTGGGAAGTTGGTAAAGCTGATATGTGTGTGTATCGAAGTGCCCTCTATTGGGAATCAGGGAGGAACGTTCACCGCTTTGCCATTTGTCTATCACTTTATCATTTGTAAGTACTTCTAAATAGTAGTCGTATGTTAAGATTTCACAAGTCAAATTTTCATATTTTATGTATCCTAAAGGCTACATCTCAATATTAAATTTTTTTACTGCCTTTTCTAAATTTTCATGTAAATACTTGTTTTAATTCTTGTGTTAATTTAAGTTAATAAGTCAAATTTTTATTCTGTTCGCATAAAGAGTTGTTACAAAACAGATTTTTCAAAAGCGATTTTGCTAAGTTGTAAATTAGACGGCACAGGGACTAACGTCCGGGTACCTGTCATCATACTACGGCTAGGCCAACGCTTTCAGTTTATTGAGTTACACAATAAATACATACGGTGCCATTTGACTCTTAAACGTGCTTTACGTGAGGCTAGATAGTCTGTGAGCTATGGAGAACGAAAAAAAAGGAACAGCGAGGTGCAGTGCATATTTCGACATTGAAAGGAGTATCATGACGTAAAATTCCTGAATATCTCTTGTGTGTGATGGGCACAGTGAAAACTTTGCAAAACGTGCGTCATCTACTCGAAACGTTCAAGAATTTGCACAGATGGCATCATTCTGTTGCACGATAATTCTCACCCACATGCTGCCGAGCTTATTTCGACTACACTGCAAAAGTTCCGCTGGGAAGCTCACATATCCTCCAAAGAATCCAGATCTAGCCCCATGCGATTGACACATTTTTGGAGCCCTTAAGATATTCATGATATTCGATTTGCTTCGGACGAAGAGGTGTACGCCTGGGTAGAATCATTGTTCCGTAGACAACTTCAAACACGTTTCTGTAAGGGCACTGACCATCTTGTCCCAGATGCGATATAGGATACATGGAATTAATAATAACTGGATAACTTGATTCTTTTAACAGTACATCGTTTATTTTGATGCATTGAAATTCATGTTAACTAGAATTTTCTGTGTATCCGGTCGGGAAATTTTTGATGTTTTTTGTCGTCATAGTCATAGAATATTATTTCTGATTTACATCTCTTTAGTTTGTGTCAATTTCAGACCTTAGATTTGATATTAATTTGTTATAATTCTTATTTTATTATTTATTTAATTTAATTTATTGTATTGATTACTTTTTATTTCTTTCATTGATTTCATCACTCAAATATATTAGTCAGATAATTCTTTCCTATTACTGTCATAGAATAGCGTAATAATAATTCATATCAAAGGATTACAAAATACAACATGATTTTTGAAAATATGTCTATCGCACCACCGCTCCAGTCTGTGATCTTACTAATTCAGTTTCACAAATCCTTCTTACAAGTACTTCATAAGATATTTCGCAGCATCCATCTCCTCAAAGGGCATATTTGTCACGAAGATTTTGCGGTCAATTCGTAATCAGTCAGGTACCTGGGAGCGTCGTGTAATTGCATGGACCGGAGAGAGAGAGAGATAGAGGGAGCACAATTTGCACAATGCAGTGACCGCAGCCGCATTGCCGCCGGCTGCCCTTTGTGCTCGCCCGAGACGTTGCACGGAATGGGGTCTCTCCCGCCCTCGCCCGCTAGCACCCACAGGTGCAATTTGTTAGATTTAAATAGAGTGATTTTTGGAAGTTATCATCTGTGACGCAATCATGCAATCATTAGAGCTTCGTTACGACTACAAGTTTTGGTGATCAAGCTCCCATTTAGTTGACAGTGACCCGCCCCCCGCTTCCAGCTCACGACTTTGGGGAGTCACTATATTCAATTCTGACAATAGACCAGTGGTTCACATATGAATTTAAGTCGTAGACTACTTTTCCAGTTCATATTTACCCATCATCATCATTATCATCATTGCTGTTATTTCATCGGTATTTTCATTTACGTAATTACGTACTTTCATCTAATATTTATTTATTTATTTTTATTTATTTTACGTCAAAAAACAGTTAAAATCTGCGTATGACGTGCTATGGAGAAAAGTTATTTGTGTGCACATTTTCAAAATTCTGTGATCCCTACACTAAGTCATATACTACTTAAATTTTGAATTTTGAAAGGGAGAAAAAAACAAACTAAAAATCCCATGTAAAAAAATCTATTTTCAAAAATAAATAAGCAATATAATTTTGAATTTTGAAAGGGAGAAAAAAACAAAAAAAAACTCCCATGTAATAAAATCTATTTTCAAGGGTAAATAAGCAATACATTTTGAATTTTGAAAGGGAGAAAAAATAAACAAAAAACTCCCATGTAATAAAATCTATTTTCAAAGCAATAAATTAAATTTTGGCTCTTATTACTTCCTGCCGCGACAACATGGAAACGATAATTTGAATAATTGTATTTCCCACTGAATTCTAGAAGACGTGCACAGAAAATGAAGTTACATTTATGTCCAGAAGCAAAAGAAGGGGCCATCTCAGCATTTGCTCAATGGCTCAGGGAAACTGGATGAAAAGCCTGATCGAGATGGAGGTCATTGACCCGGAAGCTGTAGTACAATAGTTGTTACAGGTTGTTTATAATTATTTATACAGTTCAAATAATGCATTATGTATCATTGTTAAAATTAATGTTACTTTTCTTGTGATGCTCAGTATAGTCTCTAATTGTATAGAAACAGTTATGCAGCAGAAACGATTTCATTTGGGATTTAAACTTTTCTATTGCATTTAATCGTTTAATGTCATCTGGCAAAGTGTTGTAAAATAATGTACATGTATTGTATGTGCATTTTTTGTAATGAGCTGTTGATACTGTCACCTGATGAATATGATTTCTACGTCGAGTGTTATAGCAATAGTAATACTGTAGTATACTGTTATAAAAATGAATGTTTGTTTGTTCGTATTTTACACGCTGCCGTTCCGTTCATACGATTGAAAATAAAAGTTTGTCAACTTATTGCTTACGCTTGCGCGAAGAATATAGGCAGGCATACTACAGTGGGAATGTGCGTATGTCTGTCACACATAGACGCGCAATGATGATGATTTCATTCGTTGATGCTGACTCTGCGATTATAAAATATCGGCTGGAATGATTACTTGAACGTTATGTAGGGCAAGTAAATCAAACTTCTCCAAGAGAGTGTCGTAGTGAATGCATGCCCAAAAACGATTTAACAATAGAATAACAACCACGTCCAACCAGGACATAGAATAAACGCATTCTCGCGAGAGTCATCTATTAAAGTTTTTGCAGAGCATAGCGTAAAACATGATTAACAATCGACCAGTAGCGTGTGAAGTGGAATACATTCCAATAGCGAAGCATGACCGGGTCTACCAGTTTCAATTAGTATTAACATAATATAATAATCGCTGCCCTTTGCACCATCATCGGCCTCTTTTTCCTTCGCACCGTAGTGGCGCTTATGAGCTTCGATTAGTCTGTACACCCACAGACGTCTGCAACGCAGCGTCCATAGGATCACTTTGTGGATTCGGTGGTATAACGGTCAGCGTACCGGACTGTTGTCCCCGAGTTTGTGGGTTCAAACCCAATCAAAGCCGTGGATTTTTAAGGGCGAAAAATCCTTCATATGCCTACCTTCGGAGGGGAAGTAAAGCCGGCTGTCCCATGTAGTAGATTTACTGCATGTAAAAGATCCTCAAGCCTAAAAGGAGCCTCTGTGCAAGATCCCCCTGTTTCGTCGCCCAAGACACCTGCTTTCTCCGCTAGGTGGTGAAAGGAGCGTAGCGAAATATGCGTGGTTAGACGGAAGAGCGGGCCTGATGGCCCGAGTCTCGCCACGTAAAACAAGGCATTAACACACTAACTAACTAACTTGAAGCTTTCAGAGTTGGGAGGAAAGATGACGAACTGAAGGCGCACACGTTGCGGTCCGTGGACTCCCTCTGTCGGCAAGCAGACCACCAACTCCTTGCGACCAACCTACTTACTTTCTGACCAGAACTGAGGATGGGACGCGAAGGGAAGGTTATTTATTTAGGTTTCTACAAGTTGGCGCTTTGGAAAAACCCCGACCTAGCCATCACGCAGAAGCGAACACCCATGTCTGATGTGAGATTCAAATCCGCGACCCTTCGATTTCAGACTGTGAAGGGACATCCGTCTTACCAATCTCGGCTACCCAGGTCGGCCATTTCAAATTTACCCATGGACCCCATTCAAAAATTCTCACTAGAAAGTCTTTAATAAAAAAGGGTGCTTTCTTCCTTCCAAAAATGCCTCATCGAGTCTTTTATGGAGAAAAGGTATTCGTTAAATCGTTTTCAACGGAAAAAGTCGACATGATTATATTTCAATTGAATATTAATATCCAGGGAACTGGTGTTTCAGTACAATGGAGATTTATTAATAAATATTTACTTTACATCTATAATTAATAGTTATTGCCAAGTGAACAAATAAAATGTTTGCTAGTTACAGATATTCCAGAACTCAAGAAGGACGTACTATCCTGATCTGAGCAAGACAAACTCATGAGTTTTTAACAACAAGGTTATTGTTCATTTATATTACTGTTGTTAATGTTCAATGATTAAAAGAATTAATATAACATAGAAGTTCTTGAGTTTTGTTTAATTTAAAACAAGACAAAAGCACTTCATTCATGAATCATTCCCACTATCATGCATCATTATAAACTTAATAAAATATATCTCAACTCTTTACTCATTTAGTCGGCTTTCATTTGCTTGTTTTTCGGCTGAGGCTCATTTCGAAGGACATTCACCCCTCCCCATTGGTGTGATTCAAGGGGAAGCGGACGTCATAACTGCGTTTAACGCCAGGGACGCGCTTGGCGTTCCTCGGTGCAAGCGCCGACTTTTAAAGCCACTTACTTCTGCGATTACACCGAACGTTTGCGACAGATGTTAAACAGGAAAAGTAGCAAATGAAATTACAGCTTTATTGCTAGTACGCTGACTAAAATTATCCTGTTTAAATAATTAGGAATACTAGTGCCCGACGCCTTCAGCTTTATTGAAACCTTGTGTCAGGAGTGAAATGCGGGTTGACGACGAAACACGAATTTGCGAGGGCTGTTACCGGAAAACATTTGCTCGCCGGACGTGTTTGACGCAAATTGGTAAATAAACCAGCCTCCGATTAATTTGCAGAGAATATCTATATTACTAATTTCATATACTCATAAATTAACCGAAGCAGCCGTTAGACACGTGAGAATTTTCAATGGTTTCGTTAGTTACTTGAGAACTCGGTAAAATTCAGAATCAATGAAAGAGTTTCAGTTTTGTCTGAAAAATGTAAGCATTTGATTGTGTTAATTCCCAGTTGTCCATACATGATGTTACGAGGGAATTATCATTTGCAGTGCTTATGGCACATCTAACGTGATGATATGAGGAAGAAAGAAGCTTGAGTATTCTCTGTACCGCATCACAACAGCCAATTTTTCGTGCTTCTGGAACTTGTTTCCACACACTCGACAGCAGCATAGATGTTCATGCAGTCTACCAGTACTAAAATATTTCAGTGTCGATATTTTAAAGTTTGAAACAAGCGCGTCTTATGACAATTTTTGTCGGATTAAAATTTTGTGCCACCTCAAGGTCATGCGCTAGAAGGCGAGGGGAATAACGTCACCCAATCGGGAGCTTCAATACCAAAACTTTTATGAAGCTCAGCGTGACAAATCTCCCGATTGGATGGAAGTCTTTTCCTCTACTTCCAGCACGTGCCCTTGAGGAGATACTACAGTCTGTTAAAGAAATAAAATTTCCATGTGTTTTTTGACTTCTCATCATTTTGTAATTTGGTCGTGGTGACAAGAGAACGGTGATTTTTAGCGTCGCTTGTTTGTTTTTCCAGTCCCTTTCATCCTCATGGGCCTTAAAAAAGCACACAGTTTCTCTCTAGGAGTTCCTTCAAGGATTTCCAAGGGTATCACAAGAATCTGCTAAGATTTTATGGGATATTTGAATTTGCTGTCCCTTGCATTACATTTTTTCAGCGGATATTTGTATTTTATTCAATGTCTTTATTTGTTATAAACTCTAACGACGACAACAAATTGAGCTGCGTAAAGTAAGATGAATAGAGAAGAACGAGATGAAGGTACAAATCCCATCGAACTCTCCATAAGGATTTTTTGCTCGGCCCTCGGTGTCTATGTGTGTGTGGTTAACAGCGTGTCGTTGAAGAGTCGTCCTCCACGTCGCTGGCAGATGCGGTCGCCTTCCCTTTTGTACGTGGGAGAAGAGTGGGGGGAGGTGGGAGGAGGGATGGAAGTGGAGGGTGGGGGAGGTTCGTTGCGGGGCCCATTCGATGCGCCCGCGCTTTTCTTACGTTCAGGACGAATACTGAGGGACAATAGAGCGTACTGTACATCGAGAGTAGTAGTGATGCGTTGACCGAAATCCCACATAGTTCAGGTAGGGTTTCTAACAGACACATACTTTATAGAGAAGACGCGGAGTACACAAACATGCACAAATGACTCAAACGTACACAAATGTCCAAAAGTCTATGTTGTATCTTGATATATATCCCTTGCGATTGAATATGATGAAGAAACATTGGTTCAATTGGACAAAAGTGCTTTCCAAGTAGTCATTTATGTTGGCAAAAGAGAAGACACGTCCAGATTTGTCCATTCAATAAAGTTTATGTCTCAGACTTTCTTCCTATCAACAGAAAGATAATAACCGAGGTTCAGGAAATAGTAATATACAACTCACTTGAATAATTACATTTCTACTAGAGAGTTTGAACGTAGCCACATGCTCAAGTGGAAATCGATCATTACTAAAGGAGGAGAAAAGCATCTGTGCGCGCTTCCTTGAGTTTCAGAATTCCTTCCCAATGTGTTGTATTGCCGTCTAAAAATTGTAAAGATTAGAAAAGAGAAATAAGTCGAGGACTAGTTTCGGATCCTTACACAGAAGAAGTAGGATTATCATCTAGGAAACGTGTAAATGCTTCATGACAATAGTATCAGACACTGAGTACATCGTAGGCTTCTCCTGTTGTAAAAAGAGAACCAAGTCTCTTCTTCGTTTTGGCAGTTATAATTGTGAGCCTTGTGTGACTCTTTCTAAGTAAAGCTGCCAACGTACGATAGATAATATTTTTATTGCCACGTAGCACGTGAGTACATGATAATATTGATGTGCTTATAAAGTACTCATTCATGTTGGCAAAAGAGAAGATTTGTCCATTCAATAAAGTTTATGTCTCAGCTTTTCTTCCAATCAACAGAAACAAAACAACTGAGGTTCATAAAACAGAAAAATACAACCCATTTGAATATTTCTATTTCTACCAGAAAGTTTGGACATAGCCACAGACTCAGATAGAAATCGATTATTAGTAGAAGCTAATATTATTAATTTAGCAAGAGTATTTTTCACGTCCACATAGCACAATAAGTTAATTCACATCATCGTATATTTATTGTATGATGGCATTGTTTTGTGAGTCCAAAAATAACGAAATATTTTTTAAAAAATATTTCATATTTTTTTATAATAAAAATAAGTAAGTAAGCCCAAGCAATCAATAACGACTAGTTCAACAATTTTTGTGTGGAACATAAATATTCCAGATACCAACTGTGGATGTTATTAATTTTTTTCCTCAGAACTGTAGAACAAGGGGTTATTTCCCTTTTCGAATCATCGATTCCATTGATACACACGCGTGTTGATTTTAAGTTGCTAACAAAATCCAACAACGTTCCGTTTCTGTTCCGCTTCGTATACGTCGCAGTTACTATACTTGGGTTTTTATAACGTGGCGGCTGAGGGTTGTATCTCCAAGATGTAATTCGGCATGACTTGTTGAGTCATTCCCAGTCCTGCCGCTAGAGTCGCTTCTTCTTAAGCACTGATTGATGCGGTCGCGATCATACTACATCTTGCGGCACGAACCAAGTAAGTCAAAAAAGTCGTGCCCAATTCCACCTTGGAGATCTTACCCTCAGCCGCCACATTAGAACAACCCAAGTATACGGGGACTGCTAGAAAATCGATCGCCCTGGAGCTCGTGGGTGGTCAGGATGAGCACACGTGCGCCCCCAGCGCGCGGCGGCGCGGGGCGCGTTCACAAATCGTCTGGGTACGTTTCCGCGAAGCACCCGGACAGCGCTCATTGCTGAACATTAAGAGTTGCAACTCGGCACGCGTGTTGATCAATCGAATCGGCGATTCGGAAACGGAAATAAGCCCTTGTTTCATAGTTCTGAGGAAAAAATTATAACATCCACAGTAACTGTGCAAATATTCAAAAGGTGACACGTCCACTTCACACTTTTCCAATAAAAATGAAAAATATTGCACAAATTTACAGTTGTCAACACCGTTCTTAACTCAACCAATAGAGAACTACTAAATGTATTGAAAAGCATCTCAGGGTTTTCATGGCAATAAAATTCGAGGCAAAAACCTCAGAAGTATTCAATTTTTGCCAAATAGACATATCACGTTTTGAATGTTTGATCCTCTGGCATCTGGAATATTTATGTTATACACGAAAGTTGTAGAAATAATAATAATAATAATAATAATAATAATAATAATAATAATAATAATAATAATAATAATAATGTCTTTAATATTATTAATGGCGAGGCTCAGGCCATAGGGTCTGCTCTTCCGCCTAACCACTGAGTCTACTAGTCGTTATTGATTGCTTGGGTTACTCTGTAACTTCAAATTTGCATTTCTGAGATGTACAGACACGTTTTATACTTATTTTCTTTATAAGAAATTATGAAATATTTATAAAAAGATTTCATTATTTTTGAACTATGAAACAATACCATCACATAATAAATATATAATGATCTGAATAAACATATTGTGTTATGTGGACATAAAAATACTCTTCCTAAATTAATAATATTAGCATCTACTAATGATCGATTTCTACTTGAGTCTGTGACTACGTCCAAACTTTCTGGTAAAAATAGAAATATTCAAATGGGTTGTATTTTTCTATTTTATGAACCTAAGTTATTTTGTTTATGTTGATTGGAAGAACAATTGAGATATAAACTTTATTGAATGGGCAAATCCGGACGTGTCTTCTCTTTTGCCAACATGAATGAGCACCTCAATATTATTATGTACTAACGTGCCACGTGGCAATAAAAATATTCTCTATTGTACGTTGGCAGCTTCACTTGGAAAGTGTCACACCAGGCTCACATTTAGAACTGCCAAAATGAGTAAGTGACTTGGTTCTCTTTTTAAAACAACAGAAGCCTACGATGTGCTCAATGTCTGATACTGTTGTCATGAAGCATTTACACGTTTCCTAGATGATAATCCTACTTCTTCTGTGTGAGGGTCCGAAACTAGGAGACGACTTATTGCTCTTTTCTAGTCATTACAATTTTTAAACTGCATATATTTAATATAATTAATGTAACACGTATTTTAAGCTGGACAATTTTAATTTTTACACTGATCTACAGCTTGAAGAATAATAAAGAAAATGTATATCTCAACTCTTTTTTACGAAAATATTTCCCTTTTAAAATCTCCGAATCAATTTGAACTTCTCCGTCCCTTATTCACGTTATATTCTTATTCTTTTCATGATTTTCTACTTGTTATTATCTTTTCTTCTTTAATATTTTACTTCTCTGCTCCTCCATTTATCTTTCTGTTCTTCTTTACCTTTACTTATGCTCTCCTCTTTCTTCTTATATTATAATTTTTTATTCCATTTGCGTTCTTCTTCGATTTTCTTTTCATTTTTTTCTCACATTCTTTCATTTCCTTTTCTTCTAAGGTTTACCATTTCTTCTCCTTCTTCTTTTTCTGATCCTTTGTTTTACCTCCTTTTAATATTTTATTCTTCCTAAACAGTTCACTGTCATATAGAAAGTCTGTTCAGACAGCGAAAGTCATTTAAGATATCGTATAAATACAGATTTACAAATATTGTTACACAACTCCTCATTTCTGCTAAATTATTCAAATTATTTCGCAGGCAAAACCCTTATAACACATCTTTTCCATTACATTATAGTTTATTATTGTTAACAACTCTGAACAGTAAAATATGAGTGTCTAAGAGACGAAATGTATAAAACTGTAATAGAAAGTTACATTTCATTCAAAATAATAACACTTTTCCAAATTTACCTCTTTAAAATTCGATGGCTGTAGTATATTCTTGAAATATTCTTCCTCCTGGTAAACTAATGTTAACTGCAATTACGAATACCTCAATAATAAAACATATGGTTATAGACTTGTGTTGCAAGATAAACATAGAAGTTGAGGGGTTATTTATAGGGCACATACATATTGTATGTAGCCCATTCTGCCCTGGAGATAACTCATAAAACAAACAACTTTTTTTGTCCCATTTGCAGGTGTGTCTAAGCGTAATGTCAAAGAAATTCACGACCTGAACGGAGCGCTATCAAAGTGCCTCGTCTGTGGCCCGGGCGAAATCCGGGAAAGTTGCAAACTCACCCTCACATTCATCACCACTCTAAGCCGATCGACGGAGAAAATGGCTGTTTATCTTCGTCCAGCTTAGAGGACGGTCGTTTAGGCGCAGTGAGGAAGGCGAATGAAATGCGTCCTCGCGAGAAGTCAACACGAAGCGAGCGTCGCCGCGAACAGCTCCTCAGAAATCTTCTCGAATAATAAATGCCGTCATTTCCCTCTCGGAAAGTTACTCGTCTCTTTTCAAAGTTATCTCCGTCAGAGATACACCAACACTGTTTTCTGTGGACATTTGTCTATTTTATTTGATGACAATAGAACTGATGACTTTGTAAACTCTTCGCATTAAAACAAATCGTTCATCTGTCTACTCTTAGAAAGGCTAGTCTTGCAACTCTTCATCAGCATTACGTTGTTTTAAGCAAAGTATTTTCAATTTATTCTTGAAGCATTTCCGCGTTTTGTATCTGTTTGCTTAACTTTTTATTTGGTTTTAACTAAACTATTTCTTCCTTCCGTAATAACTACTCTATTTCGTCCCTAAAATTACATTTTTTACGTGGTCTTGGTTTGTTTGATGTTAATTGTAGCTCAGAGATTATTTTAATAACTACTGTATTTCGTCCTTAAAATTACATTTTTTACGTGGTTTTTTTGTGTGATGTTTAATTGTAGCTCAGAGATTATTTTAAGCGGTTACCGTCATTTTTTCTTCGTTTTTGGTCTCCTGATGTAGCAGTCTGATTTGGAATGAATTCTAGAAAATAGTCTGTATTATTTGCAAAGTTGTTACATTACTGTTTCGAAGATAATCTCCATGAAATATGTAGAATCGAAGTAACTGACGTATAAAACAAGAATGGCATTTACTACAACTAGAGAATGGCGTTTAAAATAAAGTACACAATTTAAAAAAACAATGTCGTTTAAAATAGTGTGCATTGTAAAAGAGTTTGTCTTAAACATAGTTTTATTGCAAAGTTTCGTAGTTTTTCCTTGATATAGTCTTCATTTAGATAAAAACGTTCAATTTTTTAAATCAATAAAAATGCACTTTCCTAAAATACTCACAATTCATGTTGAACGTATCAATATTTGCTTAATCTTTTCCATTGGTTTTAACTAAACGATACATTTAACTACTCTATTATATGTTTCCTCCTTAAAACTATAATTATCTTAAAAAAATTTAAAATTTTATTTAAGTATTACCAATGTGTCTTTTAGACGATCAAAGTTTTAATTTAAAAACCAATTTAATTTAAAATAGTCTCAAGAATCCAATTATTATCAAATATTAATTTTTATGCATTAATTTTAATTAAAAAAAATTTTTAAAAAATTAGTTCGTAGTAAACATAAATTCTTGACTTACATTAATAACTTTTCGCTTATTTTTCTCTTAGGGACTCTTATCTGTTACAAGTGAACTTACCTCATGACATCCCAACACAATCCTAGGATCTGAATTCACTTGAATATATGACTAAAAAAGCAAAAGAAACAAACAATTACGCGAAAGACACATTCATGAGGCTGAGGGATCAGGAATGAACCAGTGTGAACACATAATAAAACAAGTTACTCTACAAAATGACACATACTTTCTTGTGCTAGTTAGCTTTCTGTTCTCTTGAGTCGGGAAATGTTTTCTGTTCGATCACACCCGCTTCCCATATACAATCTATCGGATCCAAAAGACCCGGGACGTTCTCTCGTGGTACGCGCTGATTTTCTGGGGACATTCCCACTGTAGAACACCTTCGCACTCCGCGAACATCACGTCGTAGTAGCTCTTAGGCTCCTCGGGGTTCTGAACCTTTACACACCTGCTCATGTTAAACCGTAACTCATTGTGGTGCTTGTACCATTGGAATATAGCTCTTCAATCACACAAACAATAAATTGGGTAAATTATTTATGTGCGGAAGAGGGAAGTGATGTGATACGCTAGGAACTAGTGATTCTTCCGTGCCCCCAACTGAAAACATCCCTGGCTTAAGCGGATTTCGAACTCATACCCTTTGTGTCCGTGATCATCCAACAACAGGATCACGAACTTCACTTCACGAACATGACTATAGAGCACAGCAGTTGACCGGCTTAGAAGGCTGAGGGCATCAGTTGATGTCAGTGCAGTGCTTCTCAACGGGAGGTCCTAGGGTTCCATCCAGACGCTGGCAGGATTTTCGACACTAGCTACGTAGATAGGTCGAGTACAGTTGCTGTATCGAGGGAAACTCTAGCGGCCGGCTGCTCTGATTGGTAGTTTTTCGTGATTTATCCGATCAATACCAGGCCAAAGCCGCAGCTGTATCTTAAAAACGGTCCACGGACCGCGCGCGGGGTCCATGGCACATTTTTAAGAATTCCTTTCCTTTCTTTTCCTTGCCCTATTCACACCCATTCCCGACGCGCGCGCGCGCGTACACACACACACACACACACACACACACACACTCATACACACACTCACACACACACACATACTCACACTCACACACAGTCTCTCTCTCTCTGTCTGTCTGTCTGTCTGTCTCTCTCTGTCTCTCTCTGCATCTCTCTCTGTCTCTCTCTGTCTCTCTCTCTGTCTCTCTCTGTCTCTGTCTCTCTTTCTCTCTCCCCATGCACATCATGGCGGGAAACCAGTCGGGAGCTAAGAGCTTGTCTCGGCTGGGGCGCTGCCCCGCTGGTGGGAGATACCTGGTTGCGGAAAGCCGGCGAGGAGGTCGGCGCCGGATCTTGTCATTCAACGGGGATGATCACCGCCATTAGCCACGGTACTCGTGCACACAAACAAGCACTACTCTTGCGGGACTGGTAACCTTAATAGTCAACGTGTCCAGAATCACTAATCAATCAAACTCTGCAGTTGACGTGCCCGGATAGACACACAAAACAACCAGCCAATCAATCAATCTTATACGTAATATGACACAAAATTTCGAGAAAGTCTAAAAGAGAATAGAGATCTGAAATCTAATGGAGAATGTGTAACAAAAAAGAGAGGGAAATCAGGTCCGAAGAAAACGAAGAGTAGCTATTATATTTTTCGTGATTTCACCCTAGTTTTGTCGGTTTTTACACCTCGCAATTTTGAGGTTCCGACTTCTTTTTCCCTGCCCTCGTCTTCACGCGTGAGTCTGAAGTTTGTCTCTGTGCGTGAGGCGTTAAACGCATTTCCGCTTCCGCCCTGCCGTCTTGGCCCTGACTGCGCTCGCCGTAAATCTCACTTCCGCTTCCTTCCGGGACGCGGCGCGCGCTTCAGCTGCGGGAAAACACTCCAGGGCGGAAGGTGCACGTGGGTGGGGGGGATGTTGGGAATTTTCTTTACGAAGGTTAAATTTGTTAATATCATTTATAGGACTGCCTTTTTTAAAATATTTTTGTAATTCTTGGAAAGTCCTTCGGTTTTTCGGGCAGACATTTACATTTTATTAATTCTTTTTGTAAAAACGTAAACAATAAATAATAATAAATAAATATAATATATTTATATTATATATAATAATGTGTAATATATACAATATATAATAATAAATATAATAAACAAAAAGTAAAAATGTAAAGAATATAAAAATCTGTTTAAAAAACGTAAAAAGGTTGTAAAAAGTAAACAAATAATAAAAATTGATAAAATTTAAATGTATGCCTAAAAAGCCAAAGAACTTTTTGTTCTTGTACTGTTTCTTTTTTTATTATTTTTATTGTGTATTTTGTTATTTTCCTTTCTATTGTTGATGTTTTTCGTCTTCTTTCTCTCCCCCCCGTCCTTCTACTTTAGATGCCACTTCGGATTCTCTCTCGTTGACTACCACTTTTTCTCTGTCCCTTGCTGCCGTAATATATTTTTCTACATTTCAGGAATGTATCTACGCTCTTATGTTATACAGTCAAAAAAGACTGCTTCTTTCAACACCAAGCCCTACTTCAAGTTTTCTTTTCAGGAACGATTGTAGAAGGCAATATTTCTCACCCCATAAATCGTAGTCGAGGAATAAGGGAATGTTCGCACTCTACAGAAATATCTCTCAAAATGACAATTTTTATAATGTCTGGGGATTGGTCATCCCAAGCGATTTAGAGACTCCAATTGTTATTAAAGAAACAAGTTTCATATTGCCATTGTTATTAAACTGTTATAGTAAAAATACTCATAAATTTCATGATTCAAAAATACAATATTTATTTTTCACTTCACAATTTACGACACTCCACAATCGTACAAAAATATTTTGTCACCCAGTTAGCGACATCCGAATATAATGTCGAGACGCCATTCTACCAGAAAGATGCCCAAAATGCGCTGCCTCAGTCACCAAAATCACCAGAAGTCGTCGCAAGTCGAAAGCTCCTTCCAGTAGCGTTCAAAATCTACTCTATCGAGTCGCAGCACTTCACAACTCGGCTCGACTGAAAAGTCCGCCGGGCGGGCACCACTCGCATAAACCCAACGGCGGAGGGGACGTGAAGTGGTGAGGGAGGGGAACTGACCCTCGGTTGGTGCTCGCGCGATCGCAAACCGCTCTGCATTGGTCGCCCCTCAGCAGCGCCATCTGCTCGGGTGTCGAGCAAGTAGGCTGCCGGAATTATATTAAATGTCTTTTCTCATCAGGACATGCGTTAATTATATTTCTAATGGATTTATAAGAGCCAAAATATTATATATTTGAAAAAAAAGTGTGAATTTTCACTTATATAAATGCCATTTTGAAACGTGAATTAAAGTTTCATCATGAGACACGAGAAATTAATAACTTCATCTGGGGCTGTGTGGTGAATATTGAGATGGGTTATCCTGAATTTTTATAAAAACCATGAGAAAATTTAAAAGAAACGCTTAGGAGAACAACAATAAGGGTCAATATAGACGAATATTTTAAAATATAATGAAGAACGAAAGTTGAAGGTGACCAATGTAATAAAACAGTGGCAAATAGTGAAAATAATGGACCCAGTCTATTACGTGAGAGGCTTCTTTGATTCACTTGGGTAAGTGACATGTTACAAGAATGAATCAATGGTGATGCACTTGGATATCAGTGTGCTCACTGACGCAATTCCAGCAGGTGTTTTAGAGGTTGTTTTTGACCCCTACAGAATCGAATATCGATTTTGTATTAAAAGGCGACACGCCGAGTGATGCAAAAGCGTTTGAATGCAATTCCTTTGAACTCGTTCAATGCCAATTTTTTCTTCGACGATTTCATTTTCTATTTTTATATTCATTGCTCAAAAGGATTATTTTTCGCTAGTCGAGATTGAATTATTCTTTTCGAGATCGATTGTCCGAGGTAGTAAAACAATAAATATTGAACAAGAAACGATAATTTCGCTCGTGAAATGTAAACATTTTTTTGTACGGTCGTATAAAAAACGCTGTATTAGGAATCATGATTTATTTGCTTGTCTGAATAATTTCGAAAAACTGCTTTTTAGTTCGATTCTTATCTGACATGAAAGTCTTTAAGCGAGTAATTACACATTTGTGTGTCTTTGTCTTAAGTAATTATGCAACTAGTGCTAAAATGAAGTTATTTGAACTATAGTGATGTAATAAAGCTTCTTAAACTGTTCACTTGAGCATACTAATTGATCATTATCTTATTCTCTTAAACAAGAGTAATTATCTATGTAATTGTCATAATGCATTTTATTACAATCCGATATTAGGAAATAGTTTGGGAATCGATAGTTTGGAAATCGATTGAGTAGTCTGATAAGATGCTACTGCACGAATATCGTATATTTTATCCCCTTTTAAACATTACAAATAATTCGAAATTTCGCTCTATACGTTTATTAGACTTCACGTTTTTTTCTGTAAGTGGCAACACTGTTGAAGAAAGTATGCAACACGTGCAGAAGGTATGTTTCTACACCATACGGGGAACAGAAGTACTGTGCTCTTGCAAGATGAGTATTTCATCTTGTGATTGTTGAAATAGTTTTGTATGCATTCACAGACGCGAACTCAATTTAAATTCATTATGTAGATAGTGGTAATTAAAAGTTATTTACGAGATAGGTAATGATACATTTTGAAACAGTAGGTCCCGAGCTGAGTTAATAAGATTGCATTTCAATTTTTAATCCATGTCACGAAAGAAACTGGACGGTCTCACAATACAATGGTTGATTTGATTTTTAATGACCCAATAGCTTGCCATTGTTTCAAGGTATGTAAGTCATACCCGCAGGGAGGTTTGTAATCGTCAGCTGTAAGTTTCGTTGCGAACGCGGCCGCAGTTGTAAAATTCATCCGCGCGCGGGAGACGAAGAGTCGGAGTTCCGCAGTCTCTCGCGCAGCTGTTGCTCAGTTGGCAAGCCTGGAACCCAGGCCGCCCAAGGAATCCTGCCCTCACCTGCGGAACGCCGGACTCCGGCCCCCCCCCCCCCGGCGCCTTCATGGCCGCGCTATTCGCCCACCTCCCCAGCGCCCCCTGTCACCCCACCGCTCTCCGCTTCCTCCGCCCTCTCCCGCCTCCTTCATTCCCCGCACCTGCTCCAATTGCTCAGACCGGCGGAGGTGCCTCAAGGCATCAGTTGTTGTCCTTGCAGTGCCTCTGACCGAGAAGTCCTAGGTTCGAGTTCCGATGATGGCGGGATTTTAGCTACACAGCTAGGTTGAATTCAGACGCGGTCCGGAGGAGAATTCTAGCGGTCGGCTCATCGGTTTATCTGATTTCTCCTATCAACACTAGGCGAATGCTGGAGTAGCATCTTAACAAACGGGCCACGGACCGCGCGCGATCTTTACTTTCTCTTCCTGATTCTATTTTCATCCATTATTTACACACACACACATTTACATGCACTACACTACCACACATGTCGGAAGTCATGTTGGGAGCCTAGAGCTTGTCCTGCTGGTGCGGTGGCCAGCTGATGGGAGATACCTGGTTTCGGAAAACTCTCGAAAGTCAACGAGTAGGTCGGGGCCGGATATCGCAGTTTAGCGGGAGAATGTCATCGCCACCTCTAGCAATAAACAAGCACTGTTCTTACGGGACAAATGATCTCAACAGCTGACGTGTCCCGAATCACTAATCTATCAATCAAATTCCTCAGCGACAGCATCGTGACCTCTGTAGGATCTTAGGGTATGAGTTTCAACGGTGGCGGAATTTCAGCCCTTGATATGAGGGTCACTAAGTATTAGTTAATCAATCCTCTCCTGTATAATTTCAGCACTTTAACTGTGAAAATATGAACTATTTTTTTGGTAAATATTGATGTCAGATGCAACCCGCAACACTCGGACAGAACTGTTGAAATCTAGGTACATATATAATTCCTAAGCAAAGCGTTCTAGAACCTTAAAAAGTGGAATTTTGAGTCCAAACCCTCAAAGAAACGTTCCTCGCACCGTTATATTCAGAATGAGATGATTTCAGTTATTTTATTACATTTTGGTAGTTCGGCGCTTCTCGATTCTACCCCGCCTGTTCAGAGGCAATCAGAAACTGCAACTGTAAGTGAAATTCAACTAATTAATTGATTTTTATGCGATTGAATTGCACGAGTGTACCCCTCAGTTCGGTAATATAATTAAATAAAATGGTTTCAATTGACAAGGATATATTTTACTGTTATTTTAAAATACATTCCAATTAATACAGTTACATGGAGTCATATGCAACAAGAGACGGGAGATAAGAGGGTCTTGAAGATAAATATATGATATTGGCTTAATATGGAAATGGAAGAAGAGGATGACGTTTAACATGTCAGATTCTTGCATGGGTGCGCTAGTTATGCCTTATTTTACGTGGCGAGACTCAGGCCATCAGTGCCGTTCTTAGTAAAAATTTTCACTCAATGTTTATACCTGATTACAACAGTAAAAATTTACAAAAATGCAATTTTCAACATAGGCATTACGCTTTTCATTGTACTCGGTCCGTCAGAGATTTCGGATACCCTAAAAAAAATTCGATTGAGCAGCGTGCATGTTTTCTTCACACGTAGGTCGGAGCAAATCTTGACCTTTTAAAGCATCTTAAAGTGGACCAAAGAGGTGGTAATTAGACATGACAAGATCAGGGATGCTCTGAGTCCTCGAAATACACATTGTTAAAAGCTTGTGCGGCAGTGTGCGGGTGCGCGTTGACTTGCAACAAAAGACAATCCATCTCGGCGTTCTCATATGCAGCACCTAAATAACGCGCATGTGGTTTGTCACTTCATCAAAAAGCAGTCAGTTAATAAGAAGCAGGGTGGATTTGTTCAACATTCACATCAGTAGTGGATGAGGCTGGACATCTTGCTCTTTTCTTATCTTGGATTCTTGTTTGACTGGGATAAAAGGTTCAATCCACTGATAAATTATTCGCAAAGGGAAAGCAATGCACCCACACTGTCTTAAAAGTTTATAAAGATTTCAGCTTTTGGTACACATTCAGATCACAAAAATCGGTTAATGAAAGTTGTTCTTTTTTCTGTGCAAACGCAGAGTGGTCCAGCCATATTTACGTCGCAGCAACTCAAGTGAACATTAGGTGATAACGCTGAAACTTACACAAATCTGTATAGTCAACATACAGAGGATAAGAACAAAAGTGCAAAAAGTTATTGAATTACATAGCTAGGAGGAATTCAACAATATCTGGAGGAGAAATCTAGCGGCTGATCTGATCGATATTTTCCGTGGTTTCTGTAATAATTACCAGGCTAATGTCGGCGAAGTACCCTAGCAAACAGCCCAAGGGCCACGGGCAATCTTTCCTTTTTCTTGCTTGTCGTATCTTTTCTTCTTACATACACATGTACTACACTACCGCATATTTCGGAAGACCCGTCGGGAGCCTAGAGCTTCTCCCACCTGTGACAGTGCCCCGCTCGGGAAGGTATCTGGAAGGTTGTAACCGTACAAGCAGACTTATAGATCGGCGCTGGATCCCATCTCACTACAGAGAGAACACCGCCACATTCCGAACCGGGAGCGCTGGCTCAGTGTATCAGCTGATGTCAGTGCAGTATCTCTGACCAGAAGGTCCTAGGTTTCACTTACAGTGGCAAGATTTTCGACACTATCTTGTCAGTTTGGTTGAATTCAGTCACTGTCTGGAGGAGAATTCTAGAGGACGACTGCTCGGATCGGTAGTTTTACGTGGTTTCTCCAATCAATACCAGGCGAATGCCGGAACACTACCCTAATAAACGGCCGAGGGACCGCGTGCCATCGTTCTTTCCTCTTCCTTATCCTGTCCTTTCCCCTTACACACACTTACACTAACACTCATGCCGGGAGACCGGTCGGGAGCTCAGAGTTTGTCCCGGTTGGGGCGGTGCCCCTCTGGTGGGAGAGTCCTGAATAGGGGGAAACCCCACTAGCCGACGGTAGGTCGGCGCCGGATCTCGCCATCCAGCGGGGGAGAATCGCCGCCACCTCCCAGTGAAAAACACGCACTACACTTACGGCACTAACGACCTCGGTAGTTGACGTGCCCAGAATCACTAACAACCATCAACCAACCAGCCACATCCCGGGATAAAAACATGGACTACCCTTACGGGACTAACGACCACAGCAGTTAACGAGCCCTTCAATCAGTCAATGAATCGACCGAGACTCACTCACTCAATTGCTTCACCCCATCCGCATCCACTACGTCCTGAGTGCCCTCTGCCCGCTTTGGCCCGCCCTCCATACCTCCTTCGCCTCCGAGCGCCGTCGCAGTCCACCGCCCCCCTCCCCACCGCCCCCGCCCCCCGCGCCGCCCGCAACAATTGCCGCAACCGCCTCCGCCCCCGGGCCATCCGTCTTGGCTGCGCGGCGCCGCTCCCGTCGCGCGCTCTGGTGGCTCGTAAACAAAGGCCGCGCGCCTCCCCCCCACCGACTCGCCCCCTCCCCTGCCGCACGGGCTCTCGGGGCGCGCCGCGCGCAACAAACTTCCAGAGCATGGAGAACCCTTCTCAGCAGACGCACTCCAACGCGGGGAGGGCGCTTTTCTTCTGTCATTGTCATTGTTGACGAAAGCAATTATTGGTACATCGTTTGTTCTCTGATTAAAATATCTGTACACTTAATGTGTTAAGATCTGTTATCCAGTCGGGACCTTTAAATTTTGCAATTTATGTCCCCGATTGGACAACATTGCCCATAAGTAATAATTGAGTCTTAAGTAATTACACTGATCAGCGATGAAATTGCTGCCTCCGAAGTTTCAATCCTTTTTGGGGTATTTATACCATGCTGAAATCAAATTCAAAGCCAGAAAGTTCCTATCATGTAGGAATTTAATTTTTAAAAAATATTTGGTTTTCATTATAGCGTAATTTTTGTATGTCCAAAGAGTAATTATATAAACGGCAATACTGTACCATGTGTAGTTTTATAATGTAAGGAATTGAAAACCAAATGTATTAAGAATGCTTTCAATGTGTTTATTGTAAACTCGGAGGGCACCTGATGATTCTTGTCTCATACGAGGTGCGAGCGCTTTAGGAAGTCAGAGCGAAATAACGTGCACCCTTAACATTATTCTATGTAAATAGCCAATCGATTATGACAGACACATTCTTATCTTACCATTATGAAAACTTACATAAATAACCTTAGTTTCACTCTCATTGCATTAGTATATATCATTTGGAAAATAAATCAGTTTCAAGCTGTATTGTGGAGTAGAATGTTGTGAATTTGTAGTTCAGTACGAAAGTATATTTCGTTTTATACTATTGCAGATAAATCAGTGATAAAGTACCATTACAGTACTATTACCTTTTTCATGACTCTTTGTTCCTTCCCATTCGTAGGAACCTTTTACCAGATTTGAAACTGCTTCTCTGATGAAACTTCAGAGCCATAATGAAATTCGCCTATTTTTATTCGAGATGGAAATGAACCCCCGTACGAAATAATGTAACTCTCGATATCACTGTTCTGGATTGTCTGTCAATGAGATTCAAGGTAGAAGGAAATGAATCAACATATCTCTCTTCCACTCCTTATAGTGTAACGTCACAAAGAAGAAAACTTGTCAGGAAAACGTGATCGTATAATAGTAATTTAGGATAGTGTGCCTGGATGCCACTTAAAAGCAGGAGAATTCACAGGTGACATAGAGAAAAATTAATTGATTTCAAGTGAAATATGACCATTAATGTAGGTGACTACCTAAATGAGATGGTCGATTCACCAGGATTCACTGTGTTTTTTGCGTAAAAGAGGTCAGTAATTTGATGATAGGCCTTGGTAAGGATGTAGTTTGTAAGGACTAACGCTACTACACTAACGTAACTACTAACTTCGCAAGTACTAACGCTATTAAGTTATAAGATTATTTAAAAATTGTATTTTTTCGAGTTTTGCCAATGTTGCAGCTCATGGATGATATAATAAATAAAAGCGGATCAATAAATTAATGCTCTGTTATTATCTCGTTCTGAAGATAATCTAGAATCAGGGCTTTGATTTACATCAAACAAATATTTTAAAAAATTATCTGCGGTTAAGTGGTGATAAGTAGGGAACGGATTTTCATGTAAATACATATTTTTACAGGGACAAGATACCTGCATTCATTAATATTTTTTACACTTGACACGACATTCTGAACTAATTGGAAATTTTTATTTTACATATTTTTACATATTTTGGTATAATTACATACTTTTACATATTTTATCTATAGCTACATATTTCGTTACATTTTAATATATTTATAGGTCGAAAATGAACATTTATCTTCTGATGTTCGAAATATATGTTACTTGAAAACGCTGTCAGGCTGAGCACTGGCTGGGATCGCTCAGGAACAGCTGGGCGCTGTCTCTGCAATGACTGTGACCAGGATGTACAGACCGCTTTTGTACGCGCCCCGGTGTTGACTGATCTTCGACACTAGCACTGTAGCTAGATGGAATTCAGCCGTTGTGTGGTGGAGATTTGTAGCTTCCAGGTACTGTGATCTGTAGTTTTCCATGTTTTCTCCGTTCAAGACTAGCCGAATACCGGGGAAGAACTTTATCAAACGGGTCATGGACCGCGATAAATCATTCCTTTCTCTTCCTTGCCCTATCATCTGCTATTAAATCAAGTATACACTTACATGCACTAGCCACCTCGCATGCCTTAAATTTTTCCCGGCTTGTCTCCCTTAAGACGGTGCCTCTCAGCGGGGACATACCTGGGGGAGGAAGTCCCCTTCAAGACGATGTGTATATAGGCGCCGGATGTCAACATCCAGTGATTGATTGTTAGTGATTCCGGGCGCGTCAACTACTAAGGTCATTAGCTCCGTACGTGTAGTGCATACTTCTTATCGGGAGATGGCGGTTATCTTCCCCCAGTAGATGGCGAAATCCGGCGTCGACCTACCGTCGACTAGCGAGGTTTTCCCTCAACAAAGTATCTCACCAGCGGCCATAGCCCCAGCCGGAACAAGCTCTAAGCCCTCGACATGTGTGGTAGTGTAGGGGCATGTTAGTGTGTGTGTGTGTGTGTGTGTGTGTGTAAGGGGAGAGGATGGGACAAGGAAGAGGAAGGACAGATCGCGCGCGGTCCGTGGCCCGTTTGTTAGGGTACTCCTCCGGCGTTCGCCTAGTGTTGATCGGAGAAACCACGGAAAACTACCGATCAGAGCTGCCGGCCGCTAGACGTTTCCTACAGACAGCGACTGAATTCGACCTAGCTGACAAGCTTAGTGTCGAAAATCTGTCTGGACTCGAACCTAGGACCTCCCTGTCAGAGGCACTGCAGTGACATCAGTTGATGCAGCGAGACACTTCTCCTGGTAACATTCACCGATGAACACCGCCACATCCTGGGATAAAACACGCACTCTACTATCAGGACTAATTACCATTACTGTTTGCATGGTCGGTCGTTTGCATGGTCGGTCGTTTGCACGGTCGGTCGTTTGCATGGTCGGTCGTTTGTATGGTCGGTCGTTTGCATGGTCGGTCGTTTGCATGGTCGGTCGTTTGGGTGGTCGGTCGTTTGCATGGTCGGTCGTTTGCATGGTCGGGGACTAATTACCATTACTGTTTGCATGGTCGGTCGTTTGCATGGTCGGTCGTTTGCATGGTCGCTCGTTTGCATGGTCGCTCGTTTGCATGGTCGCTCGTTTGCATGGTCGGTCGTTTGCGTGGTCGGTCGTTTGCATGGTCGGTCGTTTGCATGGTCGGTCGTTTGCATGGTCGGTCGTTTGCATGGTCGGTCGTTTGCATGGTCGGTCGTTTGCATGGTCGGTCGTTTGCATGGTCGGTCGTTTGCATGGTCGGTCGTTTGCATGGTCGGTCGTTTGCGTGGTCGGTCGTTTGCGTGGTCGGTCGTTTGCATGGTCGGGCGTTTGCATGGTCGGTCGTTTGCATGGTCGGTCGTTTGCATGGACGGTCGTTTGCATGGTCGGTCTTTTGCATGGTCGGTCGTTTGCATGGTCGGTCGTTTGCATGGTCGGTCGCTTGCATGGTCGCTCGTTTGCATGGTCGCTCGTTTGCATGGTCGGTCGTTTGCATGGTCGGTCGTTTGCATGGTCGGTCGTTTGCATGGTCGGTCGTTTGCATGGTCGGTCGTTTGCATGGTCGGTCGTTTGCAAGGTCGGTCGTTTGCAAGGTCGGTCGTTCGCATGGTCGGTCGTTTGCATGGTCGGTCGTTTGCACGGTCGGTTGCGTCATGGGCACTTCACCGTGTTACTTGTTCCGTCTTGGTTGCGGTAAGTGGCCTGCAGCCTCGGGCGCTCCACGTGCGGTGCAGCTGCGCTTCGTCGGTTCCCCGAAGACGAATCGACGTCCATCAATCGACCTGAGAGTGGAGCAGACAGGTGATTTGTTAAAGCCCATGTTGTATAATGGATTTTGAAGCAATGTGTTGCGTTGCAACTGCTTTCGTGAGTGAAACACGACGATTCTGCGTTCTGGGGAATTGGGGATCGTTTGTTTTTGCATTGATGCCGTCACACAGGAGAAACTGGACCTTCTAACAACTCGAAATAAAACATATATCTCCTAGATGTGCTAGTTTTTTCCTTATCCAGACAGCGCTGAAATCAATCTGCTATACAATTTGTGTCGAAAATACAACACTGTCGACCACCAGACAAATTCCAGAGCAATACGCTAAGAAAAGGGCAACAAACCACGCCTCTTCCTTGCTTTCCTTCTTCCTTGTCATATTCTCCCCCCTTTCTACACATGCCGAGAGCCCAGCCGGGAGCTTGGATCTTTCCCGACTGGGGCGTACCTCGCTGGTGAGAGATACCTGGTTGAGGAAAACCCTGCTAGGCGACGTAGGTTGCTCCAGGATCTCGCCATCCAGCGTCCGAAGATCGATCTCACGATTAACACATGCAGTAGACTTACGGGAGTAACGATCTTGGCAGTTGACTCGCCCGGAATCATCAGTCTATTAAACACTAATCAATTAATCAACTAATACGATATACTGAACCAATAATGTTTGCCATAGGTATTTTTCATATCTGCAATTGATTTTGACCGTGTGATGCACGATTTGTCATATAAGACGTTTCTAATGAAAGACATTGTTAGGGTAGAATATAGAAAATATCATCTTTGAAGTACGGTTATCCCTAAAAGTATTACAGGTAACAATGCAGTGATAATAACTCTTCTAATAATTTCATTGATGCTTCATTTTGTACGTCGCAAACTTTTTGATAGATTTGCCATTTTCCAGGTATTTTCGAAAGAAGAAATTTCTAAAGAATTGTCAAGGCATTTTCAAAAGAATCATTCGTGTTTCTTTTAAAGTTTTTCGAGTTTCTGTCTCGAGCTTCTTCTGGACCTTTTCTATAATATTTTCCTCCATACTAAACAAGTCTAAATAAAAACCAAAAACATTGGATTTATTTCGAGCTCGAAGGAAATTTTATCCTGGTTGGACAGGGCAACTGTAGGGGCGGCAGAGCTGGCCGCAACGTTTAGGGCGGCGTGTTCTGCGCCTGAGCATGTTCGCTGAAAATCCGAAATTGTTTAGTGAAAAGGAAAAGGCGGGGAAATCGCGTCTACAACTACCTGTTAAGTACCTACACATTTGTGGACGTGTCCGTAAATTTCGTAATTTCTCGATTGCTGAGAGGTGGAACCCCCTTTCGCAACAAAAACGAATTCCTGCACAAATATCGCACCTGGTGGTTGCAACGATCGGGAACTCCTTCACTGACGGCTACTGAACCAATTCGGCGCAACGACATAAACCGTGGAAGGCGAGATTGAGAATGGGGGATACTGCACACGGCAGCGTTGCCAGATTTCGTTTGAAACCTGCCGCTGTGGTTCCAGCATTTTTCGAACCTTATTTTACGTTCCACGTTCCTATATTTAGCAATTGCTCATAATAGGCAAATAACCGCTCTCTCTATTTGATTGTTTACGTTCCATTTTCTCCAGGAGAGAAGAAGTTACGAAGTACATAGTTGGGAATTACAACTCTACAAATTGCATCATGTTTTACGGAAATCTGGTTAATAGTTTCACGTTAAAAATATGGAAACGTAAGAAAGTATATTAAGCACACAGTTGGGAACTATAACTTTACAACTTGCGTAAGCACGTTTTATGAAACATTGGTAGTAGTTTCCCACTAAAAACATGGCACCAGAAGAAAAGGTATTAAACACATAGTTAAGAACTATAACTTTACAAATTGCTGATGAGCGTTTTATGAAATAATAGTTTCATTTACTCCCCGCTGGAGTGGAAGCGACATTACTTTTTACGTCGTACGCAAACAGTTGAGCCGCTAACCCGCCTCCGTAGCAAACGACCTGCGGTCCGCGCGCGGAAGGACCGAAATACATCTTTCACGAAGGCGCTTGCCTTTACGACTGCGGGACGCGCCGGATCATAATTTGATTGCACTTCCCCTTACGTCACTTCCGCTTTTGAGCTCCCGCGCGCGGCGCTGGCGACGGCGGAAAATGGCGCAAACAGTCGAGTGGCACCCTCGTAAACGGAAACCAATTACTTTCGCTTCCTTCTTTAGCGCAGTCGACGTAGGGAAGTGACTCAGTCTCGACATGGACGAGGCCTCAAGGTGCTATGTATCAATTGACGTCGCCTTATTTCAAACGGTCTTCTTTCTACCCGGCAGCGTGAGGGAAGGAAGGAGGGTTCTTCTGCGTTGATTTTGTGACTTTTTTCCGTCCTAAATTTCAAGTCCTATGGCTTGATAGTCTGTTCGATATTTTGTTTTCGGGCGCGTCAACTGCTTTGGTCATTAGTACCGTAAGTGTAGTGCATGTTTTTTCTCGGGAGATGGCGGTGATCTTCCCCGCTGGATGGCGAGATCCGGCGCCGACCTACCGTCGGCTAGTGGGGTTTCCCCCTAACCAAGACTCTCCCACCAGCCGGGCACCGCCCCAGCCGGGACAAGCTCTAAGCTCCCGACCGGTCTCCCGGAATATGTGGTAGTGTAGTGCATGTTAGTGTAAGTGTGTGTGTAAGGGGAGAGGATAGGACAAGGAAGAGGAAAGACAGATCGCGCGCGGTCCGTGGCCCGTTTGGTAGGGTACTGCTCCGGCATTCGTCTGGTGTTGATCGGAGAAACCACGGGAAACTACCGATCAGAGCAGCCGGCCGCTAGAACTCTCCTCCAGACAGCGACAGAATTCGACCTAGCTGAAAAGCTAGTGTCGAAAATCCTGCCACCATCAGGACTCGAACCTAGGACCTCCCGGTCAGGGACATCAGTTGATGCACTGAACTACCGCTCCCGGTTAGTTTGTTCGAATTAACCTACTGTCTGGGGAAGATTTCTAGCGGTGGGCTGCTCTGGTCGGTGATTTTGCATTGTTTATTCGATTAGTACCACGCGATTGCCGGAATAGTACTTAAAAAAGGGCTACGAACATCGAGCGGCGATCTTTCCTTCCTCAACCTTGGCCCTTCTATTCCCTTAAATTGATCGTGAATGTAGTTTTCTTCGTATACATGTACACTTTCATGCATTACGCGGGCTGTATTTATGCACTATCCCAGTTCTGGGGGTGCCACGCTGGGAAATAAATGAAGGTAAAACCCCGCAAGGCGACCTGCAGGTCGGCGCCGGATCTCATCAACCATTGGGAGGGAAAGATCACTACCATCCTAGGAATAACAGATTCGATACACTAGTGATTCCAGCAGCGGCAGCGCCCGAAAACACAAATTAATCAATTATTTGAAATGGCGTTTTTTACGCGGTGCACGAAGGAAGATCAATTTTGAGACTTCCTTACTGCCATCATAAATTTGAACCAATTAACGGATTACGACGATCCGGATGTAGTAATTTACGCTAAAAAGTTACATTAGAAGTGAAATGTTTTGCGGACGAGGTGACGGAGAAACCTTAATTTATGGAATATCTAAAAGAGCAATGAAACACTTCCTTCCGGGAGTCATAACTCGTTTTATTTCATACAGTAAGTCGCATTTCCTTTTTTCATTTAATTCTGCAACCTGTCTTCACGATGTATGATTCTCAATTATCAAGTTTATGGAACAACCAAACCATCTAGATTCTTGATACTTGGTAACAATGCGTTGAAGATGGAAAAGGGAGCTTGCAAAGTTATACTAAGGAAATATAATGATGCGTTAGAACAATGAATACCTCAGAAACTTGAAAAAATGAAAGATAATGACAATTTTGTCAGTGAACAGTATGAATAATTGAAACGTAGTTAATGATGATGTATTCCTAACATACGAATTTGGTTTTGTATACGGTATTTTCTACAACTATTATTGTAACGGGTGCCGGCGGCGGCGTGTCCGTACACCGGCCTAGCCCGAGCCCACCGTTCTGCGACCACTTGTAATACTTTCCACAAGCCCGGCACGTTAAACTGCTACTTGTAATAGATTGCCCTGCTCTAGCCCTTCTTATAAACAAACAAACAAACACTAGCCTCGCGTTGGGTTGCCACATATAATAATCTTCCCGTTCTCCTACTCACAATTGCCCGTCTGCTAGCTTACCTGGCCTTTTGACTCACCTGGGCGTGGTCTGCGGTGCGTCTGTACAGACGCGAGGAAGGTACTGCGCTCACGTGCGTGGATCAGTTCTAGTGCTACGTGAATGACTACGAACACATATCGATTTTACAAATCATGGCCCCAAAGGTGGCCATGAATTTATTCAAATTCCCTCTTTTCTCGTATTTTCCTTCAATTCACAATATCTAGTGCTGTAATAGCACTGGTGCTACTGACGGCACACATCGACATAACCCAGCAACAAAAGAAACAACAACAAATAGATAATTCTCTTCCCACAATACACGAAACATGGACATATACTTTCTCATTCACACAGATTATTTACAACAAACAAAAAACAAATGCCATTCACACATATGATTAAAACCCCAGAATGCATTCTGTCGAAATTTACGTATTAAAAATCTATTACTCACATAACTTGATCTTCGACGGGGCGTTCTTCACTTCGTAAAAAAAAAATGTCAAAATACTTGCTAACGTATGATGCTGCTTCCGCGAAGAATCCGGGTGTTTTGTGCGATTATCCACGCACAACAGCGCCTCCCGTTGTCGCCACCAGTTCCGGAACACACTCGCGTACGCATCACTGTTCACGTAACATGTCGGAATTCACGCTGCCACCTTTTTCATAAATATTCCAAGTTATTTGAAAATCTCTGAGTGACGAATTGAATTCCGCGCCACTAATCGTAAATGCAACGTCGCGCTCCCCACCGTTGCAAAATTTCTCATACGGCCACGCTCATTATCGTTTGCTCTCGCGAGTCCAACGGGCGTTGCCGAATTTCACAGTAATTCCGAAAACCCCCCTTTTTTTATGAAATTCCTTTTCACGAAATATTAAATAATTTACATGAAGTATTCCCAGTTACTATTGCAAATTCTGTCCATTACTTCCGCACTTAAAAAAAAATTTCCAAACATCGCCTACGCGAATACACGTCTTGCCTTCACCAAGTCTAGGCACGTTCTCTCAATTTTTTTTTTCAACTTAACATTGTTATTTTTGCTTCAACACTTTTCCCGATCGCTTGATAATGACGATCGCGTCACTTTGGTTCTCACAAAATATTTAATTTTTAACGTTTCCCGAAACACTTTATTTCCGTTTTTGTTTTAATAAAATTCTCCCGGCAATTTCCTAAAATTCGATGTTTTCCTCTTGTTTTCCTTTGGTCAAATTCCTTTTATTTTCCCTATTTTCCGTTTTTGGATGTGAAACGGAACGCACTGCAATTGTTCGCTAATCGCTTCTTCTTGCTAAACTTTTGCTTGAATTAATTTATTTGTTTTATTAAAATTTTGATACTTTCCGTCAAGATATTTAAATGGGATAAATTTTGCATGATGCCACTAATTTTCTTCTTTTTCCCCCCGAAAGTCTGAATTTGATATCTTGTCGCATTCTCTTGCATTATTCGAAAAACCCTCTTCTTTATAAGCGTTTCATCGCTCCAACAATGGACTCCATTAATATTCTCCTTAACACAAATATACGAAATACGAAATTTTCAATCACTTCTTATTGCCTGACGCGATTTTACTGGGATAACTTTTAAAATGTTCCTGAATTAAAGCCGGATCTAATGTCTATGGTCAAAACTTGCACAAGTATCGGGTTCACTTTATTTTCTTCCCCAATCGGTTTTTTTTATTATGGCGCCTTTGCTGTAAATGTTTTCAAATTGTTTATTATCCAAACGCATACTATCGGGGATCGTGTAAATCATTACATTATGTAATATAATTTGGAGTGTGATTTTCAGTTTCATTTTGTTTTAATGATCAGACGTTATTGGTGGTCATCGTGTGTTTAGGCAATTAATAATCAACCTTGTTATCACATTCTAAATCCATCTTTAGAGTAATCGAATAAGCTGCGTTCGTCCGTTTGTCACTTCCAGTGCAACCGCTTCCGATCTTCTGATGGAGACAAATGGGATGTCATTCAGATTCTCGGTTTCTTGAAGAGGAAGTGATCAGTCTTTTGCGGGTTCATCCAGAACAGTTTAAGGTGTTTATCCAGAAACGTGATTTTAAGCAACTAAAACTGGTTTTCAATGGCTTATGGCATCTACAAATGCTGTAAATAGCTTATTCAATATCTCTGGATAAGACAAATCATTCATCATAATCCTTCCATAATAGTCTTTAGGATATTATGTAAGAATTCTACAAAAACATGTATTTTGATGACTTCTATGCACCTACGAGTACATTGATAGCTCGCTGTGAAATACGTAACTTTATTTTCCGCATTTACTTGAATCGTTACGATTTGATTCATTAGATTGACGATAATTGCCGTAAGTTTGTAACGAAAAAAATGTAAATGTAATTAGAAATTTTATTTCTAATGTGAACTTGCAAAACAAAATAAAACTTTTTAATGTAAAAATTATCACTGGGGTTGCCATGTTAAGCTAGTGAGTTATAGTGAGTTAGTAAGGGAATTCATTACGTTGCATAATACTGCAGAGTTTCTTGTTTTGGCCTATTTTGAAGGACGACGTCAACTGAAGAGCGACATGCGTGGAAAAATTAAATGTTCTCTTTTCATCGCGGGAGTGGGGCAGACTGTCTAATGTTAATGAAAAAGAAATAAGGGGACAAAGAAGTAAAGTAGTGTAATATAGAAATAAACGCATAGCAGCGAATGCATAACTGAAACAACGCTCCACTTTTGCCTAAAAGTGAATATATTGTATAGAGCAACGAGTATTAGATGACTAGTGTAACAAAGATTGTAATTACAATAAAGGTTATAAAGATCTGCTTGATGCGCTAAATAAATGAAAACGAATCAAGCTCGCAGTTCAAGGTAAAATACTCATTCATCAAATTTAGAAAAGTAGAAAATTTTGTTTCTTAATTTTTTGATAGTGAGCGTGGTTGTCAAATTTAAATTTCCTTTATCAATTTAATTGATTCATACTTACAGATTGTGATAGATTTTTATACAGATGGCTGAATAATCAAATTCGTTTTGATGATTGACATTCGTGAAAAGTATCTGGGAGCTTAGAGATAACAATGAATATTAGCATTTAGAGGAACGAGAATGAATCGTGTTGCATCATTATCAAAATGAATAATTAGATACTTATAGTGTACAGATTGTCTCAGAATAAATGTTACAAACTTCTAGGGCACGCAGAAGGGTCGAAAGCTATGACTATTTGTCAAAAAACGTATAATGGTAAATTGCATATAATGAAATTACACATACCGCATACGCCTCTGTTTGTGAAGCAACATCTCGTGCACATGTTTTAGGAAGGTCACGTTCTGACGTTGTCTGGGAGATTTCTTCATCTGTACTTATGGGCTGGCCTAACAATCAGTGCAAATGCCACATGTGTAACTCAGCTGAATGAACTTTTCCCTCTTTAAGTTCACTGGCAAAAAGTTACTACTTTCAACTCTTCATTGCTTAGAAGTTTGCAACATTTATGCTGATTCACCCAATACCTGGATAAAATGGTTTCTGTTGTTAACTTTTTCCTCTTTTATCCAGCCGTCCCGATGGGACGCATATTCCACCAGAGACTAGACACTAACACGCTTGTGGGCTCCTCTGATCTGGTGTCAGCAGAACGCGATACACCCTGCGACAACACATACATGACTCAAGGGATAGGCAAACATGCCGAAGTAAGGATTCGAACCTGCGACCATTCGGACAGAAGCACTCAGTCGATACACTCTCTTATACTTGGGTTTTCGTAACGTGGCGGATGACATTAGGTCATTTTTACACATTTTTACACCTCCCACCTTACAAAATGAATCTTTTTCATTAATTCGCGAACGTCCTTCTCAACAGGGCTTATGGCTTCAAACATGTGATTATCACCGTTATAAAGATTTATTTTATAAGACAAAAGGTGTAAAAATGATCTAATGTCATCCGCCACGTTACGAAAACCCAAATATTGTCACCTCGGCTCTCCAGGTTGGTTCCGTTGGCAATAGTAAATCTGTAATATTTTTGTTCTCTTGCTGGGCAGGCTAACGCTCCAATCTACAGAATGTGCTTTAGGGCAGATGATTTCCAAGTTCATTTCCTTATGCACACGAAATAAAATTAAAATGAGTCACCTCGGACACCGCAGTAGTAGCAAATAACACGAAGTAACTTAAGCTGACTCAAAAGCTCTCTAAAATCCTGCTAGTGAAAGGTCCATATACTTCGTAGTAACCATGTCTCTACTTAATATTTTGATGGAGCTGAAAAAGGGAAAGGTATTTTCCATCCTTGATACAACCGTGTCTTCGTTATCACTCATCTTACCCTGTCCTTCCTTTGCCGTAATGGGAATGCTAAGTTTGTTATCTCGAATTTCGTAGTTTCAATCATCATTATTAAACAAGCGAATGGAGATGAAAAGTAAATTACAGAGAAAACGATACCCAATTTAGCACAAGTTCATCAAACACTCGTTTTAAATGAGATGCGAAAGTGACTTCACGAATAAAGTGGCGGTCGACTATTGTTCAAATGTTTACCTAAGAAATTTGGTGCAGCGGTTTTTCATAAAGTATGATTGCGCTGTATTTGGACTTTCGTAATCTACAAAATTGTTATGAAGGTGTTCACCGTTCTCTGTTCAACGAAACTGATATTCAGCAGGCGTCAGTTTCAACAGACTACTACGAGAAATTCACGTGTAATCTCCTTAGTGATTTAAATCATTTCAAGATGGAAATTAAACACGAAAAATCAATAAACAATTACGAAATTATGCATTACTTGAAATTCTTTACAAATGGTAAGAATTTGCAAGAACTTATAACAATTTCATTTCCTTGTTATTTTGTATTGTCACTTATTCCTTTTGCATTCTTTAGTGGTTCAAGCTGGTTTATTTTGGCATTGATTGATCTGCTAGAAGAAAGAAGAAATTCTTTTTAATGTGTTGTTCAAACAATTCTGCAACAAATATTTACGAATATATAATTTTGGTTTATATGACATCATTTCACAGTATAAGTAAAGATATAAAATACATATTTGCTTCCTCGGTTAATGAATAATTTTTCTCTTACTATTTTAAACATTTGATTTTAAGAGTATTTTTGTTGGTGGACGATTTTTGCTTTGGATATACTTGCCATTGAACTTGTCCTACCAGTGAACTTTTTACTTGGACAACACTTTAATTTTTATATTATTCTTCGTGAACAATATTGCCCATGGGCCTTTTCAATGAGCTAGGTGGTGTTTGCAGAGCAGAGGGCGCTGGGGTCTAGAGGGTAGGCCCTCACCCCTCCGCACTGAGCCTTAATTAACCTGCCCTCCGCCATAGGGGCTTGTGCGCCTACTATATTGCGCCGCTGCCAAATCCCTAGAGACCGGCTGCTCCCCGCTCCTCCCCGCCCCCACCCGCTTCTCTACGCCCTCTCACACGGTTGCCAAGCAACAGCCCCGCCACGCATGTTTGCCATCTCTGCTACAATCCCGGCACTTCTGCGCCGCATCACCGCCACAAATCTCTGTCTGTGCTGACCCAACGGTGCTTCCCGGCCCGCGCAGCCTCGTCAAATTTTCATGGCTTCGCGTAGTCCCGCCGAAATAGTCCACAGCCAAGACACCGCTTTGCCACATGATCGCTACACACATCTCCTCCGCCAGAGCTATGTCACCGCTCACCAACCTCCGCCACACTACGACACCGCTTCACCTCAGCCCCGCCACAAAGGAACCCCCCCCACAACCCCGCTACCCCTAAGACACCGCTCTGCCAAAACCCGCCACTGATAAGATACCGCGTTGCCACAGTTAAGACAACGCTCCGCCAGCCCGCCATGGATATCATACATGTGTATAAGTCTTTGTCGGGTCCTGGTAGCGAAAAAGGATAAACCTTATTCCTATATGTAGTAAATTGTTTCCTCTAACACATTGTTTACTGAGAAGCAATGATTTTTTGGATTTTTGAACCCGAAAAATCGATTGACGGCAAAAATCGATTATCTTTTCGTCTGCCCAACTTATGGCCAACGCTAGCGTCTAATCCGTTCAGACAATTTTCTCCAAAATTGACATTGCTTGATCTACCTGAACGAATTCGATGACCTGCGGATTTCAAACGGATAGTTTTATTTTTGAGAGTACTTTGCATGATATCTCAACATCTGCAAAATTTCTCAAAAATGGCTCCAATTGTTTAGACTCATTTTTGTCTTCGAAACACGTAGACGCTTTAAAAATGGCGGTGGTCGCATTAAATTCGAATCTCAAAAATTACAAATGTTAGGAATAATGCAAGAAAGAATGTGCTATTGTGACATTACTTTCTTCCCATTAGTTAAAATCACTGAATTTTCCCAAAGTGTAAAAGTTAAACATTTTTTTCGGCGGCTTCCTTCAGGTACATTATTGAAGAAAGATTCTTTTTTGTTAATAAAATCTGTTGTTCAAAGACAGATCCTGAAATGATGCAAGCTACAATTTTTCGAAAATGCGTGTTGTTGTCATGAAATTTTGCGTCAAATTTTTCCAATTTTAAAAACAACAATCTTCAATTTTTTATTATTGTCAAATTAAGATAAGCCAATCAGTTTAAAAAAATAATTTTTTTAAGGTAATACAGATTATAAGAAAAACAGCTCCAATTTTTCTCTAAAGTTTTTCGACGAATAGAACAAGGGACGCTTAAAAGAATGGGGCAGGTCTCATTATTGTTGAATTCTCTGAATTTTCGAACTTTGCAAAAGTTAGAAATAACGAGAGAAAGTATTTGCTGCTATAACTCATTCAGTTTCTTTAAATTTCGTATACGAATACAGTGAACTAAACTTTTAGAGATATTGATTAAACTTTTTCTGCCGTGAGAGGTAAATTCATTGAATAACATGACCTAAACGCAATTTTGATGTATTCTTTTGATTTTTCAAAACTTACGTAAATGTATTTTTTGAAATATCTCTCTCGTCGTTAATATTTACATTAGGTGGTTTTTAATGCAATATTGCAATTGGGAGAACATGTGCTTGAAATTCTTTCTTTGAGTTCCTGGAAAATTCAATTGATTTTTGTGAAAATGAGCTGAAGTTTGCGCATTTTTGGAAACGCTCAAACAGCATGTTCTCAAAAAAGGCTCCAAATATTTCAATAAAATTACATGGATTTACTCTTATATAACATCATGAAAGTCCTATTTGAATTTATTTAAATAATTTATATTGTTGCTAAGGGTAGAATGGTGTTAAAGTTGTTCAGATACACAGTTTTAATGTAATAAAGCAGAGCGAGTATGCATAAAAAGATAAATTTTAGTTATAGTATTGATCTTAGCTAATTATTAAGTTAAAAATCCGTAACCATTAAAGTTAACTGCAGTCACGTGATTTGATGTCAAGACTAGGCTTGAGGCTTGTGACGCAAAGTTTTGGACACTAGGTCTGTGGGTTCAAAACCCATGTAAAACGTGAATGTCGGAGATATTCCAAATTCCTCATGTTATACCACAATCGCTTCTCAGGGATTTGTATGCAATCTGTAAGCTTCCTTGAGGAAGTGGATCCCCCAAACAGAAAAAAGGTACAATCTCGAGGTTTGGCCAAGGTATACCATGGGCACATATGTAAGTACACAGGATCGAGATAGGTCTAAGCGATTTGTATTCGTGAATCGCAATGACTCTTCATCGTACCTAAATGTAGTGGTAGATACCGCGATAGGTCCTGGTGCTCTTTCAAACGTCGAAGAGAATAAGATATTAACTTGTGAGAAAGTCTGTGCCATTCTGTAGCACCATTTGTTACAATATTGGCGGTGCTCCTTCACCGTTGTTTAGAGCATCAATATGGTTGGAAAGCTCTCTAGGAATTAAAAAGGTAGTAGTGCTAAAACAGCATGTACTTCTTCGCCCGTACTTTCACGCAAAATTACGCGAAAAAGAATCAAGATTTTGTAAAATTGTGCGCGACCATATTTCAAAATCTATCTTTGAGAAACAAATTTAATCAAGGGAAAAATATCTATCTTTATTATTTTAGGTGTAGGAAGACTCCGAAAACATTTTGAACTTTTACAATTTTCAAAACGATCATGAGACCTACACTATTTTATTAAACGTCCTTTACACTAACAAACAACAAAATTTAATATAAAACGATGGAGCCATTTTTAAGTTGGAAAATGTCCACGGAGCTTCATGTAAAGAACCCCCCAAAATTGAAATATCGGTTTCAAATTAGAGGGACCGCGACATCAGCTAGATCGATGAGAAAATATCAATTTTGGAGAAACTCGACTGAACGGTTTAGCCGCTAGCGTTGCTCACAGATCGACGGACAAACAGACGAACAGGCGTTTTGCCGTCATTCAATTTTTAGGTATCAAGTTTAAACAAAACATGGATTCTGACTACACCACGTGATAGATGATGTTGTTTTCTAAATTTAATAACTGAGTTTATCCACTTTTTCTTGACCTTTTTCTTGACCTGTAATGAATGTTTTTCTGCCAAACATTCGCTGTTTCTGCACGCAGCATTTTATAACTTTCTTTCTACTCCGTAGAGATAAAAGTAAAAACACGAAAGTCACTTAAAACGGAGCATTTATTTCATTTATTTACTCTAAAACGAGAGACTTTGATCTTGTTTGCCAAAATTACTGAGTGACACTTTTAATGAAGCTTGAGAGAACTCTTTTGTAACACAATGGAATGAGGTGAAACAAAAATAATGAAAATGAATAGCTTTGATTGTGGCGCTTATGATTTATTGTTGATTCATGTACTGAAATGTTCACTACATGAAATCCCATTGTCCCCAAACTAATTATTTCATTTGGGAGAAATTATATTTTGACAATTGATGTGATATCCTGCAAATGAAGTATTGTTGCTTGGTGAATTATACAATGTAATGAACAAGTATAATAACCGAATTATGACTGTGCTCCTAGCTTACAATTTCTGTATTTGCCGACCTGGAGATCCGAGGTCGCTAAGGCTGGAGGGTTTCGGCCCAAAGGTTCGCCGGCTCGAATCCCACCTCGCACATGGGTGTTTGTGCCCTTACGCGTCGTGTTTCTTCTACAGTTACTCCAATGTAAACAATCAAACTGGCCACTAAATGACTTAGAAATTAAAAACTGACCTTAAAAAAATTCCGACTTAATGGAGGTATGTAATTAATAATTTCTATTGGCATACAAGTGACTTAAGTTTTTAAGGCAGGATTTAGAGTGTAATACAGACATGAGATGAAACAAAACAGATGAATTGAAGAAACGTTTTATCCGAGTATGACGTGCTTTTAAATAGAATGTGAAAATGGGATTGTGGCCAAATACTTTGTTGCACGTGACATGATTTTCAAGCTCATTATACAATTCCAAGGACTTGAGACGAACTTTCTTATCAAAGTAGGACAATAATTTGTAAATTAATTTACCTTAAAAAGTGAGTTCTTTGCATTCGGCCAAACCGATAAAAAATACTTTTGTTTCAAAAAATCAAGTGATGTTAATACATGCATACATTTATTTGAATTGCAATTGGGTATGATCCGGTGGCAGTTAAATAACATCAATAATAATAGCAATAGTAATAATAATAATAATAATAATAATAATAATAATGGAGAACAGTACAAGATGAGGATTTTCATACTATCACTCATATTAAGTATTATAACAATTATTTCAACTCTGTCATGATATCCAATAACTATATGTTGGTGATATTAACATTTAATACAAGCTACATAAATATTGGTTAAATTAGATTTTTTTAAATTCATTGATCGCGTTCACTACAATTCTCTGCACTACACTACACTGTTTTGCTTTGAATTACACTGACTAGCACTTCACAGAACTTCACCGCATTTCACCACACTTCACAGCACTTATTCATGTAATATCTATTTCATCTTGTCCTAACTTATTTCTAAAACTTCGGAAACTTAGAAAGCTTTGAAAATTACTGCGGGTAAACTGTTCCAATCTCTAATTGTTCTGTTACAAACGAAAAATTTCCCAAGATCTGAATTTTGTTTCCTTGTTCGAATTTTGTGAGTGTGATCGCTTCGGCCGAAATAATTTGTTTTTTCTAGTCTAACCTGAATTTCCTTCCAAGCTGGTTGACCTACGTACGATTTATAAAGAGCATAAAGCCTCGCCCTTGTTCTTCTCGTTTCGAGAGGTTCCCATGACTTTTTTTATTGCGGTAGTTCTATAGGTAAACTCATTCGCTTTCCTCTGTATTCTATCTATATATAACGTTAAATTTACGTATTTTTCGTTTTTGCGCAATTCTGTGCTTTCTTTATTTTGAAAATATCCTTGCGCGCAGAAGTATTGTGCAGGGACCACAAGGCCCTACACGCTCACAAATTTCCAGGCATTTGTCATCCGTGAAAAAAGACCGATTACCTTTGTCTACGTTTATTACGCAGAGTACATTGTGTACTTTTTGTTTACATTTTGTCATAAGACTATTGGCTACGCTTAGGCGGATACAACCGAGTGGTTCTGATGACGCAATGCGTCGTACACAGCAGCGAGGCGTATTGCCTACCCCACAGGCGCCGCCCTCCAGCCTTCGGGAGTTCGTTCTCGTGAGAGTTCCCCAACTATTTCGTAATTTCCAATATTCTGGTGAAATGCAACTGAATTTAATCTGCGCTATTCAAAGTATTGCTTCAACGTTACTTCGTATTTATTCGCTTCCTTTATTTATGGGGTTACGTAATCGTATTATGCTGTATTTCCCCTTCCTTTCACAACATGTCTTTGCCTCTCCTGAACCAGAGACAATAAAAGTGATCATTGTTGTGTGTAGGTATTGCAAATTCAATTGAAAATATATTCTAGAAGCGGGTTGAATTCTAAGAGAAGCTGTTTAATACCTGCTGATTTATTGTTATCGGGTACTAAGAGCTTTTGTCTGTGAGGAAAGTGTTTCTCTGTGAACAATTGTTAAAATTCAGAGTACCAGGAACAATTCTGCTTTAGTGCTAAATTTAATGGGTTTCCTCCCTGAGTGGTGCGGTATCATTGTATTTCATACACATCGATCAGAATAACAATGAAATAATTTCATTATCCGTACTTCAGTTGCCGCCGTGAATATCTTCACCATTCAATCGTCTAAAAAGAATTGAAAAGTGTGAATTATTTTGAATACGATTATCTGGTAGGATGCTCCAATTTTAATTTTCGTTGATACCTTACCAACGACGGGAAAGCCAGCAGCGCTGACATTATTTTTGGATGGATGCAGCCGAGCGGTGTTTCGTGACATTCACGACGTGGGGATAGCCAATGTTTGTACTAGGAGAGAGGAGAGGGGGTAAATTGTTCATACACAGGAGTACCAAGTTTCAATAAGATTTTACATTACTTCATAAAGGTATCTGGTTGTGCTTCAATAGTATACATTTTCTGGCAGTATTTCTAATAGCTACTTCATATTATTCTACTACATGAAACTCCAAATTGTTTCAACCTGCAAATAATTTTCTCCGCCCAGAGATACGAACTCTGGTCTGTCGAGTCTACACGCCAAACATTTAGCAACTATCACTCGCACGATTACATACAGCTTTACTGATGCTTAATAAAAATAATTGTACCTCGCATTACACTTAATTTATGTAATTATCAAAATTCGGCGTTCAAGGAAAATAAAATATCTATCCTTTGTAGCAGGGGAATATTGGTGCCGTTTGTTAGAATTTTTCAATAAACGGCGCATTAATTCCAAGCACAAATTTTACATAAAATACTTGTTAAAAAAACTACACGTACTTAACTAAGAAATTGTACATTACTTCTTTAAAGATCTATTTTTAGAATAGTTTTAACTTAAGAAAAATCCCTATCATCAATAATAAAAATTTGCAATGTAATGTTTTTGCAAATTTCGCAAATAGAGAGAGCTTGCAGAAAACGGGATCAACGTATCTCAAAGTCAATTTTTGAGAACACTTTTCCCATCTTTAAGGAGTCTATAACCGCGAAAAAGAAATATAATAAATTATCAAAGTATGGAACTACAGAAGGAAATATAAGAAAAATATGACTTAATGAAAATTACTACCGAAGCAACGTGAATCACTCTTAAACACAACAGCTAGCCAATGTGCTGACAATAGCTAGGAGGCCACCATCTTATGGATTGGGTTAAGTGATAGTCCTTAAAGGAGGGAGGGAGGATTGACAGTATAGAAGGGCGTAGTCAATAAAAATCTTTAAATTGGAACTGTGGATATTAGAAAAGTTTTAAAATTTCGAATTTTTTTAAAATTTTCATTTTTTTGATTTTGTTTGCTAAATGAAAAAAATCTTTGCGGAAAGTTATCTTTGCGGAAAAAGAATAATTTAATCAAAAGATTAGGATGCTTTAATAAATATTAAAACTGTTAGTGTTGTGTTTTATTAATTCTTAATTCACATTACGGAGTACCACAAGGTATCTGCTAACACCATTGCATTCAAATAGAGGAAAATTGAACCGCGTGGACCGTCTGCGTGTTCTCGGCGCCAGCTCACTGGCCGCCGCCCCCGTCGCCGTCGCAGCTCGTGCGCCGTTGCCATGGCGACCGCCGCGAGCGACGCTGCTAATGCCACCCGTCCGCGGAACAACGGCGAGGACATGAGGACGCGCCGCGTCGAGAGCCGCCGCTCGAGGGAGCCACAGCGCCCAGCACGCGAGGACGGTGGGCGGCGCGGAGCGGCAACAGGGAGCGCCGAAATGTCGCTACCTAGCGGCCACTTGATGAAGCAGTACCCTACGCAAGGGACTTTCTGTGAACAATTGAAAAAACTAATACCTTAAAACAATAAAATAATATACCGGGAGCGGTATCTCAGTGAATCAACTGATGTCACTGTAGCGACTCTGACCGGGAGGTCCTAGGGTTACACTCCCCACGGCGGCAGGATTTTCGACACTAGCTTTTCAGCTAGGTCGAATTCAGCCGCTGTCTGGAGGAGAATTCTAGCGGCCGGCTGCCCTGATCAATAGATTTCCGTGGTTTCTCTGATAAACACCAGGCGAATGCCGGAGCAGTACCCTACCAAACGGGCCACGGACCGCGCGCGATCTGTCCTTCCTCTTCCTTGTCCTATACTCTCCCCTTACACACACACTTACACTAACATACACTACCACATACTCCGGGAGACCGGTCGGGAGCTTAGAGCTTGCCCCGGCTGGGGCGATACCCCGCTGGTGGGAGAGTCCTGGTTAGGGGGAAACCCCGAAGGAGCCGAAGGTAGGTCGGCGCCGGATCTCGCCATCCACCGGGGGAAGATCACTGCCACCTCCCGATTAAAATAAATGCACTACACTTACGGGACTAATGACCTAAGCTGTTGACGCACCCGGAATCACTAATCAACCAACCAATAAAATAATAGTTTTAGTGATTACCAGTTTCCAAAGTCCACAAAAATTGAATGAAAAACTATACTGGCTTCAGCAATGTGAGATATATCATTGCTTTCGTTTGATGCTCTCGGGAAAAATACAAGAAAACCTACGTTACTAATTTTCAATGCGCTCAGTAATTGAAAGAAATTTCGCAAGCTCCGGTATTTTCACTAGTGTCTATAGAGTGTCTAAGTTTCATTAGATACCCTGAAACTCAGGAAAATACACAAATATGATACAAAAAAAAAACAATAAACAGTTTCGTTTTTAAGTGATAAAAGCAATTACATGACTGTTGAATAAAGAACTGCTGAATGTAAATATACAACAGTATATTATTGCGGTATTTGTGAAGACTTATTTTGTTAACGTATTTAATTTATTGCCATGTTAGAGCTAAATTGGACGTCCGAGGTGGCTAAGAGCGTGTACCACCTCAGCGCTTAGGGTCGCGGGTTCGAGTCACGCCTTGGACGAGGTTCTTTGTTCCTTGCTTCGCTTGTGTTGTCGCGGAGGGCCTCGCGTTCTGCTGAACCGATATCAAAGGACCCCGCAAGTGTGTTGGTGACTAGTATATTGCTGAATATGCGTCCCGTCGGGACGTAAAGGGTAACCGGCTGTAGGCTAAATAAAAGCCCTAGAAAAAGAACACTCTTATTTTTGTTTCTTTCAAGGGTGATTGTTAGAAAACTATTGTGGATGATTTTATTATGTATAACTATATGGATGATTATGTCTACTAGCAGTGTACAGCAGCCTATTTGCTGTAGTACACTGCTGGTAGTTATGAATTTCATTAGGCCGATACAGAGCAAATAATAAGATTCAATATATGAACAAGTTTGTCAGCTATTTGTAATATAGGTCATACGGAGTTCAATGATTTCTGTTAATAGCACTTTCTCATAAAAGTTATAAATAATAAATACATTTTCTAGGAGTACGAGTACAATATAAGTATTACGAATTCTTCCACATTAAAAACTTGTCTCACAGAACTTGATCTACCTAAAACCACATACATCGTCTTGCAATGTCAATCATGTATAGTACGTCATTTTCTCATAAGAGGAAGAAAACTGCTGTGACTTTGGTAGCCTAACCAAAAGAAATATCAGATGACATTGGAGTTAACCAGATTAAAATTAAAATGATAATGACCTGTTTGTAATAACAGTTTGTAATCTTTAATTATTTACCATAAACAATGCAACCCGTTTCTCGTAGATCTTAGTATACAAATTGTTGGTAACGCGAGGGAAGAATAAAACTGGAAAATGGAGAAATGGCTGGAGAAATGTCTCATTGACAAATTGTTCCAATGGACATAGCACAAGTATTGACATATTTAAAGTGAAACATACGAATCATATCTACAAATGTGGCGTAGAAATAACACACACGTCTTTATAATGGCAGTGGTAATAAGTTTTGTACGAGAGTCATATAACAGATTAAGAAAATTAAAAGGCGCTAAAATTATTTTTTGGCAATACTGTACTGTTATATCCACTTAACGTAATAAGAAAAGGAAAACCACTTTTAACGCCCGGCGTACGTTGGAAACAATAGCAACAAATGAGTTGTATCTTAAGTTGATATATTTGTAAACATATTCCGCGATATGGTATTTTTGGTTTATATATATTTTTCTTTTAACAAGATTTTATGTGAAAATAATAGACACGTGACCAGTAAGTATGAAGATGACCGCGATGTGTACCCAAAATCCCTGGTCTTGGTAACCCAGCAACCGATTCGAAGATATTTCCAAGGACATTTAAAACAGAATGGCTAAATGGTACAGGAACGTGAACATAAAATGATAACAAAGTTACTATATTATTTGACATTTCAGGGTTTGCAGGCCGTGGTCTAACGGAGACTTGTCCAAAGTGGACAAGTTGGACAAATGTCCGTTAGAACACTGCCTACAAACCCGGAAATGTCAAATAATGTAGAAACCGGCTGTGAAAGCCTACATTGTATGTTACAGTTACTATAGCTTTTGAAAATCCCGACAATTACTGGAATTCTAAAACACTAGTAAACGCGATTTGGAGCAGGTGGTCAATCAAAAAAGTTTCTAGACTCTGTCAGGAAATACATTACAAAAAAAAAGAGTTTTATCAGAACAAATTAAAAAGTTCCCAGTAGGCTGCGAGACTTATTTGAAAAGCAATGCATTTGAAATGACAGGAAATATGAATAAAACATTTTAATATAAAATTTGTAATGGGACCCTAATCCGATTAAGTAATGTCTAACTGCACTAGATTAAAACAATATATTATCCTATACCCGTTCATGAAAGAGTTTATATTATGAACGATGGAAATCAATATCTACAAAGAGTTATTCCAATTGCAGTTTCAAATATTGTCGAGATTCTGGCTTGGAAGTTCTTGCATTTATTTATATTTATGAAAATAAGTTCAATAATCCTCAAGAATTTAGAATCATAGAGCGTGTGCTAAATACATTTTTACGATAAGAGATGCGTGCTTTGTTTACATAATTTACATAAACCAATGTTTATGTGTAATTCTACCGTCCGTGGAAGTGAGAATATGTTATAAAAATTCTGTTAGAGGAATCTTCTGAGAATTGACACCTGATTTTATGTGACATTATACTTCGTTGACATTTTCATAGGTCCGCCTCTAATATCAAATTATTTTTTTGGAGTTAGATTTAAGTACGTTTATATTATTGTCGACGTTGTAGAAAAATATCATAAAGAATCTATTATTTTGCTGCAAATCGGCTCAGCCGGAGCCATTTATTACTCCGTAAAACACTTATTTTTTACTGGACGTTCTGTTTTGTCAACTACCTTTGTGAACACTCACAAAGCAGAGTATAAGACAAATTGAGAGCTTACAGTTTGGGCGGTACGCTACTAAAGGAGTTACTTAAAAGGGAAAAAACCGCGCCAGCCATTGAAAAAGTAGTGATGATCGGCGCTGAATATGTTTCAATAGAAGAGTTATAATGCATCCTCCCGTGATATAACATGTATTGCATTTCCGGAACTTATGATCTGGCTTGGAAAATCAATACTCCCTCTGTTGCCGGAGTCGTTTGTTGCCGGTGCCTGCGCGCACAAACGATGCGAGAGACGCTCCACTTCTTATCGGCGGAGGCGGCAGCACCGGAGCACGAAGGTATAATTACGCCCCACGAACAGACGTCTGGAGAGGCAGCCCTGCGAGGGGCGCAAGTGGGCGTATTGGATTGGCGTCGCCCATCGCCCCCAAGCACTCTCCACGGGGCCTCGTTAGGCTCCCGCCCCCGCCCTCGCCATCCCTCGTTCCTCCCACGCCCGTCTCATCACGTTCACGCACTGGGTCGTCCAGTACTGCCCGCCCGCCCGCCCGCCCGCCCGCCCTCCGCCCCCCCGCCCCCCGCCCTCCGCCCGCCCGCCCGTCCGCCCGTCCGCCCGCCCGTCCGTCCGCCCGTCCGCCCGTCCGCCCGTCCGCCCGTCCGCCCGTTCGCCCGCCCGCCCGTCCGCCCGCCCGTCCGTCTGCTCGTCCGTCTGCCCGTCCGACCGTCCGTCTGTCTGCCCTTCCGCCTGTCCGTCCGCCCGCCCGCCCGCCCGCCCTACCGCCCGCCCGCCCTCCCGCCCGCCCGCCCGCCCTCCCGCCCTCCCGCCCGCCCGCCCGTCCGCCCGTCCACCCGTCCGCCCGTCCACCCGTCCGCCCGCCCGCCCGTCCACCCGTCCGCCCGTCCACCCGTCCGCCCGTCCACCCGTCCGCCCGTCCGCCCGTCCGCCCGTCCGCCCGTTCGCCCGTCCGCCCGTCCGCCCGTCCGCCCACCCGTCCGTCTGCTCGTCCGTCTGCCCGTCCTACCGTCCGTCTGTCTGCCCTTCCGCCTGTCCGCCCGTCCGCCCGCCCGTGTGCTCGCTCGCTCGGCCATCCAATCGTCAACCCCCTCTCAGCCTCCCGCTCTCATCTCCATGCCCTTTGCTCGCCCTTTCCTCCCCCACCCGTTCTTCCTTTCGCGCACTAGCGCGTCCGCCCGAGCGTTCGCCGTCGTCGCTGCCTGTCCTCGGCCGCCCCTGGCCGCCTCCTCTTCGTTCTCGCTGTTCCTTCGTCCGCATCGCTCCCACCCTCTCACTCCCCTTACTCCCTCACCGTCCATGCCTCATCCGAGAGGGCGAGTGCCTCGGCGCAGGAGGGCCAAGGGCAGCGGGCTCTCCCTGGTCGCTGCGGGCGTGGGCGCTTGGCCCTAGAGGAACAGCCGGCGGACCGCACTTGCACGTTCACACGTGAGCCGCAAAGGCATTAGGAATAAATGTTACAAACTTCGCAGGCACGTTGAAGATGAACACTTTTTGGTGATGAACATATAATGCGAAATTGGACATAACGAAGTTGTACTATGTTTTTGATCCTGATTATCAGACAACTCTGCAATGCACCAGTGGGTGACAGGTGAATGAAGTGTCTCTGCAGCAATTTCTGACCCTCCCTAAACTACGTGTTGCCTAATGATAAACGACAAGTATCATAGGTTTAACTTCCTTGTACAAGATTTCCTAGCATACGTTTTGGGCAAAAATGATTATCTTGGACCCTCTGCATACCCTTGCGAAACCCGACGATACAGCGATAACTTGCGATAGCGCTGGGATAATACAGGTAGATCCGTCTATCATTTTCTTGTGGACGTCATGCTTGCCTGTCCAGCCAACCAGAGGGGGTTCTCACGTGAGCCTTTCTAGCAGTGAATTCAAAATGTGAATCCCACGCAAAGGGTCTCGGAAGTACTCTGATTTTGAATTATTTCCCAAAACAACAACATTGATCTTTTTTATTAATTTAATATTTATTCTAATGTCCGTGTTTTTACAATTTATTACCCAGGAGATTCCTTGCTCTTGGATTTACTTTAACAAACAATTTATAATAAACCTGGATTTCTCTGCTCTATGTTAACAATATAAAATCAACTAAAACAAACCTAATACCATTAAAAAATTAGCATTCACACTTTATTGTATTGATGTTCATCCCTTCATCACTATGTTATACATCGCATGGGCATATATTTTTTACTTTTTCTTTTACGCTTGTAAATAAGTTAGCACATATATGACTTCACCGCCTTAGATTTTTAAAATTACAGTCTTTGCACTTCTCTGTCATAGCACTGGTCTGCCCTCTTGACCGACGCAAAGTGATTATTTAATTTCAATTCCGTGTTATATTTGCAAGTGGATCGGCATATCTTATATACCGCCATATTGCACACTTTCTCTCAATGTCCAATTTTCCGGATTCTATACGACAATTTATATCTTAATACAAAACTCCGTCTGTTAATTCCACCTGGAATTTGCAACTGTTCCACCCTGGTTTATAAATTTGGTCCACTGAAGTTACATTTCATATTTCAAACAACATAGTTTCTCACTTCGTGCATTTACACCTGACACGTCTATCGCTCTAAACCGTTCATTACCTTCTCTATTCAACCACCAACCACGTTCGACTTCAATTATCAACTTTTTTGTCCTGAAAATTGAAAGGCTCAGTAGAAAAAGGGGCTATCCATCATAGACCTGGTAATAACTCTATTTCACAAAAACTCAGCGACACCCCCCAGATTCTACTGAGCCCTTCAATTCTCAGATGTGTTCTTTGTTCCTTGTTTTACGCAGATATATTTACTTATCCTTCCAACTTTGTATTTTCATTGGCTTTATATCTAGCGTCCCTAATTGTTTAGGTTCAATTACTTACTTATTGTACTATTTTGCTTATTTTATTCCGAAATCGCTTAATACGTGTCCTAATTTCAAAAATTTGTTTATTTAATTGACACCAACTATTTTACACGTTCTCGGCTCATTTATCGTTCATTCTTGTTATTTGTGTTGCAGAAATCTAAATATTTACCATATTTTCGGATTTACTCGAGATAGAAATGACTCGTCTAAATATACCAGTTAAGTCAGATTTTAAAAGAAAATTCGAACCGATGGATTTCATGAATACATCCTGGCAAGGAGACCGCTAAAATTAAAACGAACATTCGACATGTTTTGATATTCCGATACAGCATCAGAGTACATAGCTGTACTGTCTGAGAAGGAATATTTTAAGTTAAACCACTTATACGCTAATGTTAACAACGCGTTTTAAGTGGTCTGACATATCCTTTATCTTGGTAATCTGTTCATAACTCAAAATAATGAATATATTAAGGTAATAATTGAATATTTGGCTTTGCCTGCCAACTACCTCAAAGAAAAATAGTATACAACCGCGAAACTTACCACACTCTGTTAATACGTCCCGTCAGGCTCTGAGGAGATTCAATCCAATGAAATCATACTCACAATTCTGCCATAAGGTTGATGAATTCTTAGATTAACAAAATAATATATAGAATGTTTGTAATTTTTTACCGCACATTTCATTTATCTATCTCGTATTTTAGTTTCAGCGGACCATCTGGGACTGGCAAGCGACTTCTCTGGATTGGCTTCATCTTCGTCTGAGGTGCCGGAGCGGGCGGTGGCGAGCGACTGGCGCGTGGGTGAGTGACTATGTGTTCTTCACAAAACAATACATTAATCGAATGTTTTTACCAACAATATGTTGCATCATTTCCCTCTTCGTCGTCGTATTCTATTCGTCTAAGGCCGGAGAATTGCAAATATCCCGCACGAATGACTCATCCTTGCTGGCTGCGCAATTAGCGGAGTTTTAATTTTAATATTTGTCGCTCTCAGCGTCCTTGAGGGACTCCTAGCGACCGCTGTGAAGAGGCATCGCCTGCGTGGGCGGCGCCCAGGCGGCCGGCGGGGGCTCTCGGCCTCTCATCTGGAGTGTGTTTCGCGCCGGACGCCGCGAGCCCTGACTCACAGATGAGAGATGATTCACATCCCGCGGACCGGGAGAGGTGGGTCAGGGGGTCTGCAGACCCTCTGACCGGGAGGTCCTAGGTTCGAGTCCCGACGGAGGCAGATTTTTATACACTAGATAAATAGTTAAGTAAAGTTCTGTCACTATCTGGAAGACAATTCTAGCGATCGGCTGCTCTGAGCGGTCGTTTCCCGTGTTTTCTCTGATCAACACCAGGCGAATGCTGGAGCAGTACCCTACCAAACGGGCCACGGACCGCGTGCGATCTGTCCTACCACTTTCTTGTCCTATCCTCACCCTTTACATACACTTACACTGAAATGCACTACACTACCACACATGACGGGAGACCGATCGGTGGTTTAAAGCTTGTCCCGGTTGGGGTGGTGCCTAGCTATTGAGAGATATCTGGTTCGCGAAAATCCCGCTAATCGACGGTAGGTCGGCGCCGGATCTCGCCTTCCAATGGGGGAAGATCACCGGCACCTCCTGATGAAAAAACACGCAAAACACTAATGACATCAGAAGTTGACGTACCCGGAACCACTGATCAATCAATCAATCAATCAATCAATCAATCAGTCAATCAATCAATCATCCCGCGGCTGCGCGCTTCCTTCGTTCCCGCGGAAATCCGGTACACTCAAACTGCTCCAGCTGCGAAGCTGCTGAACCAATTTCAAAAGAACTAAATGATAAGATACCTCGCGAGTGAGTGATGTTTCTGGGCACGTGAACGGCTATGGTCACTTTTCCCGTAAGTGTGATGGGTGTTGGCAGGTGGCGGCATCCCTTCCCCGTAAGAACGATATATGCGGTGCGACGTACATGTGGGAGATATCCATCCACTTATTTCCCCCGCGTGGACAAACTCTGTGCTCCCGAATAGCTTCCCGACATCTTTATTAGAGCAGTGTATGCGAGTGTAAGTGCGTGTGTGAGAAAGAGGAAGACAACGAAGAGGATGGAAAGATTGCGCGCGAACTGCTGCCCGTTTGTTAGGCATTCACATGATGTTGAGCTGAGAAAGCATGGATACCTACCGATCAGAGCAGCCGGTCACTAGAATGCTCCTCCAGACCGCGTCTGAATTCGACCTAGATATGTGGTGTGTCACAAATCCTATCACCGACGGGACTAAAAACCTAGAACCTCCTGATCAGAGTCGAATTTACGAGTGGTGGAATGCATTTTCTCAGGACATAATTCAAGTATAATAAAGATGAAATTCAGAGGCTTGTTAGTTAATCATTGTTGCATATTATCATTCCAAAAATGTGAGAAATATGACTCATATTTGTTCGAGCTTTTCTCAAATCGATTCCGCTATGTTGCCGTTGATACTAGTGACTTGTTCGGAGCACGTTCTTCAGTCAAGTCAGAACGCAAAATGGTCGGGGACTATTCTTTCTTCACATTAATTATGAATTTTGCTGAAGAAAATTGCCGATTGGTCAGCGCGATGAAGTGTGAAAGTCGCCTCGTCAGGATTTGTAGTGGTTGTAGTGGTAACCTGTATTCATCGTACGTACTCGATCAACGATTCGGCGCTTATTGGTAGAAGAAGATTTACCAAAAGCTTCGTCTCGTAAACGTGAGTTAGCGATTACAGTAAAGGTAATTTCAATATATAATATATATATATATATATATATATATATATATATATATATATATATATATATATATATATATATATAAATTCTGGTAGTATTCTTTTAAAGAATTTATAAAAAACATATGCTTTCGAGTAATAAAAGTTTTTACAAATGCAAATCAACTGCAGATTTTCGACCTCATTATGCCCTTCGTGACTGAATCGACTTACAGCCGCAAGAACATGAACGGTTACTTGAATAACCATATTTCTCACGGAGCTCGAGAGAGAGCGCGCACAGATAGCCAAGCAACATTCAGTGATAGTGACAGCGCAGGCTGTAAAGAGTTGAGCAGCTGCAGGCGCCAGGTGGACAGGGAGGTGACGTCACGTGCGCGGATGCGGCGCGCGCTGCCTGTTTCCGGCGCGAGGCTTCTGCGATGTGTCGCCTCTTCCGTATCTGGCGCGCCTCTCGCCAGCCAACCCTCCACCGCACCGCGCTCAGCGTCTTCTGCGACTCTCTTCCGTGGACCGGGAGCGGTAGCTCAGTGCATCAGCTGATGCCACCGCAGCGCCTCTGACCGGCAGGCCTAGGTCCTCACTCCCCACAGCGGCAGGATTTCCGACACTAGCTTTTCAGCTAGGGCGAATTCAGTGGCTGTCTGGAGGAGAATTCTAGCCGGCTGCTCTGGTCGGTAGTTTTCCGTGGTTTCTCCGATCAACACCAGGCGAATGCCGGAGCAGTACCCTACCAAACAGGCCATGGACCGCGCGCAATCTGTTCTTCCTCTTCCTTGTCCTATCCTCTCCCCTTACACACATACACTTACACTAACATGCACTACACTACCACATATTCCGGGAGGCCGGTCGGGAGCTTAGAGCTTGTCCCGGCTGGGGCGGTGCCCCGCTGGTGGGAGAGTCCTGGTTAGGCGGAAACTAGCAGACAGTAGGTCGGAGCCGGATCTCGCCATCCAGCAGGGGAAGATCACCGCCATCTCCCGAGAAAAAACATGCACTACACTAACGGGACTAATGACCAAAGCAGTTGACGCGCCCGGAAGCACGAAAAAAACAAAACAAACCAAATCTTCCAGTGGCGATGGGGCGAGTTCCCGGCCTAGTCTCGGCTCGTCAACAGGAGTGCCTCCGACCGGGAGGTCCTGGAGTTCCACTCCCGACGGTGGCAGGGCTTTCTATATTAACTCTTCCGGGAGAGGTGGCTCAGGGCATCAGCTGATGTCACTGCAGAGCCTCTGACTGGGAGGTCCTTGGGTTCCACTCCCGACAGCGGCAGGACTTTCTATTTTTACTCTACTGGGAGAGGTGGCTCAGGGCATCAGCTGATGTCACTGCAGTGCCTCTGCTCGGGATGTCTTATGGTTCCAATCCCGACGGTGGCTGGATTTTAGACTCTAGGTAGATAACTGAAAGTAATATTCGAATTCATATAGTCGAATTCGGATGCTACGCTATTTGGAGAAGGGCGACTGCTGTGATCGGTAGATTTCCGTGTTGTTGTTTTTTTCTGTCAAGACCAGGCGAATGTCGGAGCAGTAACCCTAAAACCTCAGGACAATTACCGTGCGCTATTTTTCATCCCCTTTCCTTGTCCTATCTCTCCCCCTTACACACTCACACGTACATGCACAAAACTACTACACTTACCAGAAGACCGGTCGGGTGCTTAGAACTATCGATCAGATCAGTCGGCCACAAGAATTATTCTCCAGACAGCGAATAAATTCGACCTAATTGAAGGACAAGGAGAGAAAATGAGTCGATGTATCAGATCGGCGAGGCAATTCCATGGACATTTATATGGAAATGTGCAATTTCTTTACGAAAACTTCTGCTTTTTCGAGAAACATCATTAGACGCGATTTGAAGCACTTGTACTCAAAATTACAATAATGTGTAAAAATCCCCATTATTTATCCCCATCCCCATACTAACGACGTGACATATTTCAATAAAATATTCTGGGCAATTTTTGAGCAATCAAAACTGTCCAAAAATATGTTTTTTAGGTAGCCACTTATAAAAAGGATTACTTTTGGGGCATGCACCGTATGTTGAAGTTATATATTCAGCACTAGTACTAAAAGTGATACAATGCACAAATGTTTCTGTAAAACTGTGAATGCAACAAAGGAATCAAAATACTTTCGTCAGATTAGCTGCAACTGATTTTAATGTAATATGGTACCCAGTTAATTCATTTATGTAACTAAATTAAAATAGAAAGAAATCAACAATGTTGTCTTAAAAATAGTGTACAATTACGTTGTAGAAGTGGTTTTGTTTTGCTCCTAGAATTGCGCCACTCATCGCATCGGCCTCGTGTTGCTACATTCTCTCCTCGCAGAATGTCACTTTTACCACTCGTATTACTAATAACAATTTTATTTGTTTATGAAATAAAATAATGTTATTTTATTATTCCCATTATGTAATTATATTTCTCAGCATTACATTTGACATCTGTGGAAATGGCATTAACGATTAATATATTAATATATAATATCATGAAGCTATATCAGAAACATGAGCGAAAAAGAGTAGTAAAAATGAGTAAAAAGAGTACTGGTTTTTGACAAACTATCAAACAAAAAATAGGCTAGTTCCATTGGAAACAAAAATTAACTTGGAGAAATGATTTAAAAATTGTTGACCATGGATGTAAGTCACTTGACTTACACGCACGTATTCAAGTATCAGTAAATTCTAGCAATGCTACACACATCCAATTAAAAATATATAGCAGAAAATGAATGGATATGTCCATACATGCTCCTATGAACTAAGCTTTACAATCTTGATGACATATAATGGCAGTTTATCAGCTAGTGAAGTTACAATATTTCCCTCTGCTATGAAAATATCTTTTCCACCCTTTCTCTCTCGCATTCAACGTCTTTTCCGCGCTGTTATTCAGAGCATCCATTCAGAAAAGCACAAAAACACGGTTCTTCTTAGAAAGAGTCGACGCGTTTTGTCTCTCTGCAAACGGGTTTAAATATTACTAACGTGATGGTGTAGGTGCATTATGCTCTCCTATTTGCGAGTTCTTGCTTTCATTCCCGGCCTTCGCGCACACAATGCTCACTCACTCGTTCATGGCGCCAACAGACAATGCAGACCACGTGATAGTCCTCTAAAACTAGTGGTGCTAAAATAGCAAGTTCATTCTAGTGTTATTTGTTACGGGCATCAAATATAATAATTTTTCTACTTGTATAATACTGATATTTCATCCCTTTCTTGAAAAACCTGCTAATGAAGGGCGAGAGATACGAAAATCATGCTATTCATTTCCACTCTTTTACTACTTCTACTATTCATTCTATGCCAGGTGACAGACGTATGTTAGCGGAAGTATTCATAAATTTATTTTTATTTTGACTGATTTGTTTTCGCGTGTTATTGCCTTCGTTACGGAGCTCGCTTACATTGCATCACTTATGTGAAGAGATCGTGGTTTCGAGGGAATTTGGAAATAGTTGAATGATGCTACATGTCCTCTTATGGAGAGAATTACAAAATGAAATTAAGGGAGGGATATATGAAAGAACAAAGCGAGTCAAGTTAACATGTAGTTCATCTTCGTCAACATATCAGCTTTATTAAGATAGCCGGCTTTCGACGGCTTTGCCGTCATCGTCAGTCTCGCTGCTGTCGGCAAAAGTCGAGCGACTGTGGCAGCGAGACTGCCAGCAGCGAGACTGACGATGACGGCAAAGCCGTCGAAAGCCGGCTATCTTAATAAAGCTGATATGTTGACGAAGATGACTTCTTTTATTTCTTCTTATAAGAACGTCAACAACATCCAATCAGAATTCCCACAATAACATGTAGTTCATTTATAAGTAAATCTGAATAATTAAAATTAGTTAAAAATAAAATCTTACATGTTCCACGGGCGTTGCCTGGTTATAATTATCTCGGGAGACAAAAAGCTCTGGGACTTTTTGCGGACACTCGATCATAGAACCCGTGTAACGGCTTGATTTGTAAATAACTATTACCAAATATATTTACAATACGTTTCTTATGTTCTATCTTAAAATATCGGGTTCTCTTATTCTAAATTCTTTAATATTATTGATATTAATTTTAATTTATAAAGAAAACCATGATTACATCTATTTTTACTTACGCGTTCTCGCTGCCGCATTCGCCTTACTTTCTCTTTGGGTGCCCCTGTCGCAGCAGTCCACTTCGCGTTTATCACGTGACAACCGTGTCACTATCACTTTCACACTGGCGCATTCGAATGCTTGGATTTTCTCTTCTTTAGTGGCAGACATACCCCTGTGAAGTGTCATAAACCCTATCCTTATTCTTTCCCAATTCTGGCCGCTGGGTAGTGACGCAGGAGCGCGTAATAGGAGGCGTGTACGCGGAGATGCTACCTGGCGGTCCTCTTCACAACAGACTGCCACGTGACGTGACATGACCTTAAAGGTAATGAAGGATTAGTCCCGCGCATGTTTTATCAATTATACAAAAACACCGTTCTATATGCCAGTACCCGCATGTTGGATTCTATGAAACAGGTACTAAGATTTTACTTCAGGGTATGGCTACGCTACGCATAATAGAGATAAGAAGTTTATCGACATCCTTCCCAGATACCATTCGTGGAATAGAAGAATTGTTTTTGTACGTGGAAGGCTAACATTCCTTACTTAACATGAAAAGAAACTTCTGTTTGACTCTATCCAACAGCGCGAGTGACGGAGTGTTAATGTTTGGCGAACACATGCAAATCACTGGTGGGCTACGATAACCAGACAGGCGTCATCCTGCCATATGATGAGAAAGTAGAAATCTGTCATACTGAATGGAAAGAGGTTTTTTCCCAAGATAATCGTGTAATGGACAACTTATCGGATAATTGTTGTGTATCACTATCTCATTGACCCCTTGAATTATTATGAAACAAATCTCAATTATGCCACACTAACAAGCGGGAAAATACTAACTTATCAGTTAATTCTGATCATTTACAAAGATGTGAGACATTGCAATCGCATGCTGATAATCACACTCAACAGTATTAGGATTACCCATTTGTGTACTTGGACCTTTATTATATTTCGTGTACGTAAAGGACATAGCAGAGGGAATAGGCTCAAACATTAAACTTTTTGCGGACGAATGCCTTATTTACAGAAAGATCGAGAACATATCTGATCAGGATAAGTTACAGCGAGACTTGCGATACTTAGACGAATGGACGGAAATCAATAGAATGAAGATAAACCTGGATCTTTGATGAAAGAAAGCGTTTTGTAACATTTCGCGTTGCCGCTCGGCCTGCACTATGGACGTTCCTTGATGAAAGAAAGCGTTTTGTAACAATGCAAAATTGTTAGTTTTACGCGCAGTAGATTGGTTTGGGTTTATTCGTGTTTCCGGGCACGTCAACTGCTTTGGTCATTAGTCCCGTTAGTGTAGAGCAGGTTTTTCCTCGGGAGATGGCGGTTATCTTCCCCCGATGGATGGCGAGATCCGGCGCCGACCTACCGTCGGCTAGTGGGGTTTCCCCCTAACCAGGACTCTCCCACCAGCGGGGCACCGCCCCAGCCGGGACAAGCTTTAAGTTCCCGACCGGGCTCCCGGAATATGTGGCAGTGTAGTGCATATTAGTGTAAGTGTGTGTGTAAGGGGGAGAGGATAGGACAAGGAAGAGGAAGGAAAGATCGCGCGCGGTCCGTGGCCCGTTTGTTAGGGTACTGCTCCGGTATTCGCCTGATGCTGTTCGGAGAAACCACGGAAAACTACCGATCAGAGCAGCTGGCCGCGAGAATTCTCCTCCAGACAGCGACTGAATTCGACCTAGCTGAAAAGCTAGTGTCGAAAATCCTGCCGCCGTCAGGACTCGAACCTAGGATCTCCCGGTCAGAGGCGCTGCAGTGGCGTCAGTTGATGCACTGAGCTACCGCTCCCAGTACTCGCAGTAGATATAAAGGGACAATTAAGTATTTGATTGGGGGCAAGATAATTCCACAGGTAACTAGTTGTAAATATCTGGAGGTGATAATTAATAAACAACTTGGATGGGGGGAGCACGCCAACTGTACTGTTGGGAAGGCATGGAAATCTTTACACTTTGTAATGCGAGTGTTAAGGAAGGGAAGCAGTAAATCAAGAGAACTAGCATATACAACCATTGTGCACCCGGTGTTAGAGTACGGAGCAGCGTTTTGGGATCCATATACAAAGGGCTAAATAAACTCCATCGGAAGAGTTCAGAAAGTAGCAGCAAAATTTGTTAAAAGGCGAAATTAGTTAGAAAATATTTTCAATGAAGTATCGCCGTGGGAATGATTGGCGAGCCGTAGGGAAAAAGCAAGGTTGTGAATATTTTTCAAAGCGTTAGGGAAAAATTCGGCATCGAGGGAAATTCAGGAAAGAATGCATGAACCCGTCTACTTAGCACGATCATATTAGAAAAATAGTCCAAGGAAACAGAGAACTGATATTGGAAAATACTGTTTTGTAAATAGAACTATTGAGTCATGGAATAGCTTGCCTGCAGCACTAATGGAGACTTTTCGCAGAAACATCAACACTTTTAGGTTAAGATTAAATTCTAATAATAGTGTAAGCAATAGGATCAGTAGTCTGTGAAGGGCCTTTGCATTTAGTAGGCATACCTTAAATGGAGTAATATTGTTCAGTGTATTGAATTGTATGTATTTTTAGATTTTTATATTTGGTATTAGATGTTAAGTGTAAGAATTTGCCACCGGGCTTAATGCCCAAAGCAAATTAAATAAATTATTTATCTATTTATGTCATAGTGTCCATGTTATGTCCAGAAAATATACCCAAAGGAATAAACAGATAACAGATGTTAAAGCACTCTTGTTGCCACCATAAGAATTACCACTTCTAAGCAAAAGTCACCAAAGTCCAAATAGAATCTCCAATGGCGGGCACGGTCGGCTTAGGCAGAATTAGTACAACTATCAACCCTGCAGCGCTTTCTCACAAAAACGGACTGCCTGTTCGGCCGCCCGCGTCTCCTTATACCCTGCGACGTCACGAGCCTTTACTCGCCTCGGGCTCGCGTTCCGATGGCTGCTTCCACTGCCTAGGGAGCCTCAACAGCGCCGACTTTAAATTACTTTATGGATCCATGACAGTCCATAATGACCATACTACACCAGATAACATTACATACTTAAAAGCCATACACGAGTTTAAGTGCCTTGAAACATTTTCTGCTGCACAATCGTCTCTACACAACTGAATACTGATGACTACGTCTCTATACTGACCATAGAAAAGGAAAATCATACTTATATTAATACTATATATAATGGAATAGTTAACATTTGTACTCTGTAATTAAAAGAAAAACTAAATATGCCTAAAAAATATTGTGCTTCAGCTTCTAAAATTATTACCCTCATCTCAATGAGGTTTTTGTCAGGTTTCCTAGATCCTTCGAGCAAATGCTAAGATGACCTCTTGTTTTGCTGGTGGACATAAATGTTTCATTAGTCACCCACACACGCACATAGTGGAGAGCAGACGGGGTATTTGCCCCGGGCTGGGGGATTGGGAGGGGGCGCTAAATTTAATCTCTTTACTTCTGCAGTCAAGCATTTACTCCTTCTTTCAGAATTCTTGCCGCGGGTAGAGTCGAATCTAGTTATGTCGCTGTACGCATGCATTCTTGAACACTCCATTTGCGGATTGTCGTAGGAGCAGAATCGACGGTGTGGTTTACTATTTTGTTAGCAAAACTATAAAATCAAATCTGTAGTTTGCTTTAATGAAAAAATAGTTTTTTATTACTCTAGAGGGACATTTCTATTTGGCAAAAGTTGCAGTGTTCGTAAGTTTATTTATTATTCAGCTACGTGTAGTGGAAAAGTTGGGTAGGAATTCGGGAGCTCAAAAATTTGTTCGCAGAATATACTTCCTCATACATAACATGTAATTTTTATTCTTTTTTGATGTCAGTAATTTGAAATGAAATAAATAAAATATGCAACTTGCTTCAAAGAAACGATCTTGACTAGTAAACTCTGCCTTTAGACTATCAAAGTGGTTGAAAGAAGTTGTTTCACAAACTCTTTTAAAATGAACTCTTTTTATTCAAAAGTAGGATTGTTTATTTAATTGTTCGATATTCGTCTGATATATTTCCTTAGCGAGTGGTTTGTTTCATGTTCCCATTCTCACAATAAACCGCATTTTGGGGAGCGTCGCCTCGGAGTCATTCGTCCGCGGCGGACAGCTGTGTCCACAATCGACTCATCGCCCAGTAATAATACTCACAGGCCGCGTGCGTCTCCTTCCCACAGCTGTTTCTCTCTCCCCCCTCCTCTCTCTCTCCCCTCTCCCCCTCTTTCCTTCTCCCTCTCTCCCTCCTCTCTCATTCTCACATTCTTCCCTCTCTCACTTCTTTCTTCCTTTTTCTCTCTATATATCTCCTTCTCCCTCTCTCCACCTTTTCTCTCTCCTTCCATCCCTCTCTCTCCCTCCATCTCTCTCCCTCCCTCTCTTTCTCCCTCCCTCTCTTTCTCCCTCTCTGCTTCCCTCTCTATATCTCTCTTTCTATATCTTTCTATCTCTCTCACTCTCTATCTTTCTCTATTTCTCTCCCTCACTCTCTTTCTCCCTCTATCTATCTCACTTTCTCTCCTTGTCCCTCCTCTCTTTCTCTCTCTCTCTCTCTCTCACTTTCTCTCTCTCTTCCTCTCTCTATCTCTCTCGCTCTTTCGCCCTCTATCTCCCTCTCCATCACCCTCTCCCTCTTACCTCCATCCCTCCAACTCTCTCTAATCTCTCTCTCTCTCTCACACACACACTCTCTCTCTTCTGTTCATACCGGTAGCGGTAGCTCAGTGCATCAACTGATGTCACTGCAGTGCCTCTAACCGGGAGGTTCTAGGTTCGAGTCCTGACGGCGGCAGGATTTTCGACACTAGCTTTTCAGCTAGGTCGAATTCAGCTGCTGTCTGGAGGAGAATTCTAGCGGCCGGCTGCTCTGATCGGTAGTTTTCCGTGGTTTCTCCGATCAATTCAAGGCGAATGCCGGAGCAGTACAGGTAAAACACAAATCAATCCTAACAAGGCACAGGCTTCTCTCTTAACTGTACACAATCGTCCATTCTTTGCCAATAATGTTTAATTCTTCTTTTTGATATAGAATATCAATGATGATGCAAATAAATCTCGACAGTCTGCGCAAAATACGTAATACACACGAAAAGCGTAAATATTAGATGAAGGAATCCAAGCCTTTGAAGTGTGACGTCACAAAGCTGGCCACCAGCACCATGTACATATAGGTGGCATTTATAGTATCAGTAAGCGCCGAACCGGAAAAATTCAATAGTGTTCAAAAATATCTTAACTTGTAGATTTCGGCGTGAAAACCGTTTCCTTGAGGCCTTTGGCCTCAATATTGTAGTTGTTAAGGCTATACAACGCTTTGTTTAGAAGTTATTTGACCATACAGATATTGACAATGCTATTGAGCGTTGTGGGTTGCATTTGATATGAATATTTAGATACGTTTTTCTTCAACAAATCCTTCATATTGAGATATACAAAATTTTCTGTACATTAATATCCGCCAAAGATGAGCGTCCGGCTTGCTGGGTCAATGGGTCACGATATATTATAATCCTTATTACCTTTATAATGGATTATAGGATCCGCTGACTATACAGCGCAGCTGGGAATCTGAAATAGAATGATTCTATTCCTAGTTAATTTCTGTTTGGATTGACTAAATGAAAGATCACTTTCTTTTCTAAAGAACAAAATTTAACAAAGTTTATTTTACCGTTTTAGCAAACAATTTAGTGGGTTTAATAAAATGATTTGATGTTAGGCCTTTGATCAAGATATCTTTGAATTTACAATTTTATACCGCGGTTAACTTATCTATTCTTCGTTGATGTCCTCGTAGACTTCTCAGTCGAAATATCTTGCGAGCTTGCCGTAGTCCAAAGTCCCAAGAAATCCTCTTCTGCCCCTATCCAAGTTGGTCTCAAACTATCAAAATTATCCATCCCGATTACGTCCTATGACATAGTCCCGCACTCGATTACCACTCCCGACAAAGTTCCAATTTATACATCAATATTACTTCCACATCAAAATATCTGTAATATCATTCACCGTCCTTAAAATTTCACTGATAACCCGATTCTGACTATCTGGATTATACTCGTTCCCTCTCACGGACCTACGATCAGTTCAGAAGCGCGATGCCGGTCAGAATGAAATCTTCCTGCATGATTCACCCCTCGAAGACTTCGTATCAAACTACCTTCTTTTTTTCATAACATTTGACCATCCTTCTCTCACCCAGCCAATCCATACGTTCGTTATATTTTGGTGTAGCTGACCTTTCGATCGTCTAAACTTCTTCGCCCAATCCCAAATTTTCTACTTTCGGCATCAAGCCATCTCTTAATGCATTTACAAAAAACAAAAACTACATTGTTTATTCACGGTCGTTGCTAAGCTCTAGCTCTCGTGATATTTCGTAATGCATGTTCCACCATATAGTCTACAAATAAATGTTAGTTTATTTTCATGTGACATATGGGTATGTCACAATATTAAAAAGTCTAGATGCAATTCTTCACTTTTTAGTTAATTTGTACTTCTTTAGAGACCTCGTTTATGAAGATCGGTTGTGTGTGACTGCCGCAAAAGGTATGCATACTACTGAAGTAATACAGGAGACGATTATACTAGGAAAAAACGTAAGGGAGTTGATGAAGCACACCATTCTTACAAGAAGGGTCGATGAAAGAAACAGGTTAGGAATCCCTGCTCTAGACACATCCGCACTAAAAAATCTCAAACATGTTTTTTTCTTTGCAATACATCCGGGGCACTATGGCACACGTTACATTGCATGCATAATTTGAGCGATCTAATGACATACATGACTAGAATACTATTTAATGTATGAATTCGAATAACATTTGTTGAAGTACTAACAAAACATAAAATAAGTAGTTCTCAGGATTACTGGTTTCGAATTTTCGACTTTTGGACAATACATTCGTAAAATGTGATTCAAACCATAAAACGAATAATAGATCCTTTATAAACTTTCTCAAATCTTGATACTTTACAAACTTCAAAACATATATTCAGTACCCAAACGGCAAAACCTCGCCGACAAGCGATTTCCGCAACTGGATTCTGTTTTTCAGTGCTTCGTCCCGTTGTAATGGCTGGCTGATCGAACTTTCGCCAGCGGGGATGGCAATTTAATACGCCAATTTCGCCAATAGAATGCGCTGAGGTCGCGTTGGCTGTTTTTCTGGGCCGGTTGTCGCATACTGCGGCAACAAACGGCGAGAAGTTATCGGTTCCCCTGATGGACGATTTTGTGCGTTTGCTCCGCCGGTGCTCTGGTGTGGCTGGTGGGAAACGCGATCACGCTATTACCATAGAGGAACAATTGGAACATGTGGCCTGGTGTTGGTTTGAAAGTTAATGCATTGCTTCTACTAATTGCTGGTGTATCCCTACTCGATTGTATGTAATAAACGTAAACTTTTCAAAATTCTGTCAACAATTCGATCAAATCGTCAGTATTCTCCCTAATATATTTTCTCCTAGTTTGCAGAATTTTACTTCAATACTTACTTAAATACATAATTATTCGATGTTAACACACAAAAACACTTGCATTATTATATAAATAAGGAAAATGAAATCCTCTCTCGTTATAATGATCCTTCTACTGAACATTTTACTATTCGAGAGCTTGAATTAGCTTTTTGTACTATTGAAACTGAGTAAGCTCCAGATAATGATTATTTTACAGTGGAAGTTCTAAAATATTTATTTTCACAAATCCTCACAATATCTTTTTATTAAGTATATTTAATTTATCTTTAAAATACGGCAAATTTTCACCAATGTGCAAAAGTTGTAATGTTATTCCTAAGTTCTAAAGTCAATGTTATTAAACTATTCCTAAAACGATAAAATAATTTCCTATCATATCTTATTTTTTATTTTATTTAACTTAGGTCGCTTTATAAATACTTGGTCATTAGCAAATTCAGATCCATCAACAAAACTTGAATTAGATATGTTAATTGTCAGCGTATGGAAAATTTCTAGAGAAATTGATTTTAAAGAGTCTGGAAGAAGAACTTTGAAATTCTATTCATAATTTACGATATGAGTTCCCTGAGAATTCTGGACTGACATAAAATGAGCCTGTACATAAAGTGAGAAAGCTTGTAAATTCGTTTTATAATGTGACTGGTGAAAATATTGACTTTTTTGTTGATTCGTTGAGGTCAATTGCTTGCAATATCAACGAATATGTTGGTGCATACACAAAAGTATTTCATTTGTATCATATATGGGGCTAAGACGGATGTATGTATATATATAAAAATATTAAAAATCACACTATGAATATCTTACTGGAAAATCAATAATGATGGCTGACTAGAAAACTGTTTCATGGAAAACGAATTAAATTCCTATTAGTTAGAATAAGATATTAAAACAAAGTATTTAAAAAATATGATAGATTAACCATAACAATTAGGATCGATTTGCAAAGATTTAGTTATTTCAGCATTTCAATTTAAAAATTATTTGCAAAGGTTCAGCATTTAAATGTAAAAATAATAAATATAGAATTATAATAAAGTTTGAAGAAACAAATGAAAAGAAACCAAGTAATTTAAAAGTCTTATATGTATGTCGTTTGTGACAAAATTGATTCGTGTTTACGAGAGTCAACACAGTACTATTAACATCATGCAGCAGCACAAAACATGTTACGTATTTCTTACATTCATCCAATTTTGCCTCTAATATTTTTGAGATAAATGTTATGAAGAATAGTGGTTAACTGACCTAAATTGAAACTAACTCAGATGAGACGTTCCTGAAATTTGATGAATTTCATCCTTTTGCAAATTCTTCCGCGCACCTCGTCATAAACATGATCTTAAAATAATTTGGATACTCTTGGTCGCCGTCATCTCCGTTCAACACTTTCATCTGATTGCTTCCATTCAACTAGCAGAATACAGTTTATCACTTGCAATTTCTGGCTCTAAAATCCGTGCTACGTAGAACCGTAGTATACAACACCTTTATAAAGCAGACGCTGATGGTTTGGACGAAATACAATAAGACTTTTGTTCAACCGATCCTGTGCTTCGAGAACAAAAATAATCACATCGATGTTTGAGAGAGCTCTAGAGTTGTAAACAGATATTCGATTATGAGTGAAAAATTGTGCGCTTTCGTCTGAAGGAATGTTTACATCTTTCTCGCCTCGCTAAGAGAGATGTTCCAGTCCATGATTTTGTCTGATGGTTCGTGAGCTTAAATTTCGAAACACTCATTTACATGTGTTTGGCATAATGTGAACATTTTCGATCTCTCGACATGCCCTCGAAGATTTTTACATTTATTTTGAGACATCTGTATATTCGTTTTTGGCGATGGCCAGTTGTTGACGTACCACTTTAGAATCCACCCAACATTACATAGCAGAATTCACGAAATAAGACTTAACTGTCAAAAATTTTAATATTTGGTTAACTAATGAATTCTAAATATGTTTCCTGTGTATAGTTAATGGAGTATTCGAAACAATGCTGGATTCCTAAAGGGGAATTTTTCGCGCCGTAAACTCAAATTTTTATCAAATATTTTAAATATTTGCCTTCTTCAAAATTAATCGAAAATTAAGATTTTTTAAGGAATCTTTAAGATTTTTTCTAAGTTGTTTCATGAATGTATTATTTAATTAGGGACGAAGTTACTTGGTGAAATTATGAAGAAATAAAGGAAGTCATCTCCGTAAAATATATATATATATATATATATATATATATATATATATATATATATTAAGTTGCCAGAGATAAATTCCTTTATTTCTTCATTTAATAACGTCAACACACCGCATCAGGATTCCCACAATTGGTGAAATTAGATTGAAAAGCTATTGAATACAAGTTTGGAGATAGAGCACTTATTCTGAAAATTCTCAAGACCTGGCGCTGGGTATAAATCACAATTACTTTTTTAATTGATTTCAATAAGATCTCAATATTGTGAACATTAAGAACTCTTTTAATTAATAGTAATATATTAGTTATTGAACTACAAAAGTATTCATTTATAAAAAAAACTCCTGTTCCTGTATTTTTGCAGTTACACTCCTAACGCCAGTGGCAGCCTCCTGCAATCGTTTTATTGCTTCATAGTTGAACGCTAGTATTGCTCCAATGTTCTTTATTTGTTATTCGAGCGACGCCAACATTAGCATGTTGGCAACTCTGAAATTGCCCTGGGCGGCGGGGCCAGGCCATCGTTTGCCCTCTGCTCCTCGCTGCTGGCTGCAAAAGCCCAGGCGCGCCGGCCCAGAGGCAATTACAAAGAATGGCCATTAAAGATCTCGCCCTGAGGCGGCGGCGGTGGCGGGTCTAACGACCGGTGCCCCGTGCGCTCCCCCGCACTCGACTTCTGATGCGCCCTACAAAACCACCGCTTGACACTTCTTCTATTGACGCCATGCTTGGTTCATTATTTGCTGTTTTAATGACGTACAAACATTGTAGAAATATTCACAATCTTAGAACCACGGAGTTCAGCCGCATGGGATTTGGAACTTTTAAGGCTGATCATAGCCGACCTGGATGGCCGAGGTTGTTGAGAGCGTGTACCGACTCAGCGCTTCTGTCCGCAGGGTCGCGGGTTGCAGTCCCGCCTTGGGTATGGTTGTTTTTTCTTGTCTCCCATGTATATGTGGTCGCGGAGGTTGACTTCTGCTCAGGCGAGTCCGCAAGTGCGTTGGAGACAAGTGTATGGTAGAATATGCGTTCCTTTGAGACGTAAAGGATATCCGGCTGTTGGCTTGATGAAGCCCTAGTACTTACTTTCTTCCTAGCAAACGATCATTGGATCCGCCCTCCATACGGAAGAAGCGAGGAATCTGAAATATGTTTCTGGAAAGAAATTATTAAATTATGGATTGCACAAGATGCTAAAGAAATGATAATCAGGTTTACTTTTTCAAAATGAGAACGTTGTAAGTTATTCATCGATTGATTCTTTGTAACATAAAATGTCACCTTGATCATGACCGGTAGTAAAAATTGTAAATAGCGCTATTATTCTTACTATTTATATATCCATGCGCTCTTGGACGATGAGGCTGGGAAGATCCACTTCTCCGACCGATCTTCTCTCTTGTATCTTGTTCTCGGTCCGCTGCCGGGTCAATGTCCTCCTCAACTTATTGTTTCACTTACGACTCCCGGTGCCAGAATTCAAAGTTCCAAATCGAATTACGCACACAAAATATAAGTCCTCACTGCTCAATTATTTCCCGCAAAATTCCACCAAGTCCCGCATCTCTCATTTACAATGACCTCTACGATGTACACGGTACGCCGTTTAAAGCTCGTCTCCTCAAATATTACACAGTTCAACCCTCCATAACTTTCATACCTTCTTGTCTCTTGTTTTACCAAAACAATCTCCAGTTTCCTTCTACGTCATACCCCATTACTAGTTTACCACCAATCACACATGCCCTTATATCACAATCTTCTGTCCGTTACTTGCCGCGCTATGTTTATTTACTTCCGCTTCCCTGGTTGCTAAGGAACGCCCTGCCTGCATGCCTATGCCCTCAACATTAACACTTTTTACGAAGAATTTAATAGTTTTGTCCCCAATTCCCATCAACATATTATGTGACAGTCTGGTATGTCACAATTCGATACAGATTACATTATGATACATGTTCTTGCTCAATCACGGAGAAGTTTACAAACCAAGTATTGAACTTAATTAGTCATTGAGAATCGTTCTAGAAAATGTTTAGTTCGATTGTGCACGTTAAAATTGCATTTAATATAATATGCTTGTCAGTTTGAATCTAATTATTAGTATTTTTACATGGAATATTATTTAAAATAATCTGAATTGTAATTTATTTTTGATCATATTTGACTAGCGCAGTGATAAACCAAAGCCACCTGCGGCAGGGGAAGTAAGGAAATGATCCACGAAACGATTCAATGTAAAAGTTTAGCTTATGAAAGTTACCACAAGTCGTAGAAAAAGTACCGTATGAAACTCGATGCAATGGGTATTAATTGTGACATACCAAGTGAGACATAATATGGTACAATATTTATTATAAACAGCATAAATTATAGGGATAAATATAGGTGAATATGCCAGCATAGCAACGGTAAGCGAGCCGTCGTCAAGATCAACAATCTTCATGGAGTGACAATCGAGGAGACGGCTAGTTCATTTTGTAAGAAACTTAGGGATTGGCTAGGCACGGAAGTACATCAATTGTCTGTAAAAAAAACAACAATCGAAAAGATGGACCGAGTTTTTGAAGGGTTGAAAGAATATGATAGGCATTCATTCTCACTGACACCGTGGGAAACTAATTTATTTATAATCAGAGTTGAAGGTTGACTTGTATGATAGTATTAGCGTAATCTTTTCCTGGCGCCCATCTATACAAATTCGGAACGGATTACGTTGGAATAACATCAAATAAAATCATTAATATATTCGTTTTATTTCATAATACACTCGTGTAATATGTAGCAATCATTACATAATGTACTATTATATTACTCGTATTTTTTACTATTCTACGTAGACTCATCACTTTCTAATGTTGCGCGTTCCCCTCCCGACTTTTCGCGAAGTTTCTTCCAGCAGCTGCGCTGGGCGATGTGATTGTCGGGAGCGAAAGAGTTGTAAACACCGCTCGTGGGGAGTGAGGGAAGACCTTCGTAGTCTCTCTGGCATAAGCGAAGCTGCCGACGTCACACACCAGCTGACGATTGGCTTCCCTTCTAGCAGTCAGTCCGAATGTTGCTCATGTTACAAAGCTGATGATCCAGTCCCAGCTATGTTCCAGTTAAGAATTGTAGTTCCGCACAGTTGATAATGTAATACTCTGTTATAGTATCTGAAATATTTGTCTCAGTGTTAACCTAAAATAAAGACGAGGACAACGTGCGTGCAGTTGATAAATGGTGAATGCAATGAAAATGGTAAAAATATTTGATTACCTAATTTTTGTTTAACGATACACGATGTCTGACCAAGTGGACTCAATAATGTGACTATATGCTGCACCGCATCAAGCGGTGAGAGATTATTATTCCGTATTGTTTGATTAATTAGCAATTCATAGGGGTCAACGGCAAAGATTATTGGTTGCTTAAGTGTAGTTCATGTTTTCATTGGGAGGTGGCGGTGATCTTTCTCCGCTTGGTGATGAGATTCGGCGCCGAACTTCCCGACGGCTAGCAAGGTTTTCCCAAACCAGGTGAATCCCACCAGCAGGGCACCGCCTCAGACGAGACAAGCTCGAAGCTCCCGACCGGCCTTACGGCATGTGTAGCTTATGTCAGTGTAAGTGATGTAAGTTTAAGTGTGTGTAAATGAGCGTGAGGATAAGACAAAAGATAGGAAGGAGAGATCGCGCGCTGTGCGTGGACACTTTGTTAGGGTACTGTTCTGGCATTCGCCTTGTGTTTTTCGGACAGAAATACCGATGAGAGCAGCCGGCCGCTAGAATTCTCCTCGCGACTGCGACTGATCTCGACCTAGCTGTCTAGCTAATGTCGAATTATTTATTATTTAGAATATTTTGCGGAGAGACTGCCTTTAGGCAATTGTCCCGTACCCTAGTTTCGATCCAGGTTTCCTTGGAATGCGGGTCACGGAACCTTTATCTAAGCAGGCACACCACGTGGGAGGTCCTCTAAATGCTCCTGGAATTGGACTCTCACTTTCTTCGCCAGATGTCGGTCTCAGTTAACTATATCCGAGCGGTCTGGTAGAGTGAAAGTGAGATAGTTAGGGCGGGATATTGTCGGAGGGATTTAATTTTGCCGAGCATCTGCCAGGCAAAATTTACAACTACAAGAGTGACATAGCTTCTATGAATTTTCTGCCCGATGAAAATCCGGGCACCTCGGCCGGGATCAAACCCACACACTGGGAGTCCAGAGGTCTGTACTCTAAGCCCTCACCCACCGAGGCAGGCGAAGGTCGAAAATCCTGCCAAAATCGGAACTCGGACCTAGAACCTTCCGGTCAGAGGCACTGCAGTGTCATCAGTTGTCTCCAACTTGTTTTTCATGTTTTAAACATTACGTGCTAGTAAACGTCTAAAACAATTTCCAATGTTCTAGTACACGAATGTCCGTTGCCAGGTCGGTAACATTGTAAGGTACGACCTTCAGCAGTGATTCTAGAACTTTTTATCTTAACGACACCCCTCAAACAAAATTGTATAATATTACGCTACCCCAGTTGATGCGCTGAGTCGCCTCTCCCGTAAAGAACTGACATATTGAATGTCTTTCGTTAGTATAGAAAATTAGTGAGAGCTACATTCTTGAATTCGTACCATCGGGGGCGGGGTGATGCCTCATGAGATCACCCCCTCCCTTGGGTGCGCCGCTGATTATTTGTGATTGTAAATAAATGGAGGTTAATTGTTCTATATTGTTCTGGTTACGAAACTGGTTATCGACCGATATAAAAGTTGTGGTAGTATAAATAACTAGAATATGTAATCTACTACGGAACAGTTCTGTACTGAAATACAATGGGAGAGAGGGGGAAACGCAAGAGATGTTCTAACCTTATCTAATGTCTGAGAGATATTGATGGAAAATGTTAAATGAGAGTCTGTTTCTTAGGCGAGAGAATGAGGGTTGATCAGTTACTATTTCGTAAGTGTCCGCTCCTTGCAAATGATTTAAATTATTGTAGAAATTGTGTGCGAGTTTTCGTAATAAAGGAAGTGATCGCTTCTACTGTATTGATCTTTGTGGAGTGTCTTCTTGCTGACAAACCAAGGGGCATTTACTGTTATTGTTAAGATTCTGTTGTTTCTTAAGCGTGTGAAACGAGGCCAAATAAGTGCTAAGTAACTTATAATTAACTAATGTGCTCTTGCATGCCCTTTTGACATTAAACTTTGTTTTGAAATATTTGTAACTTATTTAATGTTGTTGTCGCAGCTGCAATCCATACAGAGTATTCAGTCGTTGGCTATTACTACAATGACACGGTTTCATTGCTGTTGGCGTGTCAAGAAGCTGTTGGCTTCCGCGCCGGCAGGTTGAGAACCTCTGCTCCTGAGGGAGGCCACAGTCGTCTGCCTCTTCCACCGGTACGCTCTCGGCCAACGCGGCGCGGTGTGGCATGGAGGGGTGTGTCGTGACGGGTGGGGTTGGGGAGGGGAGGGGAATGGCGGCGCATGCGCAGTGCGTCACCTCGACTGGACCGCCGCGCCAGCCTCCGCCGCTGCCGCCAGTGCGCCGCGCGCGCTCGTGACCTCGCGTGGACTCACCCGGCCGCCTGCTCGCTCACCCCCCCCGCCTCGCCCCGCCCCTCGGCCCACCCGCCGCCCGAGTTATATTTGTGCTGTGATTGGAGATGCTACACGGATTCCATGCTTCACCGCGGCCCACGCAGCTGTCCCGAAGTCTTGCAAGAATTCGCTGCCTCCGCCGCGCGAGGCGTTGAGTTCAGCTGGTAAGATTTCGAAAAAAATTCATTCACGGGGCTTTGGGTTTGCGGATAATGCGGTTGCTTCGAATATTGCTCACGCCTACTTCGAATGTTTCCAGATCTTGTCTTCGTGTGAAATTTATTGAAAACGCTTTCGGGCATTCATCAAACAATTTCTCAACGGATTTAAGAAGATTTTAGCTGTAAAAAAATCGACCATTTACTGGGCTCTAATTTTGGTGTTAATAACATACGTTCGATTGTTGCACACAGACACTTTGAATTGTTTACAAACATTGTCTTCACTTTAAATGTATTGAACACACTTGTGTTAACGTGAACTCAATCTTACGCTGTTGTTTTCCGTGTGTTTGTTTACCGAATGTATTGTAGCAATGACTACTTTCTCAGTGAATTTCTGAAGAATTTTATGCCTAAAATTTATAAAAAATCAATAATTTATTTGTATTTTAATGTGAAGTTATGCGTCCATTTGAAATGTTACAAACCACCTCTCCTACTACTTAATTTAAATTTATTGAACCCGGTTTCGGGTATTCTTCAATGCAATCATCCCAAAAATGCAATCATTCATTGGGATACATTTTGGTGTTTATACACAGTTAGAAAATTGTAAACAGGGACTTCGAATTCATCCAGATATTGCCTTCGTTTCAAATGTATTGGATACGCATATATTCGGTGTGCTGATTTTTTTCTCTCGTCGATATTTGCTTGCAGAGTGTTCGGTTACTCATAAGCTAAGTACATTTCTCGACGAACTGCAGAAGAATTTACGTGTAAGATCTCCAAAATGTTATCACTAGTCATTTACTGTGCTTTTATTGTGGTAAACTTGCCACTGATTCGAATATTGAAAACCGCTGTGAATGTTTACTGACCTTGATTTCATTTTAAATTCATTGAACACGCTTGTAACTAGACTAACTCAGTTCATTCTTGTTTTTCTCATATCTGCGAGTATATTTTTGTACTGCACAGTTTCTAAGCTTATTTGTGAAGCATGTACGTTAAAGATTTCCAAAAAGTTCAATACTTTTTGGGCGTTTGATTTGGTGCAATGCGACTGGTTGTAACATTGCCGGTAATCACTTGGAACGGTTTATGAAATTATCCTTTTGCAATTATTGAACATGCTTCTGTTTATTTATGCACGTGCATTTATTTTGCGAAAATGTTGTTGTCCAGTGATCATTGAACGAACATAATTTCAGCAAACACAACTTTTGAGTTAATTTAACTTGAATATACTTGTCAAATCAACGCAAAATTAATTTTCTGTTCTCTTTATTTCAACACTCTGAGTTCATTTAACCTGCCTGAATATTTGAAACATTTATTTCAAAAGCCTCAATGTCGTGGTTCTTTTAACAAATTTAAGTAGCACACTCGCTTTTAGTGTTGTACTGAATTAATTATGTGCATATGTTTCTTTTCCCTAGTCTGCATTTATTATTTTTAGAAAATTTTGTTTGGGCATTAACAATAAAAAACTTAATGTCTCATTGGATTTTCAAAGGATTTTTGAAGGATCTCTTTAAAGTTTTGACGTGTTTATTTTCGTGAATATGAGAATGAAACTATGTATGGGAAAAACGTTCATTTAATATTTTTTATGAGTTGAGCTAATTCCAGAGAAAAATATGGTAACCAAGCAACAATAAAGATAACTGTTAGTAAAAAAATAAAAAACCTTTCTCGATTGAACAATAATACGTACATATTAATATTAACCCACGATATTGGTAATAGCACCGTAATGTTAGTAACCTTACTTCTGTAAGAACAGATTGTACGTAAATCCGCCGAACACAAATGAATGATGTCGACATTCTGTGCTGTCTCTCCATCTTCGCTTAGTACTTCCAACAGAGAACTTTTTTCCCTCCAATTTTAAGTAGTATATGACTTAGTGTAGGGATCACAGAATTTTGAAAATGAACTGTTCTGCACTGGTCATAGACTCGCCCCTGACTGAAATTTTTGCAGCTGATTCCCTCCAAAGCGGTTGATATTGAATTTCAACTTGTATTAAAGTGTAAAATATTTTCTTCCAAATGTTTGTATGAGAATAAATATATTAGTATCAATTAGTGTTCACAACAACATGCCAAGATATTTACCTGCAATGATAGCCGTAGAGCAGCATATCAAAGTATATATTGTGTTGATTCCAATCATTGTTTCAATTTACTCTGAAGAGCATTATGAATTGTTTTTAAACTTTTTGAACCTGTACTAAATGTAGGGTTAATGAAAGTATCAAATAAAATATAGTAATCACATACGAAAGTATAACATACTATGACTTTACGTATTATATGTCGCCTTAGATTTCATCCCTTGCTCCTATAAGGTCCTTGTTCAATCGTCAAGTATTTGATTTCTTGCAAATCGGCCAGTTTCCTTTATAAACTAGTGTTTTAATCAATACTTTTTCACGTAACTTTCTATGCTCGAAAATTGACGAGTCCGGTAATATGTTCAAACTAAAAATATATTACGAAATAAAAAATTAAAAAAAACAGAAAGAACCGTGGCAGAAGTAGCTAGTATGTAATATAATGTACAAGTAACCTAAGCAACATTAACATTATTTTAAATGTTTGAAAATATTGTTATGCATTTTTCACTGAATTGCATCAAGGCAAAAAGACCCGTAATATTAAATACATATTTATTACTCGAATTTTATGAGATATGGAGTTGTCTCGTTTTTATGGGATATGAATTTAATATTTATGCGAGAAATCGTATTAATATTTAGTGCCTGCCACAGTGAAGTCACTTTAATTCAATTATATATTTCTTGCTGTGTGTTATCATTTTTTTTGTATATCATCATTATAAATTCCCTTTTTCGTTACAAGAAATAGTTCATAAAGTGATATCTAATGGTATAGATTATGACGTATTTACCATTCGTGGCACGGATAATCGTCATTCTAGATTCTGCCAATCTTGAGATTGTCATTTTGCATTTGTGTCTCGTTGAACAACAAGAGACTCCTGGGTAGGCAGCCGACCAAATACCCTAGACGTCACAATAAAGTTGTTTTACAAAAATTAACTTTGATTCTCTCATAAATTTAGAATAAAGTTATATAAAAAATAACGTATGCATATCATTTATAATATTGCTTTATTGCATTCATACAAATTTTAAAACTTCTTCCTAACGTCGCTCGTTTTCAAACCGAATACTCATGCAATAAAGTTTAACTTAATAAACAAGTTGCATAATAAACTGCGTGTGCAATTGTGTTTTTTTACCGTAAAATCAACAAACATTTTTGTTCTCCCTCTCCACGACGGCGGGCTAGCAAAGGTCGAGTCTTCTTAGTACTTGGTAATGCTTTACATACATAGTACTTTGGGCAGCTCATTGTAGGTACTTGATTGATTGATTTTTTCGTGTTTCCGGGCGCGTCAACTGCTTCGGTCATTAGTCCCGTTAGTGTAGTGCATGTTCTTTTTGTCAGGAGATGGCGGTGATCTTCCCCCCACTGGATGGCGAGATCCGGCACCGACCTACCGTCAGCTAGTGGGGTTTCCCTCTAACCAGGACTCTCCCACCAGCAGGGCACCGCCCCAGCAGCGATAAGCTGTAAACTCCCGACCGGTCTCCCGGAATATGTGATAGTGTGGTGCATGTTAGTGTGTGTGTGTGTGTGTGTGTGTGTAAGAGGAGAGGATAGGACAAGGAAGAGGAAGGACAGATCGCGCGCGGTCCGTTTGTTAGGGTACTGCTCCGGCATTCGCCTGGCGTTGATCGCAGAAACCACGGAAAACTACAGATCAGAGCAACCGGCCGCTAGAATTCTCCTCCAGACAGCGACTGAGTTAGACCTAGCTGAAAAGCTAGTGTCGAAAATCCTGCCGCCGTCAGAACTTGAACCTAGGACCTCCCGGTGAGAGACGCTGCAGTGGCATCAGTTGATGCACTGAGCTACCGCTACCGGTTTGTAGGTAGGTACTTTAAGAACTAAACTCATTTTAAGGGATTTTATCAATTGATAATTTAATTACAAATATATTGTTTTTTCGAATTTTATTACAATTTTTTCATAATATAAGATGGTTTGAAATAAAATAGTTTTAATATTAATTTAAAAAACGAAAAGAAAATAAGAATAACAATAAAATTACATTTTTTTAAAGTTATTTGCTCATTCTGGAGAAATACGTATAAATAACGTATTTTGAATTATACCAATGAGAAAGTATTCGGGGTAGATTTAATAGTTGAAACAGAAAGACCAAAATAGTGAATATGGTGGAGAAACACTACACAACCGTTAACGTTGAGATAACTACTAATGATAAATTGATGCTGTTAATGACTAACATCTGCCATGAACGTTTTGGAATGACTCAAAATGTGAAGGAAATCCATTGCACTGAATCCACAAATATTTATTTTGTTATGTCTTCAGGAAGTGTTGGATGCAAGAGAGAGAATCAGCGTATCGTCATCCATTTGAAGGATTGCGGAGACAAATACGATGAAGTATTTTTTTTCATTAAATGCGTTTGCTGTAATCTACTAGTTTTAGTGCTGGCATTTTATTTATTTGGTGCCTTGGGGTAAGCCGTCAAAAATATTGGAACGAAAGACGAATTGTACGCCACATAAACTACTGTACTATTGTAGTACGAGATGCCATTAGCACTAATTGTTTTAGTTATTCGGACGGTTTTTAATATTTTATTGTTTATGGAGACGATCTATGCGCACTTTTTGGTAGGATATCTTTAAACGATGCAAAAGTCGCCAAGGTTCTATCTTGCTTTAGTTGCTAAAACAATTGCAGCAGCCACTGCTTCGGTTGCTAGTTGATACAATCTGGAGAACGCAGGCAATTATGTTATAGAAACTGAAGGTAATAGATATTTGGGGTCATTCCACATTCAGCTGCCCGTAGTCTCCGACGCGAGATACCAAGGAGATCGCTGCTTGATCTTATCTCGATTGCCACCGGGGTAGAAACGGGAATCAAAATTCTCGTAACGGTGTGTAACCGGGGCAGATACTTGGAGCGGGGAAAACCTCAAGACCGTGTGTGTACCTTGGCACCGAATATTACGTTCAATAGGGGAGGAACGCCAACGTTTTCCGGGAACACGGTGTCGTGAAAATATTTCACCTGCAATTAGAAGCCAGGCGATGGTATCGTAGGCTTTCGCGGCCAGAGTCATGATCTGGGCTGTCCGGGTGACGCCGCGTCGAAGGCTGTGGTGCCGACGTTTCGACCGACATATCGCGGTCCTCTTCAGGGCTGTACTGCGGCCCTTACTGAAACGTCGGCACCACAGCCTTCGACGCGGCGTCACCCGGACAGCCCAGATCATAGAAGCCAGGCACTTCATCTGCGCAATTAGCAGAGAGAAAAAAAATGTAGTGAAACAAGACGCGTTGACTACGCTTAGAACTGGAGACAATTATTAACTCCCCTTGAAATGAAAGTTGATTCTCTACGCAAACATGTTATCAAAAATATGTTTCGTTCCCGCTGCCTGTCGGTGGCAGGATTTTCGTAACGAGCTAGACAGCTATATAGATTTCAGTCGCTGTCTGGAGGAGAATTCTAGCGGCCGGCTGCTCTGATCTGTAGTTTTCCGTTGTTTCTCTGATCAACACCAGGTGAATCGCGGAGCAGGACCCAAACAAACGGGCCATGGTCTGCTTGCGATATTTTCTTCCTCTTCCTTGTCCCATCCTCACCCCTTACTTACACTCATGCCCACACTCACATGCACTACATTTAATGCCTGGACACTAGTCGGGAGCTTAGAACGTGTTCTGGCTGGTGCCTTGGTGTTGGGAGATACCTGGGTAGGGAAACCCCGATAGGTAACGTGTTAATAGCCAGATCTCACCATCCTGCGGGGAAAATCACCGCTTCCTCCGGCAATATAACATGCTCTACACTTACGGGACTATTGACCTTGGCAGTTGACGCGCCAGAAATCACTAATCAATCAATGGCCGTGATTTCGTGAAATTTGCAAGGCCGAAATCCAACTGGGCACAAAGAACAGTTAAATATAGAGAACGGCTGACGATTGCAAGCCTCTTTAAAAACTGTTTCGCATTATCACACGAATAGGAAATAATAAAAAATGTAAATGCGAAAGAAGCGAAGACTGTTTTCTGTCAAACTCACGTTGCATGTGATGCTCTTTTATTTCAACACTAATGAATGTGCATATGTCTGAATTTAATTGAGAGTGCTGTAGTACTACATTCTAGTTCTCATAAAAATGACACAGAGAGTAATTCTAAATGTTATTTAATAGCTATTTAACACACAGTTCAAATTCAGCCTAATTTTTTGTCAAGGAACGCTTTCAGGTTTTAATTTTTTAGTTTAAATTACAAAGAACTTTTAGACTTTTGAAGGAGGTGTGTTTAGGTTCCAATAGTTCCAATAGGCATTTTCAGGCGCCGTAAATGTTATATATTGATGTCATAAGGCCATGTGATATGTTAAGAGTCAATTTACTGTGTGTATATCAAATGAGTAATGTAGGATTTCCGTGGAAATTCGTGATCATTTTATAATTAAATTGGAGGACTTGCCTCCATATAGTCCTATGACGTTAGTCAAAGAAAATAAAATAATATTACTAAAATACAATATCTATTGTTACATTTTGTGTTACTATTTATGGTGCTGCTGTAACAAATGACGACATAATACGAAAATATTTCTTCTTTTCTCTGTGACGAATGTGGAATAGAAACCTTATCTAATTTCTCAGAATGAACTCTATATGCAATAGGACTATCTACGCCAAATCCTTCAATTGAATTGTACGCTAATTTCCCAAAGGATATGTATGCTACTACATATTAAGGATGACAAGTATTACAAAATAGTCATTTTAAGTTAATACCTTTTTTAACAATCTGTTTAACCTGGCTATGGTAGCTGGAAATAGACGGTTATTGAAAATAGTTTTTTGTTTTGTTTTTGTAAAAAGAGCACTTAGTACACTAAAAGTATTATTTATTTTTTTAAGAGCAACTACGTACTAGTCCAATACAAAACAAACACAATTTAAACATTTAATGCGAAGATATTTCTGTTATCACATGTAGATTTCTGTTATCACATGTAGATTCCTGTACCAAAAGAATTAATTTTAACTTAAAATGTGCCTTCATTACTTAAATGTTAACTTAACTGCCATCAAAACCTGACAACTACTGAATGACAACCAATTTCTTTAACGAAAAATGAATTTTAATTTCTTTTAATTCTCTAAATCAATTTTACCCTTTATTGGAGTAACAAAATAGTTATTACCAGGAGAAAATTAACCAAAGATCAGTAAACCATACTTCTCAATTTCCGGTTACTGCCGTGTCTACTGCCTCCCGTGGCGTGGTTGCAGAAATGAGTCACATGTCACAGTGACACAGATGTGAGTTACACAGACACTCACGCGGGTATACACTCGGTGAGCAGAGGCTCGCGTGAGCTTCAAGTGACGTAGCTTCATCTCAGCAAAAAGGACCGTCTCAGCAGAAACGGACTTTATGACGACCGCGTTCCTCAGCGGGGGCGAGAGTGATTTGCCGTAGCGTGAAAATCCGGTCGCCGTGTGAACAAACCCGCTCCACTCACTCGTGGTCCCTATAGTTCCGAAATAATCGTGCTAACATTCCCTCCATTTCTCCGTCAGTTCTGTTACACCAACAATGGTCCTAGCAACATCCTTTTCGTTGTCTCTTGGCTGTCCGGGACAAGCCGCGTCGATTTGCTTGTAGCTGACGTTTCGGCCAATACATTGTGACCTTCCTCAGAGCGTACTGCTCTGAGGAAGCAGCACGCTCTGAGGAAGGGCACAATATGTTGGCCGAAACGTCAGCTACGATCAAACCGACGCGGCTTGTCCCGGACAGCCAAGAGACATACTCCGGCCGCGGAAGCCTACGTAATCATCCTTTTCGTTGCTCTTGCCGTTCTTCTGTAAAACAGTCGCGTCGCCGGCGCGTTGTGATACTGAGCCACTGTAGAGGCACTGGCGGGAAGAAACTTCCTGCCTCTGAGACCGGACCAATGCAGAGCCACTGTCCGGATGAACCCGCCCTGTCGCTGAGACTTGGCTTTGCAATCAACAGGACAATGAAACAGTTTGCCACGACTGGGGTCATCTTTTATTATTGTTTCCTGTTATTCTTCCAAGGCCTGGGCAATAGTTCCCCAAACGAAGTGAACTCTTCTAAAGGGGGGGGACTAGGTAAATGCTGTAGGGTCGAATCATAAGGAAAGTTGTTTCTAGCAGATAAATTTTAGCCAAATCAGTCATGCTGTGTAGTCCAAATCAGTCATGCTGTGTGTTGGTGTGGTGAGGGTGATGTCGTGTCCCTCATTTCGTGTGAGGTGCCGGAGATGGAGGATGGTGCAATGAATGGTGTTGAGTTGTTCACGATGTTGCAAGCCCTGATGATGGAAATAAGTTTCCGAAATGTTGGTAAACAACTAGTAGATTTTTTCTGACCAAGCCCCGTTAACCTGCCTGCTAAAAATTTCATTTATGGTCGTTAAGAGCTCTTCATAATGAAAGTTGTTTCGTAGTAAAAAGAGTAGACATCTCACCAGTATTGGGATCATCTGTCAGAAATGTTTTGGTAAATATTGAGAAGAAAAATAAGAAGAATTGATTTCAAAATTTCAATCAGGGAAGGGAAGGGTTTCGGTGGTATAACGGTCAGCGTACCGGACTGTTGTACCCGAGTTTGCGGGTTCAACCCCGATCGAAGCCGTGGATTTTTAAGGGCGAAAAAAATCCTTCATACGCCTTCCTTCGGAGGGAAGTAAAGCCGGCTGTCCCATGTAGTAGATTTACTGCATGTAAAAGATCCTCAAGCCTAAAAGAAGCCTCTGAGCAAAATTGAGATCCGCCTGTTTCGTCGCCCAAGACATAATACCTCCTCTCTCTGCTAGGTGGTGAAAGAAGCGTATCGAAATTAGCGTGGTTAGACGGAAGAGCGGGTCTGATGGCCCGAGTCTCGCCACGTAAAATAAGGCATTAACTAACTAATATAGGATTTTTTGTTTTCTATTTCTTCCGTGAGTTTTTCTTTTGGTCGCCCGCATTTTATTCCTTTCACAATCCTTCCAGGTTTGCTTCGTCATGACAAAACAGTAAATGCTCTGTGACAGCGACTGGGCATCTGGAAAAAAAATAGATCTCTCTAGTCTCGACTCCAAGTTTATCTTAGGAAGATTTCGTTTTAAAAAGCCTGATGAACTTTTTTATCTTGAATATGAATCATCCTCTACGAATCGAATGGGGATGATTCATACAATGAACACGTGATAGGGTGATTTAGAAAAAGGCACTGCAAGGGAAACTACTAATTCCTGGTGCGTCTCTATTCTTGAGTAAATAAATACACTTTAAACTTTGGTCGATAGAACATTTGTTAGCCCATTTAAAAAACAAAGGATTAATATCCACGTCACTTAAATTACATCATACACAAGCAATGGAGAATTTACTGTTTATTACACCAATATCGATTTTCTTAAACGTTCCGCGCAAAGCGTTTTCTTTTGTAGCCAGTGGTTGTGTGAAAATACCTAGACAGTCTATTTGTTTATGGATTTTGAGAATAAATGAAAATGTCTTATTTATTGTAAATTTAATTTATAATACTACTGTCATACTGAAAATGTGTTACATGCCCGACACTTATTTTCAAGGAAAAATTCTTAGATATTTTACGAAAATGTAATATGCAATTTATTTAATTTCTTTAATCTCTTGGTTTATAATCTTGTAAATTAAATAATTGGGTGATTTGTACGTGTATATTTTAAAAGTTTATTATATAATTGTAAGACAAAAAGAAAAACTGCCTTTTGAAGAAAAACATTTTTTGGAACGGTGTTTAACGATTTTTCTTGAAATGGACTCAACCTCGTACAATAGTCGTGTAGTTTTTTCAAATTATACCCCTATTAACAGAAACCTTCTATCCCTAGCTTCAGGCCATCTGCTTAAAAGTAATTTTCTTCTTTTACCCCTTTCAAGATATCACTTTCAGAAAAAATGTAAGAATGCAGTACACGGAACTTTCTGTAGTTAAAGTAAAATTTGGTGACGTTGTAGAAAGCGACATGTCTTGTGCCCTATTCTCGAGGAAATTGGAGAGCAGGCGATCCGGAAATCAAGAAACAATAAACATTGGCCACTGATATGTTAACATGACTACTCGCTGCATTTCTATTTCATTTCCTTTAATGAGATTGGGATATGAAAGTGACCTAACTTTTAATTCTTTCCATCATCAAGACCTACTTTACCTTACCTTCCTGGAAGAACACCTGATGCTGTATCAATGTCGGAAATCAGGATTATCGACTTGCTCCGTAAAACGTGTGTTTGGTTGCGCCCGCAATCTAAGTCCAGTGTTCACCCAATCCCCGTCGCTTGACAGTTGCTGTTCTTGAACATTTTTATGAAGAGTTCTTAACGACCATAAATGAAATTGTTTTGCAGGCAGGTTAACGGGACTTGGTCAGAAAAATTCTACTAGTTGTTTGCCAACGTTTCGGAAACAACACTGTTCATGAATAAGCATGAAGATATAAAGGAAATTTGTAAATAATTTTTGAAACTTAGCCAGAAAATTGTGTCTTATACGTATGTTTTTTGGTAACATTATTCATGAACAGTGTTGTTTTCATTTTCTTTCATATTAGCCCTGATGATGGAAATAAAAGTTTCCGAAACGTTCGCAAACAACTAGAAATTTTTTTTCTGACCAAGCCCCGTTAACCTGCCTGCAAAACAATTTCATTTATGGTCGTTAAGAACTCTTCATAAAAATGTTCAAGAACAGCACAACAGAACAACAATTTTTATTACTCATTTTCAATACGGTCAGAAATTGAAAGAAAAATAAACAGCCTCTGGCAATGTAAGAGGTGTCTATGGTTTTATTATATCCCAGGAACTCCCGAAAAAATAAACACCGCAATGATATAATTTTGATTTTGAATGAAAAATGCACGTATTTGATTGTATAATTCCGTAAATTCGCGCACTGCGCGTACCGATTGAACTTTAATACTCAATTTGTGTTCTCGTACGACAGAATGGACAGAAAGGCTGCAAGGAAGAGACCACCATTAAATATTAGTTCCTCACATGTTGCGTTTTGGAACAGAATCTTTTCCGATGTTATTGGAATGTAATGAACGCTTGTTCCGTGACCATTCTCTACTAGGTTATTGTAGTATTCCTTTAAGATAGTTTTTATTAAAGTACTTTATTTTATTGCAGTGTTATACTGCAGTATTTTATTAGCTATTCTCGAGCAGTGTGCGATATAATTTTGGAAAAGCAGTCTTGTCTGGTTTGTTCAGCATTTTTGCTATTGCAGGCCACTAGTTCAGAATTATTTTTCTTGATCTATTTCCGATCAGAAAAGAATACTTCAGTGCATTGCCTCACACTTCAAAGCTGTTTCTTTCGTATTCGTTCAGTAGATTCAAATTCACACCGTTCTCTTGGGTCGTAAAGACCATCCAGCCACATTATCGTTGCACCCCATTCGCCATTCTGTATTCAGAATTCAAAGTAGTCCCTCAGATCATGTCAGAAGGATTTACAGTTATTCGGGAGCACTGAATACGAAAGAGGCGGCGAATAAATGTGTTTACTCTGTGCTGACGCACGAATTCGCAAGCTATTCGATCCATAGGTCCTTTTCAGGGAACTGTTGAAACCATCAAAACTAGAGAACGTGTGTTCATTGATTCATATTAAAGTTCATACTAATTACAAATTGAAAACATGATCCTTCACATCTTTTCTGCTGGATAACTCTTTCTATACAGTCAGAGACTATACTGATCATCAGAAAGAAAAAAAAAAGTTTATTATGACCTGAGCTGTTATAAAGCGACCATAAATAAACAAATTAATTTTTTAATTTTAACAAAAAAATGATATATAATAGATTAGTTTACTTTTGTATTGTATAATTAAAAAATACTTACTATTCCTGTAACATAAAATGTACTTCAGCTTCCGTGTCAACAACATGCCATCTCGATCAGGTTTTTCTCCACTTTCCCTGATACATGGAGAAAATGCTGATATGGCCCCTTATTTTGCTTCTGAACATAAATGTAGCTTCACTATGCGCATATTTTCTTGAGCTCTCCTTTTGCTTGTAGTGGTAGGAGTATAGCTGAGGGTGAGTTATTGTTAGCAATGGAGAAATATCAAATCTGCAGTTCGTATACCGTTGCAATAGGAACTCGGGGACGAAAATGTCTAGTTTGTCAAATGTTGCTAATCTCATGCTTTTAAAAATAATATTATTATTAATATTATTATTATTATTAATAATATTATTATTATTAATATTATTGTTTTAACTTTCATTTTTCAACCATTTATCGTTAAAATGTTGGGTCTGGTACTCAAGAAAACGTGGGCAGATAATCTTGTACCCCATACGTCATGTACAGTTTTTACTGCTTTTCAACCAAATACATCAAATGAAATCGGTTTTCGCGTGCGCGTTGGTGCTTTTGGGGTGCAGCGGTCACTCTGCGCATGCGTGTGGTAGCTAATCTCCGAACTGTTTTGAAGAAAGAACCGTCTATAGCGGCGGTCATTTTGGAGCCGATTTGGTCCGAAACTTCGGTCGGCCTACGTCGGATGTTTGCGTTCGATATGCACTATTCGTTCAAACACGTAAATGAAAATAAGCATATTGAACCAGAGCGACCTCTCCCGGCTGTCATTGGCTGTCGGAAGAAGATCTGCTTCGTTTGATTCTGTCGGTTCGATTGGTCGAAGTCACCTTGAGAATGAATGCCATCCGTAATTTCAAGTCCACTGCAATACATATAATTATCTGAAGCGTGCTTCTCGCAAATGCTTCAAACAATTGGGAAAGGGGAATTAGGGGAATATTTGGACGATTTCGGGTGCACCATTTGTGTGTTTCTTTGAATGAAATAAGTGGGACCATTTTGCCCGCAGGCCATCCGGTAGCGAAAGACCGATATGTCGCCTGCACCGTGACCCGATTTTTACGCTTCCCTTTGACGGGCGGTTTGGAGAGTTCAGAGAAAGCGCCCAACGACTTCCCTCCCCCCAGAGTCGCCAGATTGAGCGGAATTCCACTTTTGGGGCTACAAACGTACTCCACCTTGCGGGAAAAATTGACATCGGGCAATTCCGCCCATTGGACAGAATATTGTTTGCTTTGCCAAACAATGATGGCGGTACCCATTATTTTGATTTTTTGGCACGTAGGAATAGTTCTCTTATTGTTTTAGGTTCAGAATTTCTTGGAGTATTGATTAATTGCTACCAAAATGGTCTCGTTAATGATATTCTAAACATCTGAGCTTTCTAGACGGGAAATATTGTGATCGAAACGATGCTTGTTTCGCGTAATTAAACGAAATTGATTTGTTTAAGTTTGCCTTTTATTCAAATTCCTTCTGTACGATTTATTGATTTCAATAAAGAGTTATGAGAAATTATGGAATTTAAATTTAAATTTACCACTTGAGTTAATTACTAACGTTCCTCGATTTTCCTGGATTGGGCAGATTCAGTGCCCTCTAATGGCGAATGAATGTATTAAAAATCTGGCAACCCTGCCCCCCCCCCAGAAGCCTTGCGCGCGTTCGTTAAAAGACAGCGTATAATTCTGAGGAAGCTCACTTTCAAGAGTCGAAAAAAAAATTGAATTGTTGAATATACTAAATTGTATTTCTATAGTTCTATATTTCTATAGTATTTCTATGTTCATCTAGAATCCAGGGAGGATGACCTAAGCAACTAGAGAATGAAAAAATTTGGACAACTGTAGCTAGAATGCGGATAACCTAGTATCCAACTAGAGAATGAGCTTGTTCAGAAATTCTTTTGTCCTGAGCAATGTATTATAGTTGGCAATTCAGGACAATTGTCTTGCTCAAAAAGTCGGCGGACCTTGAAGTTCAGCTCGAAAGTGGCGTGTTTCATTTGTCACTATTGTAGCGTTGCATTAGTTGGGATCTTGGCTTTCTCCACTCAAGTGAGTGCGAGAACGAAAGCAGCTTTTGCTCTGGACAACTGGGACTTCTTTTTGCGTAACACGAGAAATGTGAGTTGGATGTAACAGAAGAGGTGTGACGAGATCTGTTGTGATCTTGTAAATTGGTGGAAACAGGAGCTTACGATGCAAGTAAAGTATTTCGGACGCTAGAATTGAAAATTTCTATTGAGAAAAGCAAATGTTGGCATATGAAACTGAAACACTAATTTTTCATGTGATTTTTAATCACATAAAACTGTTTTAGCCTTTCTTTCGTTTTCATTCATTCTTACTTCTAAATTTTTTAATATTTATTTATAAGTTTCAAAACTCTCCTGAAATATAACAATAAACCCTCATTAGCACGAACTCGCTTAACACGAATTTTGCCGAAACTTTGGTCACATAACACGAATGAAACGTCTCTCCCGGCAGGGTATTACGATAATACGGACATTTATAATACTCTGATTACACGAATATTTTTTAACAGGAGCTCCGATTATTTCGGTACCTTGGAATTCGTGTTAATGAGAGTTTACTGTTTATTGTTAATCACCCAATAAATATTGTTTAAAAATGATATTTTTAAGAACGTGGTTTGAAGGTGTAATTTGAAATAAGATGATTGATACGTAAAATACTTCTGATGAAGGATTCCTTCTATCAAGTGGTTTCCGACCTGTTTCCCGGTAAGAGCGAATGCTGAGACTGTACTTTAATAGCTCGGGGACAGTAAATACAGCTAAATACCTCTCCAAATTTATTTTTTTTATTTGTGTAATGAAGAAATAATAATAATAATAATACCAATGATAATAATGATAATAATAATACCAATGATAATAATGATAATAATAATAATAATAATAATAAGAAGAAGAAGAAGTAGGAGAAAACAATTGAAATGTCAAGATTATGACATCAGATTGCTGATGTCATAACATGTTTCGGACGGAAAGGCGGAGTCAGGCGGTCGAAAGACGTGTCGAAATGAAGAGGGACGGAAGGGGATACGTATTATCCGGAATTGTTTTTTAAGCAGGTTTTTAGAAAATGAGATACTTTTGGACTTTCTATTACATTGTTGGAGATTTAGCTCGTTTGGAGGCTCCCAGGGTAATGAGAAACGCATAGAAACTTACAATGTACGTAAAATTATATGAAAAATGGAGAGAAATAATATAGTATATATAAAAATCAATGTTTGTTTGTATTTTACGCGCTGCCGTACCGTTCATTTGATTGCGATAAAACTTTGTCAACTTAATGCATGCATTTGCGCGAAGGCTATAGGCATACTACAATGGGAATGCGCGAATGTCTGTCGCACATAGACGCTAAATTGGGGGCGATGTTGATAATAAGTTTATGCTGACTCAAGCGCCCCTGAACAGAAGCTCTACGCAACCCGCCGCACCCTCAAGTATTAAGTGCATCTTCGCTGTATATTCTGCCCCTGCGGTTGTAAAATATCGGCTGGGATTTTTACTTGAACGTTATCTGGGGCAAGTAAATCAAACAGTGTCATAGTGATTGCATGCTCAAACTTGTGGAAGAACGTTTTAACAATAGGATACATGACAACCATGTCCAAACCAGGACACAGAACAAGTCCACGCTCACGAGAATGTCGTTCATCTATTAAAAGTTTTGCAGAGCGTAGCGTAAAACGTGATTAACAATCACGTGCCCAGTTGCATGTGAAGTGTAATACATTGCAATTGCGAAGGGTTTCCAGTTCCACCAGTTTCGCGATAAATTTAAAAGGATTGTTTATTTTTCTGTGTACGCTTAGCAGTATTATAATGGTTACTCTTGCACAGTACCTGGCCTTCAATGCTGTAACAGACTGTTGAAGGGCAGGCAGTTTGAAGTTGGGTTCCATGATGAAGAAATTTGGCTTTTAAGACAATAATTAACAAAGTGCAGAGTTTTCGAATGGGTGCAGCTAATTATTATTATTATTATTATTATTATTATTATTATTATTATTATTACCTGTAAACTAGAAAACAACAGATGTACGGGTATTACGCAGACATTAATGAATTATTTTGAATTCAACTAGGCGTATTTCATAATCACATTATCATCTCATGAATTTTAAAAAGCGAGGAAGCATGATTGAAAAAATATTGAAAAATATCTCACATGCCGAAATTGCTCTTGTGTTGTTAATAAATAGTTCACAGTAAATTTGGCTCATCTTGTTCACTTCATTTAATACAGTAATACAAACTATACTACAATTCTTTTTAAAAAGGCCACATTTTGTTTAATCATAGGAAACGTATTCAATATCAAAATTAAAACTTCAATTCAATTTTTGCGCTTTCAAAAATTTGACGTGATTAATTCTTTAGCATTTCCACGACAATGGTACAAATTAATGAATATTGCTGTTTTCCTTCTTTGAACTTGCAAGAAATGTTAATACCAAAATTTAAGAGAAAAAATATCATAACTCCAAAAAAGGTTTAATGTTGTTAAGTTTATTTCTTTGATGTGGTCACTATCATGTTGTTGTTTAATATTTAATTTGTGCGTCGTGCATTCTTTGTCTGCAAAAATGTGTGAAACCTGTGACAAACAGAGGAGGTGCTGCACAGAATAGAAATTTGATGTTTTGGTTAAAAGTAATGATGAGATCACAAAGGCACCTGTAATGTACTTACTTGATTACTCTAGTTTATAGTGTTAGAGGGCAAACTGAGGATCGAACTATAATTCTGCACCTAGAATTGTGCAGAGCGGGGCAGATGGGTAAATCCGGAATCGCACGTGAAATGTTTGCTGATTCGACGTCCGTGCCTTGCAGACGGAACTTCAATTTAGGCAACAGACCCTCCCTCAAATACGAGGATACACAGCGGTCAAGGAAGTGTAGGAGGGCAGCTCAACGGCCCGACGCGCACGCCCCTGGCGGTCGCCAAACAAAGCAACTTCCGGGAAGACGTCCATCCCGAAGCGAACTGTTTGCGCCCCATTCTGTTCTACCCTCTCTCTTCTGTTCCCTTCTGTTCTTTATCTGGCTCCTGCGGTGTACCGAATGCCGCACATCTGAAGCCTTTTGTTTCCTTCGAATAAGGCGATTCCGTTTTCCCTTAAGGATGTAAATGCAACTCTATATTTTCATTGGCTTATCTATCAATTTCTTCACCAAATACAGAGTTAGTGTGTAGGGTTATTTATAGAAAAACAGTACAGCAATCTCAAGTAGATTTGCGTGTGTTAAAAACAATTGTGTAGTTCACTGGAATGACATTAAATCAGAAGGTGTTTTTTAGTAATAACGTAACATTTAATAAAGTTAATTAACATTATTCTCTAGTAAATGTGAGTAGTCTGTTGGTTTAATATTTTGTATTGTCCTATAAACACAAAGGAGTGAAATCGTTATATCGGAACCTCTAAACTTTGTCACCACTCTGCACCATTTTCCTTGTAGCACCGCTTGACCAAACCACAAATAAAACAGGTAATATATCCCATTTCATTTCCACTTCTTCGAAAATGAGTCAGTAAGTTATCCATGAAGATCTGCGTGTCATACCCTTTGGAGAGCTCCCTAATTTCATTTAATTTCCACCCCCCATTCATTTGCATTTTCGTGACAACTATGCAGAGGAATGCGTGGAATTAAGTTAATTGTCGAACGCAGCCAAATGCCTGGCCCTCAAACACGTTTCGCGTCGCAAATGCTCTATTCATATGAGGATTTCCAAGTTTATGGAGGCAATAACTTAGCCCTCCAAAGAAGCACACACAACTGCTGTGATATATCTAACTGCAGTCTAGAAATGTCACTCATAACATTCTACAAACGAGCGCAACCCACAAAGTAACAGACAGCACAAGCTGCACACTTTTCACCAAGTCCAGCTGTTAGAAAAACACTTCGCAGTTTGACACCGTCAGATGCAGGATGCAAGTGTGGAGCATACTGCCCAAGAGAGCACTATAATTCCAACAGCTAATTAAAGTGAGTAGCAAAACAAGAAAATTAAACAAAGTGGAAACACTAAGCTTAAAAATTAAAACTTTTCTCTTCCAGTCGAGCACCTTCCCTGCGATATTCAAACTTGTTTATGTTCTGCAGCAGTTTGACCTCGATACTCAACAACTGCGTCGATAAAACCAGCACGCCATCAGGGCGGAAGTACATACGCCAACCGCGAGGCCAGAGCATGCCGACGCACAGTTGGTGGAGTAGTTTGGTGGAAGAAAAGTGACAAACGCAGAGCGCAGAGCTTGATCCCTCGTTCAGACCTCATAGTCCAGAGAATAGACCGACTGAAAAATTAGCTTTTTTAGCAGCATTACCCCCTTTCTGCAGCGAAGTTAGGATTCATAAATATGAAATGTATTTTAAAATGGGTTACTAGAACAACGCATACTTACTTGCATTCTTTCTAAATATGCAATTTTCGAAAATTTAGAGAGTTCAACGAAAATGAGACGTATGCCATTATTTTAAACGTTTCTTGTTGTATCCGTGGAAAGAAATGTATAAACAATTTGGAGTGTTTTTATCAGAAAATAACGTATTTTTATACATTTCAAGCACAAATTCTGGGGAGCTGACGAGTGGTTACCATCCGTGGACATCGGTTGCCGCCTGTGGCCGTCCGTCAGTGCACGGGTGCTGCGCAAGTTCGCTCGCTTGCACGGCTTTCAATGCATTCTCGGTATCGAAATATATTTCTGCGGCACTAAGCAACACTGGCCAACATTACGTTTTCAATTTGTAACCACGAAGAACCAAAAGGAATTAGGAAATTGCAATGGAGACAAAGATAAAGAAAGAGTTTGGAAACTTGGTGCGCTTCTTACAAGGGTTTGGCATCAAAATGCTTACTTTATTTTGCAAATATGAACCTCAGTGTTACGTAGAAGCTCATAGTATATAATACATATCAAGGTATGTTTAAGAAAATAAATGATTGATCACTTTCCGTGCAATTACTGTGATTTAAAGTGATCCTTGAATGAAGGACCTCTAATAATGAGCGAGGAAATTACATTACATATTAATTCAACAGAGTAGTACGTGTACGTAATGAAGGATAGCCGCAATAATTAACGGAGTGGGATATGTAATGTATTTTCAAAGTGTTTTATTTAATAAAGCTTCTCAATGTCATTATTTACATAATTTTATAAGAACCCGCTGATTCGTAAGACGCGTAATTTGTAAATGAATCCGAAGACGCCGGTGAGGGATTTTGATATCGAAACGTTTACTGAAGGCAAAACGTCTCCGTGTCCGTGCGCAACCTTAGAGCTAATCCAAAGAAAATATTTTCCCCAAAAGTTTTGACTTTTTGATTAGTTAGTGATTCCGGACGCGTCAATAGCTAAGGTCATTCGTCCGGTCAGTGTAGTGCATGTAGTGCACTCGGGAGATGACGGTGATCTTCCCCCGCTGGATGACGAGATCCGGCGTCGACCTACCGTCGACTTGCGAGTTTTCCCACAACCAGGTATCTCTCACCGGCGAGGCACCGCTCCAGCCGCGACAAGATCTAAGCTCCCGACCAGCCTCCCGGCATGTGTGGTAGTGCAGGGCATGTTAGTGTAAATGTGTATAAGGGAAAAGGAAGGAAACATCGCGCGCGGTCCGTGGCCCGTTTGTTAGGGTACTGCTCCAGCATTCGCCTGGCGTTGATCGGAGGAACCACGGAAAACTACCGATCAGAGCAGCCGGTCGCTAGAATTCTCCTCCAGACAGCGACTGAATTCGACCTAGCTGAAAAGCTAGTGTCGAAAATCCTGCCACAGTCGGGACTCGAACCTACGACCTCTCGTTCACAGGCACTGCTGTGATATCAGTTGATGCCCTGAGTCACCTCTCCCGGTTTCTCCAAAATTGTGTGTTCCTAATTCCGAATGCAAATTCTAGATTCTTCGGTGTTGTCAATCTCGAATCTCTGCGAATTTGAAATTAAAATTTTGATTTTTTGGAGATAATTTACATTACGCTTAACATTTTAATTTTTTTATACAAAATGTCTCAAAAGTCCCCTTTTTTCTGAACTTTCTGAATTTTGAAAATTACAAAAGGCGTCTTCCTACAACTATAATATTGAAGGTAGAGATTTTTTACTTAATTTTAAAATTATTAGTAGATTTTTAATTATTTCGAACGTGGCTCCAAATTCTTTTGTAAAAAGTACGGTTATAATAGTGCCATATGTCCCTTTTTCTGTGAATTCCTAGTGCTTTTGAAAATAGTTGAAAATTAACATTTCAGAATTACAATATTGATGACAGGGATATCTTAATGAATTCTGTTCTTTAAAAATAGATCGTGTACGTTGTTTGAAGAGAGTTGTTTTGAAATGGTAAATTTGAATTTCCCGCCCATCTTTTCAAGTTTTGTACTAGATAGATTGCCGACTTTGTGTTGATGTTTTAAAAGTACATAATGAGCTACTGTTGGTAACTTTAACAAGCGGTGGGTGAGATACGTTAATATGGATAGAAATTGTGATCTTATAATTCGAGTCGTGCAAGTAGTGCTGTTGTAAGATTACAAGGGTCTTTGTCGTAATGCTGTACTGAACTATTGACACAACGGAACGAAATACACATTGAAAAGTCACTCTTAACTGCTAACGCCGGTTAGGATTTAAACAATTCGCCGTCCATTTTCTATCCATATTAACGTATCTCAGCCTCCACTTGTTAAAGTTACCAATAGTAGCACATTATGTACTTTTAAAACATCAACACAAAGTCGGCAATCTATCTAGTAAACAAATTGAAAAGATGGGCGGGAAATTCAAATTTACCATTCCAAAACAACTCTTTTCAAACAACGTACACGATCTATTTTTAAAGAAACGTTTTATCGGAAAAATCGTTGTAGCTAAAGATGTCGCACAATTACCCTAGTTGTAGCAAATATATTTGTTATTTCAATGATTTTTTCGTATAAGAAGGTAACATTGCGAAAAACATTGAACGGTATACGACTGATATGACAAATCAATATCAGTGATGGATTGTAAATCTGGGCAACAAATCTGGGTTCAAATTTCGTTAGCGATTGATGTTTTATCTAAATCGGCCTAACGACTTTAAAACTCATTCTATGCCTCGTTCGATGTTTGTCGGTTGCTCCCTGCGATGGAGAGGCGTGCGTCGGCTCCTGGCTGCCTCTGCCATTAGGGCAGCGGGCGGGGCGGGGCAGGGCGGGGCGGCTCGCCCATTGTGCGCTGCGGGGGCGAAGCAACAGGTCGCCATGGCGACGGCCGGCTCCGCCCCACCCCGCCCGCCCAGCCCGCCCAGCCGCCCAGCCCGCCCAGCCCAGCCCAGTCCCGCCCAGTCCGCCCAGCCCGCCCAGCCCCGCCCAGCCCAGCCAGTCCTGCCCAGTCCCGCCCAGCCCCTGCCCGGCCCCTGCCCAGCCCCTGCCCAGCCCCTGCCCCGCCCCTGCCCAGCCCCTGCCCAGCCTGCCAGCCCTCGCCCAGCCCCTGCCCAGTCCCTGCCCAGTCCCTGCCCAGCCCCTGCCCAGCCCCTGCCCAGCCCCTGCCCAGCCCCTGCCCAGCCCCTGCCCAGCCCCTGCCAGCCTGCCCAGCCCCTGCCCAGCCCCTGCCCAGCCCTGCCCAGCCCGCCCACCCGCCCAGCCGCTGCTTGTCCCCTGGTCACCCCGTCCAACTGCCACAGCTCCTACACTGTCCCACTCCAGCTCTCTGGCCCATCCCTGCCCTGTCCAAACTCTGTTCCTTCCCCTCCCTACCTCACTTCTCCGCCCGATCCCCGCCACTTCCCAGTCACCGACCGTCCCTGCCTCTGCTTTGCCCAGCCTCATCCCCGCCATTGCGTAGCCACCGACTCTCCCTGCCTCCGCTTTGCCCCAGGGACGCTCTTGCCCAGCCTCCGCTCCAGGCCTCTTGCCCCCACGCCCTTCACGGGGGCCCGGCCTCCCACTCCACGGTGCTCAAGACCTTCTGCTCGCCCCACCTCGGCTCTGTTTCCGATTCCTCCCCGCTTCCCCTTCCCTCTCACTTATCTCCAACTCTTGTTCTACTCCCAGTTTCCTTCCAATTTCTGCCGAGTGACGACATCGCGAATTCCGCGAATCCCGCCGTCGCCACCATCGCCGATGACACGCGCGCAGGATTGGAGAGGGAAAAAGAGCGCCTGGGATAGAAAGAAAAGGGGACAGGGGAAGGCAAAGGGGGGGAGATCAAGGAAGTAGAAGAAGAGGCGGGAGAGGGACTGAAGTGCGGCGAGAGTGGGTGTTGAAATGGGTAGGGGAGGGGGTGGAGATCCAGGAAGTCCTCCCCCGGGCGCCTCCTGTAGCGATCGCCGCTGCCTCCCCTCTCCCTCCTCTCCCCTCTCATTCCCACCCCTCCCCTCCCACCGTTTCCCCTCCTCCCGAGCAGCGACGGGCAGGGGAGTGACATTTTGGAATGGGTGGGGGAGGGGGTGGAGACCCAGGAAGTGCCCCCGCGGGCGCCTCCTGTGGCGGTCGCCGCTGCCTCCCCTCCTCTCCCCTCCCTCCCCCGCCTGTGCAGCGACAGCACTCCGCCCGGGAGGAGTCCTGCGCTGATGGAGCAACCGCGTGGCAGGCAACGCTGATGGATATTGACGCACCAACACTCGAGCACCACTCGCCCAGCACCAGTTTTAATTCACTCAACCCTGTGTTAAAATAAACGTTTAATAAATTATTCAGTAACACACGATCTACCCACGTACTTCACCCATGATTTGACATTGACATTTCGGTAAAGTGGCGATCAAAGAGATGAATGCAATTAAAAAAATATTACATTTCTCAGACTAACTTAATGCTGCCACTTTCAGAATCTTCTTTCTTATAAGAGCATTATGAGCAACAAATACAACTGGCTTTCGTAGTTAGTAGTAGATTATATTACTTATCTCTTCTACTAATATTTGCATTTGCGCATAATTTATTGGCGCATAATTATTGGAGATTTTAAATGAGATTTAGTCTGAAATATACATTAGTACACGAAATAGGTAAGCTGAGAATGATTACCCTTTCAATATGTTCTTGAATAGCCCGCGAATCACTTCGATTCCTGTAGATGTAACACGAGAAGAAATGTTATTCACAAGTAACAAATTTTCTGTTCATGCAGACCTAAGGGGAAGACATTAAACAGGCATCACATATTCGGTCGTTGTGGACTTTAACAAAAATGCTTTGAGCAGTTTTTTACTCTTCGTAAATCTCTACAGTGATCTCTGGGATCAGCCAGAAGCAACGAAAAGTCCACTCGGCTCTTACTCCGAGCACGTGTCCTGACCGCGTGAGTGTGGGTGAGGAGGGGGGGGCGAAGTCGCCTGTAGAGCGGGGCGGGGAGACAGGTGGCCTTGGATGCGCTGCCACCTGCGCTTCACATGTGACATAGCGCACACCGTCTCCCTATACCCCTTCCCCTTTCTTTATCCCTTTCTATTTCCTTTCACATTCCCCTTTCTCTTTCGCTCCCCATTCCCCTTCCTTTTCCCTTCCTCTTCCTAGTCTCCTTTTTCTTTCTTTTTGCTTTCCTCTTCCCACTCCCTTTCTCTTCCTCTTCCCCTTTCCGTTTCCCTTCTTCTGACGATTCCCATCCCCCTTTCTCTTCCCTTTCTCTCTGTATTCACTTTCATTCCCCTCACTCGTCTCTTCTGCTTGTTTCTCCCCATTTCCCCTTCCCAAGCAATTCACACCATCACCCTCGCTGTGAATACGCAGCAATTGATTGATTGATTGATTGATTGATTTTTTCGTGTTTCCGGGCACGTCAACTGCTTTGGTCGTTAGTCCCGTTAGTGTAGTGCATGATTTTTTCTCGGGAGATGGCAGTTATCTTCCCCCGCATGATGGTGAGATCCGGCGCCGACCTACCGTCGGCTAGTGGCGTTTCCCCCTCACCAGGACTCTCCCACCAACGGGGCACCGCCCCAGCCGGGACAAACTCTAAGCTCCTGACCGGTCTCCCGCAATATCTGGTAGTGTAGTGCATGTTGGTGTACGTGTGTGTGTGTGTGTGTGTGTGTGTGTGTAAGGGGTGAGGATAGGACAAGGAAGAGGAAGGAAAGATAGCTCGCGGTCCGTGACCCGTTTGGTAGGGTACTGCCCCGGCATTCGCCTGGTGTTGATCGAAGAAACCACAGAAAACTGCCGATCAGAACAGCCGGACGCTGGAATTCTCCCCCAGACAGCGACTGAATTCGACCTAGTTGACGCAGCAATTGCTCTACATGAATTTTCCCATGACACTTGGAGGATTAGGTGATTCAAATTAGAGGTGCCCTCCCGAACAATCCGCCCCTCTAATCTGACGTGTAGATCGTTGCGGGATTTTGCAATACGGCGGGGGATGAACCTTCCAGGATGCAGCGTGTACAATACTTACGGGAATAGTGATCGTAGCAGCTGGCAACGCCCGAAAGTCTTAGAGACTGAAATAATAAAATAATTAAGTGTCGATGCCGACTTGGCTTAGCAAACTCGACAAGAATTTGAGGTTTGGGAACTGTAAATTCATATTAATTTTAATCTTTCGTAAGAAAAGTTGGTAATCTTATGTCGGGAAGTTGTGACTTGTAAAATGAAGTCGAATTTAAATGATGCGTTTGAGGCAAATAAGAAAAAAACGTCAAACAGCGACAGACTCGTATGTACAGAGGTGGAGACGTTCTACCACCTTCCTATAAACAGTAGCTTTAAATACTTTTTTGGTTTCAGTTCAATCAGCAATTATTCCCAATGGTTTGGCCTTTGGTGTTACATATTTTGTTCAGAATGTTATAATTATATAAGGGAAATAATGTATATGCGAGTAAATTGAATGAAATAAGAGTACATGGTTCATTAATTTGATCTCCCGTCAAAATCCTCAATAACCCCCATTTGAAACGCTGACCGCTATGAGACGTGCAGGAAGAGAATCAATGAAGTTCTCGATGGTACCAACATGAAGAGCCTTGCCTTCTTCAGTGTCGTGGCCAGCAGCACATGGTCCCTTTCGTGTGGATCCATGGCTCAAACCGCCCGATTAAGTTGGTCCAACATATTTTCGATTGAGTTTCAATCGGAGGAGTTTGGTGGCCAAGTGAGTACTGTCAACTCATTCTGGTACTCTTTGAACAACGCATTCACATTGCAAATTGTCTGGGACGCTGCATTCTCCTGCTGGTGGATGCCGACTTGCGGAAGAAAAACGAGCTGTGTAAAGAGGTGGACATGGTCCTCAAAGATGGCTGCATTCTTCTCTTGATCCATGGTGCCTTCCAGAATAACGAGATGACCAAGACAGAATGTCACGAAAACATTTCCAACACATCACGCTCCCAACTTTGGCCTGGACCCGTTCGGCGATTGTTGCGGGGTGTTTGCGTTCAGAAGTTCGACGCCGTATACGCCAAGGACGGCCTGTGCAATTAAGTAGAGAATGTGATTAATCTGAAAAGGCCACCTTTCAACACTCAGTGGACGACCAGTTGCAGTATTGGCGTGCAAATTCCAGCTTTCGTACCGGGAGCGGTAGCTCAGTGCATCAACTTATGTCACTGCAGCGCCTCTGACCGGGAGGTCCTAGGTTCTCACTCCCCAAGGCGGCACGATTTTCGACCCTTTTCAGCTAGGTCAAATTCAGTCGCTGTCTGGAGGAGAATTCTAGAGGCCGGCTGCTCTGATGGTAGTTTTCCGTGGTTTCTCCGATCAATTCCAGGCGAATGCCGAAGCAGTGCCCTACCAAACGGTCCACGGACCGCCCGCGATCTTTCCTTCCTCTTCCTTGTCCTATCCTCTTCCCCTTACACACACACTTACACTAACATGCACTACACTGGCCGGGAGCTTAGAGCTTGTCCCAGCTGGGGTGGTGCCCCGCTGATGGGAGAGTCCTGGTGAGGGGGAAACCCCAGTAGCCGGCGGTAGGTCGGCGCCGGATCTCGCCAGGCAGCGGGGGAAGACCAACGCCATCTCTTGAGAAAAACATGCACTACACTAACGGGACTAGTGGCCAAAGCAGTTGACGCGCCCGGAAACACGAAAAAACCAAACCAAACCAATCCAGACTTCGTCGCCGATGAGCAGCAGTCAGCATGGGAGCATGAACCAGGGGCCTGCTGCAGCGGCCCATTCGCTGAACGGTTGTTAAGGAGACCCTGTCGGTACCCTTTGGTTCATCTGGATGGTCAGTTGCTCTACAGTTGCATGTTTATCTGCCAGTGCCCGTCTTCGCAGCCGTCGTTCTCTCCTGTGATCTATGATCCATGGTGCCCCACAGTGGCCTCGGCGCCGGTTTTGGATATCGCCATTTTGCCACCCACGGTTTACTTTCACCACGACATGCGAGCACTTAACAAACTTAGCTATTTCGGAAATGATTCCGTCCTTGTCACGAAAGGTAATGACTATGCCCTTATGGACATCCGATAAATCGCCCGGTTTCTGCATTGTGACAGCTACTGTACAGTTTTCCCCATTCCCCCGACACGCTTTATGCACTCACCACAGTAAGTGCTGCCACCTGCCGTCTGTGTGGGGTTATCACACGTGTACGTCGAACATGGTTGGTGGTCGACACTAGAATGTGACTAGACTGTTTATGTAAACTGTGATATACCGTTTTAGTTTTTTTAATCACATGTAATTTGTTAAAAGATAGCAAAAATGTTATACAAAATTTGAAACATTGCCTAGACATAAGTCAAAAATATTTTCCATTGTTATTTTTCGTTAAAATGTGCTTCACATTTCAGAGCGTTTTCTATGTAGTTTACTTTCATATCTACGTTTATTTGGCTGATTTTCTTTGCTTTTACCCACTTTTGGCTACGTGTTGACTCAGTCTGCCACGACTGCTGACGTTTTAAAATAATGCGCGACTACTGTAGGGTTAAAACAGAACAAGGCGGAATTTGTGCCGCTAGCATCCGTAGATTTACTTACCGTGTAATAGCTATAATGATAGCAGTAAAAAAGGAAGTAGTAAATACAGTAGTTATAAATAACCGAATCCATGCAATTGCATCGCCCAAGAGGGAGAGTGGCAGAAACGTTACAATAGAAAAGCACTACATAGTATGCACAATGCGGAAAATAAAAAAGAACAAAAATGTTGTTTCGTTCAATACCTTTTCTGAAAGGAGGGGGATTTACAAATCCTGGAACAATTCAATCACCGTTCATTTTCGACATATAGTTAAACATGTTTCTGAAAATGAAATGCAAATGTTTTATATTTACAATATTTACATCTATTTGTGAATGTTGTAGTGGACAAGGCTGTCGAGCTCTCCACCATAACTGAAAACGTAATGCTTCACGTGTAATTCCGATATGTGATCATTTTTCATAAAAGGATACATGTCAGACGATTTCAGGACATTGTGTGTATATGCATGTACACAAACCAATCTGTGCATTTAAAAAGTTAATCTTTAAAAAATCATAAAACTATGTTTTCTCTTCTTGCTCTTCATTTCTCAAGTATAACTTCATGATGCAAGAGTATCTTGCCGTTATTATTATTATTATTATTATTATTATTATTATTATTATTATTATTATTATTTACATAGATACAATATTAGAGAGGTGGGGCAAATTATACATATTATGTGAAAGTTTGGGAATGGCATGCGTCACGTTTTTCCGACAGGTTTGAAACGACTGAATATATTTCAGCTGTCTTCAATTAGACAGTACGAAAGTAGCATAGAAGAAATAGAAAAAGAATACAAATGAAAGAAAAGAGAAAACACTTCGATTAAAATAAAAGAACATATAAGTGAATAACAGGAGAAAATAAAACTGCGATAAAAGACGAAGGAGAAATAGAGATATGATAGATTGATACTGAAATAATGATACGTAGTTGGGAGAGAAGAAAAGAATAAAAAGTGTTGCAGTCACCAAGAAACTCGATATGTTGAAGGTACATTCTATTAATTTTCCCTTCCTCCGTTTCCGCGATCGATTTCAAATCATCTTAAATTCTCAGGAGCACATTCATGTGGAATCTAAATTGAGAGACGAATGTAATTTTCCTGAAGTGATATCTAAAAACTCCGATTAAAATCTGTAATTTGGAATTTGCTATCGCCGGAGTCACCACGTTGGCCAACGAAGCGGACATGAAAACTCGGAAACGAGGTTTCGCCGCGTTACATGCAGAGTTGCCAGACGCACTGAAACATTTCCCTAAGTGTGAGGTGGATTTTTCTCAAAAAAAGGCACTGTTTTGGGGAAGTAAACCTTCCTTAAATGTCAAATTATAGCTTTCTAATATCTTAATTCTTTTCAACTAAAAACAATATTTTTTGTAAATGTGTGTAAAAGGACTATATAATCAGGGCAAAAATCACTTAAGTGGAATTGATTTTATTATGAATCAATGCGATGTATCACGATTTTGTACAAAAAATGTGAAATAATCCGCTTAAAATATGTAATTGGATGAGTTGACTTGGAAGGGCTGTTAAGAATACGTTAGCTTCTAGGGGGAAGGAACTATAACCAACTATATCCAACAAGGGAGAGGAGGAATAATGAAATATGAACGTTCTGACAACTTTTCTTTATATTCTTGATATTAATATTAAAATAGAAATAAATGTTAATTTTAACAAAGAATGATTTGTGACTAATTTGAAAAATTAATGTAAATCCATATTAAATTGCACTCAAATTTAATGAACTCACTATTGTGTACCTCAGAGACTGCGATGAAGGATGATTTGTAATTGAACGGTCAAACAGAGGGTTATAAAATATCAAGATATTACAATGATTTTTTTAAACAACTATATATGCAACTGTACGTTTTGAAAGGTTCTTAATAAACTATTCGCAATATATAATTGACAACTTCTCAGAGATACTCAATGTTCTCGATATATTTTTTTACTATTCTGCTTTTCACGCCACAATAAAAGAATGTCCCCAATTGGGGTGAATCCTTCTCCCAATGTAGCAACATTGCGTAAACGAACTGCCGCTGTGCATGGCGGGGAGCTTCCGGCGTCTGCCTGCAGGGCGCGCTGATGTCGTTAGGCGACCGCCGCGCGCTCTGGGGGCTGAGGGGGGACGGACAGAGCGATGCGATGCGATGCGATGGCAAGAAGCTCCCGCTAAGAGGATTCTCTTAAAGGAGAGGGGCGAGACGGAACGGGACCGCGTAATGGTATACCCATGTATACCCACTTAAATCTCGGGTACCTCCTTCCCAGAGGCAGATTCGCGGGGCTCGTAGCGTATGGGGCGCGTATGCGCCTTGCATCGTCGGATCCGGGTTCCATTCCCGGCCAAGACTTGTGCTCAAAGAGGGCTCTCGCCTCTCACTCCACACCATAAATACACAAATAAATAAGCAAATCATAAATAAATAAATAAATACACAATTAAATAAGCAATTCATTAATAAATAAACCATTAATAAATAAAGAGATCACTAATAAATAAAGAGATCACTAATAAATAAAGAGATCACTAATAAATAAAGAGATCACTAATAAATAAAGAGATCACTAATAAATAAAGAGATCACTAATAAATAAAGAGATCACTAGTAAATAAAGAGATCACTAGTAAATAAAGAGATCACTAGTAAATAAAGAGATCACTAGTAAATAAAGAGATCACTAGTAAATAAAGAGATCACTAGTAAATAAAGAGATCACTAGTAAATAAAGAGATCACTAGTAAACAAAGAGATCACTAGTAAATAAAGAGATCACTAGTAAATAAAGAGATCACTAGTAAATAAAGAGATCACTAGTAAATAAAGAGATCACTAGTAAATAAAGAGATCACTAGTAAATAAAGAGATCACTAGTAAATAAAGAGATCACTAGTAAATAAAGAGATCACTAGTAAATAAAGAGATCACTAGTAAATGAACAGATAACTAGTAAATGAAGAGATCACTTAGCAGTAAAGCAGTTCTTTGGGATTCAAATACTAGTCATTACGTGACACTGTTCTGGCTATTCTCCCATCTCGTGAAGACTATTAATTCCATAATTTTCGCATTCCGCCATCTTGTGTAAACTCTACCGAGGCTGTTCCTTTAGTCGTTCATCATCTTTCGGCCTTAACGATTTTGTGCGTCCGCTGTCATCTGTCACTCCGCATCGTACGCGTTCTTCTCTTTTATACCGCGAGGTCGAATGCTCTGAATAATGCACAGTTCTGCATCACTATTCTATTCTTTCTTTTGATTCAGGTCAACTCTAGATGACGTGGAAGACTCTTGCTTGGCGTCGAGAAAGTATATTATTGAGCACCTTGCCTTGCAAGGGTACTATTTCTTGCCTTAACTGTGTATTGATTAGAAACTGTTGAATTGCCATACGCGAACGGCAAAATAGACTTTGTCGCACAGTAAACGAAGTACTGCAACATGAACAAAGCGCTGGAGCGATAAGATTTAACGTAGCTACTGCCTCGAATGTTAACAACAGCGACGAAACGAAATTTTTGGATTAGCTGAGTCACGAACATTTGTAAAAACACATAGTACTTAATTTGTGACTTCGAATATTTCGAAGATGGAGATCAGATGACTACACATATAATAATAATAATAATAATAATAATAATAATAATAATAATAATAATAATAATAATAATAATAATAATAATAAACAACTGGCACATTCATACAATGCAAAAGGCTGTTCTCCTGAGTTGCATGATATCAAGAGAGCTTGTAAGTTTCAATGAATTCAAAGGCAATGTAAAAAACTCGTACAAAAGTATATTTGGCGTTCTTATTCGAAAAGCGGCTTCTCGGTTTCTATGGCCCCCTCGTCCGTCAACATTTGTATTAATGCGCCAAAGACTCACGTTCTATACTAGTTTCGTAAATAACTATTTCGATAACTCTAGTAGTGGCAACGGTTCGACGATGAAATAGGTAATTTCTGCTATTTCAATCGTTGGAATTTGCTCATAAACCTTGGGATTTCAGTGCAGTCAATTTGGGGATATGTTGTTTGGGGATATTATCTTGAGTTGTGACAAAAGCAATATATATTCAATGCACTGAAAGTTCAAAGATTTACCTAGGAGCAATGTAGTTTTTTATTGGGAAATGGTAAACTCCTTTTTGTTTTGAAATAGCGTTTATTTAAGATTTCAGAATAAATATAAAACTGTAATGTGGAAAACGATTTTGAAAAAGTTATATTTTATTTGTGCAGTTCGTGAAATAAATTATTTCAATGAATAGTCGAAAGAAAATTTAGACGCTACCAGTGGCTTAAAGTAAGATGAAAATAATTTAATACTTGATGCTCATGCGTGTATGCTCAACCATTCGCGTGAAGGGTTCAGTATATTTTGAAAATAATAAAACTTACGGAGATTATAACAGATTTCGACATCATACCCTTGTAGCTTATGATTGCAACGTGTTCCCTCCCACCATAACGTTACCATCTTCACTAATCTTTATGAATGTGTCTCCTTTTGCTCTTCTCCTTTTTAATTGTTTCGAAAAGCATTTAGTCTCCATGAATCTCTTCAAATCTTCTTCGTTTGTTATTCAAAGCATTCTCATTTCTCGTAAGTACGTAATTGCAGATGACAGTTTAATGTTTCGTAACAGACCCTCCAAGGATGCTGATGCAAGGATCATACTAGTAATATAGACAGCAATCACAGCGTCTCCCGAGTGACTGGCCGACGTTATTCCTGGCAACGACGCTTTACGATCGTCATCGTCCCATTCGCAGCCTCCGCCTCCGCCCCCCCACCGAGTTCTTTGGGGTTAGGTTGCCCGCAGCGGGGTCGTAACTCCGCAAAGGCAGTGGAGCAAAATACAGAACCACTCTGGGCAATCGAGATGGATGAAAATATATAGTTTATTATGAAACAATACGTACACAGTGGCAGTGAAACGATGAATGAACAGTGAAACGGTGAATGAACAGTGAAACGGTGAATGAACAGTGAAATTTTGTCTTTCATTACTACTTGTGATGCAATTCTGTAGCAACGAGACATCAACTCAACAATCTCAGAGTAATGCTAAAATCGAAACTGAATATTTATAAACGATAATAATATCAACCGAAGCAATAATACTGTTTTTGTCTTCATTGTGTGAAAGATATATTTGAGAGAATATCATTCCCAAAATCATTTAGATTGTTTCTTTCGAAGAATGTCTCAAATAGTAGTGTTTTTCTTTTTTACAAGTCCGTTATTATGCGTGTTTGGAGTTTGCGTGGGCGGTGCCCTCAAAATCCATATAATGAATAGCAGAGCATGCCATCCACTCTGGTGCCACCATTTCCAAACGAACAAAACGTTTTCCGTAGGGTTCCATTGTAAAATTGCTTGATTTTGTGTTTCCGGGCGTTTAAGTTGCTATGGTCATTAATCCCTTTAGTATTTTCTCTGGAGGCAATGGCGTTCTTCTCCTGCAGGAGTGTGATATACGGGGCCAACATACAGGTTGGCTTGCGCGAGTTTCCTCTCCAGGTATCTCCGCCAGTGGAACTTCGCTCCAGCTGAGACCAGTTTATGCTCCTGAATGCTCTCGGCATATGTAGTGTATGTTAGTGTGTGTATAAGGGGTGAGGAATAGTACAAGGAAGAGAAAGGAAAGATCGCGCGTGGTCCGTGGCCCGTTTTTGGGGTACTGCACTGGTATTCGCGGTATTGATCGGAGAAACTACGAAAAATTCCCGATCCAAGAGGTAGACTCAAGAATTCTCCTCCAGACACCAGCTAAATTCGATCTCGCTGAGTTAAAAAAAGTACCATCAAGACAAAACCTTAGAAACACTGTAGCGGCAATTGTCGTTGCGCTGGGTCATCTCAGCCGAAATGGTTCATGAGGATGGAGTTCTCGAGTCGTGTTTTGGTGGTGTTTGGCCCACAGGCAGCTGCGCAGCGTAAACCTCATTACGGCGCCTCCGCCTCGCGGAGCACCGAATTCACGCCGCATAATTATGACGCACATTAGGAACCCCGTGTCACACCCCTCCCTTGAGCCGCTTTCCGCCCCACCCTCAACCCCGTTACCTTCGCGTCCCCCATCGTCTCCAGCCACCTCGGCGCGCCGCGGAAAAAGGTTACTTAACGATTATTTGAATTCACGTCTTTCTGTGGGAAAGGAATACATTAAGTTGAACTGCTCTCTGATTACATGATTTGAGCGCAGTTGTGTAAAAAACGTCCTCGATGCTACTGCGAACTGAATATCTGTTTGGGTCATTTTTCACTTACTACATGTGTACTACTGTATGTGGCACATACTACTGTATGTGGCACACAACAATCTTTTTCCTTCAAATAAGCTTTTTTCTCAGTGCACCCACTATTTTTACCGCAGTTTGTGCCCTTTCAACGCCTCTTTTCTTCACTTTTACTATCACACTCGCCACCTACTCCAGTGCATATTCTACCGCCTTGGAAGTACCTCCGTCACCACCTGCGCCATCACCTCTTCCCATCTTTTTGTTATCCTCCCGCGCCATCGCCTTCACCACCGTAGGCGCGCCCACCTCCTAGTCCTTCCTCTTTCTCCACGTGCTCCACTGCAGCGCTTCTGACCGGGAGGTCCTAGGTTCCCACTTCCCACGCCGGCAGGATTTTCGGCACTAGCTTTTCAGCTATGTCGAATTCAGTCGCTGTATGGAGGAGAATTCTAGCGGCCGGCTACTCTGATCGGTAGTTTCCCGTGGTTTCTCCAATCAACACCAGGAGAATGCCGGAGCAGTACCCTACCATACGGGCCACGGACCGCGCGCGATTTGTCCTTCCTCTTCCTTGTCCTATCATCTCCCCTTACACACACATACACACACTAACATGCACTACACTACCACATATTCCGGGAGACTGGTCGGAAGCTTAGAGCTTGTCCCGGCTGGGGCGATGCCCCGCTGGTGGGAGAGTCCTGGTTAGGGGGAAATCCCACTAGCCGACGGTAGGTCGGCGCCGGCTCTCGCCATCCAGCAGGGGAAGATCACCAACATCTCCCGAGAATAACATGCACTATACTAAAGGGACTAATGACTGATGCAGTTGACGCGCCCGGATACACGAAAAAACCCAAACCAAACCAATCCACGTGCTCCAGCACCGGCTTAGCTCAGACCCAGCTTGGTCACTGTCTTTGCGAAGACTTTGACCGGGAGGACCTAAGATTCCTGATCCGACAGAAGTGGATTTTCGATTGTTTGATTAATGATTCCGGGCGCGTCGACGGATCTGAGTCATTAGTACCGTAAGTGTAGTGCATGATTTTATCGCAGGAGGTATCGGAGAAGTCTCTTCTGGATGGTGCGATAGGGTGCCGATCACCTGGCCGTTAGCGGGGTTTTACCCAACAAAACTTCTCCCTCCTCAGCTGGGAGGAGCTCCCGACTGGTTTCTCGAGATGTGTGGTAGTGTAGTGTATGTAAATGTAAGTCAGGAGTGACTGTTGGGCAGGGAAGAGGAATGGAAGTGTTCTGTGCGGGGGCCTTCTATTAGGGTACTGCTCCGCCTCGTGTCGATTGGAGAAACTATGGAAAACTACTTATCAGAGCAATCGGCTGTTAGATTTCTCCTCCAGACAGCGGTTGAATTCAGCCTAGCCGATTAGCTAATGTGGAAAATTGTGTCACCATTGGGAACCTTAGGACCTTCCGGTCAGAGACACTGCAGTGACATCAATTGATGCCTCGAGCCACTTAAACCGGTACGGATTTTCGACATTCGCTACATAGCTAGGTTGAATTCAGCTGCAGTCTGGAGGGGATACCTAGCAGCTCGCTGCGCTGATTGGTAGTGTTTTGTGAGTACGTGGATCAACACCAGGCGAATGCCGCGAAGAACCCTGACAAAAGAGCCACAGGCCGCGCACGAACTCCCCTTCCTCATCTACGTTTCCACCTCTGAAGCTTTGCACTGCCAAACATGTTGGAAGATGAGTGGGGAGCTTAGAGCTTGTCCCGATGGGGAGATAACCTGCAGGAGCAAATCCCCCTCAAGCCATCGAATATATCAGCGCCTGATCACACCATCCAGCGGGCGAAGACCCTTGCCCCCTCATAGTATAGAACATTCCCTTCACTAATGAAACAAATGATCTAATAACTTTCGGATCTTGCCGCCCCCCTTCCATGTCCTCCACCGCCTTATTTGCTCCACTACTTCATCTTCCTTCTCTATCGCCCACTTCATCCTTCCAACAACTTTTTACTTCATCGACTGTACCTTCGTCATCTCCAACATACACCACCACCACCACCACCCCACCACCACCATCACCACCACCCCACCAACCACCACCACCACCACACCACCACCACACCACACCACACCACCCACACCACCACCACCACCATCACCAAACCCACCAAACCCACCACAACCCACCACAACCACCACCCCACCACCCCCCTTCCCCCCCCACCATCACCACACAACAACAGCAATAACACATTCATCTCCGCCTACAAAACCTTCACCTGTTCCTCCGCCTTCAGCAACTCCGTATTTGTCTCTACTTGCATCGTCTCTGCACCCGCCGACTTCATCTTCGTCTGCCGGCCACTATTCCGCCTGTGCGCTCCGCCGCCACCCTCCTCCTACGAGAAAAGAATTTGCGAGGAAATAAAAAGCGTGGAGGGGCGTGTTACAAAGCACGTAATGAGGGCTTACTGAACAAGATCTGCAGGAAGCGGGGAAGTATTCTCAGAGTTCTCGCCGGTTACTGTCTTAGCTTTTTTAACTTCAAGCGAGGTTGATATTATTTATGCTTTATTGAGTGAAATACACTTATAATGTTAGCACAGGTCGGATTTTCTCTCTTAATTCTGAATTTTTTTAAATTGCGAAAGTTTAATGCTTGTGAATCCCCTCGTAAAACTACTTTATTGAAGAAAGTTTATTCAAATGAAATTGGTTTTCCTCAATTAGTTATTCAATTAATGTCGAGTACATTATTGCCAAAATATGTACATGACATTCGTTCATGCAATTTAGAAAGAAGCAGTAAAAGAAAGATTTTCTCAAAAATTGATCTAAATTTTTCTTTTAACTTCTTGAACTGATAGAGCGAAAGGCATATAAGCGAACGAGATAAGTGCAATTTTGATTAGCTCTTGACTTGAATACATACTTTGCAATTTTTTCCTCAGAAATCTCCATAATGCAAGTGAGTTTAATATTCACCAATGTTTCGAAAGCCTCATTTTCATGAAGCTATTAGCGGGACTGAAAATTAAAACTACTAAAATATGAAAATGTGTTTAACAAGCAGTTTAAACATGTATTGTACATAAAGAAAATAATAAACTATCTTAATTGATATGTTCTCTAAAAGTGTATTACACTACACGTGATTGAATTACACTACACGTGTCTGTAGTACATTACACGTGACTGCAGTACAGTACACGTGACTGTAATACACCACACGTGACTGTAGTACACTACACTTTAAAAATCAAACATTCGAATAATGTTCTTCATTACCAGCATTTGGTTAAGATTTCCTGATTTCTAGATCGATTTGAGATTATTCGTTATTATGAGGTGAAGTGAGGAGTGTAGTCCAAAAAGATACCCATAGATCGAACCTCAAGCGATGCCCTCCTACCTTGTCGATTATCTTCGCAAAATCAACGATCTACACGCCCAATTTAGTTCTAACCACTTTTTAAATATACGCGTAAGCTTTCGCGGCTCGAGTCGATGACGACTTGACTGTCCGGGTGACGCGGCGAGGTGGGCCGAGTAATGAACAATACATTATTCCCGACACGCAGCAACGCGTCGTCATTGCCCTAAGGAAGCCTGCGACATGACAGGCGAAACGTCGGCCGCTCAGCCAACTACGCGGCGTCTCCCGGACAGCCAAGAAGTCACTTTTTAAATCCTCCCGTGACCAAGAAGATTGATTGATTGATTGATTTTTTCGTGTTTCCGGGCGCGTCAACCGATTTGGTCATTAGTCCTGTAAATGTAGTGCCTGCTTTTTCTCGGGAGATGGCGGTGATCTTACCCCCGCTAGATGGTGAGATCCGGCGCCGACCTACCATCGGCTAGCGGGGTTTCCCCCTAACCAGGACTCTCCCCCCAGCGGGGCACCGCCCCAGCCGGGACAAGCTCTAGGCTCCCTGCCGGTCTCCCGGAGTATGTGGTAGTGTAGTGCATGTTAGTGTGTGTGTGTGTGTATGTAAAGGGAGAGGATAAGACAAGGAAGAGGAAGGACAGATCACGCGCGGTCCGTGGCCCGTTTGGTAGGGTACTACTCCGGCATTCGCCTGACGTTGATTGGAGAAACCACGGGAAACTCAACGATCAGAGGAGCCGGCCGCTAGAATTCTCCTCCAGACAGCTAGTGTCAAAAATCCTGCCGCCGTCAGGACTCGAATCTAGGACCTCCCGGTCAGAAGCGCTGCAGTGAAATCAGTTGATGCCCTGAGCTACCACTCCCGGTTTCCCAAGAAGAGAAAAGTGTGAATATTTCATCGAAATCGGTCGAGCGGTTTTTGCGTCTATATGCGACAGTCATAGACACATTATCTGTCACGTTTGTTGTTTTGCTTGAAGTCCCGAATCTTGCGGCGGCGTTAATGTTGCCGTCTTCTGCCTTCTTATCCGCCGGGGCCGTTCCCGCGCTGTATGTTGCGCACGTACCGCGTGCAAGGGGAGCGGAGGGGCAGGATGAAGCACGGAGCACCTTCAGGTGGCGCCGCCTGCAGCGCTGGCGTAATGAGAACCTGCAGGATCCGCGTAATCCTGTTTGCGCCGCCGCCAGCGCGCTCTACTCCAGCTCTGCGGTTCGCGCATGCGCGTTGTGAACGTGATGCGCGCGCGCGCACGAAATGAAATTTTCACCTCGGGACTTCTTGTGTTTCCTCGCGCTAATGAAGCCGTTCGTTTGGGTGGCTGCTGGATCTTGTACAGCACTGTTCGTTTGCGTACGATGTCAGGATGCGGTTGTAAAAGAAATGAATGTTCTACAAATATCACTGATGGCTTGAAAGAAATTTCTAGGTGAATCAACGATCTTCAGATCACAATTTGTTGATATGCGTATGTGTGAGGTGAACACAAAATAAATCACTAAAAGAATGTTCCTCGCATGTCTAGCGAAAAAAAGGCAAAAGAAAAAGTACCGACCCACGTAGTAGCTTTCAGAAGAATTGAGTCCAAAACTTCATATGTTTGAAAATGAAGATATGTAAGCTTGTGAAGAGATATGAGTATCGTTTATGAAACTATGCAACAGCCATGCAGATATTGAACTGTAGATAAACTTGGACGAAGCATTTCGATTACGCCCGCGTAATACCTTCGGTTTGATAGTTGTGATCCAATATACACAGTTCTTATTTTAAGGCTAAATGCACCGAAAAATACTTATAGGAAAAATCAATAGATCGCAGCACTATCATACGGAATTTACTAGATCGATAACGTCTGAACAAATTGTCCCAATTCGATCTGTAAACAGCATTGGACTCCTTTTTAAAATAGAATTCACGCTACGATACCGTTTTTTCAAAAAATATTTCCAAAAACATTTTGAATCCGTTTTCTCATAGTTTCGGGAAGAAATTAAAAAATATGGGCTTATAGCGCGATGGCGACGTGCTTCCTGAATCCAACGCCGTGTCAATCATGCAAATCGGATGAATAGGAGCGGCGTAAAGTGAAATTTCGGAAAATATACCTGATTTCCCTCCCCTCCCCTTCCCCTCCCCTTCCCCTCCCTTCCCCTGCGTCACCCGACCCGCCTAGGCCCTCCATCGACGCCGCCGAACGGCCAAACCGCCTGCGGCACGGGAGGCCGAACTTCCAGACAGGCAAGCTGGACGGTCAGTCCCTTTCAGTCTCAATATATTTTTCTTCACGTGTCAAACTAGTGATGCTGTAACACAGCCAAACGGTCTCGTATCATCTGTAATTGTCGTATAAAACTATATATCTTGTTCACATATTTCCGTCTTCCTTGGAATACCATCAAACAATTATTTGAGGCGGTACTCAAAATAACGATTCCGATTTGGAAACTGATTTCAAAAAGAAAATGGAACTAATTGTGTAGATATCACCAATATTCCATGTCCAACATCTTATTTTACATACATTTTACTTCTAAGATCTTCCGTTATCATTCACTACCACAAAGAATGAGCCGAAATTACGCACGAGCTCTTTTATCTTGCGACTCGATTTTTGATCTCAAAACGGCGTTTATCTCCTTGATAGACTTCACCTGCTGAATCTGTTTTCCCAAGTAAAATTTTAAAACAGTTTTCGTACTTTCGGACAAAATTGAAGTGGTAAAATAGCGCGCAGGCGAGATGCATCCTGAATCCAACACTGTAACAAACATTAAAATATAATATTAAGAATCGTGACATGTCCCAGCTTACTTAGTAGGTTATATTGATATAAACTGATTCTGTTATATTTGTATAAACTTGAAGAATGGAATAAGTAATTCCCGGCGCGTCATTTTGATACAAACTACGGAAATGATAATGTAAAAAGGATGTGGTGTAAATCATTGTATTGTGACACATATATATGTATTTTTAATGCATTAAATTGTCACGAAAGCAATACAACTTTAACCCTTAGACAGGAACACCACACTAGAAGAGGAATATCCGTCTATGAGGGGGATAAATTATGTTTTGTTATACAGTTATTAATTTGGCAACTTTTACATTTCTACATTAAGATACCATTTTTCTAAACATCGTACACGCTTATCAGTAACATTTAATCGGGTTGCAATTGAATTTATAAGATTTATATACTACTAGGAAAACGTAGCATACCAGTCACTGATAAACCTCATATTAGGGAATCAGAATGCAAACGTATTAAATCGGCGATCCTTATCTAGGTGTCGAGAATAGGGATGCAACATTGATGTTGATATTTTCAAAACATTGATTTTGTATAGACACATGAACATATTTCGTAAAAAAATGAAACATTTATGAAACCTGATGTTTATTATCGATGTGCTTGATGAGTTGTTGTGAATGAAAAGAACCGATAATCACAATTTTATAAAAAGTCAAAATATGAAATAATATTGCATTACTCCACTGTCAATACATGTGTTCGAATAAAGCGAACGGTGATTGTAACATCCTTATCCAGTAGACTATCTTCAGCCCAAGAAATGACCCCATTTTTCTGGCATTTCCTACGTATGTCCTACCGTACGCAGAGAGGCGGCCAACGCAAGCACTCTAGGTGTAAGGTCTCTCGCCCACCTTCCTGTACCCATTTGAGGAAGTTGTGACTCACTCCATAAGACCCTCGGCGATAGTTTTCAGGTTTAGTTTCGCTGTTATTCTTTTACTTTCTTTTGCCGTTTTGTCTAAATCGTAATTATAAATTAACAATCACGGCCACTGTCAAAACAAAATCTTCCGCACGAACTTGGTCGATGTTTCTAAACCAGGTTTTTGAAAGATGTTTTAATTTTGAACATTGATATTTGCATTCGTATTACTTGAGCATCATTCCTTCGCTTTTCTTGCTATCCGAAACTGGGAGGGGACGCGCCGATAATTCAGCGAGTTCTTCCCTAATAATGGCAGAATGTATGCATGAAAGACTGAGGGTATCAAACACACTGTTCAGTGCTATGATGTCTATTTGTCGACTCCAGTCCCGGTCAAGCAGCGGCTGTGAGCATCTCTCCTTTTATCTGCAGGTCCCAATTCTTCGCGGGTCTCAACGCGCAGAGAAATAGTACTAGAACATAGATCCAAGCCATCCCTTGTTAGACCTATCTGGATATACACAGCAATAGGATGCTAGCAATTTCTTCATTGCTCACTCGGACTCGAACTGCCTTTTTCCTTTTGTTTGTGATATTTTGTATTAGTCATATCAATTATGCCACTTACACCCTTTTCTTCCGCTTCATTCTATCATTCCAAGCATAATATCCTTTTCTAGGGATTTTGTTCTACTCACAGTATGTCCAAAATATTTTATTTTCCATTTTTGGCTTTGGGTTTTAGAGAAATTTCTGTTTTCTTTTCAAAATTTCGGCATTTATCTTTTTGCCCTCCCATTGTACGTTTAATATTTTCTTCCGTGTCCATACTTCAAAAGCATCTTCCTTTTTCGGCCTATCTCAATGTTCAGCTTTTACACCCACACAACAGGATTATAAATACCATTTTCTCGATTATTTGGATTTTGGTCTTACGCAGGGCTTGATTTCTGACGGAACGGCGTTCCTGTATCTCGCTGATTCATTCTCGCTATTACATTATATTATAAATATATAATTATTTCTCTTAAATTAATAAATCATTTTGAGCGCGTTCCGGGACCTAAAATTTTAGAAATCAATCACTTGATATGCCTGCATATTTTATGAATTTGTGTAATTTTCTTTCCGCTGCTTTTTCTAAAATTATTCCTGTCTTTAGTTTTTCTGTACAGTATCCAGAATTTGTTATTGTAATTCATAAGTATTTAACTTCGCCCGCCATGTATATCACTTCTCCGTTGATGTTCAGACTTCCTTTTTTACCAGTTGACATAAATGTTGTTGTCTTTAAATGTAAGTTAATAAATATTTAAATTTTATAATAATAATAATATATTTAGCTATCCTTATTACATAATTCCGAATTAAGTACAAATAAAACATCTGCATAATTTTGATGACATAACATTTTTGCGTTTTCTCGAAAGAAGTAAAGTGGACATGTCACGTTTTGAATGTTTGCTCCTCATTTCGCGCTCCTTTGTATCCAAGCCCAGTGCCGCCAGGGCACGCTCTCAAGTCACCCTTCTGAGCTGGAAGCAGGGTCGCACCTCTGGCACACTGCTGTTCTGATAGCGTGACTTTTCTGACCTCTGCAGACATCTCGCCGCGTTCTTCGGCGGGCTGCGTGTTACACTAGGGCAACTCGATATGCCCAAGCGTAGGAAGAGGGCGGTGAGTAGTTTTCAGTGGGCGAGAACATTGTGCAATGACGAAGTGGAGATTATATTTACTCTATAGAATTAGTGGAATCATTCGCGTTTCCTTAATTATTAGCGACCGAGTGTGTGTGTGTATGTGTGTGTGTGTGTGTGTATATATATATATATAAACAAAATTATAAATTAAACAATTAATAACAATTATGAAAGTATATTTGATTAATAAAAATTTTGTGAGATATTATTAACTAAAGTAACTTATTTTGTCAAGATGTATGCTGGGAAGATGTAGATGGGAAGCTATTGTTTTCATTGAAAATACCGGTATAACGTTTATTAACGTCCATACCGGTAAAGACGTCAATAGAGGTATTTACTAGTATATAACAATAAAGGTATTTGAGAAAGGTATGAAAAAATACCGGTATTTTTACCGGTATTCAATACCTTTTCGGTCGCTGTTCACTAGCAGAATCAAAGAAAAACAAACTATCCTTGTTATCTTCTCTTTCATTTGTATTTAAAGTATTTTAAGTATTTCTTTTTTTAAAAACATCTATTTTATGTATTTAAATATATCTTCAAAAGACATGCTCAAAAAACTCAAAAATAGAGTTTTAAATACAAAATATATATTTCAAAGACAAGTATTTAAATATTGCTCAACCCTCTCTATAAACTAGTATGTGCGATCAGCAGTGTACTAATCTCAGTTCCCAGCTTGAGCGTAGTAGTACTAATAATATGCCACGAGTAAGTCCGGAAAAATTTGCAGAATGAAATTGCAAAATATGGACATAAATATATAAGGAAAACGCTAAATAAACGAATATGCAAAATCAGATTTTCCTGCAATATATAACATTACAGGTGTACAATTACACTGTGTAAGTATCCTTACAATACACTTTCAAATAAAAGCGAGCGATGATACGACATCACACACTTTCTGGCATTATTTCTAACTTTGCAATTTTCGAAAATTGATAGAGTTCAACGAAAATTGTAATTCTTTTACGCGTCCCTTCTATCCATGGAAAAAATTGTTGTGATTTTGAGATTTTTTAATATATACATCAATTTCATTCTTAAATTATTCTAAAACTACGCGGTTTTGCAATAAACTTACATGACCTTTGCAATCTTCGAAAATACGGCGGGGTGGGCGAAAATGAGACCACCATCATATTTTGTATCGTCTTTAAACAAAAAAATTGGAGCTCTTTTTGAGAAAAAGTTACAATTGTTTTAATTGCCTATACTTCGCCCCAAATTGCACGAAAACTACTCAAATGTTTAAGAAATTAAACTTGATCGTATTTTCAGATCTGTCAGAACAGATTTCAGTAAGGAAAAAAATATATCATCAATATTATAGTTGAAGGAAGACGCCCCCAAAAATTGCACGTTAGCAATTTTCTAAACATAAGTGATGTCAACAAACACCATAAATCACATTTCTCTTGCGTTCTGTACGTAACACGAGGACAAAATTTAATCAAATAATTTGGTGACGGTTTGAGAAGATTTCGAAAATGATTTTGAGGCTTAATGTAAAGGACCCTCAAAAATCCAAATATCCGTTTGAAACTCCCAAAGGATCGAGTTCTTTCCGGTAGATTCGGGAAGATCAATTTTGGAGAAAATTGGCAGAGCGGTTTGGGCGTTAGCGTTGACCATGAACAGACAGACATGTTTTGGTGTCAATCGATTTTTAGGTATCAAGGACACATGTATTGTATTTTTTCGCTAGACCACGAGTTAGAAGAAGTAATGTAATATTTAGCAAGAGGATTTATCCACTTTTACTTTACCAGGGCCCGACAATAAGAGTTTTCCGGTATCCGATTACATAATTTGTCGGAAAGTAGTTTTAAAATTAACAACAAAGAAAACAATTTTAAAATTTAGCTTCCGCGATTTTACTTGGGAAAACAGATTCATCAGGTGAAGTCTATCAAGGAGACAAACGCCGTTTTGAGATCAAAAATCGAGTCGCAAGATAAAAGAGCTCGTACGTAATCTCGGCTCATACTTTCTGGTAGAGGAATGATAACGGAAGATCTTAGAAGTAAAATGTATGTAAAATAAGATGTTATGGCATAGAATATTGGTGATATCTACACAATTAATTCCATTTTCTTTTTGAAGTCAGTTTCCAAATCGGAATCGATATTTTGATACCGCCTCAAATAATTGTTTGATAGTATTCGAAGGAAGACGGAAATATGTGAACAAGATATATAGTTTTATACGACTATTACAGATGATACGAGACCGTTTGGCTGTGTTACAGCATCACTAGTTTGACACGTGAAGAAAAATATATTGAGACTGAAAGGGACTGACTGTCCAGCTTGCCTGTCTGAAAGTTCGGCCTCCCGTGCCGCAGGCGGTTTGGCCGTTCGGCGGCGTCGATGGAGGGCCTAGGCGGGTCGGGTGACGCAGGGGGAAGGGGGGGGGGGGGGGGGAGGGAAATCAGGTATATTTTCCGAAATTTCACTTTACGCCGCTCCTATTCATCCGATTTGCATGATTGACACGGCGTTGGATTCAGGAAGCACGTCGCCATCGCGCTATAAGCCCATATTTTTTAATTTCTTCCCGGAACTATGAGAAAACGTTTTCAAAAATTTTTTGGAAATATTTTTTGAAAAAACGGCATCCTAGCGTGAATTCTATTTTAAACAGGAGTCTACTGTCGTTTACAGATCGAAAATCGAACAATTTGTTTAGACGTTATCGCTCTAGTAAATTTTGCTTATTTTGGTGCTGCCACGTGGTGGCGACAAATGGAACTAGTGTCGGTACATTTAGCCTTAAGAGCTTTGTTATATTTAGCGTTTTTAATTATATTGGAATCTGCTAGGCATTCTGTAACTGTGAAAATTTTATTGCGATAAATTATTTTCCCTTTTTTAAAAACAATAATTCAAGAATGTTATATACAAAGGCTGTACTGCAATATTTAATTGTTCTTAAGAGGGAATGGAGAATATGTACTTTTTTTCTAAAGATAATACGATTACATTTAGTTTGTTCTTGTTTTTTTGTGCCTAGTTTTCTATTCATATTGTAATTTTAAATTCAATAAAGCAAAATACAGAACGTTAATCATTAATATCACAAATCTTTCGTAGATAACATTTCTTGTATTGCTCCTTAAATTCTTCTGGATACTCATTATTTTATTTTTCAATTAATTTTATTTACAAGTATTAATCCTACGTATTTAAAATAACCTTATAAATTATTTCAATTTTTCACGACATCTTTTGATTACATGTAATAAAGTAGAAAATAATGTTAGTTTGAAAAAATTGAAACATTGTTCCATATTCGTCAATATAGTTTTTGCCACACAATACCACACTATAGTCGCTGCTCATCAGTGTAAGACAAAGTGAAAGCAATATTGTTGGCAAAAGATGTGTCTGGGATTTACCTTGAAATTGAATTTTTAAAGGGTCATTAATAAAAAAGACAAAAAGAATCTCCAATAATGAGAGCCCTGTGGAACTCCTTCAAGTATGCTATGTTTACAGCAACTGTTAACTACATTGACTAACTATTCTCTCATAAGGAAAAATTGTTTTAACCATTTCAATACTACGTCCCTTAATCCATCATTTCCATTCCTTTTTCCGTTTTTGAAAGAAGAATTTTGTTCACAAGTAGATCAAACGCTTTTTTTAAGTCGCCCTTTACATAGCAAAGAACCCTGCCCCAAAGATGATATTCATCTGAGGGATGCAGGCGCCGATCTAAAAACTCGTTCACATCAATAGAAAGCCACTAGCCGACCCACTCAGGCGATCTTCAATCTCCTGTTGGAGTTGCGTTGGAAATCACGAAACTCGCGAAAGCCGATGGAGCGGAGGTGGCCGCGTAATTATTGCACCTGGCGCCCGACGCGATGCGCTCAATTTAGCCGCTCTTTGCGTCCTAATGTGCGTTGGGTTGTGGCGGCGGCGGCCGGTGTTGGAATCGATAGCGGACGAGAAAAGCGTTTAAAGAGCACGTGCTTTTTTCATATTGAATGGCGATTCCGGAATTTACATTAGGCCAACCCAGTTTTTGCGGTTTATTCGTTTGAAAATGTGCAACGAAACTACCAAAACTGATGCAATGTTTTCTATAAGACATGTAAATTCAAAAAATCTATTCTCGAACTAAAATATGAACAAAATCATGGATTTTGTCATGTTTCTCGCCTTCGTTATCATCATTATTTTGATATTGAATGGCGGTTCCGATATTTATAGTAGTTAAGAGACCCGGTTTTCGCGGGTACATTTGTTTGAAAAAGTGCGACGAAAATAAGGTACCAAAACAGATGTAATGTTTTCTGTAAGACGTTGGGTAAATGAAAATAATCTCTTCTACAACTGAAATATGAACAAAAATCATCGATTTTTGTCGTGTTTCTCGCATTTTTATCATCATTCTTTTGATATTGAATGGCGGATCCGGTATTTATAGTAGCAGAGTGACCCCATTTTCCCTATTAATTCGTTCGAAAATTATGTGCGAATAATGTACCAGAATTGATGCAATATTTTCTATAAACAATTATCTAAATTCTAATAATCCGTTCTACAACTAAAATATGAAACAAATACACGGATTTTCCCCTTATTTCTTGACTTCTTTATCAACATTCGCAATTCTCTTTTACCTCGTGTTGGCTTGTTTAGTAGATGCAATCGATAATGGCCAGAAAAATCAGTAAATTGTTTAAACAAATAAACAATGTTACGTTTCGAATGAATGCTCAAGATGATGCGCTCTCAAAATAGTACAAAATATTTTAAAAATTAAAAAAAGTAAAATAAAAAGGCAGACTGAGGTGTAAACTGATCGAAAGCATTGTGTGCACATAGAGGCAGAGCCACACAGTTAGGCGAATAAGTTTATTAAGGAACAAGGTTTCAACGAAACCGAAACGTACGTAAGCTGAAGCAACGGTTTAACGAAAATAATCGTAGTAAACCGAATCGCATGATAATTGAGGTTTCATTTCGCATTTCTAAAAGTAAACGAAATAATTAGAAGAATAAGTACTTGTAAAAAAGCTTTCTATTGCTTTTTAATTTTTCTCGACAAATGAACAGAATGGTGGATATCAAATATGACGTATAAATTCAATAGTTAACTCCAGTAAAATTAGTAACTAGGAATAATTGAAACATTCTGGGGAATTATTTTTGCAAATAATTATTGTATGTATCCTAATAACACAGTTGACGAGTTTCTTATTTGTTAAAAATAGTTCATATAAGGTAAAATATACTGTTTGTGTACATAGTTTTTTCCTAAACATATATTTTTGTGATGTACTCTTTACATAATTTTGCCATTTATTGTTCATTACATTTAATTTTTAATATTTATGACAAACTAAATAGATAAAAAAAACGTGCCAAGTTGCAAAATTTGAGAATAAATGGAATACAGCTGAACATAGGGATTTTTTTGAACCTTAATAAATGAAAAATTAATATAAAACACAACTAAAATAAAAGTATGAGTTACATTAAAAATTTTGAAAGTTTTCACATTTTATTTAAGTGGGCTAAATATCCTTTTTCGTAAAAAAAGAACCTTTCCAAACTTTAAAATAACCCATCAACCACATCTCTAGATAATGAGGTTACTTCCCAAACGATAGCAGACATAAAGCTTGCAGCTCTTAATATGTAATGACTGATTACATGGCGATGCCCGGGTATTTATCATTCAGGAGTCTCGTCTGCCCCATCGCCCAATCTGCCTGCCATCCTGCTCACACCTCCCGTCCCGCTCACCCAGATTCTTCCATTACTCCTCTTAGATGAGTTATTTACTAATAAAGATGTATAAAAAGAATAGGTGATGCTCAAAATCTGAGTTCCCTACTAACGGTGAGCATTTCAGGTTGCTGAGTCAGCAAACTACCGACTCCACTAAACAGTGTTGTTCCCTTAAATTCTCGAAGGGAATGAACAATTCACGGAGAATGAAAAATCTGTGATTAAATGCTCTACGAGAGTAGAAACACAAGTAACTGCGTGCAAAATATTCATGCGGAAACGAAAGAAGAGGAATATCCAATTTCTCACAGTTTGATTGAACTCCTTGAATACCATCGCTGGCTACAGTACTTCAGTGGGAACGCCGTTGATTGTGAAAAGTCGATTGTGCGATTGTCCTTAAGTTCGAGTTTCCACTGTGGTAAATTTTTAAATTTGTTACATAGTTACGTCGAATTCAAGTATTGTCTGAGGCAGAATGGTAGTGGCCGGCTGCTCTAATTGGTAGTTTTCCGTGGTTTCTCCAGTCAACACCAGGTGAATGCCGGAGCAGTACCCTAACAATCGGGCCACGAACTACGCGCGATCTTTCCTTCCTCTTCCTTGTACTATCCTCCCCCGTATTTACACTCATACTCACATGTACTACACTACGAAATATTCCGGGAGACCATTCGGGAGCTTAAAGCTTATACCGGGTGAAATAGTATCCCGCTGACGTAGATATCTTGAGGTGAGGAAACCCTCAAACTGACGTGTAATTCTGCATCGGATATCACATTCTAGTGTGGAAGGAAGACCACTACCTCCCATGCTTTAAACTCACTATTCCATTGACAGATTAGTGATTCTGGGCGCGTCAAATGCTAAGCTGCGGCATTCGCCTGGTTTTGATCAGGGAAACCACGAAAAACTACCGATCAGAGACAAGCCAGCCGGGTTCTAGGATTCTCCTCCACGCGGCGGCCGAATTCTATATAGCTAACTAGTGTGGAAAATCCATCGCCGGTTCTAGGACCTCCCGGTCAGAGGCACTGCAGTGACATCAGTTGATGCCCTTAGCCACCTCTCCTGATCAACACCCTTACGAGACTAATGACTTCAGTAGTTGATGCGTCCGAAAACCATAAACACTCGCTCGCTCCTGTGGATAATGTTAAACGCGGTTTGTGCGCACGGAGGCCCCTGCGGCACCCCTCTTGCATTGGGCGCCGCGTGCTCCGCCGCCCGGCGCGATCTCTGGCGGCGGCCCCTGGGGGCTCCTCGCGCCGCGGCGCTCACTTATTTACGCCGCCAGCGCCCGCGACGGCCCTGCGCGAGGGGCATGCGCGGGACATTCCACGCGCCGCCGCCAAAGGGAAATGAGGACATTCAGGCTGCTGCTCACCACCGCCGTCTTCTCCATTAGGCGAACAGATGTTGCCCATGCCATTTTGCTGAGAAAAGGTTTGTTACCGCGCATCCATTTCTGGACAATGTTTCTTCTTCTGCATTGTCCAGAAGGATGTGTATACCTGGAGTTAAACCATTAAGGATATTTTTAAGTCTTGTCGAAGAATTCAAAATAGTTGTTTGGTTACAAAAGAAAAAATTAAATTTGTGAATTGACGGAATTGAGCATATTACGACAATCCTGAATCAACTGCCGTCCTATGATCGCGCCCGATCTAAGGTCGGCAGCATCCACTCCACCAGGTCGTCAGAAACATAGTGCACTCGCTCTCCGCACAAGAAGACAATTGCGAATGCCCATGAAGCCCGCGATTCTTCAACATCGCTTTGAGTGTTGGAAATTTGCATAAAATTCCAGTTACATATAATCTGCGACGAAGATAGAAAATTACGGAAATGAGTACTTATAAAGTCAAAGTGTTAAAGGAATTATGCATTACTAATATTATAAGGAACAAGCTGATGTATTTTTGCAGCATAAAATGACTTTTTCTTTATTATTTCTGGTATGTCATCATTGGGATTTTAGGCAGGTAAATAGAAACTGTGCCAATTTGTCAAGGTAGAAGATTGTAGTATTCCATCCTTACGGCTAATCATACAGAACAACACAGTTTTGAATTTCGAATTGCACATGGAACTAAATTTATGATTAACTATTCACTATTGCATTCTTTTATGAATGACCAATATGTATTTACTACGTGGACAATTACAAATTGTTTCAGCAAAGTTTTATATTTATTTATTTATATATCGCCATTAACCAGGTAACAAGCCGTTAACCTTCTTTAGAAAAAGAAAGAACAGGTCAGCAATTCTCTCAAAGAATGGAGAGAACCAAAGAAAAAATAGAAAGAAATGAGAAGATAACTCGAAAAATTAGCCTTCGAGGCTATTAAAGAAACCCTCTTTGTTCCTAAAGCATAGAGTATTATAAATGTACGCAATATTGTATTTAAATGATAGATTTTTTGGAAATGAATACATCTTAGTGAGATCAGACTTGTAATTGGATTAAATTTTGTATTTGTCTTGTCATTCTTTGAAACCAAACTACGTTATACGTATCGATCAGCCTGCGGTCATGTGTGGGGTGTCAATGGTTTCGTTAGATACCCAGAAACTGGAAAAGACAACGAAACGGTCTCAATTTTGACTGAAAAATGCACGATTGTGATAGTGTTCATCCGCAATTTCTCATTTATTATTATGACGATATTACGTCTACATTATCATAACTGACACTTGCTTAAGATACAACAGACACTACGCGTCAAGGAATGAGTTTCAGTACTCACGTGTGCCGTTTCAGACCATCCATTTTTGTGTTTGTGGGGTATCCCATTTTGCACATACATGACAGCAGCATTTCTGCTGCTGCAGGCCTGGAATTGCGATTGCCAAGTGAAGCCCAGCGCAGCCTGTTAAAAGACGGCGATAGGAGATGTGTGGGGACGCAAGTGAAGTGTTTGGGTGGGGACGATGACGCAGGGCTCAAGCGGAGGGGCATCAGGCATTCCGCAGGCGGTGGCGAAGTGATCAGCAGCAGGCCGTGACGCAACGCCCCCTCCACCCCACCCCCGCTCCTCCCACGGGCGCTGGCAGCGTGCCCAGAGGACTCTCTTCCTCTGTGAGGTGCTACTCCGGATCTTAATGCTTGCCTCTCTCTCTCTCTCTCTCTCTCTCTCTCGGTTCGCAGTGCCTCACAATCTCCTCCTCTTCAGCTTCCTTCACCCCTCCCTCTCTATTCATTTTCCCCAGCTTTGTGGATTTCTCTCTCCATATTTGTTCGCATTCCCATTCTCTATGCATTATTCTTTACGATTTTTTCACACTTTTTGTTATTCTTTTTACACCATTGTAAGCTATTTTTCCACAGTTTTGCGAGCTATTTTGCACAGTTTTTGTTTTCGTTCTCACTTTTTTACGCATTTAGTTTTTTCTTCGCAATTTTCTGTCTGTGTTAACGCTGCTGGACTTACTTTAGAATTAAAATTAAAGTTAATGGACTGTAGACCACATTCATTTTCCCAACAATATCTCAATGATCTGTTCCATAGGGATTGTGAATGTTCCGCAGTGATCAATGAATAATGAACACAGACATATTAATATAACTCGCAATAAAGATTTACGTAGGCAACTATTACAATTAAGAAACACAAACATTGAAAGACTTTCAATATTACTTCTTATACACGAATTATTATTTGCAATATTACGCAACTAAGTTACGATAAAATTGCATGATAAATACTGTAGTTCAAAGATGGAAGCGTTAATTATATAAATAATACAATAAGCAATGAATATTGATTGTTTCATATTAAAATAAAGATTGTTTCTACTTATGCTTACATGAATTTGGTTCCAAAAAATCCATAATAACATAAAAGACTTATATTCATAGTTATTTACAAAAAATTTGTAACAACCCGACGCATGATTTCTGTGTCTTTTCAGCGACTACCACCGTCCCGCGTCCACCAACGCCCCGCTCCAACAACCACCCCAACCTACGCCAACCGCCGCACACCCCCCCCCCCACCCAGACCCGCTGGCCCCTCGCCCGCGCCATATCGCCCGCCTCGCCCCCGCCGCCCCTCGCGGACGACGCCCACGGGCGCAGCGTAGCGCGGCGCTGATAAGGTGGACGCCCGCCGCCCGCCGCCCGCGTCAGGCGTCCTTTTCGCGCGACGTCCGAGGACTGCAGCTGGTCGTCTGGTCAAGGGCGCCAGGCGCTGCAGCCATAAAAAAATATGCAACCAAGTCTAAGCGCGTCGTTTCATGGGCTGCCACAACCGTACAACTCGAATAATACAGATTTTCAATGTTATAATTTACTTATTTAGATCGATAAACAAAAGATATCAGTCTCAAAGTTTGTAAATCAAAGAAATATACCACGTTTATGAAATATTGAGTCTGTTATTTGTGATAATGGCAGTGAAACATTAAATATTTTCGTCAGGGTTTTTATCAGGGACCACAAAACGTGTATTTCCGTTGAAATTTTGAAATCGATTTTCCACAGTATTACATAACTTTCTCTATACTACGTTTATTACTCCGTATATACGTAGTATACGAGAAAGTAAAAAGTTGTCAAACCCAAAGACTTTGATCATGTTTCTCTATGTATGTCGACGCGCCAAATCCGAATCTCGAGCCAGAATTGCACAACTACAATTCAGTTTTTTTTTATCACGAAAAACCACCGCGAAGTTGTAAATTGTAATTTCGACGGTTTTTTTACGATTTAAATAACTGGAGTGTGGTGGCGCAATTATGACTTCAGATTTGAATTCAGCTCGTCGACTTACATAGAGAAACATGTGCCAAGTCTTTGGGTCTAACGACTTTGTTTCATTTTGTGTGCCTATGTAATCATTAGATTATGCATTTAATAACTACCAAAATAATAAATTACGAATAACTAACTACTAACTACCAATAAGTTCTGTAGTGGCCACAAGTAGTAGACAATATGAATTTGAAATTCATGTTGTCTCCTACTTGTGGTTGATATATTTGCTATCCTGAATTTATAAATTCCAATAACTTATAGTATCTACCTGAACTATGAATTTATAAGCTATATTATTATTTATATTATTATTATTATTACGATTATTTAATACTTTATTTTTAAACTGTGTCAGAGCAATTTTTTAAATCTCCTTTCCATTTTTAAGCGAAAAGACTTCTTTTCTGAGGATTTCTGAGGGTCAAAGGGAACAAGCGCTTGCACTGGAGTTCCCAGAAAATCCTGGACTTTGCCGAGTTATTCATTTGCGTCTGCTCTCGATTCTCGGAATTTCGTACCAAATGTTTCCAGGTTGAACTGACAGCTCTGTGCCGTGGTCAAAGGATAAATCGTATACGATATTCAGAGGAAGAGAAAATGAAGTTTTGCTATGAAACGTACGTGATGTGAAGTCGGCTGGAAAGGAAAAGCCCCCAGGAAAGTTGATTGCACCAGTAACCACATAGAACATTCTCACACGATTTTAATCATCAGATGACCTTGTGACATACCAATATGTGAGACATAATATGGTACAATATTTATTATAAACAGCCAAAATTATAGGGATAAATATAGGTGAATATGCCAGCATAGCAACGGTAAGCAATCTGTCGTCAAGATCAAGAATCTTCATGCAGTGACAATCGCGGAGACGGCTAGTTCATTTTGTAAGAAATTTAGGGATTGGCCAGGCACGGAAGTACATCAACTCTTGTCTGTAAAAAAAAAAGATGAATCGAAAAGAAAAGATGAAGCGAGTTTTGAAGGATTGAACGAATATGATAGGCATTCATTCTGACTGATGCCGTGGTGTTGAACGGATCGTGGACAATTAATGTTACGAGTTTTTTGGGACTTGTAAGCATTTACTGGGGAGTAGATATTGGTAGAACTTTGAATTTGAATGCTATGTGTGGACAGTAACACTTAAAATATTTCAAGTGAACGAGTTAGAAGAACATTGAGGGCTTAGGCGAATTTATCAGTAACCAGGACTGGAATGCTAACAGTTGATAGTTTGTTGATCGTTGAGTATTCAGCATACGCGTGGGATGAACTTGGAATTCGTAAATTGGCGAACGACTTAGACTTTATTAACTTCGGAAACAGTGATGAACGGTGATTGAAGTGTGCTTCTGCAAGAAAAGAAGAGAGAAGATGGTATCTGGACCTGAGGACAGCGACGTCGGAGAAGAATGAAGACGGTACAACGAGGCACCGTCGTCCAAGAGCGCGCGAAGACGAATACTACATTATAAGGTTGGAACAGGTCATGACCTAGGCTTTTTTATATTGTGTAATATTATTAAGTACCAAACTTGTTAAATAAATTTCCATGTTTTGTGAAATGAATACATGATTCTCATTGAGCCAATTCTAATAACGACGTAGCAAGATAGAAATATATTTGCTTTTCAGATTCCTTGACCACTCTGTATAGATGGCAGATCGGATAATCATCTATTAGCAGACAATAGTGATTATTTCTATGAAACCCATCGACCCAGGTAGCCGGAAACTAATGTATTTATAATCAGAGTTGAAGGTTGATTTGTATGATAGTATTAGCGTAATCTTTTCCTGGCTCCCATCTATACAAATTCGGAACGGATTACGTTGGAATAACATCAAATAAATCATTAAAATATTCAGTTTATTTCAACCTCTATACGAAAACTGTATGGGTCACTGCTGTGTCAACTGTGGGGGCCTTAGGGTTAGGAATGCCACAGAAAGAATAGCAGCTGATTTAATCGTAATTTTTGTGCTAACCGGACGGGCATATAATAAGTCATGGTCATCACCTTCATCATTCATGGTATCATCACAATCATCAAGGACTTGTTGAAAGGAAAGAGATTCATTTCATTTGCCAACAACTCATATAACTTTTGTAATTGCATGTAATGAAGTAAGTTTATATTAATCTTTTTTATTTAAAAACAATTTTTTGCAGCATTTGTCAATTTTGTTTCATTTTTGCTAAGTTCAGGGCGTCATTTGCGATCTCACAAAGAATATTGAAAAGTTTAAATATCAATGTACAGAAAATATTTAGACTTAAAACCATTTAATTCTTATTAGTTATAAACGCCCGACTTACACCTTCTTGTATAATTGAATATTACTTACGTGGGTCGATGCCCCATTCACTACGGTCTAGGTATTCACTGAACATTTAGTCTGTTAAAAAACAAAATGATGGATCTGTGAATCTTTCTGTTAAAAAACTTTTCACCCTATTCTTGCGTCTAGAACAAAAATAGTCAACATTGTGCTTTTGGTTAAGAGTGAAAGTTGAGGAATATACGTCACTATATATACACACATCTAACGCAAATACCAGATGCAGATTATATGTTTGAAATTTATATATGTATTGATATTTAAACTTTTCATATATACTGTCTGAATACTTTTAATTAGGTACAATTAGACCAGATTCACCCAGTTAAGACGACGTTATATTTCCTTCATTTATTGATTCCAACGTTGTGATAACAGGGTAAGGTTACGTCATTGAAAACGCTGTTGCTGTTAGTTGCTGCTACGAGACCATTTTCGGCGTCATCACGTGACTTCCAAGAAGCCGAAAGCACAAAGAAGTTCGTTTCAACCTGTGGATCAAATCCATATCGTTTCCACGTTGACTTTTAGGGCCATTAGATGACTCTCAAATGTCAAGCAGAAAGAATTGTGTCAACATGTAGATAATTTTCACTTCTAATGTGGAGATGGAGACTGTGTGGAAAGAAGGGTCTGGTTTTCTTTGTAAAATTATATATATATATATATATATATATATATATATATTCGTACGGGTTATTTTTGCGGGGAGACTGCCCGTAGGCAGTGTTCCGCACCCGAGTTTCGACCCAGGCTTCTTTCGAAGCCTACCCCCGACGCGGGTTTGGGGACTCTTTATCTAAGCAGGCGCGCCCCGTGGGCAGTCCCCGTCTGCGCCTGGGATTTGACTCTCACTTTCTCCGCCAGATGTCGGGCTCAATTAACTATATCCGAACTGTCTGGTTGGGAGAAAGTGGGATCTCGTTAGGGCGGGATGTTGTCGGAGGGATTTAATTTTGCCGGGCATCCTGCCAGGGTTCTTTTACATGCCACAAGAGTGACATGGCTACTGTGGATTTTCCGCTCTTCGAAAATCCGGGCACCGCGGCCGGGATCAAACCCGCGCACTGGGGGTTCAGAGCCCAGTAAGCTAACCCCTCACCCACCGAGGAGCCCCTAAAATTTTCTTAAATTGAATGAACAGTTTTAGAAAAGTCAAACGCCTCGTGCGTTGGTGTTCGTGATTAGTGTCTCGTTTCTCGGCCTCTGACCGCTGGCTTTGAAGCCCATTGCCTGGCAGTCACGTGATGGCACTGAGCACAAAGCGCGGGCGCCCCTCGGCGGCTGCAGCGCCCGCAGAGGCGCTCTGCAACACTACACCCTTGGGCCACGCACGCGGCCTCCGCCGGGGGCTTAATTGGAGGCGCCCCGCCCCTCACACGCTGTCAAGGAACGGCGCTGGAGAGGCAGCTCTAACCATTGACGGCTGAGATCGCTCAGGGACAGCGTTACCGTTGCTTTTGTACCGGCTTGCAGGTGACTCGGAGCATCAGTTGATTGATTGATTTTTTTCGTGTTTCCGGGCGCGTCAACTGCTTCGGTCATTAGTCCCGTTAGTGTAATGCTTGTTTTTTTCTCGCGAGATGGCGGTGATTTTCCCCTCGCTAGATCCGGCGCCGACATACCGTCGGCTAGTGGGGTTTACCCCTAACCAGGACTCTCCCACCAGCGGGGTACCGCTCCAGCCGGGACGAGCTCTAAGTTCCCGACCGGTCTCCCGGAATATGTGGTAGTGTAGTGCGTGTTAGTGTAAGTGTGTGTGTAAGGGGAGAGGATAGGACAAGGACGAGGGAGGACAGATCGCGCGCGGTCCGTGGCTCGTTTTGGTAGGGTACGGTTCCGGCATTCGCCTGGTGTTGATCGGAGAAACCACGGAAAACTACCGATCAGAGCAGCCGGCCGCTAGAATTCTCCTCCAGACAGCTGAATTCGACCTAGCTGAAAAGCTAGTGTCAAAAATCTTGCCGCCGTCAGGCCTCGAACCTAGAACCTCCCGGTCAGAAGCGCTGCAGTGGCATCAGTTGATGCACTGAGTTACCGCTCCCGGTCGGAGCATCAATTGATGTCACTGGCGTAGAGTTCGAGTCCCGACAGAAGCAGGACTTTTTACTCTAGCCACAAAGCTACGTGGAGTGTCTGGAGGGGAATCTTAGCGGCCGGCTGTTCTGGTCGGTAGTTTTACGTGTTTTTTCCAATCAACACCAGGTGAATGCCAGAGCAGTATTCTTAAAACGGGTCACGGACCGCGCACCATCTTTTCTTCTGCTCCCTTGTGCTATACTCACCCCTTGCTTACACTTACAGGCACTACAGTACCACACATACAGGAGAGCAGTCCGGATTTATGAGCTTTTCTTGGCTGGGGTGGTGCCGCCTGGTTGAGGAAACCCCGAAAGTCGGGGTTTTCCCCAACGGGAAGATCATAGCCACATCACGCGATAAAACATGAACTACACTTACGGGAATAACGACTTTAGTAATTGAGGCGCCAGGAATCGTCAATTAATTGTTGCATCTAACCATTCACCGGCTGAGATGGATACTCGCAAGCGGGATACATATCGTTATGAAACGGCACCCGAGAGTACAGACGCTTTATCTTCGTCGCACGACGTCAGCTGCGTCGTAAGCAGAGAGGAGCTGAGTAAGAGAATATCGCTCCCCCTACATCATTTCAATAGTACACATAACTTTTGCGTCTCGCACATGCAACCAATCTTTATAAATGAGGTTTCTAAAGAAAGAGAATTTTACGGAGACGTAACGAATTGCACTTGAAGTTGTAAGTTGAGGAAAGGGGTAAGGAAGAAAAAGAACAAAAGAGCGTAGGAAATAGATGGCGACGTACGGGAGAACGAGGCGGAGAAGGGGAGGAAAGAGGGTAGATAAGGGAAGAAAGTAGGAAGAGACGAAGAAAAATTGACGAAGGAGAGGAGTTAGAGGTAAAGGAAGGAAGTTCTGAGAAAAGAAGAAAGAATACAGGCGGAGGAGAACAGTGATGATGAAGAATTGAGGAATATTTATTTCGCGCAAAAAATCACTTAAAACAGTGACGTACAATGGGAAGAAGTGGAAACTATGCATGATTTGTTTAGTTGTGGTACCTCTACCCGACCTTATAAACATATACTCTTTCATTATTAATACCCGTAGCAAATATAATTTTTACCAAGATTTAATGAGAAAAAATTGCTCAGTTGTAATAAAGGACTACATACTTAAACAAATTACCTAAGAACTGGGATATTATCCCTTATCGTGCCCGATCTGAAAGAATCGACTTACTGCCTCGAGAACATGGAGATGATAATTTGAATAAATTCATTCTCCACAGAGCTCAAGAACGTGCACAGATTCTGAAGATACACTTATATTCAGAAGTAAAACACCAGAGGTACACCCTTAAAACTCCATTATATATTTATCGAATTAGTGAAATGTATATAACCACATATATTAACTTCTAATCAAAAGTATTAACTTTATTCTCTTTGTTCTAAACGAAAGAAGACTGTAACATGCACCAATGCGATAGCTTCACCCACAATGATTTGTCATTGTCTACTGTCAATTTTATCATATTTACTAATTATTTTAATACAAAATGGATTGTAAATTTAGTTTGTTCAGAATAAAAAATGGAGCAAAACAATGGGCCGTCAAATCAAGTGCTCAATGGAAACAGGAACACTGATGGGGATGGGACGATTGCGCCATGAGCAGAGCTGGAAACGACGAGTGGCGAGGAGAAGGGCGGGTGCACTGTGTATATATGTGTGTGGGGCAGACCGCAGCGGCCGCGTCGCGACCTGCCCTCGACGCCAGCCCCAACCGCACACGTGGCGGCGACGGGAACCCCCCCTCCCCCCCGTCGGGTGGCACGCTCCACGGAACCTCAATGCAGGCGCACACAATGGCAGAGAGCGCTGCAGGCGCAGTCGCCCAGCGACACCAACAAGAGACGCTGCTTCTTGGACTCGATATAGAAAAATAGATTGTTGTATTTGTGTGTGAATGCCTTACTCTAGAAGTTCTGGAGCAATTTTAACCACAATAGATATATACACTCACGACCCAAGTTCTGAAAGAAAATACTCTGTGTGTAACACTTCAAGAATTCCTAACGGGTGTTAGAGGAATAATGACTCAAGAAATATCAAATTTCTGTAACAGCACATACTTCGTCATATTAATTGTAAAAGTGACGTAATATTACAATATTTTTGGTACTATCCCGCCAACATTTCAACCTCATATTGAAAAATCTGACTCCCAAGATATTGAGAAAGAAACGCACATCTTTAATGTTTGAAAATTCAAGGTTTCATTGCAAATGATACTACTGTAATTGAATGCTTTGTTTTCTGCTCACTGCTTCCAACATTGAAGAGGGTGGTGGGCGGTGACTTGCTGAGTGACTGCAAATTGAGGTTACCTCTGGCGGCGCCCTCCACGTCAGCGCCACCTCTGTCTTCGGTCTGCCCTCCCCCCTCCCCCCACGCAAGGCCACATGCAACGCCGGGGCGACCGCAGAGGGCCTTGCTCCACCATAGCGCTCCGACGGGCACACGCATCCAATTCGAGTCGACGAGGCTCAGATCTCACGAAAGCAAGACAATAGCAAACTGACTTGTGCGATGACGTCTGCGCCTTTGTGCACTAATACACATGCTAGTTTTGTTTGTTTTTGAGTCCTAAAAAGGCGTTTTATACATATTATTGTGCACCACAAACAAAAAGGACATTGAATCTATTTTGTGGACTAAGCGAGTGCTTATTATTTATCTCGTTTTACTTAGTTTATTACTTAGTTTAAAACGTTCTACAAGGCGTCGTACTGAAGTACAAGTCGTACTGAAGAAGTCAACGCAATATGAATTCATCCTATAAGATTTTTAACTGTGCAGATTCCCAAAACGATAAATTTTGCGAGGGCTGTAAGTTACGTAAGATTAATATCTAAACACAAACCTCGTAATACTTTTTCATTGAAAATGAGAATTAGTTTCCATGGAGCTACCACCACTTCATAGTCACCGAATTTAATTTTTACAACACATTTATGTATTACATGATCGAATTTTTGCCGTATTTCAACTAGGAAGGCATTGTAAACACTGGCTGATGGCGGCCGGGTAATGAGTTTATTGGTGCTTCGAAGTGGTAACAACTCTTTTATTAGTTTAAAGTAAATGTATAATATATTAATATTGTATAAATGTTATATTATTGTTATATTATTATACTGTTGTCAACATATATAAAACAATAATTCGCATTATAATAATTAAGAAGAACACTGTACAAAAATACAGAACATATTGAAAAAATCACAAATAATACAATTGCTTTAGGGACATTATCATTGTATTACGTAAATCTTCTAATGAGAGATTTTATTAACTAAACACATCTCGCTTAACTGGTCTGTATCACTCTTTTTGTCAACGGTAATTTGTGTTTTAGAAATGTGAAACATTTTTGCGATTAATATTAGGCAGTGCTTTCGTTACGAATTTTGTTTCATGGAAGTTACATGTATATTTATTGTTTTTCGTGTTTGCCAATGGACAAAAAGACGCTATTTTAGAGTTATTTTGTGCTGGTTAATCGTTCTTACTTTATCGCTCTTACTTCGTAGGAAGAGAACTACTCTATTCGTGCGCGGGGAAACGACGAATTTCACAAAAAAAAAAAAAAACTCTGTCCTTCCGCCTGTCTGTCTGTAGGTCTCTCTTTCCATGGTCAACGCTAATGCCAAAACTGTTCTGCGAATTTTCTCCAAAATGTATATTCATCGATCAAATAAAAGAAACTCGAGGCCTTCTGAGTTTGCAACGGATATTTGATTTTCGGAAATATCTATTTTACATGAAGCCTCAAAAATATTTTCATAATTTTCTGAAAAAATTGTTGATTAAACTTTGTCCTTGAATACATAAAGAACTTCTGAAGAACTGTCCTTGAACGCATAAAATAATAGCGCAGGCTTCACTTTCGATAAAGTACTTTATTTTTCGAAAATTGCAAAAGTTCAATTTCTTTCAGCGTCTTCCTACAACTACAATGTTGAACATAGTTTTCTTCAATGAAATCTGTTCTTTAAAGACATCTTGAAATAAGATGGACAATTTTTTGAATAGTCATTCGTTTGAATAGTCATTCGTAATTTTGTCTGCAATATAGGCAATTTTTAAACAATTATTTTCTCGAAAATACCTCCATATTTTTTCTTTAAACCTTTTCTCGTATGTATCAAAGAACGACAAAAAATTACACTTGTCGCATTCCCGGCGAACACTGTTTTGTTAAGAATTACAAAATGTATCTTTCCAAACCTATAAATTTGAAGATAAGAGATTTTTGTCGTAAACACAATCTGTTGTCGGGCCGGTGGCCGAGATCGCTAAGGCAGTAGTGTCGTAGTGATCTCGGACCGAAGGGTCGTGGGTTCGAGTCCCGCCTCGGGCATGGTTGTATTTGTGTTTGTCTTTTCACCCCTTATCACCCCCACATCGTTTCATCCGCATAGTTACCATACCGTTAACAGCAATAGTCGTCGCTAATGACCTAAGATGTTGATGGGACCTTAAATAACCAATTAAAAAAAATCTGTTGTAAAACCTCAGCTATTTCATAAGTGTCATGTACAAATTAAAAAAAGTTAGTCGTTTTTGCGCATTTTCAGATTGAAGTCAATGCAAATTTTAAAAAAATAGAAGAAAAAAATAGAACAAGGGACGCTTAAAAGAATGGCGTTGGTTTGATTTTCGTTGAACTCTCTGAATTTTCGAAATTCGCAAATTTAGAAATAAGACATGAAAGTATGTGCTGTGTTTAAATCCACTAGTTTAATATTATTTAATAATTTGGTTTACCAATATTCACTTTCACGTTCCCACGCATTACAATTACGTAACAATTATCTTCGGGTATTATTTTGGTGTGACTAAAACCTAATGTACCAGGCTATTTTGAATTTACATGTAAAATGATGAATGCATTTTATTCCTCTTTTTGCGGATGGAAAAATAATTCCCCAAACATTGTTTTAGTTACAGCATTTTAATAAATATTATTAATGGATGGTCTAAGTGGATTTTATGTTACTTTTTATGTGTTGTTTGTCATTTTTGATGAATATGATAAGAAAATCCCGATTTGGAATACTGAGTAGGGAGTAAATCTGCTTGTGCGGTAGTAGTGGGTGTATCTGCATGAGCAATAATGACTAGACTCTATGCATTACTTGTAATGTGGTTAAAAATAGACCAAAATTTAAGAAATGCATCTTAGTACGTTTTTGAAATTAAATTGAACCCGTTTTTTAATTTCTCGAAAATCTCAACAGCTCTTTGCGAACTCAAGTACTGGCCAAACTAATGATGTATAGGCTAATTCTTCAGACTCATTCATTTTGTCTTTACTGCTAAATCTGCAGAGAAGATATTACGTTTTTCTCCCTGAACTTTCGAGTTTCTTTGCTCTCTCGTAACTTTCGAATAATCGACGAACTTGGGTGGTTGAAGAACTAAACTAAATATTTTGAGCGAGGAGCGATAAACAATGTAGGAAATTATTGAAAAGCCAGAAGTTACGGAAGCATTTGCAGAATGCGCTAAAAAAATTCAAGTACTGGCGTTCATTACTTTCATCAATTCATTCTTCTAAGATAATTGTTTACTCCCACAATTAAACAAAAGAAGTGTTGAAAAGATTGTAACTTTTCGCAAAAACACGAAATTCCTCCCTCGTATCTAATATTTGTTATACTTTGCTATGTTTCAGGAAGCCATTTAACTTTCAAAGTCAGATGTCGCCTTTCACTCTTACTTATTTTTATTACAAACATTACGAGCAGTATGTGAAAAAATTAAATTGGGTATATATAACACACGATTAGTTTTAATACTTTATTGCAAAAGTATCTGATAGTGTAGTGGAGTACTTTTTTGGTTGTTTAACGCTAATCCTGTTACCAAGTGGAAACTTCACCAAGATTTATTCAATGCATCATTTGCTTATCCTTTGCCAGTTGGTTTATTGTTTATCACCCTCACCAGATAGCTCCAGCTGTCTGTGCGACCGACCGCGTCTGTTGTGACGCTGTCTTCCTGCTAACGCAGAACCAATGAAACCTAGCACTGCCCTGTTTGTAGCAAGTTCCCGCCAAACACAGTCGTAACTCAAATACACAAAACATAAACCCGAGCGCGCGAGCTGGATTTCTGGCTACGCCAGCGGTCGCGGAACGTCTATCGGCTACCGCTGTTTACTCTTTGGAATAACCACCAACGCCCCAACGGTCTCACAAAAGTAGAAGAAGAAGAATAAGATCCTCTAAATACAATTCACACTATGTTCCACATACGCCACAAATTACAAGGTGTGTTTTCAACCGCTTTTATTTGACTTACTCTTAAGGTAAAATCTTATGATATTCGATTTTATATTTCCAATTTAAAATTAATTGGATTATGACGAGAATTTCTTTCTATTCAAATACATTACGGTTATCGGCGGATACCTTCCGCCAACGCCAGGAGTGTAAATCATTATTCTGTTGTAAACTCTTCGCCTGGGCACTGTACCTCGAAAGCTGCATAAGAGCGCCAAAAGAGGTTCAACTTTCTCTTATTTTACCCATATTTAATTTATTTGTTAATTTTATAATTCTGTATAATATTCTGTATTTATATTTAAATACAGTCGAGAACCTTCTAATAGTAATAAATATAGACCATGATTGCATGTATAATTTGGGTTATGTGTGTATGTACTTTGTCCCAACAGCTCTTTACGAGCTAAGGCCTAACAGCGGCGTCCCGGCCTTGCGGCCATGGGTTGAGGGTTATTAGCACTTATCGATCCCCGCCGTATCTCTCATCTCACCCTGCGAAGTGAACATTCTCATCCTCACACGGCAACGGATACTGGTACATTGCTAGAATAGCGCACTGTTAACTTTTGGCGCGACCGGGAATCAAACCCGGGTTGCGCCGTGCAAAGCGAGCTCGCTAACCAACGAACAACCGAGAGCTACGTTTAATTAGGGGAGAATGTCAGAATTCGAAAGGTTAGAAAGCATTAGGACAAGTATTATAATGGATTCAAGGCCTTTGGCCTAGCCACGTACTATCAAGTTCTGCAATTATATAAATATAATAATTACATATTAAATACAAAAAAATGTTTAATTTCATTTTAATTTTAAAGCTGTTCATGAACAAAGTTTAGGACACGACAAGATTCTTGTTACTGTCATAAACTTGTAATAATATGGATATATTATATTACTATTTATTTAGTGTTATGTAGATTGTTTGGAAATAAATGACAAAATTTAAAATTTTTTTTTTTTTTTTTTTTAATTTTTAATTGCCATGTATTTCACTATACTAGATCTTTCTATAATTTCATGCCGTAACTGCCAAAAAGAATGCAGATGTCAACACTCCGTTTCTCATGCATTTTTGAGGACTCCCTTAGCACTGGCGAGCTTTGGGAGACCAAATGTCATAGAAACACAGCGACCAATTACAGAGCAGTTACCGAAATGCATAGTTTTGGTGATAGGCAATCAGTAGTGGTGCCAGACGAGGAAGGCAACAAATGGTATTTCTAGTTCAGTAATGAAATGCGCCACTGCGGGATACTATTGTGAAAATCTATACCGTGCAACAAATGAAATCCTGTACAAGAAGTGAATTGGGAAGTTCGTGAAGGGTAAATATAGAATTGTCAGTATTTTATAATGGAATAGATGAAGCCGTGCGATTAACCGTCCAGAAGGAAGTGCTACAGAAAAGTTACGAAAATACTGCTTACCTTTCATTACACATAGTTTTATATTTATCAAAACGTTTACGCCTGTAAACATGGATATTATTTTCGTCTTAACAGCAAATCTTGCTATCACCCTTACCTTACTGTAACAAAATGTGTGAAATAAAATTTTCAAGTAATAATCAGAACTCCCTCACCTTATTGAATACTGACAGTTGAGACTCACAAACAATCGTTTTAACGATCATACAACTCGATGTTCTCTATGCAAGATCAACATTTCTTCCATTTCCCGCGAACTTGCCAAGTTGCGCATGACGCCATCTTCCCGTTTCCATTCTAGCCGTGCATTTCACACAACGCAAATATTTAGCATTTATTAATAAAAGAAAGCTACGATATATTCAATACATAGTGACCTCCACTCGTAATTCATTTCTATTTTTGCTGCTAATTCAGTTGATTAAAAGCGTTCACTGAGGGCCGAATAGGAGAGACATCCAAATCGCTCTTTCCAGCTTTATATCACACTGAATATTTTTACAGAAGAAAAGCGTTTGGTTACAAAGAGTGTCGCAGCTACGGCATACAATTATCGCAATATGAAGTGACATTTCGTAAGAGATGTACACGTGAACGCACGAGTGAGAGTTTTAGGGTGAGTGATCTTAAGGGGGAATCCGCGGGCAGTCAAAAATAGTTAGAAGTGTTTACTTTAGTCTAGTTTAGTTAATGCCTTATTTTTACGTGGCGAGACTCGGGCCATCAGGCCCGCTCTTCCGTCTAACCACGCAAATTTCGATACGCTCCTTTCACCACCTAGCGGAGAAAGGAGGTATTATCTTGGGCGACGAAACTGGCGGATCTGAATTTCGCTCAGAGGCTTCTTTTGGGCTTGAGGATCTTTCACATGCAGTAAATCTACTGCATGGGACAGCCGGCTTTACTTCCCCTCCGAAGGAAGGCGTAAGAAGGATTTTTTCGCCCTTCAAAATCCAAAGCTTCGATCGGGTTTCAACCCGCAGTCCGGTACGCTGACCCTTATACCCCTGAATCACCGAAGTGTCGTGTGATTCGCAAATGGTCAGTACGTTCCGTGATTAGGGTAAAGACAAAGAGCGAAGCGAGGGAGAAGAGTGGGCGAGAATTGAGAGGTTTCATGGCGACCGGGCGCGGATGCGTGTGCGGTCGTGCACGACGTGCTGTGACAGGGGGCGCGCTGCGATCGCAGGACGCGTGGGCGCCTTCATTTGTTTGTGGAGAGGCGCGAGTGAGCGAGAGGCGATGCTGGGCGTTTACGAGTGGCCCGTGACGTCATAGCCGTCGATATCAGGCGGCGGCGGCAGCTCCGGTACGGCCGGCCGTTCACCCACTCTCTCACCCTATCATTTTTCCTCTCCCTCGTCTCTTCCCTCACTCTCTCAACCACTCCTACACCCGCTCTCTTTTCTCTGTCACCCACTTTATACGCTCTCGCTCTCTCGCCCGCTCTCGCTCTCTCGCCCGCTCTCGCTCTCTCGCCCGCTCTCGCTCTCTCGCCCGCTCTCGCCTCTCGCCCGCTCTCGCTCTCTCACCCGCTCTCTCCCGCTCTCTCTCTCGCCCGCCCTCTCTCGCCCGCTCTCGCTCTCTCACCCGCTCTCGCTCTCTCACCCGCTCTCGCTCTCTCACCCGCTCTCGCTCTCTCACCCGCTCTCGCTCTCTCACCCTCTCTCGCCCGCTCTCGCTCTCTCCCCGCTCTAGCTCTCTCTCGCCCGCTCTAGCTCTCTCTCGCCCGCTCTAGCTCTCTCTCTCCCGCTCTAGCTCTCTCTCGCCCGCTCTAGCTCTCTCTCGCCCGCTCTAGCTCTCTCTCGCCCGCTCTCTCACTCATCCCTAACCACCCACAGCAGTATATCTGCTTGAGTTGAATATTTGATTCCCCAAACTGAATGCTGGCAACCTACCGCAGGAGCCGGGGGAGGCGTTATATCCAGGTGCAACGTTGCAAGATGCACGAGTTTCATGGAGCCAGCCGCGGCCGCGTGCTGGCGCAAATCCAGTGATCAGTGTGAGGGATCGTGCACCGCGAGAGAGACGGTCGAAGGACGAGACCAAGGGCCAGGTGTTCACCTCCGGGGGCTTAAACCCCCTGGGACCAGTGCCCGATGCGTGGCATGGTGAAAACAGACATCCAATGACCCTCTATTCCCCCTCTCCCAAGACACGCTCGTTTAAAATGCCACCGCTGTGTTCATCCTTAATGAACACACTCTCACTGTTCACCTTCCCGGAACAGGCGGCAGAATGTGCACTTATATACTTGTATACTACCAATTCCGAATATAGGCTTACATTCTCGGAAAATGAAGCAGTCTAGCATTCCAGTTTTGTTGGTTATCCAGAAATACTAGAAAAAATACAAAACCAATGAAACAAGTTTCGAGTTGACTAAAAATTGTAATATTTGATTACAATAATTCGCAATTATTTTTAAACATGATCTTAGAATTTTAGGATACCCAGTTCGTCACTGCTTACAACGCAGATGACGTCATGCGACAAGGAAGAAACAAGCTCCAGAATTCTCGTGTGAAGATTCTGAACGACCTCTTTGTGCTGCTTTGGAACACAAATTTTCTTCACTCTCGACAGCATTTTTGTCATTAATCAATGTAAACCTCTTATCTAGGGTCATTTAATTTACATAAATGTCCGAATATTTTAAATGTTCTTATAAAACAAAGTTCAAATAAAAGTATAAAAATATAGTTAAAGATTTCAATAATTAAAAATATTTAAGTATCAAAAAGAAAACTTTGATTGTATAAGACCCAAACTCGTTCTTACCAGAGATTATGCAGAATTCCTTGTGACGTTGAGCAAATACTGAATTTGAACAGTGATCTGTAGAATTAAATGAATTAAATTAAAGTGCTTTATCAAATTTTGAACCTATTTAATTGAAAAAAATACGATTAATTGAACACTACGTTATTTATGTATCACTGATCATTTTCTCCTTCCGCAAAAATTGGATAAGAAAAAGCCTGCAGTTTCATAATTGCTCTGCTAGTATTATATGAAAAGTTATATTAAGTCCAGCTTCTTCCTACTTATAATTACAGCGCGATTAAAGATTTCAAATACTAATTTTTTTTCAAAAAGTTTGAATCAACTCCATCTTGAGATTTCTGGTGCTCGGCGTGTTGATTTCAGTCTTCCTAGGGTCTGGTTTGAATTTTGTTGTTGGATTGGAAATAGAGCGATCTACTTCTGATCTAATAGAGAATGTTCAGTGTCAATGGCATCATCGTGTTCATTTCCACTTGACCCTCTGCCCCAGCCATAGAGCAAAGACTAGTGGATGTTGATATTTTCACCTTCTTTGAGGCCTTCAACTTACTTCTGCAAATATTTGTTACCAAACAAGCTGTGCCAATATTGGTGCCACGTGTGAGACTCAGAGGCACAGGTGGCGAGGTGGAATAAAATCTCTCTCCTCGCAGTTGACTACCGCACCGCAAGAGAGCAGTTGTGAAGGCCACTCTTATCTTTGAGATTCCACAAAACGTGTTTAGATACAGTTATTAATGATATAATGACGATATAGAGAAAATGACGAAAGCAGAACGTCGTAAATGAAGGCGATAACCCATGTTTAAAAGAAAGTCCGTTATGTGTGTTATGGGTAGTGTATTGTGCAGTAGTTTTCGTAAAACCGCTTTGAAATAAAATGTATAAAAAGAAGAAATACATTTTCTTGGAATAAGTGTAGCAAAGAGGTTGAATTACGGTTGTTGTTGTGATTAGTCACGTCTTAATTTTAATTTTTCCTTTAATGAAATAGGGATCTATACTGCCTTACAGGCACATGCAGAAATTATTTATCAATTCTTTTGTCATTCATATCAGTGATCGTTTTTGAGCAGAAAATGAGTTAAAATGATTGTATCGAGATATGTGATACCAAATATCTAGATTTATCTCCCAGCGTTTTGCAAATTGTGAGTAGTTAAGGACGTAGTGAAATTAGATATACATTTTTGCCATATTGACTCTCAACAACGTTTACAGTTGCATCTGATCTCAACTGTATTTTGACCACCGATCAATAGTTTATTACTTTCTGTACAGGGTTGCATAAAAAATACAAAACAATGTTTTAAGTTTTGATTACCAATAGTTTCATACAACCAGAATGATGATACGTAAGAATATGATAGTAGTCGAAAGAACAAGAAAAATACAACCAGAATGATGATACTAGTCGAAACCGCTGTCGTTGTAGTTTCCTTTTCCGTCACTAGTTGCGCTGATAACCGCAGAGTATGACGTGCTGCCACCACCAGTTGACATCTTGATGTCACTAAATGTTGGGTATTTATTGAAAGAGAGGTTAGTGGACCGTAGTATCAAATAATAATGAAGTCATGGGATTCCCGCATCTGCTCTTTGTCCCATTACTCCACCTCCTCTTGCATCGCTTCCATTAGTATGACAAACCTCTCGCTCCCGATCCAATCGGTAGAAATTGGTATAGAACTCTTACGAAGAAAACTCATTACAGAGATAAGGATCGCGGAGATTGTCGTGTAATACAGCCTTGTATCAATTACTGCAGAAGCGATACCGCTTAATTAAGTACTAACATACGATTCGATTTTCATCAGTTTCTTCCCTTTCCATATTTCTTGTACCGAAATTACTTATAAGTCATTCATGCGAGTGTTTACTGTCTATCTTAAATAGAATGAATGTTTTTCATCTGCATAAAAATGAATGTGATGATATTCGCTTATGTTTGTCACGAGTTTCGTTTACGTATGTCATGGGAAATATTTTGTATTTCCAAAGATATACTTAACTAATATGAAATATATGAATGTTTTGAGGAATGATAAAATAATGTTACAATATTTAATAGGATATGCTGTTTGAAATGAGACATCTTAACTTTTGACATAATCGTAGAGCAATCACCTCATTCATGAGAACCGTTAAACATTCATATCTTAGTTACGCACGTTTAATTCTTTGAAAAAAAAAACGAAGTTTTCAAGAACTGTTTTACTTAGCCACGTCGATACTTTTCAATTTAAATTTAGTGTTTATTCTATTTATTTTAATTAAAATTGTATTTTCTTTCCCAATGAATGCTAATATATTTGAGTAATATTTTTCGCACGCTGTTCTGTTTACTGCAGATGTCTATTGCGAAACAAGCTGTTTGATTTCCCCAGTCTGTCTGGGCAGAAACGAAGTACCAGCATTGGCGCGAGTGTTTTATAGCTGCCATAAATGTTGCGGACTCATTTAACTTTCAACAGGACACATTCCACCTCGCCATAATGGGAAACTCAAACTAGATTTTTTCAATTTTGTTTTCTGCACTCCAATTATATTGGACTTCTCAGATTTTTGTGAAACATTTATATCAAAGAGTCTATTGGATTTCGTTATTATAAGATGTTTCTTCCTACAAGTGCCCTGCTTGTTACACGCATCTTACAAGATATTGCATATTACATGATTCCTTGCATATTAGATTCTTCATATTTTTGGGGGGAGAAAGTGAGATCATCATGAATTGTGTATATCCAGAATTCAAAATGTCTTTAACTGCGACCAATTTATGTGACACAGATCATTAGCACGTCATACGCAGTTTCAACTGTTTTTTCGTGTAAAATAAACAAGAATAAATAAATAAATCATCAAGAGATCTTTTGCAGTGTTTATGACCGGGAGGTTTTAGGGTTTGAGACCCGACAGTGGCAGAATTTTCGACACTAGCTAGAAAGCAATGTCGAATTCAGCCGCTGTCTGAAGGACAATTACAGCTTCTCTAATCGGTAGTTTCCCGTCTTTTATCCAATCAACACCAGGTGAATGCCGAGGCAGTACCTTAACTAACGGGGCATGGACCGCGATCTTTCCTTTCCCTTCCTTGTCCTACCCTCAACGTTCGTTACCATCATTTATACTTACATGCACTAAAATTCTACGCATTCCGGGAAAACAGTCGGAATCTTGAAGCTTATCTCTGCTGGGACGGTGCCTCGCTGGTGGGAGTTGCCTAATTGGGGAAAATCCCGCTAGGTCGCACCGGATCTCACCATTAATCGGGGGAAGATCACAGAATCCTCTCGGAATTAGTAAAGAAAAATTGACTACACTTACGGGGCTAATGACATTAACACGTGACGCGATCTGTATCACCAATCAATCGTTCAGTCAATCAATGAGAGGTTTGTGCACTGGTATTGAGTATTCAAAAATCCCTTTGGGACAGAACGTGTCTCAACAAACACCAGTGTTGAGAAGTTTCCTATCAATCGGGGGCAAATATGTCACGGGTAACTTCGTCACATGAAATCTCCCAACGTATGTTTATTGCAGAAACGTTATCGTCTTTGATTCCCCTATTTATAGAAGAGGTTCGTAACTTTTACTGCGAAACACTGTATATTATTAGAGGCATTATTTGACTAATTGTATTTTTAATTTCGCTAAACTGTTTTTTTACGTTTGCGCACTATTCTGAAGTGTAGGGAATAAGCGTATTGGAAGTGTAAGAAAGAAGCATATCACCTCGTCAACATGATCTTGATTTTGAGGTCATAAAATCCGTGTTTGTATTTCTTTTGTGCTGTTACTCCGCACACACGTCAGGAGTAAGTTTTACTAGTGTTGTTTGAAAGATATTGAGAATTGGTGTATGTGTGTAGGTATGCTTGTATGTGTGTAGGCATGCATGCATGTATGTATGGCAAATACGTCTGCAATAATATCTAGTGTGGTTCCGGAAATAATTGAGACATTTCAATTTTTTCTGTTACTTTACATGAAGCTACTGTAAGCTGTTTTTGTAAGTTTTGTAAGTTATATTTGTAAGTTATATTTTAATTGTAATATAATTAATTACTACATATAGATGTGTAAGTCATTTTCAGTCATTTTGTCCTGTAGTACGTATTACAATTTTACATATTACGTACATTACAATTTTTTCATAAACGCTCGGGAAAAGGTATATATTGAATAGAATTATTGATAGGTTTTCAAAGTTATACAAGAGAGTTTTTGTTGTTGGGGTAGTATACGTTCTACTTTTTTGAAAACCATTTCGAGTAGTTTTGTTCAGCAGCATTTTTGCTGACGCCGGTCGCAAGTTTTCGCCTAGTATCATCATCATACTCATCCATGAATCTTATTACAAGAGAGTATTACTAACCTAATATTTGCCATCACGTGCAGAAAAGATCAATTATAACCTAATTAGCGTCAGATTGCGAGATGTCAGCGGTAGGAAGCGATGGAGTTAAAAGATGGCGGCGATAAAAAGTGTCGGGCGCGCGCAAGGCGTCTTTCTTTCCGCGCATCTGCCCGCGACTGCCAAGACAGATGCCGCCGCCATAATGAGGGTGGCCGCGTGCCAACAGACCGCGCCGCCGCGAGCGCTGCCCTGCGAGGCGGCGCGCGGACGAAATTCGTTATTTCTTTACTTCAAGTGCACTGTTTACCTCTGAAGGAACTCTGTGTCACAGGATGAGTTAGCTCAGAGATGGCATTGTTGATGCCCCTGTAGCGGCTGTGAGACCCGGTGCAGTATTTTCCACAATAACTGTATACCTACATGATTGGTTGGTTGGTTGTTAGTGATTACGAGCACATCAACTACTGAGGTCGTTAGTACCGTAAGTGTAGTGCATGCTTTTCTCCGGAGATGGTGATCTTCCCCCGCTGGATGGCGAGATCCGGCGCCGACTTACCGTCGGCTAGTGGGGTTTCCCCCTAACCAGGACTCTCCCACCAGCGAGGCACCGCCTCAGCCGGGACAAGCTCTAAGCTCCCGACCTGTCTCCCGGAATATGTGGTAGTGTAGTGCATGTTAGTGTAAGTGTGTGTGTAAGGGGAGAGGATAGGACAAGGGAGAGGAAGGACAGATCGCGCGCGGTCCGTGGCCCGTTTGGTAGGGTACTGCACCGGCATTCGCCTGGCGTTGATCGGAGAAACCACGAAAAAATATGGGCTCAGAACAGCCGGCCTCTAGAGTTGTTTTCCAAAGCTACTGAATTCGACCTAGCCGACAAGCTACTGTCGAAAATATTGCCACTTTTGGGATTAGAAGTTAGGATCTCCCGGTTAGAGGCACTGCAGTGATATCAGTTGATGCACTGAGCCACCTCTCCCGGTATATACCTACATGAAATTCAGGCGCTGTCTGGAGCAAAATTCTAGAGACTGGTTGCTCTGATCGGTAGTTTTTCGTGGCTTCTCCGATCAATACCAGGTGATAGCCGAAACAGTGCTCTAACAAATGGGCTACGGACCGTGATCTTTCCTTTCTCTTCCTTGTCCTGTCCTTTCTATTTATTCACATATCTACGTGTATCTACATATCTACTATACACTACCACATATGCCGAAATTCCAGTGGGGGGCTTAGAGCTTTTCCCGGCTGCGACGCTGCCTTGCCCGGGGGATACTTGACGAAATTAACCCCCACAGCCGATATGAATGTTGGTGCCGGATCTCTCCGTCCAGAGAAAGCCGCACATCACCACTTCCAGAGATTAATAATATTTAATACATAAACGGGACTATCAACCATATTAGTACAATTGACCGGAAACCAATTAATCAATCGTCCATGAATTCTGAACCCAATCTTGGAAATTGTATTGTCCAATGGAAAATGTCTATGAGAAAAAAGGTTTACAAATAAAATGTTAGCGAGAAAAGATATCCAAAAAAATGTTCGAATTACTGTTTTAATCTTGTGGTTAGTATTCAATATTTTGTGTGCCACGTTCGCTAGACTATAATTCTAGCTGAGTGCTTACAAAAGTTACGCACTTTAAAAATCATTGTTTTAAAACTGAAAAGAGGTTAATAGTGGATTCTACCCACCCCTGTTCTATTCGCTACAGTGTTACACGATGTGGCATTGTGCGCGAGTAAACGAACGCATTATTCCTAGGCATTGAGCGAAAATTTTGAGAGAAAATCCAATAATCGCCGTAATTTTATCGTGAAATATTTCATTCTATATTTCTTCAGTCTAATTTTACAAGGATTTTGAGTTGTTACCCGTCCCCATGCTAAAGGGTAGGAGTCCTCGCAAGAGCTCTAAATGACCAAAAATGTTATAGAAGGTTGAAAAAGGTCTTATGTTGTAGATTGCTACTTTAAACACGTAACTCGAGCCCCGCCAGTCTGTTCCCATGCACGTCCGTCCTGCAACAGTGTACGCTCCCATAGGCGCCTGCGAACACGAGCATTTCAGATATACTAGTTCAGCTTCCTCTGCTTTCCTCATACCCAACTAAGCTGTCCGTTCACCTCTCTCTTGAGGTAATGTCATATAAAATGCGAAGTTCCAACAAAACGAAAATATATTTTCGTAATTTTTGAAAGGCTTATCAATCGGAAAACTGTGACCTGCTCTTTATTTGCGTGTATCTTGACCTGTATTCTTGATCCACCGATTAATTTCATCTAATACCATCCCCAAGGTTTTGCCAGTATTCAAATCTCTTAAAGATGCTACTAATGGGGTATTTAAACAAGCATTTTACTTTAAATATCGCGAATTAATCGCCATACGTCAATTTGTTACAAACTATAGCCAGCTTCTCTGTAAGAAACATGCCTCCATTGTAACATATACTTAACAATACTCAATTGTACGTTCTCTAATAGTTGCTACACTCATCCCATGTTCTATTTTCATTTCCCAACAGTGGTCTCAAGACGTGTCGCCACCATTCTTTTCAGCATCAGAACTCGATCTGCTTTACTCGCTCTGCCTCGGCTGTCATGCGCTGCTTATTCCTGAAGGCGGGTGGTCCAGGATGCTACCCTCCATCTGTGCGCGGTGGGGGAGCCACTGTTGGTGACAGGTGTCTCAGTGCTCGCACGTGTCTCCACACGCTCGATCGATTTATGGGGCTCTGAATTGCTGCCTCTCTCTTTCGTAAGCTAGAGTTTCCTCGAGGAAAATTTTCTAAGGATACTCTGAATATATATTATTCATTTTTTCTTAAGTATTTAACTTTTGACAGATACGATTTTGCAAACGTTATCTTCATAAAAGTGTTTAAAAAGGGTTTTGATAGTTATTTAATGAACCAACTTGAGTGACAGCTTTGTCAAAAATGTTTAAGTTGATTACGATTTACGATAAACAGATGGAGTAAAATTTAACGTTTTTTCTTATTTTAAATGACTCAAATTACTGAGTTTGTATTCTTAACAGATATAAATTTTAAAAAAACACTAAGAAAGTTTTGTTTCAGTTCTAAAAGCAAGATGTTGAAAATGTGCACTTATTAGAGAAGATATTCAAGAATGACAGTTCTTTTTTCTTCAGAAAGTATCTTTCCAAAGTATAGAAAATTACCTCTTACAGGCTTTTTGATGAAGGAAGCTTTTTCAAGAAATGATACGATCGCATGGCGAAATGGAATATTTTATTGGAATTCTTATTCTTTCGGGGTATAATCGTCATCAAAGTCAACGGCATTTTTGGTATTCAAACAATGATATGCGTAATAAATTAGTCTTAAATGTCACGACAAGGAACATATTTAAATGCATAATGACATTCACACATTGTTGTAATAAAAACAATGAGAGTGTGAACGAAAAAAATGTGGAAATTTGCACTAAATAATGGGTGTGCTGAAAGGATTGTTAATGGTACGAGTGGTAAAAGTGTCGTTTTATTTTGCGAATAAGAACAATTGCGATGCAATGTCAATTGGCAGAGTGGCGAAAGCCTATGATCCAAATAAAATTAATTTTACCACGTATGTTATACACTAATTTTAGACATCCTCACTGACTCATTTAATATTAATTCAGTTATACAAATCACTGCATAAGGAAACGGAATGATATTCCTCAACTTCATTAAAGACGGTTTATTGTAAAAATGCAACTTACCGCAAGTACAAATCCTCGAAAAATAATCGAAAATGGAGAGGTGGCTCAAGGTATCAACTGCGTTGCATTTGACAGGGAGGTCCTAGGTTAGAGACAAGACGGTGGCCGGATTTTGGGTATTAGATAGCTGTGACAAATTCAGTCGCCGTCTGAACGAGAATTTTAGTGCCCGGCTGCTCTTATCTATACTTTTTCGTAGTTTCTCCCATCAGTACCAGGTGAATGCCGAAAGAGAACCCTAACAAACGAGCCACGGACCGCACGCAATCTTTTCTTCCTCTTCCTTGTCATAATCTCACCCCTTTCTTTCACACACTTATACTTACATGTACTACACTACCGCATGTACCGGGATACCAGTGGGGATCTTATAGTGTGGTCTGGGGCGGTGACCTATTGGTGGGAAATACCTAGTTGGGAAAAATACCGCTTCCGGCGGGTAGGTCGGCTCCGGATCTCGCCATCGAGCGAGAGACCACTAACACGTCGCGCGTTGAAAACATGGACTACACATTCGGGGCTAATGACCATAACAGTTCATGCACTCGGAATCATTAATCAGTCAATCACCCCCTGTTCTTGCCCTTGAACTTTGCAACATTTGTACCGAGACACCCTGTGTAGAGGGGATGATCACGACTTTGACGCGCCTAAAATCACTGATCAATCAATCACTGAAACGACTCCTCTTCTTGTCGTAGACGTTAGCACCTTATTCCGAGACTCCTGTGTAGAGGGAATGATCGTGATTTTCACGCGCCCGGAATCACTAATCAATCAGTCAATCACTGAATCGACTCCTTATCGTCAACGTTAGCAGCACTTATTCCGAGACATCCTGTACAGAGGGAATGATGACGACTTTGACGCGCCCAGAATCACTAATCAATCAATCAATCAATCAATCACAAAATCGACTCTTCTTGTAATCGTTAGCAGTATTTATTCTAAAACATCCTCTGTAAAGGGAATGATCGCAACTTTGACGCGCCCGGAATCACTAATAAATCACCGATTCGACTCTTCTTGTCGTAGACGTTAGCAGCACTTACTCGAGGACTCCCCGCGTAGAGGGGATGACGGCGCTGGAAGGCATTTCGGCCTCGGTGTTGCCGCCGCGGCCCACAGCGGTGCGCAGGGCTTCCGCGAGGGCGGGCGAGATGAGAATCCAATCGGCGCGGGCGCCCCGAAAGGCGAGGCGGCGAGGCGAGCCACTTGAGGGGCTATCATTCGATTTACGATGCTGATTTTCTTGGTGAGATTCTCGCGCGGACGTGCCCTGAGTGCTTGTCCGCCCTCGTTGCGTCGCCCGGCTCGCTTTCTTTCGCCCGTTCGCTCGCCAGATAATCTCAGATCCGTTTCTGCTTCCTTTGATGTGAAGCAATGTCGAACTGGTTTGGTTCGTGAGGAAAGGAAGTATCCTAAAATTTGTGACTGTAAACCTGTGCTACATATGTGAACATTTCAGATCGTATCTCTACGGGTAGTATGTTCCACAGGTCATGCCCTTTCATGACTTTTAGAGTTATGTTAATTAAAGATTACATTGGATTGGGAAAAGGTTTAAATGACATTATTTTAGTTGCCGAATTTTAGATTAAAATTATGAATGTACGTTTCATGTGCAGGTGATTAATTTATTAAAATACCGAAGTATTAAAAACGTTGGAACAATGCCCACGCACAAACTGCTTATAAAATTATTGGGCGTTTTGATGTAACCTGTTCCGAATATATGTTTTGACCATGGGCGCCAGGAAAATATTACGTTAATATTATTAAAGTTAATGCTTCAACCGTTAAATAAAGTCAATATCCCGCTAGCTGGCTAAAATCTAAATAAAGTCAATATCCTGCTAGCTGGGTCGATGGGTTTCGTTAGAAATAATTGCTATTACCTACTAATAGCCGATTATCCGAACTGCTATCTCTACAGAGCGGCGAGGAATCTGAAAACAAATATATATATATTGTCTAGCTACTTATTAGCTGGAATTGGCCAAATGAAAATCGTTTCTTCTATTTCAAAAGAAACTTATGGTTTATTCTCAATGCCACGCAAAAATATGACTTGAAAAATTTGTAACAAATAAAGAATGTTATTTTGGTCATGAGCTCTTTCGAACCTTATCCTGCAGTACCCGTCTTCGCGCGCACTTGAACGAGGGCGTCACGAAGAACTATTTTCCTCTTCTTCTCGGTGATGAGAATTCCAAAGTCCAAGTACCAGATTCTTCTCTCCTGCTCTTGCACAAATGTTGTCGAGTCACTGATCCTCACCGCCTGAAATACTTGTAGTTCTATTTTAATTTAATTCGCGAAAGTTCCCAGTTCTTTCTGATTACGCGACGAGAATGTTAAAGTTCAGCAAACTATTATTTACGCGGAATTATTCCAAGTCCTGTTGCGTACACATAGATTCAAATTGTTGTCCCAACTTGTGGCAGATCTTATAAATTCTATCAGTCTGAAATTACTAGCTCACACACGAAAATTACAAGTTACACATTTTTACACAGCAAATTATTCGAAGCCTTATTTCATCCCGCGAAAATTCTAATTTCCGTTCGTCGACTCAAGAATTACTTAAAGTCCGATAACTATTCACTCTCAAGAAAACTTTACAAGTCTCAATCTCACAAAATTAATCATCCGCGGCCACGACATATTCAATGTGAAAATAATCTTTCTGTTCAGCCCTTCAAGCTCGGCCTATTTCTTTTACGTTTTTCACCAAAATTCACTTCTCTAGACTTCCTGTTCTCCTGGCCAATCCCTAAATTGATGACACAATCAACTAGCTATGCCCTAGACTGTCATTGCTTTCTCAACCAATCCCTAACTTGTTTCCTTGATCAGCTAGCCGTGCCCTCAGGTCCAATGCCAGAATGAAGTTTATTGACCTTGACAACAACTCGGCTGCCGTTGCTAGGGCGCCATATTTCTATTTGTTTATCCTTGTATATTTACCCCATTTACAACAAATATTAATAAATAAATGTGTGAAATGTTGGTATGCCACAACGTGTAATTTTGATTTCAGAAACGTTAATCATGCCATTTTGACGGTTACAAACTATGAAGAGGCTCGCTTTATTATTGTACGTTACTTTTTGCAGTCCAAAGTTATTTGCTTTGCCATGAAACAATTAACCGCAGAAAACAAGGGGAACGCCATTAACAATGCATTACAGTCATCATGGTGCTATCCAGTTTTACCTTCCAGCAACAAAACGTTTACAGTGTTGCCTCTATTGGATTATACACGAAATAACACATAACAGTCGCGCCTCCATTTTAGACATGTAAAAAAACGCCTTAACAAAGCAGATACGATGCGAAACTCGTTCTTGGAGCTACGTTGAGCAGCAGTTGCTTGGGGGAGTTTGGGTGTTGCTCCAAGCGTCGATCTGAACATGTTAAGCCTCAGAGAGTGGAATTCTTCTTATTAATCACTATGCCTAAACTAGGTCTGGCATCCCGAACGTGTGTGTGAGGAAGAAATAAGGAGCTTAACGTTATTTGTGTAGCCTGAACCTTGTTAATCTTACCTAATTTCTAGTGCAAAAACAGCAAGTGGACATGTAGGGCGGCGCCGGATCTCGCATACCTATGAGGGGAGAAATAACCCCACCTCCCTGTATATATCATGGAGTAAGGAACGAATAATCATGGCAATTTACGCGCCCGACAGCAGAAATCTATCTATCTATCTATCTATCTATCTATCTATCTATCTATCTATCTATCTATCTCTCCATTTATCTATCTATCTATCTACCTCTCCATCTATCTATCTCTCCATCTATCTATCTCTCCATCTATCTATCTCTCCATCTACCTATCTATCTATCTATCTATCTATCTATCCATCCATCCATCTCTCCATCTATCTATCTCTCCATCTATCTATCTATCTATCTATCCATCCATCTATGTATCCGTATCTATCTCCATCTATCTATCATCCATCTATCTATGATCTATCTATCTGTCCATTTATCAATCTATCCATTCATCTAGAAGCTTAGGAGCATCCCTTTTGCCGCTGCCACATCGTTGACCTGGAGGTGCAGTGGTTCTAGCCTGGGCGGTGGAGGATTTTAGACTCGAGCTACATAGCTTACTCGAATTCAGCGGCTATCTGTGGAGAATTCTGGCGGCCGGCCGCTGTATTCGGTAGTCTTCAGCGGTTTCTCCCATCAATATCAGCTGCATGCCGAAGCAGTACGTCAATGAATGGTCACGATGCCTTCGCCATCTTTCCTCCCTCATCCCACTCATATATGTATGAAATTGGATAGAGCATATCTAAAATAGGGAGTGGCTGCTTCAAGACAGTCTTTGCTTAAAAAATAGCCACATCAGTATGGAGGTAGCATTGAAATGAATGTATAACGTAGTACACAGTTCGCAATCATATATTTGAATTCCAACATCACTGCAAATAGATTGTTTGCAAGTTGTTCTTGTCAATGTAATACATCTAGTACTGTACTGAACATATATATTGCGTTTTTATTAAATTTATGAAAACATTTTCATAACACACTTGCAATAACACAATGGGAAGATAATGCATTTTTTTTAATTTATTCGGACGTGTTTTATTACGTACGTACGATGTAGGAAATCTCATAATTTCAAGAGATTGTCTGTGCGTATGTTCGGTATCCCGAATGAAAAATTCACTGATTGGTATTTTAAAGTAAAAATCAGAAATGTGATAAGTAGTGAAAGAGACAGAAATTCAATGTAATTATGATCGTTTATTTTGAATGATTTGCAGCATTGTTTACAGTAATCAAAGTCGTGTTGGTAAATAAACCGTTAATGGTTAACTATTCATAATACCTTCCGGGCTGAACGGCCGGGTGTACAGAAAATTCTGTTCTCAGACGTCCAGTTCGGAAGGTAATTTCAGTAGTTAATTAAACCGTAAACGCCTACATTGCAAAAAAGGTTAAGTTATTACCCGTTATTTTATTTGCAAATGATGTATTGAAGGTCACTGATTATACAAAATTGTCGGTGCTTGCGGATCTAATGACCTAAGTAGTTGGTGCACTCGAAATCAGACCTAGAGAACGCTAGGGAGGGACAGCAAATCATGCCCGTACTTTGTTGTTTTATTCATATCTGTCATCGGTTTAATCAAAATTTGGAATGGCTCCTCCTAGTTTTCTAAGAAAGTCTTTCAACTATTTCTTCGAAGTAGCTTATTACTCTAAAAGACTAGCATGTCCTTTTTATCGTCTTTTCTCAAAGACAATATGAGAAAAGAACTACTAAATTAATGAATTGAGCTTTAAGCAGTGAGGCTGATGAAATAACAACCTGTGCTATATGTATCAAGCGAAATACGAAGTCCATTTCTAGCAAAAAATAACATTCCCCTTAAGATCGGGAAGTGCTCAGAGTTTATTGTAACATGTACAATTTGAAATACTTTTTCGTAATAATTATATAAAATTTATAAATATTTATTGACTGCAAATAAATTAAAATTAAAGCGGAACATATATTTTTCCAATATTTTCCTCCCACGTCTCATTTAAAATCAGAAGTTGGAATAATTCCCGCTGGCAATTTCCTCCCCTCTCTGCACGCTACAGATTTGCCATCTAGAGATTTGACGTCGGTCGTTGTAGGGTCATTCGCTCACTGGAAGGGAAGGCTTGGGCGTTCCGTGGCGCCTCCATCTGCGCCGGCGACTTGTCCTCCTGCGCGGAGAGGCAGCGTTTTTGAACGCACCCTGCGTCGCGTCGCGTCGCCGAGGAAGCTGTGAGCGCGCCCTCCGTCGCCCGCGTGAATATTTGACGGCGCGCGGATGATCCGCACGGCGCGCGCCAATGTTGCGCCCCCGCGCGCAAGCACTTGCCGGCAGTCGCCGAGGCCGTCGCGTCGGCACAGGCAGAGTTGCGAGGGGCTCGTCTCGAAACTCCCTTTCGTACTTCCCTAGATTAATATATAGCGTACCCGGCAATGCCCCTCTATTGCAGTATTTATATCTATTATTTATATATAAAAAGGGAATGCGTGTATGTATGTCGCACATAGACGCAAAAACTACTTAAACGATTTTGCTGAAATTTTTACATTTTGTTTATATTAGTAATGGGAGTGTTTATAGACTGGTTTGAATTCAGTCGTACATTTGAGGGCATTATGGATAATGATTTATTCTTTATGACGCACCAAGCACCCCTGGAATCGCAACCCCCAGCACAGTCAAGGATTAAGCGGATCTTCTATTATAATTTTTGCACTTGATTAATAATCACGTGGCCAGTAGGGTGTGTTGTGTAACACACTGTAATAGCGAAGCATTGCCGGGTCCAGTAGTATTAAAAAAATAAGATTCAGTGTCAAATCAGTTTATTCAACTACGTTTTACTTACACTTTACTATATTACACTACACTTTAAAAATCAAATCTATTTGGTTCAGGCGTTATGCTTTCTAGATCGCAACTTCGATGTCATTTGATATTATGAATCGAAACGAGGCGTGTTGTTCAAAAGGATATCCATAGATCGCACTTCAAGCAAATATCATCTGCGAATCTGGGAACGGCATAGAACCCACCTCGTCGATTAACTCTGCAAAAACAACTCCTTCTTATGTGTATTTAATTCAAACCACTCTCTAAATACTTCCAGTACTAATAAGAACAAAGTGTGAAGACTTCAGCGAAATCGTACTTGTCTAAGGATAACAAAACCTTTCATAGTTGACTAAAGAGCTTGTTTCCAAAAGCAACCAAATTCATAGCTTTTGAAAATTGAATTTTATATAGATGTCAGCACATATTTTGTGGACGTGAAAATCTACGAGTAAACATAGTATTATTTCCCCCAAAACATAAAAATTTCGTTCGTAGAAGCCGTCAAATGTCTCGTTTCACAGCATAATTAATCAAATTCACTTTGTTTTTCACAGTAAAATATAAAGCATAAAAAAGAAAATAGAGTTAATGAAGATGGAGATAGTTCGTAGATAAATTAAAGTTTTATTATTTTTGAATGGTTAATCATTTAAACATGTTTCAACGAAGAGATTAGTTTTAAATATTGCCAAAACATCAATTTTGATAGTTATTTGGTCATTTATTACACTCACATCCAACTTTTTCTACTTTTTGTGCCAAAACGAACCAAATTCAAAATTAATATCTTTATAACTTTCGAACAAAACATGAAATTGTTTAAAATTTGCCATGAAATACGTCAGTGACTATCACAGAAACTCAAAATTAAGTATTGATTAAATACAATGTTGTTTTAGCTGGAGTAAGTTTTTCTGTTCGATTCTAAAATTTGCCCAGTTGCAGTACCTTTTGAAATATTAACGTAGAAATTGACGAACAAGTATGCTACGTCCCACCTCGTGACACGTGTTTATGATTTTGTTAGATACCTAAAACTCAGGAAAAATATAAAACCATCAACATTACTAATTTTCGATGTACGTAGACATTGAAAGGAAGTTCCACAGCAGTTCCAAAGCAGTTCCACAGGTGCTGTCCGTCCTACTACAAACGTCTAAGACTTGTAGACAAATCGAATATGATAACATTTTGCTAACATGTGGTGGTAAGTCGCGTATAAAGAAGTTAAACGTATGAAGATGGCCGCTGTGCGCGCGCAAAAGCTTTAAGCAGCAATAAACATGACAAAACAACGCCTCATACTTATTTATATAATGTTACCAACGTCACAAACATTACACAATTTCCTAGTACTACCTTAAATGAAAATGTGTCAATAGAAAATGTTATTGAACGCATCCAAAATATATCTGAAAACACTATATCTATAATTGGATTTCTTACTTTGCTTCAACTATAAAGATTGGTGTGTACTTGAGATTTATGTTGCTTCTAGAGAAGTTCTTGAATTCTTGAAAAATATGAAAATTATTGTAAAAGCCAAAACTAAAACCATTTAATTCGATTGCTGTCTCAGCAATATAAAAATAACGTTTTAGATCAAACGCATACTATAATGTTTTTAACGGTTACGGTTTTTGTTTGATGTCTTTAAATACACCATGGATGTTTCTAAATGTGGCACATCTTAAAATGATCTTTACAACTCCATAAAACTGTGGTTCAAATGGACATCTGTGGTAATGAAACAAGGAGCACTATCACTTTTACGACCGCGTCTGTTTTTATTAATTAATCACTTTAGAGAGCAAATGTCCGCGGTTTTCTGTAGTGCTTATACAAAAACTCTGTATTATTTTACTATGTTCACAGTAGATTATCCTTCCGAAATTCTCAATTGTTATCTGGACAAAACGCAAAGAAACTGAGGGATAAAAATTGATCTTAAAGGATGTATTTATCAATCCCCTGCCCCTGAAGGATTTATCAATCCTCAGTTCGTAATGAACAATAGAAACACATGCGTTGTAGTGAAAGATGGCGTATGACTACTCTGCACAGAAAATGTGTTTATTCTTGTTTTTATAAGGAAGTTGAGTACGAAAAATATAGAATGACGTACACTAACGTACTCATAAACCTCGCCCATTGCCACCATTTTCACACTTTAACCATCTAGTCCTTATTTAATGTACATCAGCGTATTGATGTCAATAATTATCATAAAAACAGATGGTGGTAGTTGTGTGGTGAAGTAGCAAACTTCATAGACGGAGGTTCCACTCCCGAAGATAGAAGGATTTCCGACGCCGTCTAAATATTCTAGTACTCTGTCGATGGAAAGACCAGTGACCGGCCGCTTTGATCGGTCGTTTCATGGTTTACCTCGATCGTTTTCCAGCGGATGCGGGAGAAGTTAGCGTCCCACTCAGTTGCTGTGCGGAGTTCGGTTGTGGTCGCGACTGACGGCTGGATCGTCCGGGCGCGGTTCCACGCGACCCCGTGACCCGGCGAGCCAAAGGCTTTGGAAGAGCGTGATCGATCTGGGAAAGCTCGAAATTACGAGAAATTATGGGGGTTCTGTCCCACCTTGTTCTATTCATCGAACTGGTAGCGGTAGCTCAGTGCATCAACTGATGTCACTGCAGCGCCTCTGACCGAGAGGTTCTAGGTTCCCACTCCCCACGGCGGCAGGATTTTCGACACTTTTCAGCTAGGTCGAATTCAGTCGCTGTCTGGAGGAGAATTCTAGCGGCCGGCTGCTCTCATCGGTAGTTTTCCGTGGTTTCTCTGATCAACACCAGGCGAATGCCGGAGCAGTACCCTACCAAACGGGCCAAGGACCGCGCGCGATCTATCCTTCCTCTTCCTTGTCCTATCCTCTCCCCTTACACACACTTACACTAACATGCACTACACTACCACATACTCCGGGAGACCGGTCGGGAGCTTAGAGCTTGTCCCGGCTGGTGGGAGAGTCCTGGTTAAGGGGAAACCCTACTAGTCGACGGTAGGTCGGCGCCAGATCTCGCCATCCAGCGGGGGAAGATCACCGCCATCTCCCGAGAAAAAACATGCACTGCACTAACGGGACTGATGACCGAAGCAGTTGACGCACCCGGAAACACGAAAAAATCACTCATCAATCAATCAATCAATCTATTCATTGATTAGTTATTTCGGGAATGTCAACGGCTAATGCCATTCCTGTAAGTGTACTGCTTGCTTTTATTGCGAGAGATAGAAGTGAACTTCCCCCGCTGAATGGTAAAAAATACAGTACCGACCTACATCCCAACCACGTATCTCTCAGCACAAGCTCTAAGCTAACGACTGCTCTCTTGATTTGTAGTAGCGTAAAACAAGTTAGAATAAGAGTGTAGGTAAAAGCTAAGGAGAAGTCAAGGAAGAAGAAGGAAAGATCGCGCGCGGTCCGCGGCTTGGGTGTTAGGTACTACTCCGGCAATTGCCTGGCTTGGATTGGAGAAATTGAAGGAAAATTACTGAACAGAGCAGCCGGACGCTAAAGTTTTCTTCCAGACAGCGGATAAATTGAACCTATCTCAATTGCTAATGTCGAAAATCCAGCCACCAACGGGACTGTAATCTCACGATCTCTCGGTCAGAGGCACTGTAGTGACATGAATTGATGCCCTGAGCTACGTAAGCCAATCAGAAGCTCATGAAGAAACACGGCTTTTTTTTTCCAACAATCAATTACCAATATTGAACTTGATGGTAACATTTACATTGGTTTGGTAACATTTTAAGCGTGCATACCAGCAATTGTTATAAAAAATGTCTAGCCTATCACTCCCTTGTATTAATGTAGAGGCCTCTCGCATCTCATGAATAAGTGACGCAAAACAGTTGGCTAATTTGGCCTAGAAGGGAGAAAATCTTCTCTCTCCGAATACGAACTTAAACTCGGTTCTGCACTTATTAATAATGCCAGACACAGTCATCGCCGAGTCTCCTGTATTATTTCATGTTTCCTCCTTCCGTAACGTCATACATGAAACAGCATCTGAAGCGAATTAATCCTGCAGAGACTGGTCTAAAACCAACATCTACACCTCAGCTAAATATACATACAGTGGCGGTCAATAAAATAGAGCCACCATGGCATGATAAGAAAATGAAGGGATTTGGTTTGCAAATAACTTTGATTTATAAATAAATAGCTTATTTTTACTTTATAGTCAATATGGTATGACCGCTCTACCTTTTCACTATATTCACTAAAAAGCCTACAGCGGGTCACTCAAGTAACCTAGTAGTATTACTTGACCAGTGACTTGTTATGACAATGTCACACAAAAAATTAGGAATGGTTTTATATGTCCTAATTGCCCTACAGGAGTGGGTTCGTCTTTTAACCTGATTTTGTAATAAAAGAAACATAGGCAAGTTAATCCTTTAACTATGAAAAGAGTTTTGGAAATATATTCTGTTAAATACTTAAATACAATTCTAATCTTGCATTTACACATTGCATTGAACAATTTTAGTGCTTGGTAGGATATCCCTGATGTTTTAGAACAGCCCAGCATATTCTTCTTAATGAGCTCACATAACGTCTATATTCCTTTTCAGGGATTGAATATCATGCCTTTTTTATTTATTCCTACAGTTTGTTTAAATTAGTTGCTTTGGATCGACTAATCCTTGTATCAACACTCTCCCAAAAATTTTCAATTGGATTTAAATTACGAGACTGTGATGGCGAATCCAAAACTGTCACTTTTTCCTTCTCAAGAAAGGACTTCAGTAACTTTGCGGTATATTTTGGATGGTTGTCTTGCATTAAGTTCCAGACAAAACATTTCCTCACGTACATATGGAAAACATAGTTGACATTAATATACCATTGCATATCTCTGTGTTCATAATTTCTTTTTGTATGGAACAACGGACCCCTACCATACCTCGAGAAACATCCCCGCACCATTACACTACTACCTCCATTTACACGGTTTTAAAGTGTACTTGGGATCGTTTTCCTGATTAGGATGGGATTGCACATACACCATTCCATCAGAAGAAAACCTATTATAATTGGATTCGTCCGGTCGGAGTACATTGAACCACCCAGAATCCTCGTTTTTCATGTCTTTTTGCAAAACATAGTCGTTTCGCAATATTTAGTTTTGGCTCGTGTGGTTTACTTTTTCAATGCGTCTATTGAGTTGTTCAACACCATAAACCTGAGAAATTTTGTGTTTCAAGCAATGTGCTGATAGAAATGGATCCTTTCGAACTTCTAAGCAGATTCAGCCATCCATTCATGGGACGTTCTTCGCGGTCTGCTTCAATTTTCAGGAATCTGCTTCGTGTGTTCACATTTGTGAATTGCATACTAGACTCGCTTTCGCGAAACACGCAATTCTTTTGTAATTTTGTTCATTGAATCACCTTTTCCCCCACATGCTAATATCACCTGTCGTTCAGTAATGCGGTTTGCATGAACTATCTAGAATGTTCAATAAAATACCCAATGTAAGAAGACCACGTGTACCTCATGCGATCACAAACAATTTAAATAAAATAGAAATATGTCCAGAGACTACTATTATATTAAAAATATTTACAGTGGTTGTTGGTGATTCGCAATGCGAGTAACAGTTGTGGACGCTTGTGTCGATATATCGACACATAGATGTAATCTCCGTGCTTAAGAGGAACTCCCTGCCTCGGCCTGTGTGTGCCCCAGCAGTTGGTCCGCGCCGGTCGCCTGTGCAGTGTGTTCTGTTTTACTCGTCCACCTCTTACATGTATTTTCATCCTTGTGATCCCAATACACGTGTGTATAGTCTACCTGCGTCTTGTGTTTATATTGCTCGACCCCGAGCTGACGTCCTAATCCTAACAGTGGTTCTATTATTGTGACTGATAAAATTGCTACATTAGAACCTTCATTCTTCTCTGCCTAGCCTGTCCTGTTCTGTCCTGTAACCTGCTCTGTCCTCCACATTTTTATTCTTTTTAACTCCTCTATTTTCTTCCTTCTTTTTTCTTTTGCCTTTTCTCTTTCTTCTTTCCTTTCCTTTGCATTGCCCATTTTCCTTCTTTTCCTGCTCTTTCTCTAATTCTCCACCGGGGGCGGTAGGTCAGTGCATAAACTGATGTCACTGCTATGCTTGTGACCAGGTGGTCCTAGGTTCGAGTCCTCACGGCGCCAGGATTATCGACACTCCCTTTTAAGCTAGGTCGAATTCAGTCTCTGCCTGGAGGAGAATTCTCGAGGCCGGTTGCTCTGATCGGTAGTTTTCCGTGATTTCTCCGATCAACACCAGGCGATTGCCGGAGCAGTACCCTAACAAACGGGCCACGGACCGCGTGCGATCTGTCCTTCCTCTTTCTTGTCCTATCCTCTTCCCTTACACACACACACACACACACACACACACACACTTACACTAACAAGCGCTACACTACCACAAATTCCGGAAGACCGGTCGGGAGATTAGAGCTTGTCCCGGCTGGGGCGGTGCCCCGCTGGTGGGAGAGTCTTGGTTAGAGGGAAACCCCACTAGCCGACGGTAGGCCGATGCCGAATCTCGCCATCCATCGAGGGGAAGATCATGGCCATTTCCCGAGAAAAAAACATGTACTACACTTAAGGGACTAATGACGCGCCAGAAATCACCAACCAACCAACTTATCTAATTCTCCGCTCTTCGCCTACCATGATAAGCAGTCCAAAAGGTCTCAATGTAATTGCAGCCACCGCCAAATAGAGAATCGGCGATGTGCCGCCGTGATTTCGCCGAGTCGCGCGACGGAGGGGGCGTGGCGTGCGGGGCGGCGCGCGGGTGCACTGCAGGGGGCGCGCGTGGAATGCGGAAGGGGCGGGGCGGCACGCGGCGCCCTTTCAAGGGCGCGTTGGGCCCTTTGTGCGACCCCATTCCTTCCACGGTCGCCCTGGCGGGTGCTTGCGACCCAATTTCATTCGAAGGGGTTTCTATGCGTTGGCTATGCGAATCGCTATGAATGGACTCCAGATATAGACGATGTTCTCTTTTGACTTTACAATCCATTACTTTGCTTGACTGAACGCGGAATCGGCTGTGCTCATTAGTCCTGTTGGGGTAGAGAATGTTTCTCTCTCGCTAGATGATGAGATTTGCGCGGATTTTCACGACGGCGTGTGGGAGTTTTCCCAGATATCTCTGCCTCATTTGGTATCTCAGCAGAGCACCGCTCCAGCCGTGACAAGCTCTAAGCTCCCGACACCTGTGGTTGTGTAGTGCATGTTACTGCAGGTATGTTTGGAAGTAAGGAGTGAGAATCGGATAAAGAAGATGAAGGAAAGATCGCGCGCTGATCGTGGCCCGTTTGTTAGGGTACTCCTCCGGCTTTCACATGGAATTGATTGCAGAAACAACGACCAGCTATCGATCAGAACAGTCGGTCACTGGACTTCTCCAGGCCTCTAAATTCGACCTAGCTGACAAGCTGATGTCGAGAATCCTCGGGAGGAACCGTACGACATCCCGGTCAGAGGCACTGCGGAGACACCAATTGATTCCCTAGGCCACCTAAGCCGCATTCAGAGTCGTCTGTGACTCTCATACCTCCGCGGGTCTCCCAGTTTATAAGGTCTTCCACCTCTGAGGCGGGTCCACCCTCAAGATCAACTAGCTGATCTCTCTGCCGTCGGCTGTCAAACTCCTCAGGCCCGCCCCGCCCCGCCCTAAGGTCTTCCACCTCTGAGGCGGGTCCACCACCCAGACAGCCCGCCCTCCCTGTCCCGCCCTCCCGTCCGCCCTCCCGTCCGTCCCGCCCCCCGTCCCGCCCTCCCGTCCCGCCCTCCTGTCCGCCCCGGCCCGCAGTAGACTGCCCCAATATTACACTTAAACCTTCAGTAATAGATGTTGATGAATCTCGATTGGTATGGATATCATATTGAAACGAATATCGATTTTAAAGTTTGAGGGAGTTAGTCAAGTGGTGCTAAAGCTGGTAAAGTGCAGTGGTGCAAAAGCGATAAGAGTTTTATTGGAATATAATATTAAATAGTTTCACTGAAACCTCCACTTATGAGGATTAAAATTTAATTTTATTAAAAAATACTTTTTATTTCTGTTAATTTATATGAACGTTTTATTACTGGGTTGATTCAAACAACAATTTTTGTCTTTGAAAAGTAGTATTTTATTGGAATGATTACCACGCTACAGATTTAATAAAAGAGTTTAGATGCGACCCTAGTGCGACAACAGAGCTTCTTTAAGAATTTAAAATAATGTGCTAATCAAATATTATTGTCAAAGATAGATAAAAATACTAATTTTGATATATTTTCACGTATCTTTATGATTTGTTTTCGAAAGTTTTAGAGGAACAATTTTTGTATTTCTAGTGTTTTTAATTGGTGTAAAAGATTTTATTTTAAAAATAAAAATATCTTCTTATGCTTTTCGTGCAAGAAAATGTGTCTGTTTGTATTACGTTTCATTTAACAGTATTTTGAAGCCCTCTCCCCCACCCTTCTCCTTCTACCTCACACTGGTCTCAGCCCATTGTTATTTCCATTTGGTTTATTTTAATCTTAATGTAACTGCCTTGCTGGACATGGTTATGCACTGGCTGATGTACATATTTTTTATACAGTTAGTTTAATGCTTTAATTATATTTTGTTTTTCAAAATGGTGAGAATTCATGTTATTTTATATGGAGTGCTTGTGTTTCATTGTAATTGTATCATTTTAGTTTAACGTTGGTAACTTATTTATTTTCTTTTAAATAAATTTCTCTTACATTCATTGTATCCTCAAGATGGAAAAAAGCATGTCCTGGAAACGTCTCTCAACAAACTATATTCAAATAACACTTCAAAGTTTATAATAATATGATTTAGTGTTTTTATTTCAATTTTTTTTATAAACTAGTATCTGTCAAAAATTTCTGTGGCCAAACGCATCTAATATGATTGAGTAGTAAGAGTGGCAAATTTATGTTTTTATGTTAAAAAAATTAAAATAATTCTATGAAAGAACAACAAATTCAATTCATCTGTCTTTGAGAAAAATCATCTGTAGATTCTGTAATCTGTGCGTACTACCAGTTATCTTAGAGACCTTTATAAATTAACAATTCTTTAATGAAGATTCCAACAAAATCGTTTTCCGCGAAGGTTTCAACATTCAATTATTCTCAGTACAATTGGCATTGTGTTCAAAATTGTTGACACAGACAGGTACTCTGAATGTAAAAGAGACTCGCTTTCGGGATTGATGAATCTGATTTGATTAACTGGGGGATGATGTGAGCACATTACTATGCATGACGGGGGAGTGGTGATGTGCGACGCATTTTTAGCGTGGAGTTCGGTGTGATGCCGAAATAATGGAAGTGCGCAAAATACGATAACATAGCGACGTACGTATTGAAAGTGTGTTCATTGGCAGAGTACGTGTGCAGTCTTTTTTGTGTTCTGTATATCGGACACATGTTGCGTTGACACATATAGTTATGCATTGTATTTGTTAGTATATCACGAAAGATAATTTAGATGAACTACTTTATCAATATTGTGTTAATTTACAATCCTCATTTACTGACTGAAAAGCTTTTTCATCTAATGCCTACGCAGATATATTTTTTGAAAGAATGATGCCAGAACTGCCCATTAGTGTAGAATTAGTGTAATAAGTATAGCGTGTAGCTTCTATTTCACCATAAATGGCAAATTATTTTCGTTATCACAATAAATATGTCCTTTATTTACGTAATTCAAAATGAATAGCGATGAAACATTTTCTCTTGATACGCGTTACTGTGTTTGTTGGTCAATGATCTTTTGTTCTACCTTTGAAGTGTGTGTGAGATGTCATATCAATTCCCGTCGATGGCTTTATCATTAATTAATCTTTTGAATTGAACCGCTAGGTGAATGGGTCTCGTCATTGTGTGACGCAGAGATTATGAAATCAATATTCATTATAAGTGTATCACAAAGAGATGCCAGTGCTTATTGAAGATATACCTTTGTAATTTGAATTTAACGGTCGCGTATCAAAGAGCGTCAACAATGTGTGTTTCCTTAATTTCTGTTTAGTTAAAAAGCTATTGTCTTATCGTTTAGGTCTTTTATTACTAGAACTTTTCTGATCGCTTACTGAAGATATACCTTTTTAATTTGAATTTAACGGTCGCGTATCAAATGAGCGCATTTAATGAGCATTAGGAAGTAAGTAATAATAAATCATTTAGTTCATGATTTAGTATTATTATTATTATTCAATGAATAATAATCAAGAATACAGACATTTAAAAATTTGGAGGAAAAAGGAAAGAGGAAAAAGGAAAGAAAAAAGGAAAGAGTTCGTGCTTTCCGTTAGATGCAGATAGTAAAGAAAAAAATGTCAACATTTAGTCTGTGTGACTTCTATTAAATGTTGAGCATTTATCACATACACTAATGATCGCGAGTCTACTGAGTCGGCTGTAGGTATCTTTCCAAGCTGTTTTCCATCATATGCTTTGTATAAGGCACAGAGTCTAACCTTCCTTGCTCCAAATGACTCCCATACTAGTGTCTTCCTATTTCCCGTAAGGCATGTTTACATGCTCGTCACTATTCTGTAGGCAAGAACCACCAGGTTTTTCCTACCCCGAAATACATATGATTTTCCCAACTGAGTTGCCAGAGTAACACGATACCTTGCGTCGGACTTCACGAAACCGAAGTACATTGATAACGGTCAGGCCATCACCTCGCACCGGGAGCGGTAGCTCAGTGCATCAACTGATGTCATTGCAGCGTCTCTGACCGGGAGGTCCTAGGTTCGAGTTCTGACGGCGGCCGGATTTTCGTCACTGGGACGGCGCTTTTCAGCAAGGTCGAATTCAGTCGCTGTCTGGAAGAGAATTCTAGAGGCCGGCTGCTCTTATCGGTAGTTTCCCGTGGTTTCTCCGATCAACACCAGACGAATGCCGGAGCAGTACCCTAACAAACGGGCCACGGACCGCGCGCGATCTTTCCTTCGTCTTCCCTGTCCTATCCTCTCCCCTTTCACACACACTTACACTAACATGCACTACACTACCACATATTCCGTGAGACCGGTCGGGAGCTTAGAGCTTGTCTCGGCTTGGGCGGTGCCCCCCTGGTGGGAGAGTCCTGGTTAGGGGGAAACCCCACTAGCCGACGATAGGTCGGCGCCGGATCTCGCCATCCAGCGGAGGAAGATCACCGCCATCTCCCGAGAAAAAAACATGCGCTACACCAACGGGACTAATGACCAAAGCAGTTGACGCGCCCGGAAACACGAAAATTCAATCAATCAATCAAGCCATCACCTCGCTATGTTGGTACGCGCGGCACATATGTAAGCCCCCGGGTTGCGTAGGATGGGATTTCTGCTGTATGCACATTGCTTGTTTGTGTTGCGGCGCCGAGCGATGTAGGTACAATGAGCCTTAGGGATCCGTTCTATTATGCTTGCTATTACACTGTAGTTGTAATTATTTAACAATAAGGCGTCTTACCGGTTGAGAGAGCTCTGCGGCAGCGTTGTCGTGGTGACTCTGTCCGGGAGGTCCTCGGGTTCGAGTCCCGACGGTGGCGGATTTTCGGCAATAGCTACTGTTACGAATCTACTGAATGTTTAATGTTCCTGCAGCAGTGTATGCACACGTCAATCGCTGTCGTTTGAGCGTCAATAAATTCTGCTGCTGTTTGTTGCCTTCTCTCCTGAAATAATTTAAGTAAGATCACTTTAAGTTCAAGCCCAAGTAAATATATTGTTCATAGGTTCTTGCAACCAGAAACAATAAGCAAATATTCTCCGCTTCCGCGGATATCTTGTTCCTTACTAAAGAAAACATCGATTAATTTTCTATAAGTACCTTCCTCAATGTTTTACCAAATCTTTAATATCCTGAAGTCGTTACTAATTGAGGTTAAAAACCAAAATGTCACATTAATATTTTCGGCCCAAATTTAGGCGATCATTCTCTAGCGAACCCTCTGCAGTCTTTCCTTCAACGAAACTCGAACCATGGTAACCTGCACTACATCCATCAATTATTTCTTTTCTCGAATTCACACAATTCGAACACATTTATATTTTCATTTCGTAACAGCTACATAGATAAGTTGAGTTCAGCCGCTGTCTCAAGAAGAATTCTAGTGGCCACTTGCTCTCATTAGTAGTTTTCCATTATATCTTCGATAAACTTCAGGCAAATGCCATATAAGTATCCTAGCCAACTGACCACGGAACGTTCATATTTCCTCCTTGTTATTTCCTCTTTTCTTACGCCCCCCCACCTAAATGGACTACCCCTCCCCCACTTAAACGGACTACAACCCCACGCGTGCACCGGGAGCGGTAGCTCAGTGCATCAACTGATGTCACTGCAGCGCCTCTGACCGGGAGGTCCTAGGTTCGAGTCCTGTCGGCGGCAGGATTTTCCACACTAGCTTTTCAGCTAGGTCGAATTCAGTCGCTGTCTGGAGGAGAATTCTAGCGGCCGGCTGCTCTGATCGGTAGTTTTCCGTGGTTTCTCCAATCAACATTCCGGCGAATGCCGGAGCAGTACCGTACCAAACGGGCCACGGACCGCGCGTGCTCTGTCCTTACTCTTCCTTGTCCTATCCTCTCCTCTTACACACATACTTACACTAACACGCACTAAACACGAATCAATCAATCAATCAATCAAACCCAAGTGTGCCGGGAGTCCAGTCAGGATCTTAGAGCTTCTCCGGGCTCAGTCGGTGTCTGTTCTGCCGGGGGAAAAACGTGGAGGGGAAATCCCGCGTAACCTGACGTAAAAATCGCCGCCAGATCTCAGCAGCCAGCAGGCGAAGATCACCGCCGCCTCCCGACGCGAAACTTTCACTGTTCTCAGGGGACCAATGTCCATAGAAATCGACAAATCGCTCACTCAATCAGTATGACATAAAGAGGCGGATCGCAAACCGCGGTCCTGATCCGTTGACGCGCGTGTCATGGAGGGAGCAAGGGCGTGTGGGAAGGGGAAGGGCGAGCCGAGCGGAGCCGAACGGAGCCGAAGGCGCCCGAAGCGACTCGCGTCCTCTCGGCCGCGCGCGCGATTCGCGACCGCCCACGCGCCTAACGCGCTAACTCGCCCCGACGCCGCCAGGGGCGCACCAACCAACGACGCGCGCAACGACGTTAAGACGATGGCGGTGGCGGCGGAAGAGGACGGGGGAGACGGAGGGTTTCGTTGCAAAGGAGGTTGATGTGTCGCAGTGGTGAAAAGGCGGCGAAGAGGGAGTCGGAGGCCGCTGATAGAGGTGACATTGAAACTGTGGTCATCAGCGAGTGATTGATTAGTGATGAATAGCGCGTCAACTACTAAGGTCATTCGTCTCGTAAGTGTAGTTCATGTTTTTATCGAGTGAGATGGCGATGATCTTCTCCGGCGGAACGGTCTCCCGCAGGAGGAGCAGTGTAGTGCATCTAAGTGCGAGTGCGAGTTAAGTGTGAGGAGAGGACTAGGAAGAGGAAGGACAGATCGCGCGCGATCCGTGGCCCGTTTTTTAGGTACTGCTCCGGCATTCACGTCTTGATTGGAGAAAGCACGCAAAATTATCAGAACAGCCGGCCACTAGAATTCTGCTCCAGACAATGACTGAACTTGACATAGCTAGTATCGAAAATCCTGCCTTCGTCGGGACTCGAACGAAGGGCCTCCCGGTCAGAGGCATTGCAGTGACGTGAATTGATACCCTGAGCCTCCTAAGCCGACGGTCACGGTGGAGGTGATTAATGTGTTGAGAAAATAATTAGAGCCAGGATATGTGCGTATGTGATGTGAAGTGGTGGCGGTTACTGTAATGGCAAAAGGGGGAAGAAGCGGAGGATACGTTTTTCTAAGAAGTTGATTCGTGGCAGTAAATTTCTATTCACACGATATTGTGGCGTCATACGGGTGTAATCAGTACACAGACGAGAGTGGGTTGTAATAACAGCAGGTTTATTCACAACTTAGACCGTAGTCAAAAAATAACCAATGCACTGTGTACAATTAACTAACTAAATAGACCACACTGCTAGGAGAGATATTTACAACGGCTACCACACCGCAACATACTACCTAATGTTTCGCCGTGCGTAGTACCGCCTGCCCTGAGACAGACTACATGTCTCACTAGTCACGACAATAACTGCCGGCTCCTTGCGCCGCCTGCACGTTCGCACCTCTCACGAACGACCTACGCTGCCGCTGCCGCTGCCAGGATCTCAAAGAAGAACGAGCTATTGTTCTCATGGCCCTTAAATAGACCTCGTGATGCTGCGCGCCGCCTCCATTGCCTCCGCCCTAGCGATGCGCACACCCTGTCAGAAAAACCCCGTGCGTCATCGCTTCTGCCTTTGTCTACGCATCCGGTGCACACCACGCCGCGTGCCCATGCTGGGTTTTAGCGACACGACGCTACAATATCAACATAGTCCCTTCCGTATGCCTTTCCGAGTTGGCTGCGAGACTCCGGCCTCCAGAATTTACATAAAACAGGTTTGGGTCTGCGCAACGCACTCTTTTCAGCATATTTTACAAAATTCTTCTTCCACACACAAAGACTTCTCTTACTTGAACAATCACCTTACTTTGCAAGCGATCTGTGACTGATTCCAACACTGGTCTACGAAGGTAGAAATGAATCATTTTATCCATTCATTGCCATTCATCACAGGTGCAGAGAGAAGTATCAACACCTCCTGGATATTAGTTATTTGACCGCTCACCTAATAGCTGTACTTGGGTCTTGAATCTTAGTTGCCCCTCTCAAATGGGTTGACGCAGCCTGCCCCTCCCAGTTCCAAAGCGCGGTGTAATACAGGAGTGTGCGGCAAATTGCCTATTCGACTTTTTCAGGGGCAACGTTCTTTTTAATGTCCTGTATTTCATGATTAATGCATGAGGAAAGCTGTAAATATGTATGCAAAAATGCTCTTTGAAGAATTCGGAATAGCCTTGTGAATATTCATGAATTAGTTGTTAAGGCAGCATATTTTTGAGTTTCTAAATGTGTAATGAAAGTCATTTCACGTTATTTAATGGTGAATTATCTGTGAAATGTTTCTTTGTTTATATTGAGGGAATTGTGGTCTAAGCAGATATATAGTGCAATAAGCAAATGGGACACAACCTATATTTCTGTTTGAGATATGAATATGATATTGTATGAAAAAAAAACAAGTTGAACTAAATTTAGATAATAACAGACATACTGATAACCAAAGGTAAAAAATAAAGTTTAATTAATAAAACACAGTTAACTCACAGAAAGAACGCCTAGAGTAATTTTCACCCCTGGCTGTATTATCATACGTACAGTTTTATTTTAGATTTTTTACACTCCTGTTTTTCTGTATCTTTCTCTCTATTATTTATCTGGAAATTTCATACCTCGTCAAATAATGTCTGTCTGTCACATGTTAGAATTTTATTTTATCTCACCAGTGATCATAGGACCTCAAAGACACTGTACGCCCTGTTTCATTACCAGCGCAGTGACAGGCAAATTTGTGTAGCATATCGCCCATGCAGACCTTGAGATCATTTCATGTTACTCAACTTAAGAAGGCGGGATAATTTCTCAGGAGGATGAACACATAAAGACGAGTGGGAATAAACGATGTGAACCAGAAAATATTCTTATTACTCGTGACTAATTTATCACGAAATTTGATACAAAAAATAACTCACTATTTGAAAGTTGACTACGAGCAAAAACCAGAAGTTCATATGCTAATAACACAAAACCAGTTGTAAAATTCGCCGCCGGAATTTTTGATGGCAAAAAGTGCTACAAACCAGAAGGTCAACAAATTAGTAGGGAAATCACATTTATTCGTACTACAAACTTTCTAGAGACTACGTTAACAATTATTATATTGATAGATACATGCCAATAGGTTGTCAAATCAACCTCGTTATTCTCAAAGAGTTCCAAATATGTCGTTATATATTTCAATTGCTTTCAATTCATAGTATTAACTTGGAATATTTAGTTTATTTACCAAATTGTGTTATTTAATGTTAGAATATCTGAAGAATACAAAGAATCCTTACTTTAACTCGATTGTTAAGTTTGCAAGTAAAGCGCGACTTTTCTCAGGTTAAAATTATAGAAAAAATATTGTTTTAAGGAATACTTAACACCAGACTGTCAACGATTTCATCAAACATTGTATAAATGTTGCTGTAGGACACGTTTCTAGAAATATAATCAACTGCATTGCATTATAGAAACAAATACAATAAAATTCTGCCACTATTAGCTATTTACCTTTGTTCTACTTCTTTCAATTACATGTGTTAACAGGGAAACTAACATGTTCTACATGTCTTATATTACGAGACGTGTCAAGCGCCAAGCGAAAATTGGCAAGTGCAGTTTCCATTAGCAGATTGGCGGTGCGTTACGCATGGTCTGACGTCTATCACGAAGCGCAATGTGGAAGGAGCTCCCATCTGGCTTTTTGCCTCAATTTTCCTACGTCGGCTGTCGGTTGATCACGTGTCAGTGGTGTGTCACCTGACAGAGCCCATTATAACAAAATCTTTCAAACGTCTTCTGTGTCAAGGCAGTGTGTTTACTGTGGAAATAAATAAAAGTAATAGCATATTAATAAAAAGTTCCATGAATCAATGATCAATCGTATTCAAAATAAAAATTATGGAAGTTGGTTTATTACAACACTAAATCTTGATATCACTTCGTACAACGTTTCAGAGATCTGTACGTCTCCATTTTCAGGTATATTTATTTTGACAAAATAACATCAATATTAAAAATGAATCAATCGTTATAAATGAAGTCAAATAGAATACCAATGTAATAGACAAATTTTTTTAGACATGAATGCATCAAAATGTCTAAAGGTTTTACTCCACATTTATTTGTGAAGTGCACATCAACTTCCTACTTTTAACAAGTTTAGTTTCATCAGTGAACATAATAAAACAAATGAATGGATATGAAAGGTAATTGGAACAGGGGTGGAGTCAATAATGGAAGAGATTTTTATTTGAATTGGAAGTCGAAAATTGATTCATTTGAAATATTATTTAATTTCGCAATAAATTATCATTTGCGTTGGTGACGTTGTTGCATTCACGATTTTGTTAAATTTTATATGCAATGTTTCTTAAATTATTCTTTGGAATCTCCTGGTTTCATGATAAAAATTTTGATATTTTCAAAATCCAATTTATAACCCATTTCTATTCTGTAGGTCGTTATTGAGTTCTGCCTGTGCGATGGCTCCCTAATGTTCCTTTCACTTTTTTTATTCCAGTTTAGAAAGAAAGGTTTTACCAATTTTCTAAAAAAATACTCCAAATTTTGTCTTTAAACTTTTCCAACGGATTGTCGTAATGGCACTGTGTAATATGCCGTAAATTTCATTTTAGTGTATTCTTTTGTTTTTTCAAAAATTACACAAATGTAATTTTTTAAATATGTGTCACACCGTTAATATGCAGATTTCCATCGATTTGTGTACATTATTACATTTGTGAGAGGAAGTGCTTAAAATTACTTAAAAACGATTTTTTTCAAAATCTCAATAGATTCCTGTGAAAAAAGCTTCACATTTCACATTTACGGTAATACTTAATCGCCATTTTCTTAAAAACGGCTTCAAATTTTTCAATGAAAATTTCTATTGATAATAAGAGGATTTACTCGTCTTTAATATTCTTGAAATAATATTTCGGTCGCACTATTAGGAAAGCAGAAAGTTGAGGAAATGTGGGAAAAAAATGCACTTCGTTGACGATAGATGGCAGCGGGCCAGAGAATAGAGCAAGACCTTAAAGCCACACCACACCCAGGAAATTAGAAGAAAATTGTTACGAGAAAGTCTGTGCCATTCTGTAGCACCTCTAGTTTAATATTCGCATCAATGTTTGACCATAGGAAGGTAACTGTTCTTCTGGAGTAGTTTTATAAAATTTTAATTTTTGGTTTATTTTAGATTCCGATGCCTATTGGCAATGCAAGAAGGGTTGAACTTAAGCTCCAGGGCCAGAAAGGGCTAAAATTCTGGCAATATAGGTTTTTGAATTTCTTTATTTGATGCCGTAGACTTTATTCTCTCACAGAGAATTCTTCCCTGCCTGTGAGTAAGCCATCTGTTTCCTTTCGAGGACCAACGTGGCTGTAGATGACGACGACTCTTCGTAGCGCTGGCGGATTCCCAAGTTCGAAGGACCAAAACAATAACAGCGCATTCACTCTTCTCTTCGCATTCCAGAATACAAAAGACTCCGTAATATAGTTTCTAAAAAGAAAGGTCGCTCGTGAAACATATTCGTTGTCATCATACCAAAATTTAGCGTGTCCCTAGCAATAATTTGTAGTAGTGAATCTGAAAAGTAAACATTGATGGACAGTGTATAAAAAGGAAATAAATTTAGTGGTCACATGGTATCAAAAGATAGTGTAACTGTTGATGCAAAATTTTGGAGTTGTAATAAAATACTTAACCAATTTCATTATAATGACATTTCTACTAATGTATTTCAAAGGGTATTTTCCAATACTTGCATGCCTTGCACCCCGAATTTCGTCAGAGTAAACTCCTTTTGGCATGCATATTTTACGAAAAATAAATGCCTTTTTGTACGCACATTGTAGGTTAAATTAGTAAATACCTTAATGTTCGGGTTCTACATATTTCGTTACTTGTAGAAGGAATATTTTTACTAAGTTCTACAGAATATGTTTTAAACTCTATTTTACTCTTCACATAACATGTAAATGTTTTGCTTTATTATTCGAGATATGTGGTTGTGGCCCTCAACAACTTTTCTTCTAAGCCTATGAACATAGTCTGTACCCTGCGTACTCTGTTCTATATCTCACCTTTGTAATTTACACTTTACATCCTTGCACAAAAACATAATGAAAATCTGTACAAGGAAAAACCTCTTAAAGAGGAATAAATCATGGTGAACAAATAAACGTGTGAATTACATCAAGCGTTAAGTAGATCATTCTGCGGCTTGCGATACTGGATTTTATTTGAAGCGTCGTTTTAGTGCCTGGGGAACTATTTGTCGACACTTAGTTCCCCGAGCCATCGATTAAATGTTAATTTATAGATAACGCAATTTGCTCCGTCGTCGGCTCGTTTGGCGCAGTCTGTACGGGATTGAGTCAACAGTAACAAGATTCTCGCGCTCCAAACACGCTTCAACTGTTTAAATAATTCAATCCACTAAGCGCCGACGCTTGGTTAACTATTTCGCGAGCAATTTTGCAAACTCGACACTTGATCGAACTCGGAGCAACCGCCATTCTACGCGCTTACTCGTGCGAGGTGTGGAATTTATTCCTTTATGAGATCGATGCCAGTGCGTGGTAACTTCGGAAAGATAGGTAAAAAATATTTTATGTTATAATATTCCGCGTTAAAACGCAGAATTTGTCTCATTCCACATCATTTAAGCTTCTTAAAATCTTTATAGGAATATAGAATAGATTATTTCGCAGTGCCATACCGGGAGCGGTAGCTCAGTGTATTAACTGATGTGACTGCAGCGCCTCTGACCGGGAGGTCCTACGTTCGAGTCCTGACGGCGCAGGGTTTTCGACACTAGCTTTTCAGCAAGGTCGAATTCAGTCGCAGTCTGGAGGAGAATTCTAGCGGCCGGCTGCTCTGATCGGTAGTTTTCCGTGGTTTCTCCGATCAACCCCAGGCGAATGCCGGAGCAATACCCTATCAAACGGGCCACGGACCGCGCGCGATCTGTCCTTCCCATTCCTTGTTCTATCCTCTCCCCTTATGCACACATTTACACTAACGTGTACTACACTACCACATATCCCGGGAGACCGGTCGGGAGCTTAGAGATTGTCCCGGCTGGGGCGGTGTCCCGCAGGTGGGAGAGTCCTGGTTAGGGGGAAACCCCACTAGCCGACGGCAGGTCAGCGCCGGATCTCGCCATCCAGCGGGGGAAGATCACTACCATCTCTCGAGAAAAAAAGCATGCACTACACTAACGGGAGTAATGACCAGAGCAGTTGACGCGCCCGGAAACACGAATCAATCAATCAATCAATCGCAGTGTCATCCTGATATTGTCTTTTTTTAACTGGAAGGAATCTCTTAAGTTGCGAAAAAGCTAATACAACTAATACAACTATCGCCCAAAAATCTAGCTTGTGCTGTTGCAGGATTGGAGCGCTGAAAAGTAACCTCTAGTCCTGCATCGAATAAATTTAAGCCAAAAAATGTTCAAAGATAATATATAGAACAAAACTGACGCACATACAACGCACATTGCGTGCATCGCCGCAACACACTTTATCATCAACTATAGCTCAAAAACGACGCGCCCAATTTATTAAGACCTATTTTTAAAAAAGTATATTACATTTTTGGAGATGTAGCTCCTCCTGGTATCCCCGCGCTGTAGCATGGTTGGTCAAAAACGAGCAGAAACTTCATATCTACGGAAAATCATACCCTTTTAATTGCTAATATTTTTGATTTTATTAAGTCCCTTCTGAGCTATTGTAAACATTTTACTTTTACTAAGACATAACATTATAATTTTGTTTTGTGCATGGAATCAGTGTTTTACGAGTGTACCAAATTACCAGCCAATATCGGACTTTCTGCCTCCCCCCCTTGTGCGTGCACACCACCCAATTTGAAACCCTAGTACACTCATTATCCTCTTGTCTCGCGAGGGTCCCCTATAAATTGTCTGGCATCATGGACATCGCTCGGTTCACTATCTGAATCCTATTCATTTATTCTGTCCATGTTACCAACCACATCATTTCACTTCATGTTTCCTACCCTAAGTATTCCTTTCACAAACAAGAGAAGATAAAAACACACAAGAAAACCACTATCTTTAATACCTAGCACCATTATTAACTATTATTACTTGTACCCACTCTCCAAGATTATTTAGTTCTTTCATTTTAATTTATACCCAACTTTCGGAGTCAGCGACTAAATAGGAAATATTGAAGATTGAAAATTACATGCAAGACATATCAAATGAGAGATGTCAAAATCATAAAACACCAATCAATTGATAGAATTATAAAAAACACTACGCAATTCTTAAATATTATATATACTGTTATGTTCAGAATAATTGCACGCTTTACATACACAAACATTTATTGTAATTAACTGCCGATAGTACAAAGGTTACAATTCCAAAGTCCAAAGAGCGTACCGAGTCACAAACCAAAATCAAGAAACCAAAAGTCCGGGAGATGTACCAAGAACAAGCTATGTCGAAACCAGAAATCACACTGCACCTCGTCGAATCCAACAGGGCGCACGGTCACTAACGCTCTCCTCACAACTCAATTGCCAAAACTGTCGTCTTCTCGGCTGGCGGCGCTCGCTCTTAAAGCGGGCGGCGCTGGAGACTCGCTGCTGCGAAGCTGGCTCTCCGACCAGCTCGCTTTTCGGGATTGGGCGGCGTCTTGCCGCTCCGCCGCCTCCGCTGCCTTCTCTGACCGCCGCTGAGCGCTGCTTCTTAGGCGCGCTCTTTAAAAGTGTTTCACAGCCGCGACATATACAAACAACACAAAATTACTTTATTTAATTTTATTACTAAAACAATATTCATTTCTGACCTAAACTCAATATGATACATCCCACAGATTTTTACAAAAAACAACAACAATAACAACGACATCAAATCCGTAGCCATGCGTAATGGCTTTGCGAGAAGTCCGCCTTCCTCTTACATGCGTCGGTCCGGGGTGCAGCCTGTAAAACGTTATTATTTTTAAACAACAACAACAATAACAACGACATCAAATCCGTAGCCATGCGTAATGGCTTTGCGAGAGTCCGCCTTCCTCTTACATGCGTCGGTCCGGTGTGCAACCTGTAAAACGTTATTATTTTTAAACAACAACAACAATAACAACGACATCAAATCCGTAGCCATGCGTAATGGCTTTGCGAGAAGTCCGCCTTCCTCTTACATGCGTCGGTCCGGGGTGCAACCTGTAAAACGTTATTATTTTTAAACAACAACAACAATAACAACGACATCAAATCCGTAGCCATGCGTAATGGCTTTGCGAGAAGTCCGCCTTCCTCTTACATGCGTCGGTCCGGGGTGCAACCTGTAAAACGTTATTATTTTTAAACAACAACAACAATAACAACGACATCAAATCCGTAGCCATGCGTAATGGCTTCGAGAAGTCCGCCTTCCTCTTACATGCGTCGGTCCGGGGTGCAACCTGTAAAACGTTATTATTTTTAAACAACAACAACAATAACAACGACATCAAATCCGTAGCCATGCGTAATCGCTTTGCGAGAAGTCCGCCTTCCTCTTACATGCGTCGGTCCGGGGTGCAGTCTGTAAAACGTTATTATTTTTAAACGTTCTGATTAATCCTATGCAATATTGTTCGTTTTGAATGCATATTTTAGGTACTAAACCAAATGTTTTGAGAGTTGAATGATTCACAATATACTGATAAAATTTTAGTTCATGAAATTAAACATTCGCTTGATTCTTTTGCAGATGCCGTTGCCTTCCTGTCTGGTTCCAGTGGGGGCTACGAACACCATTTGATCTCCAGCCAAAATCAGGTCAGTGCAGTGAATGATTGACTTGGCTTAGTCTCGTATCATACAGTACTGACTTAAGTTCCGCTTAAAGTTGTTAAGAAGCGGTCGGCATGTTACATGATCTTCTTGATAGTGCTAGGTTTCTTTTATACCAGTAAATGTTTACAAACATATTCTCTTGGTTGATATGTGTGAGAGAACGTCGCCAAATCGCGTGTCCCACCACGAGGCAGATGATAGATGTGATACTGAATTACTTGAAAAAATAACATAGTGTACATTTTTCTTCTATTTCATCTCGATACTGTGAGCTTCACTGTTTATGCTTCTAGTTCTGGGCGCTCTTTTTTATCTTTCTATGCTCGTGATACCGCTGTGTTGATTGAGGTGGTCGTTTGTTTTAGCTGGCGCAAGCCTTTAATTGTTTCCGTTACTGGTCTCAATACTATCATCCCCTCTATTTTCACGCTTTTTCCTTTCATTAGGATTAAATTTGATCAAATACACCCATTGCTGCACGTTCTTTCGCATTTACTTTTTTAATTTTTGTGCCGGCCTCTCTTCAGTACTTTTTTTATTTTCCATTCACTTAAGTTTACTTATTCTCGTTCAAATTGCGCGATTATTTTCCATCATTGTCTTGTGGACTTTATTTTGTTTGGTTTTGGTTTCGAAACTAAAGAGAAAGTGTGACCTTCCTCTGTGATACCAGGAAGAAGCTACAGAGGCAATATTATTGGATTTTAGAGAATGAATTTAAGGTGAATACGCAGAACACATGTATGAGGATGAAGAAATACGTGCATAAGGAGTCATGATTGTTTAGATGGGATCAGTAGTGGAGTGAATATCCGTCAGAGAATTGGTGAAAACATCGATGTCTTGCGCCGAACTCAAACCTGCAGTCTTCGCCTCCGCGAGCGCGCATGATGTTCACTGCGGCTCATACAAGCGAATTTGCCGCAGAGTTTAGAGTTCATGAGAATATTCCGTACTAAAAAACGAGAAAAGGACAGTCGGTTTTTAAAGGTGTTGGTGTATTCATAAAGTATATTAATTTTCTTCTCTTTCTGGGCATGTAAACTACCACGGTCATTGGCTCCGGGGTTGCAATGCATGTTAGAGACTGTAGGTAGCGGTGTTCCTCTCCCACTGGGTCGCGAGGTCGCGGGTGTCCTTCTCCAGGTATCTCCGCCAGCGGGGAGCTGCCCCGTCCGGGACAAGCCCTAAGCTTCGGTCTAGTCTCCCATTATAAGTGGTACTGTAGTGATTGTGAGTGTATGTCTAAAAGGAGAGGATGGACCAGAGATGAAGAAAGAAAGATAGCTTTCGGTGTGTAGTCCGTTTCTCAAAATACTGCTCCGGCATTCGCCTGGTATTGATGAAAGAGACCACGGAAAACTATCGATCAAACTACCCAGTCGCCAGAAAAGTAATGAGTAGAATTGACTTAATTACTAGAATTTGACCTATATCAAAAATCCTAATATCAAAACCTATTATCTATAATCTGCCACCGTCGGGGTTCAAACCCTTGGACCTCTCTGTCAGATTCACTGCAGAGACAACGGTAATGCTGTCTCTCAGCTAACTCAACTTGTAACTATGTTTTGTATTTAACTAAGCGATTATATTTTTACTGAATATTGATAAAATGAATCACATTCATTCAGTGTGATAAAAATGCGATATGGAGGAAAAATAGTTTGTTGGAAACGTTTAGGAGCATTGTTTAAATTCTCAGTACGCTACAAATCTTTCTTGACTTTTCATTTCTGGTGATTCACCAACCTGGAAATATGTTCTCTGCACCCATACTAAGAGTTGCACGAACAAGGTATAACTGTGTGGAATGCTGACCTCCGCTGACCTAGATTATTACCGCACTAATTAATGTGTTAAAACATTTTACGGACTGAAGACTGAAATGAGGCAAAACACGTTTTTAATAAAATGGAGGGGTAAAGGGGGGTATACAAATTGAAAGTCGTAGTTTTCGTTTGTCCCCCAAACATATTGCACCCAGAGTAAGTTCAAACTTTTGGGGGATTTTTTTCTTTTTCGCTTTATCTCATAGGTACTAAAGTGAAACTATTGTAATCATGCGGCAGAAATAAGCGATTTTTGTTACTCGTATTGTGAAACCCTGGTATCCAAAAAAGTGGATAAATATTGTTCCTATATGCAGTAAATTACTTTGTCACTCACACTTCTGTATACATTGTATAGTCAGAATCACCATTTTATGGGTTTTTCATATTGAAAAATTGGTTGATGGCAAAATTTCTGTCCATCTGTCTGTGAAAAATGTTAGTGGCTGAACCACAGGTAGGATTTCCAGTAAAATTTGTATCACATTTTTAAGGTTGAGTAATTGCATGTCTGCTGGATTTGGAGTATTGAGAATGACGTACTGACTCTGAATTGATTTCGAATCTCGGCGCTGAAAAAAAGGTTGCTGATTCAAAATTATTTTTGTAGGTTAATGTGTCACCACGATTGCGTAGTCATTAGAAAAATGCGAGAAAAATAAGTGATGTAGCACAGCTAGTTTTAAGTTCTCATTCCGCTGTAGTCTTCCTTGACGGTTCAGTCATGGTCTTTGAACAATCTCGAAATTTGTCCTCCTGCACCCTATCAACCACTGTCAAGTACTCTCTCGAAAGCTCACCTGCACTGACCTCGTGACCTGCCGCACCATCGCACAGTGATCAGTTTTGGCCACGTGGATGGACAAAATGGAAAGCGTCGTGCGCCCTGGAGAAAAAATCCGCCCAAATAGAGTCCCAACCAATAGAAAATGGAGAAAACAGCTTATCAATTAGCTCACGAAAGCGTTGGATTTGTTTGTTTTTCGACCAATCAAAGAAAGACTGCGAGAGGACGTATGCATCTAGGAATAAGAGTATAGTATACTTTTTCTAGGGCTACTATTTTGATGCTGTATTTGTGGATTTCATGACTGTTTGAGTCCGCAGGTTTTTTATTGTTTCTTGCTTGCGTATTCGTAATGCAAATATTTTTTCTTCCAGTGGCCTTTTTACAGATTCAGGGAGATGCAGATTTTGACTGTCCGGGCCGGGTACACACCATATCCCTCTTGGGGGCACATGTTAATCTTAGACACACTTGCGGGCTCCCCGGTCTGTGGTCAGCAGATTCACAAGGCGTCCTGCGACAACACACATACATGCATAAAGACTAGGGATAAGGACTCACGCCCCCGGTGGGACTCAAACCCGCGAGGAGCAAGCACACCGCTCTAACGACCTCGGCCATTCAGGTCGTCTAGGCTGTGTGCAGATATAATCTGTTCAATTTATTCCATCAGCATGTTTGCGTTCAAAAGCGAAAGTGAAGGAAAATATTAGGCGAATAACATTTAGAGGGACGGAAACAACCATGCACGTATTAAGCTCATACTTTTTACCCCAAGTATTGGTCAGTATCAATTGTCTTAATTCGGTCCCCCTGCGGAACCAAAACCGACCACTGCGCGCGCGGTCGTCGTCGTTTCCCGCGAAGGCGCCGCGGAGGTTCGCGGCGCGTCCGCCGCGCGCGCTGCCGCCGCTGCGGGATCGATGCGACGCGTCGCGCAGCATCCGAGGAATGCGATGCGAAGCGATGCGGGCGCACGAGGCAGCACGCGAGGGGAGGGCAGGAACATCAAAGCGCCCCCCCCCCGGGTGCTCGAGCGCGCCGCCGCCGATGCCTTGCGCCACGCGACGCCAGGGCCTCCTTGCAACGCTGCATCGGAATCGGGACGAAGCTGGAGGGTGCTTACTGTACGAGTCGCTAGTATATCCAGATGCAGGCTCGCCACCTGCCGCGCCTAAAAATTGGCTAATTTGTGAGAAATACGAAAACGCGGGAGGTAGGTAATTCGACTGTGACCACATGTGACAAATATCATGAAAGGTACATATCAGTAAGTAATACGTCTGTATTACTTGAGATAGCTGGTTCAAGTAAGTTTTCTTGACGTTTTCTTTACGCTTTTTATGAAGTTGCACCTGAAATTTTTTATCTGAAGTCTGGTCTGGAGTTAAAATGTTTACCAGAAGACGGTTCGATTCCCTATTTGCAGTAAGCAATTTTTTGTTGAATAATTAGTTTCCGCTCACGTTTGAAATAAGTTTGGTAGCAGTTCTTTTTTTAGTTCCTGTAAGAGGGTCATGCTGTAGAGTGCGCCACTGTAATAGACTCCACCGCGGTATATGGGACTTATAAGCCCCTCCGCCAAGTGGCGGGGCACTGCTGGTATATTTAACCCTGGAGCGACAAGGTGCGACGAAGACCTCCTTCGGTGACAGGATCTTCGACACTCGCTAGATAGCTAAATCGAATCCAACCGCTGTCTGGAGGAGAATTACTGCTGACAACTGCTCTGATGGGTAGTTTCCCGCCGTTTCTCTCAACAATACCAGGCGAATGCCGGAGCTGTACCCTAACAAACGAGCCACGCACCGCGCGTGATCTTTTCTTCCTTTTCCTTGTTCTATCCTCACCCCTTACCGTCGTGCACTTACATGCACTACACTACTGCACATGCTCGGAGATCGGACTGGAGCTTACAACTTGTGCCGGATGGGGCGGTGCCCCACTGGTGGGAGATATCTGGTTGAGGGAAAACCCCGTTAGCCGACGGTAGGTTCTCGCCGGATCTCACCATTCAGCGGGGGAAGATCACCACCTTCTTCCGTGATGAAACATGCACTACACTTACGGGACCAATGATCTTAACTGTTGCCGCGCCCGGAATCACTAATCAGTCAGTCAAGAGAATTCTGCAGCCCACCGTTTAAATTTCCATTTTATCGGTGTGCATGATGATTTTGATAAATTTATAACAAATAATATATGTATTATTATTTAAACAAAAACATTTTTGAACTTCTGTCTTTTTCTCTGAAAAAATATTGATTTTATTGCTTCAATATTTTTCTTTAATGAAATACGTTAGTACATTTTTATGTCAAAAAGGTAGATGTATCATCATACTATTAAATTATATTTTACTAAGACTTACAATACTACAAATATTTTCAAAATGTATTTCAATATGTTTAGTTTTTGAGTGACGGTTCTGTTTTACTCAGAAGATAACACGCTGTAGCATCTTAAATTACAATTAACAATTGTGATAAATTGCATCATATTTTGAAAAAAAAACGCACAATAATAAAAAAATGAATTTTTTAGGTTTCTAAAAAATTAACGTAAACCTCTTAAAAACAAACAACAAACTTGTTAAGCCGTCATGAGGTTCCTCTGAGACAAAGGTCGTGTGCGTCTCGCAAAATACGTGATCGCCTCTTTTCTGCGAGTTTGTCTCATTGTCTTCAAAAACTGTCAGGACGCAGAAAGGTTTCGTATTTTTCTTCGTCACTTAATTCTCTTGGGCCAGACGACTAAAAAACTATTTATCACTTTCTGCTTAAAATTGCTTGAAAAAACAATAAAACGACATTTAGTGTGCCACAACCTCCATACATCTCGTAGGTCCGGGGACATTTTAATACATTTACATCCTAACCACTCCACAGTTTTGAAGTAAACATTTATTTAAAAATGCTGTATCGTAGCAATAAAGTTACTATATTCAATGTGATTATTACGTATGAAATTGCTTCTTTCCATTTTTTCTATTACAGTCAACTTTCGAGTTGATTGCTGTCGAAAATTGAACATTTAAAAAAATTTCCTCGCAGTTTTTCGATTAACTTTGCCTTGTAGAATTTCAACTCTGTTTTCCAGCAATTTCTTCAGAATATAATTTACAGAAATTTAATTTTACCTTCATATTAGATAATATTTGGTATTATATATTCAAATGATCAAAAGTTATAGAATTTGAAAAATTTGCTCAGTTTTGTCTGATCACAAATCCAAACCTTTTTAGTTCGACAGCATTTGTTCTCTCATTTTACTCTCCAACAGAAAAATAGTGAATAACTATTTCCCATGGACACGACCCCTTTTGATCAGTGATTTATGATATGTATTATATCATATTACTTGACCCATGACATTTGTGGTTTTGCAATATCTTCAAGAGGATAATTGAGGTGTCCCTTATTTTTGTGAAAAAATCAAATGAACCCTACTCCAAGCCCCCCCCCGGTAATGGTAGGATTAACAGGTTCAAGCTGATGGCTAGTGGGGTCATCTACAGCTACATCTATGACTTATTCTCATCTTCTCTTAGTTTAGGTATGGAGTTACTCTTTTATATTTTAGGTATTGTATTATAAAGACCTTTTTTCCCTATATTTTTTTATACCACTAACTTCAATCTGTACATATTTTGAACACGTTACCTGAATAATATATTGCTTGTTTTATATCACTGAAGATGGGAAAAGTTATCCAAAACTACTTTGGTGTAATATGCGTTAAATACACTATTTGAACGTTATGTATTTTGGTTTGATTACCTCTAATCGGATATCTGTGTTATGAGTACCTTTTTAAACCATAAGTAATAATCTCGTCTTTCAACACATCATATGGTTACAATAAAATCGAAACCATCGCTAATTATAATCGCTTTGCGGTAATTCTGACATTCTCTTTCAGCCAGGCAGTCAGTATACATGTAGAAATATCTTATTTTAGTATCCGTAGAGGCTGATAGAACTTAAACAGTCGCGCCAAACCGTGAATAATGAACTATGTCTTCAAAAAATAAAATTGTGTTTCTCCAAAAAGTGTGGTGGAAAAAATTGTAGCAAAAATTTCCCTTAATGAAGCAAACTAAATCAGAATTCAAAATATGTTAAAATAGAGAATTTATTCCCAACCTTACGTATGCACTCCCAAAATATTGACGTTTCACCTTCGACTCCGGTTTTTTCTGTGCAAATGAGAAATCGGGCGAGGTAGATTTTTAAAGCTTTACAAAACCTGAATATTTTGCCCATGCCAAGCAAAGACCGTTTTTAAGTTGTTTTTACCTGTGGTGTGTGCAATATACGCTTGAGGAAAATTTTATTTGAAAACTCAAACAGTTTTTTTGTGGAACTCAACGCGAGTTTAATTATAATGAAACCGCTCGTCGTATGCTAGAGCAAACCTCTTTGCTGGTGAACGCAGCTTGCTGACAAAAAAAGTTCGTGCGATTTTTCCTTTGCGTAGACCCTGGCTGTTGAGCCGTCATCACCGCATGGTCTAGCTCAAAGCCAGTATTTTAGCTGCTTTTACAGCAATTGTTATCGGTAGTTTGAGTTCTGACAGCGGCGGACTTTCGGCACTACATTGTAATGGGTATACATTTAAGTTAAATGAGGAAAATCTTTCATTCCAAGTTGCATGCCAATGCCCACACCACGCATGTTCCCGCTAGAAATTTCAGTGTTTTCAGTGGGGCTAGCCGGGCAAAGCTTTAACCTTCAGCTGGCGCCGGGAAAAAGGTAAGTCGAGGTCAACCCTGGGAGCACCTCCACTTGGGGCTGTTACGGACAGTGGGGGTGTTATAACATACATGGTAGTTTCCATAAATTTCTGACCTTAATAACTTCTGTTTTTGATAGAAAGAAAATAATAACGTAACCGTTCAACTTAATCATCTTTTACTCCAACTCGCTTTTCACATCTGTATATTAACATTTCTACGTCTTTGAAAAATACTTCGAATTTTTGTTTGCAAAAGGGTCAAAAGAGCTTCTTTCATTACACAATGTCAGAAACGTTTCTTCCTCAAAGGTTTTTCTTGAGTTTTGATAAGTGGTAGACGTCACTGGGTACCCCATCTGAACTGTAGTGTAAATGGTACAACTACTTCAAGCCACAGTCCTTCACTACATTCTTTGCAATCAGAGTAATAAGCACAGGTGCCTTGTTGTAAAGATCCTAAACACCAAAAGATTTCACGCACTGCACCTAATTCAAGTACCTCTCTTCATAAAAGTAAGTAAAATGCCGGCTGCAAACCTATAAAATTACAACAAATAAAGATAATACGACAAACTGCTAAGAACGTTTTCTCAATGATTAGCGATATGTTGGTCAGACCGGAAACCATCTAAGTAGGAGGTAATTAGATAGGGAGAATTCAGCCCTTGTTTATTGTAAAATTCTAGCTCTTATGATCAGTAGTGTTCCATGATTTCTCCGATCAATATGAGGCAGAAAAGTACCCTAAGTCTCCCTCCGGCTGGAATGCCAGAGCACCCTAGCAAGCGAGCCCCGAAACGGGGTGTATCGCGAAAATGAGACAAGTTGGAGGCGGTCAGTGCACTGGCAGTCGCGGACAGTTGAACACATGGTGGCTCGCTGACCTAAGTTCTCGAGTGGCGGAGTATATGCCTCACGTGGTACAACACCGCACTGTTCCTTGTTCCACCAGATGGATTACTCCCCACCTTGAATTGAATTTGCCTTATTTTACGTGGTGAGACTCAGGCCATGAGGCCTGCTCTTCCGTCTGACCACGCAAATTTCGTTACACTCCTTTCACCAATCATGGGAGAAAGAAGGTATTACTTGGGCGACGAAACAGGCGATTTGAATTTGTCCCAGAGGCTTCTTTTAGGCTTGAGGATATTTTAAATGCAGTAAATCTACTACATGGGACAGCCGGCTTTACTTCCCATCCGAAGGAAGGCGTACGAAGGATTTTTTCGCCCATCGACTTCGATCGGGTTTGAATCCACGAACTTGGGTATAGTAGTCCGATACGCTAACCGCTACACCATCGCCACCTTGGGGAATTAGCCTTAGTGTTAGCCTATATCCGCCCCCCCGCCGACACACAAGTACGGCGACAGGGTGGTACCTAAATTCCGCCAGAACGCACTTTATCGCAGGTAACCTTCCCATTCAATGCCTGGGTTGAACTGCCCTGCCAGCTCAGAGCGACCGGCTTTTGTGGCCGGAGCCGGAGTCGAAACAGTGCGACACCCACAATGCGCCGGGAACAAGTCCCTCCCCCACGCTCAGAGTACCTACCACTGCCACGATGAAGCCAAGATCCCAACAGGGGGCCACCCGAACTAGGATCCGTGAGGCTCGGGGCCCCCTTCCCCTCTCCTCTATGCAATCATCTTTATGCTATCGACGTGAATACCACCAGAACTTACACAACCTGACAGGGTGCTTCTGGGTCCCCATCTGGATTTCTGTATGTAGATTCCGGATCATTCCGAAGAAGCCCTTCGCCCAATGTCGCCCTAAGGTCGACGCGCAAGGGGCCCAACTGGAGAATTACCGGGCGAACCCGGTAGCACGGAGCTTAACATCCCCTACTCACTGCCGCGGCCTTAAAGCTAACGACGTGAGTGCCGCCATGACCCTTAGGGTTCAGGTGGTCGTTTACAAGTCTCTACCAGAAACCATGCCTCCGCGACTATGATCTCCCCCTCAAGGGATTAGGACATCTTGTAAAAACAAGCAAATTCTTTCTTTCATTTCTAAACGTCATGACGTATCTCAATATTTCCTTATCTACTTTAAAAAATACAAAACATTGTTACGAAAAGTCATAAGGCAGGCTAAAATCATGAAAAACGATCAGGATATTTTGAACTCAAATAATAAAACAAAAGCAATGTGGAATATAATAAAAAATACTACCAAATCAACTAGAAAACCCGTAGAGAATGTTGTTTTAAAATATAACGATATAAATGTGAACGACCGGCAACAGTAGCTAATCTCTTTAACTAATACTTTTCGAGAATTGCTGCCGATCTCACTAAGGGTCTTCAGGCACAAAATTCAAAACAGACAGTTCACCCCTGCGGGGCGAGGTGCGGGGTGCCAGAACTGCGAGAGCTCCACAAAAGGCGACCGCGCGCTGAAGAAGCCAAACTCAATTGAGTGATCTGCTCCGCGAATTGAGGTAATAGTGATGAAGTGTTGTTGACGTCAGTAAAGAGTGAAATAACTGAAGTCATTTTCATCAACTTACTACATTCATTCAGAGAGCCTGCTTTCGATAGCTTTGTTGTCCCCATCAGTCTATAATTAACAAAATAAATATATACAGTGCGACCATTTTATAAATGATCCGGTCGCGGGGGAATTTGGCTTCAGCGAACGAGGTCTCAAATGCCGAGGAAATCGAAACAGGGCGGTCGGGTCGCATTAATATAATATTAATATTATATTAATGCGATACAGGGCGGTCGGGTATTATATTATTATAATACAGGGCGGTCGGGTAGAATCGCGGAATAGGGAAGGTGGCTTTTTCCTACTGAAGAGTTTATATTGTACTCACGTTATAGGAGATGTTGGAACTGATCCCCGCAGCTATGACGCATTCTAGAGATCTAAATAAGTTCTAGTTTACTCAGTAAAGGATGTCCTGTGGTATTTCAGAGATCAGTTCCTGTATATTGTGTCTTAATTCTTTTTCCGTGTGAAGATATTTTGCAAATATGCGACCTTTCAAGAACTCTCAAAGAAAGTAATCGCACGGAGTCAGATCTGTAGACCGTACATGCCACGAACCATGTGTGAAAATTCTGTCTCCATAAACTGCGTGTAAACTCTGAAGGAAATAGAAGCAATGTTTAGTGTTACGAAGTCGTGTTAAAAATGACAGTTATTACGCTCATTTGTCAACATCAGGAAGAAAGGCTTCAGAATACAATGCACATAATGGATTGATTCATTTTACATATGTGTCACACAAAAACACTTTCTATTTGAGAGTGAACATCGAGCAAGCCATAAGAAATCGGCTATTGAACAAAATTGGAAAGCTTGCCTTTTCCAGGGTGAGATGTTGAAACGCAGCGTTCCCAGGGGAGTTTAGCACACAGTTTCCCGGCGAATGACGGCTTGTCGACCGAGCAGAATTTTACACGATCGCGGCGCACTAATAAAGTAGTCGCGTAGTATTGTCTTCTTCTTCTTCTTTTTCTTTTTCTTCTTCTTTTTCTTTTTCTTTTTCTTTTTCTTTTTCTTTTTCTTTTTCTTCTTCTTCTTTTTTTTTTTCTTTTTTTCTTTTTCTTCTTCTTCTTCTTCTTCTTCTTCTTCTTCTTCTTCTGCTTCTTAGTAGCCCTTAGGTCTGTTCCATTCCCTGAATTTAAAAGTATTCGTACCATTTACAAATAAAAGTATCCAAAGTTTTTTATGACAATCATTTATTCAGTAATTTCACAACGTTTCGTAACTAGTTTTGTTACATCTTCAGGTGCTAAACTTAGTGAGGGAACGCTATCCCATTGAATTCATAAAAAACTTTGTTTACTTTTATTTGTAAACATATATTGACAATCAAGAAGAAATATCGATTTATTATTCGTACCATTGTCGCCACGGTCTTCCGGGATATCTTCTTCCCACAGGTCTATTGTCTCTCGAGACCCTTACAATTTTGTCTTCATTCATTCTATCAATGTGTTGATTCCATTCTCTCCTATGTGATATTATTCATTCGGAAATGGGACTAATTCCACATGTTGTTCTAATGTTATCATTTCTTTCTCTATCCAAGAGCGTTTTGTTTAAAATGTTCCTCAACACACGCATTTCTGCCACTTCTAGCTGACGTTGCATGCTTTTTGTTTCACCTCGTGTCTCTGCTGCATATGTTCAAGTCGGTCTTACTACTGATTTATATATTCTTACTTTTATTATCTTATTTTGTATTTATTTTTGATTATTTATAGACCAATGATGATGATGATGATGATGATGATGATGATGACAAAGCCGTCGAAAGCCGGCTATCTGGATAAATCTGATAAGTTGTGAATGATTATTTCAGTTTTTTATTTATTTATTTAGTAAAAAAAGGCTTGCATGGATCACGTGGATGGGATTTTTTCATTATTCGGATAATTTTCTTTTGCAATCTAAATGTCTGGGAACTAAAGGATGAGCTTCCCCAGAATATTATGCCATATCTCAGGCGGGAATGTACATTTGCAAAATACACGCAACGAGCTGCATGAAGGCTGACAGAAATAGAAAGAATTCTGAATGCATAACATAATGAGCTTAATTTAGTGTTTAATTCTGTTATATGTACATTCCATTTGAGTTTTATGTCCATTCCGTTTGATTGAATTCAGAGACCTAGAAATTTTGCTACCTTAACATCAGTTATTTCACAACCTGTTTCGCGTAAATTTCTTTTCAACCTATTCCCCTCAGCCTCTCAGGGCTTCCCGCAGCGCAAACGTAAATTTAGAATTGGTGAGTGTGGTTGGGGAGACCAACACCCAATCACATCAAAACAAGTGTCATGTAATTTTCACCGCCTGCGCCCGGTGGTTAAAAGTTCATTCCGGGACTTCTGGGAATTGTTCCTGCTTCGGGGAAACCGTGGCTCGCAATGGGGAGGCGGCGCTCCTTTCACTTCTAAGCCGGCTGGGGGATTGAGCGAACCGCGCCCTTTCCGACGACCATTGGCAGTGACAATGCAAACGGCTCAGGGGCAGGTTCTGACGTTGAGTCATGGTGGCGACTGCCACTCGAAATACTGAATGACACTTAAATTCTTCCTGTCGCGTAGCGGAGCGCGGTGTTTCGTGGAAACCTCAACATGTGGATTTGTCTGTGTGGCACCTTTTTTATATTATTTATTATATTCTTTAATTAACTAATTAATGTGTGAATTACAACATATTTGTGGTATTCTTGGAAAATTTTGTGTATTCAATATTATTATTATTATTATTATTATTATTATTATTATTATTATTATTAATATATTAATTATATTGTCTTAATCACAATAATTTTCAAAATTTAATATGCCCAAAAATACTAGAATCATACGTAATAATTTCTTGAAATGTAATTTTGGAAAACAATTTTTTGCTATTGAATTTTAAACGACGTGTCTTTAACTACACTTAAACCAACCTTAAACGAGAGTTAATGTAACAAACTTGAGATATTAGTTTTCTGTAGTTTTTCTCTGCAACGATATTATACACATTCACGAAAAGAAATACAATTTTGTCCAGTTTAATTTGCGCAGAGCTCGATTATTTGATGTTTACAGCAACTACAGTTACGTACTAAAGAAGAACAGGTTCAGGACAACATTTATTTATTCAATGTGAATAATTCTAAATTTATACCAAGTCAATATAATAGGTGTTGTGTATATGTGGGGGCGTTCAAATGGACCGCACGCGCGGCCGGGCAGTTTGAGCATTCGAGTCAGGCCAGCTCTGAGAACCAGCCCCCGGATCAGCGTACGTCAGGGCGAGCCAGTGTGTGACATATTCCGAGATATGTAGGGGACTGACTCAGCAAGAGACACAGTACAGTAACTTAAGAGTTAGTAGAAACATTTAAATAATGATTTAAGACATGCACACAATAGAAGCCATTTGATTAAAGTTGTTTCGAAATGCCCGGAGGAACTTAGAAAAAATTGATGATACAAGTAGTTAATGCTCCCCTTGAATGTTTATAATTCAAGTGAAGAAGGTTTCTGTGGGCTCTTGCGCTGTTGATGGGCCTTTCTAGAGATACGCTCAAATAAGGAGAAATTACAATTCGATGTCCAGCCATGGCATCTCACATCATAGAGGCTGTGTGCAGGAACGCCGACACGAAGGCGGGGCGAATGAAGTTTGGTCGGCGCATCGGCTGAAGCCGTGAAGGATTAGTTGTGACGAGTAGAATTAATTGAGTTTTCTACTCCTGGAAGAAGATATTGTACATACGGTCAAAGTGCATGTAGACTCGTCATTGCCATCGTCCAGGCGGCGAGAAACATAGCTGCAACAAACCGTAGTAAGAAATAAGAAACGTAGTCAGCATGAAGGCAGCGCAAAGGTGTAATGGTGAGGTAGTTTACTGAAGCGAAAACATCACACAGTCGCGCACACGCATTTGCCACGAAGACGCATGGCAGATGCGAGATGAAGCGACGACAGTGAGAGTGGTTGTGTGTTCAGTGAGAGTGGTTGTATAGATTTCCGCAGTGACAGAAAATGAAAGTGGCCACGTACTGCGAACTTTCACTTTGAGTTAAATGGGCGCGTAGGGACGGGAAGGGGAGGAAAGCTTGATTGCTTTTTTTGTGTTTCCGGGCGCGTCAACTGCTTTGGTCATTATTCCCGTTAGTGTAGTGCATTTTTTCTCGGGAGATGGCGGTGATCCCCCGCTGGATGGCGAGATCCGGCGCCGACCTACCGTTAGATAGTAGGGTTTCCCCCTAACCAGGACTCTCCCATCAGCGGGACACCGCCCCAGCCGGGACAAGCTCTAAGCTCCCGACCGGTCTCTCGGAGTATATGGTAGTGTAGTGCATGTTACTGTAAGTGTGTGTGTGTAAGGGGAGAGGATAAGACAAGGAAGAGGAAGGAAAGATCGCGCGCGGTCCGTGGCCCGTTTTTTAGGGTACTGCTCCAGCATTCGCCTGGTGTTGATCGGAGAAACCACGGAAAACTACCGATCAGAGCAGTCGGCATCTAGAATTCTCCTCCAGACAGCGACTGAATTCGACCTAGCTGAAAAACTAGTGTCGAAACTCCTGCCGTTGTGGGGAGTGGGAACCTAGGACCTCCCGGTCAGAGGCGCTGTAGTGACATCAGTTGCTGCACTGAGCTACCGCTCTCGGTGGGAGGAAAGCCTTTCTCACAGTTACCAGTAGTGAAAGCACCGCCAAACGACGGGGCACGGTGCGTCTTTCACCGATGCAAATTATTTCTTTTGTGTTTTGAAGAATGCAGGAGACAACCGGAAGTGGCCTTTCGGGAAGACTGACCGAGCGCCCATTCTAGGCACGTGTTCAATGGATACGAAGGCACGGGACACAAATGTCCTATTACAACGACTTGAATAGTCGGAAGAGGGACAGCGCACGGGAGGTGAGGGAGAATGAATAGCGCAGAATAGCAACATCTCCAGGTTTTCTCACGGGCGTTCTCTCTGGAGAAGGCACCGTACACTGGCCAAAGGGGCTGCATTGTCGTAAATAGAGTGCACTTGGAAAGACTCCCTGCTGTGGCATCGTGCTCGAGAATGTGCTGTAGCAATAGAAATGATGTTGGTAGCACGACCTACGGATTGCAAGAAAAGAAAATGTATATTGCGTAATCGCTTCAATCCTAACAGACGCTGGAAGCGTTGTCTCCTTCATTTGTTTTCAAGTGATCTGGTTGCTATGTATGATGCTTGACTTGCTTACAACTGCCTCGCGCAAAGCTTGCCGTATGGACTTCTTTGGGGATGTTAAGAAACTTTGTTCCACTCCTTCAATTCTCCCTCGTTCGATACTGATTTCTTCCCGCCACACCGCCCATGCTTCACATCACACACAGTTCCATTCCTTCCAAACTTGTTGCGTAATTTCGTAATTGTTACACGTGACGGTGTCCTTGACCGCCATCGCCTCTGCACCTCTTTCATGTTCTCACATTTCCAATAAACACTTTTTGATTCACTTCCGTTGCACTAGGAAAGGTTTCCAGCCATATCGTCAATTACTTGTCACTGTTGGTAACTCAACTGAACGAAAGAAATAAAAGAATGCCAACAATCAGTCATCATGACTGATCGAGATACAAAAATTTCAATCGTGATAGCTGCGATATTTTATCTGTTATTAATATTCTAGCAGTGTAAGCCCCTTTCTGGGACAATGTATAATAGGAGATCGTGGCTCGTCTATATGCACAGAGACTTTCCTGGCACGCGTTACAGCAAACTTCAGTTACCCAAATTTCCAAAATTGAACTCCAGTAAACACGCCTTTTGCATTAATGAAGGAATTAATGACACTTTTTACTTCAAAATATTTTCCTTATTTTTCTTTCACATCTTGCAATATATAGTTGTTTGTCCTGTAAAATTTCTTAGTATTAACTGAATAAATTGAACAAGGGTATTACAAAATAAATTGTTGCAAGACTATGGCCATGCGGGCTAAATGTCGATAGTCAGGAACTACTGACCAACATCCTTTTATAAATATAAAAACTAGTAAACTGTCGTTTTCACAAAGAAGCTGATTAGTTATATTGCCAAGAGAACAACTGCCTAAAAGACATATGATCGTTTTTCAAAATAAATAATTTTACTATTGACGAGTTAGCAGTAAAATAAAAATAATTGGCACAGTGAATTAAGAGTGCGTTTCTCAAAATAATAAAATTGCTATTTGTGTTTGTAAACGGAACGAAATAAATTTAGTGTACGTAGCTGTTAGTAAAAATATTTATTTTGTACGCAGATATAAAGCTATATAAGATGTCTCAGAATAAATATTACAAACATCGAGGGCATGAGGGGAGATACCTTTTACTCAATAGACCTGCGTTAGGAAATTTCACTTAACGAGTTACACATGTTTCACTTGCCTCTAATTCTTTGTCAATTGAACATGCTTTGCCAGATATACAAGCTTTGCATAAGATGTTACCTGCCAAACAACAACGCATTTCATTACCCTCTGATTCTTTGGCAGTTGGTCATGCTTTGCCAGGTATACAAAATCGGTTTGCATCAGATTGTGAGCTGCCAAACAACAAAGCATGATTGGTTGAATACCAATCGGGAACAAATTATTGCTCGTATCCTTATATGCTCCGGAATATGACAACATTTATTCTGAAATCGTCGCAATATTTCATCCTTTTCCCATTACTTTGAACCCAATGCAAAATATGGGTATTATCTCAGAGTCCCACGAGTTTCATCAAGTAATAAAGCCTGAGTACTTTGCTAAATTAAGTATTCGATTCTCGGAAAAGAAACTTTTCACCGTACAATGCCAATGCAATGTATTTTTAAGCTCATGATTATTCCCTATTTCGAGAAACATGTATTTTGTATATTCACAAATACTAATATCCAGGCAAAATTCGCAAACTAATTTAAACAGTTTTCAGTAATCGAGGAAAATTCCAGGAAACCATCAGTCGCACAGAAACAGCTATATCACAAATTGTCGCCCGTTGAAAGCGACTCGTACGCGGCGAGTTTTGAACTGCCTCTGGGACTAAATCGTAAACATCAGCCCAAAGCCGCGGATCCTCTGCCCCCTCCCCCTGCCCGGTCTATACTCGGCGTACAGAGCACTCTGGGGCGCTGCGTCGTTCAAAGACCTTGCACAGTGGCACGTGCGCTTTGATCTGCTCTTCTGCATTCCTCTTGCCCCCCACCCCCACCCTTTCCCCACTCCACAATTAGCGACGGGTTCAGCTCGAGGACAAAAATGGACGTGGGGGAACAAACCTACCCGGCATAATGAACCTTGTGGAGCGGTGACGTCAACATTACCTGCTAGTTGCAGTTAACGCCCCACGCTGTGAGGGTCATGCCGTGGCGTTATCAGCGCAACTAGTGCCGTGTAAGGAAACCATCAATTGATTTTTTCATGTTTCCGGGCGCGTCAACTGCTTTGGTTGTTAGTTCCGTAAGTGTAGTGTATGCTTTTTTCTCTCGTCCCTCGCTGGATGGCGAGATCCGGCGCCGACCTACCGTCGGCCAGTGGGGTTTCCTCTTAACTAGGACTCTCCCACCAGCGAGGCACCGCCCCAGCCGGGACAAGCATTAATCTCCCGACCGGTCTCCCGGTATATGTGGTAGTGTAGTGCATGTTAGTGTAAGTGTGTGTGTAAGGGGAGAGGAGAGGACAAGGAAGAAGGAAAGATCGCGCGCGGTCCGTGGCCCGTTTGGTAGGGTACTGCTCCGGCATTCGCCTGGTGTTGAACGAAGAAACCACGGAAAAGTAGCGATCAGAGCAGCCGGCCGCTAGAATTCTCCTCCAGACAGCGACTGAATTCGACCTAGCTGAAAAGCTAGTATCGAAAATCCTGCCGCCGTCAGGACTCAAACCTAGGACCTCCCGGTCAGAGGCGCTACAGTGACATCAGTTGTTGATGCACTAAGCTAGCTGCCGCTCTCGGTGAAACCATCAAAATACTCACAGTTTTCGTTTAGCGCTGTCAAAATTGCATGAGGTGCTTGTGTTCCTTGTTGTCAAATGTTGACGTCTTTCATTTTGGAAGGGACATGACTGGTTAGTCACGTCCTTTCTAAAGTGAAACATTTTTCAACATTTGATAACAAGACACATTAGCTTCCACGTAAGAGAAAATATTTGCATCGGCAACAGCTGAAGTTTTTATAATTAGTACTACTGGCAAGTAACTTAATCCCGCTTTCCTCCATCTAGAAATAAGAGAGCTGAAGGAAACGTCGCAACTAGTGAAGCTCCACTCATTCTTCAGAAACAAGACTGAGCATCTAAGCCTCTGCTCAGTGCACTTCAATTTTCCACTTCTTCTTTCCCTGGTAAACAGTGTAAAAATTCCCAACGTTGTATAAAGTTCTTGAATTCTTTCTTGAATCCACTCTCCTCGATTACGTACACTACATTATTGTATTACTGGGGTCAGTTATGGCCGTATCTTGTTTTCCGTTCCTTAAGAGCTGGAAAGAGTTCTTTAAAGTGATTTGTGGTCTGTATCTAGAAGAACATGAAAGATTTACCACCATTTTACCTATTCGGGGTGTAACTGAGTCAAAAGGGATGGAAGTACATTATACCCTTTACAGGATATTCGAAGTGGACGTTTTTATTGACGAACCCTGCATACATACCGCGGTGCACAAGAAATATGACGGGACCTTTTTATCCTGGGTGGCGCTTTTAGGCAATACGCAACACACGACGGAGGTTAAATGTCTGTGACGTCCGAGAAATTGTGCAAGACCGTCGTTTTCCGTAGTGAATTAATACAAGATGTCCAGAATTTCTCTCTACCCCTTAAAAGGATCAGTCTCCTTGCGGTAGGCTTTCTTTAAAGTCACGTGATGTATTAAGGCGACTGCGCCGCAGTAGAGGAATTGCGTCCCGAGCACTTCGCAGGCGATTAGTTTTGTCGGGGCTTATTCGCGAGTCTTTTGGTGGCGAAAGCCTTTTCCAATATACTCGGGCGGACGTGTGACGCGGCGAGAGAGTCAGAGAGACGGGGGGGCGTGAACGGGAGGGGGATGGTAAAAGTTGGGAGGAGATGTTGAACGGATGGGAAGATGGTAAACGTTCGGAGAATATGGTAAACGTACAGAGAATATGGTAAACGTACAGAGGACATGCTAAATGTTCAAAAAAATAGTAAATGAAAAATAAAGCAAAGAATTGTAAATGTCAAAAATTAGTAATGTCAAAGAATTAGTAAATGTCAAGAATGTAGTAAATGCTCAAGAATTAGTAAATGTCAAAGAATGTAGTAAATGCTCTAAGAATGTAGTAAATGTTTAAAGAATGTAGTAAATGTTCAAGATGTGTAAGCGTTAGACATGCTAAACGTTGAGAAGAGGTAGTGAACGAGAGGAGAGATAGGGAACGGGAGGGGAGATGGTGAACAGAAGGGGACATGGTAAATAAGTGGGGACATCATAAATGGGATATGTATGAACAGGAAGGGACAGTGAACGGGGGGGGACATGGTGAACGGAAAGGGACATAGTGACCAGGAGGAGAAATTCTGAACGGGTGGGAACACGGTGAACGGAAGGGCGGGATGGGGCGAGTAGGGATTGAAAGAAGGGGTTGGCAGTGAAAAAGGGGCGGAAGGGGAGGGAGGAGGCGGAGTGGAGTCGACAAGCGATCAATGTACTCCTCTTTGTGTCGAAGCCTTTCAGGAGGCGAAGAAGGCATCCGACGCCGCCCGGGGCGCTGCCTTCGCGAAAGGCGCCCGACAGTTGCACGTGAAAGCGGCCCGTAATCGCCATGTCACGCGAGTGCTGCGGATTTGCTCAGCTGCTGTGCGCACCTTTTGAATCGGGAAACTGCGTTTGTTTTCAACTGCTTTCATCCAGCGTACGATCGTTTTTTAAACATTTTCTTCTAAAGTCAGACTTGCGTGTATATCTTCGATATATATTGTTTTGCTTGCATTGCTTCTTAACGTAATATATCAAAAAAACAAAAAATAAGAAGTTTTTCTTTCATAAATAGTTAAGGACTCAAAGGGTTAATGCGTGTTTTGTGGTAGTGCAAATCAATGCTACTCCACCCAAATGTAACAAATGTTTTATGAAAAATCCGCATACACTGTATATTGCTTCTGAAACTTCCTGCATTAATATGCTCTTCACTTTTGCCAATATATGCACTTGGTCTCTTTAAAGATTTTTACTTAGTTTATCCTAAGTTGCTTTAAACTAGTAAACTTTCTGGGTTACTTATAAATTTTTCTATTATGATATTTTTTCAGCAGTTGAAAACTTACAAGGCACGTTCTTAGAGCTCCACAATACATTTCTCCAATTGTTACTACGTGAATTCCAAAGTATCAAAAAACATGGCCAATTATAAATATGTGTTTGTTCGTTAAGTAGTTTTTTTCTATACATCCCTTAAACGTTTGCAATTTCATTAAAATTTTGATGTCTATCCGCTCGCATAAAGACTGTGAACGAAACCAAACAACATATTCCACAATATAACCCGTACAATGCAATCATACAACAATACAACCATACAATATAACCCGTAAAATGAAAAAGAGACTGTCGCTATTTCGATTGCGGCAGTAATCACCTACTAAAAGAACAAAAAACTTCAGACAAAAGTAAATTTCTTCACTTTTACCTAATTTTCAGCATGAATATTAACCAGAATGCACAAATTATGCTTTTTTATGGAAAAGAAGAATCGCGAAGATCGGTTTGATGGTAATATATAGGCGAATGTCTTGCAATACTTCTATATTGGATAGAATATTTTGAAAAATGTCGAAATGAAGTTCATGGGGTTTGCAATATTATTGTCACTAGTTTTAGCAATAATAAAGTGAAATATTTGAATGTTCGCAAAGAAAAACTACGAAAATAAACCGAGCGAAGACTATATGTGAACCCGTAACGAATTAATTGCCAGCGTTAATTCATTTAGGAATCTGTTGGAACGTGGAAACGCACGAGCGGAATCACCCCTGCCAGTGAACATTTGGATGATAATTGTCCGTTTGTCGGCCTCATGAAAACGTTTATGAAGCAGATGAGCCATTAGTCGCTTTCCGGGCGTTTTCCTCCGCCGGTGGCGCGCCCGGTGGGCTGCTGCGGAAGCGCGTTGCGGCTGCCCCCCCACCCAGCGGGCCTGACCGCGCGGGCGGTTGCGTCACCGCGGCGTCGACCGAGTAATTCGGAGCGCTAATTTAGCGGCGAAGGCGGCGCGCGCGCTGCTTTTCCGCCTCTTTCGCGCGCTCTTTCTCGCTCTCTATCGCGCGCCTTTCTCGCTCTCTTCGCGCCTCTTCTCGCTCTCTTCCCCTCTTTCTCGCTCTTTATCACGCTCTTTCTCGCTCTCTATCGCGCGCTCTTTCTCGCTCTCTATCACGCTCTTTCTCGCTCTCTATCGCGCTCTTTCTCGCTCTCTGCGCTCTTTTCTCGCTCTCTACCACGCTCTCTTTCTCTTTCCTTCTCGCTCCCTTTCTCACTCACTTTTTGCCCTCTTTTTGTTCTCTTCTCGCGCTATTTTCGCTCTCTTTTTCGATTTCTTTTTCGTTCCCTTTCTTACTATCTGTTTTCTCCTTTTTCGCTCTCTTTCGGCGGGTGCTTGCATGTTGGCTCCCGCGCTGGTGAATGGAAGAGAGGGGGGAATTTCTGGGCACGGAGGCGCAAAAGCCAACGGTGAGATGATCGTTTGCCAATAATACTCAATTACAGATTTATCTTTTACTAATATCAACGACATTCATTTACTCAGCTTTTTTACAGCAACAGCTCATGCACGTTCACGCAAATCATTATAATAGTTATTCTTAAAAATTCCACCTCTTCCTCACATATGTTTCTCTCTTATTTGAGGAGCAAACATTCAAAAGGTGACATGTCCATTTGGCAAAAAGTGAGTTCTTCTGAGGTTTTTGCCCAGCATTTTATTTCCATGAAAAAAAAAACTGAGTAGTATAACAATAAATTAATTAGTTCTCAATTCGTTGAGATAATGACGGTGTTGCAAGTGAAACATTTGTGCTCTATTTTTCATTTTTATTGGATAAGTGTGAAATGGGCGTGTCACGTTTTGAATGTTTGCTTCCCATTTCATCAAATTTTCTTCCTCACTTCTCAACTTCTCTTTCCACATCCACAACTCCCTCTCCTCTTCAATTTTCCCTATTAAACCAAATCATCATTATGTTTCCTACTGTCTTTTCCCTAACACCTCTCCTTTCTTTCTATCTTGCTTTATGTATCCTCTGATGTCTCCCTTATCTCCGCATCGCCTTTATAAATCATACATTTCCTGCTTTACTTTTCTTTCCTCTCAGTGAAAACTAAACCTGCTGCTGATCTCGTCCCCAACACTAAACCTTGCTTTTCTTTCTACTCTCTTTGTTCCTTTGTTCCTTAAAGTAACTCGGTAAACTGCAATCTACTATTCCCTCATCTCTTATTGTTTCTAAGAATTTTCACTCAACCCATAACATTACAGTAACATTTGTGAAACGTATCTGCACAGTACTGTCTAACAGGCACACGACTTAATATTATCAAGAAATCGAGTGAATGATGGCGCCTCGTGTCCATTACCACTCGTGGTCTCCAACCGCCGAGGGAGCCTTTCTTTGTAGCGGGGCTTGAGCGGGCGGAGGGTCCTTCATCCCATGCGGTTGCGCGGGACGTGGGTCGAATATTGCATTCCTGCAGCGCCCCTCGGCCCCCCCGACCCCCCCCCCTCATGGCTGCCTCGCATCGTAACGCCTTGCGTTGTGCTACGCCGTGGGCGCCTCCGATCCACATCAGTTTCTTACATTGCATTGGTGAACGTTTCATGAGTGGCCAGATTTGTTGAAATGATAACTAGATGAATTCATGCTATCATTCTGCATGTTGTAAATGATGCAACCTTCAATCATATCATCCGTTTCTTACATTCCATTGGTGAACGTTTCATGAGTGGCCAGATTTCTTTAAATGATAACTAGTTGGATTCGTGCTATCATTTTGCATGTTGTAAATGATGCAACTCTCAATCATATCAGTCCAATCCTCATCGGTTTCTTACATTTCCTTGGTGAACGTTTCATGAGTGGCCAGATTTCTTTAAATGATAACTAGTTGGACTCGTGCTATCATTATGCATGTTGTCAATGAATATTTCAACGGTGAAAATATTATGGAAGTACTGGATCGTAACTTTTAAAAGCCCTGAATTGTGTGTGCATTTTGAGCTCGGAATTGTGCATGAGTAACCATTGTAATAATGTTAAGCATTGAGATTAAATTTCCCAGAAAACATAATATTCACTTTATTTTTCCCGTGAAATGTTATTTCTCCCTCTATTCCTTTAATAATTTAGTTTTAAATTCATTTCACGTTACAGTTCGTACTTAACCAGCCATGCTTTGAAGAATGGGTGACCAGAATAGCCCAATCTGAATAAACGTAAAGAATGATTTCAAAATGTCTAATTTTTGTCGAATACTGCTTAAAAATGAATCAATACTCACCTATTCCTCACCTGTCTCTTATTTCATTACGTGCATAATTTGCACAATTCTTTTTCTATTGACGTAGAACTGGATAGTAATTCCCTATCCAGCACACTTACAGGGTTTTGGCGTTGATGTTTTTTTATAAATTAGTATTTTTTATTTAATAGGTAATTATTACATACAAATTAGAAAACTTGATGCTAAGTGGCTAGGCCGAAGGCTTTTAAGCCATTACAATGCCTACATTCTACCGCGTTCTAACCTTTCGTATTCTGGTATTCACCCCAAACGGTCACTCCATCGCATCAATGCCGTGGAAAAGAGACCATAACGTACGGCTGAGGAAAGAAACCCTGAAGAGGGAAAAACCTGCCGTCAGAAGCCGACTACATGCTAATTTTATCCGATTTTTGTTTTTAAACTATTTATTTATTTGGCGCGGGCGTCAGGCATTCTCCTTCCAGTGTTTGGCCTCCTCCGCACCTGAAAACAAACAGCACCACAGAAGATCGTCTGCACCAACGCTTCTGCCCTTACATTTCCGATTTCCACTTCTCTTCGTCCCCTAATGTGCTAATTATTTTAACCGTTTCCTTTATTTTATTTTAATTTATTTCATTTATTTTAATTTATATTAAGTTAATTTATTTTTATTGACTTATTTATGTATTTATACTTAACAATTGACTGCGAATTATTACTCTTTTTTTACTGTTTACTAACTTAACATAACTTAGTAACTTAATTATTGTTAGTTTATTGACTTATTCATTTCTCTCCAGTCTAGGCTCTGCTCGTACTAACCAGCGCTATTTTCCCACCCTAATTTCAGTTTCCCTAATGGTCCGAACCTTTCCTAGAAATGTTTCTAATTCTTTCATGAATTTAGATCTTTTATCACCTGAAATGTTTTGGGCGAGCGTTACGTTCCTATGTTGGAAGTAGTAATTTCCCATTCCCATCCATTTTCCTCTCCAAGTTTCGGTCGCACTGCAAATTAAAAGGATGTGGATCCAGTCTTCCCTATCACCGCAAGGCACACAGATGCCATACCATTCGAGCCCTTTAATCTACGTTGCATCCACCCCCCGACCCTGAACCAAGCGTATCCCCCTCTTGCGTCCTTTCGAAGTGTGTGTACGTAACGTTCGCAACCCCATAACGGACTTGCGTGAATTTGCGCAACTAGAGAACGTTTTTTGGTCGTTGCTGCCAGAATATCTTGCCTTCTAATATCTGCAAGTCTATCGGAAATTGGCTGTTCTATCTCACGTGTTCCCCTATCTCCCACCATCTTCGAGAAACGTCTCCCAGACCTGCACGTCCCAGTAGCAGTTTAATTTAAACGACCAGTAGCGTGGGTTGCTTCCCTGTAACTACACTCTAAAACATCTATGTATAAGTGTGTCAGCCTGTTCACCTGCTAATTTAATCCAATTTAATGGGTTTTATTTTTAAATATTTCTACACTACCGACCTCTCTTAAAACTCCGGCATTTGCTGCGAATCTAGAGACTCCGAGAATTAATTTGAAATAATCTGTTTCGACGCTTTCTAGTCGATCTATTCTATCCACTCCCCAGATTTCTGCCCCATAATTCATAGCTGGGAGAACTAGCGATTTTAACATTGTATCGCACACCTTTAAAGTCAATTGCGGAACCCAGCGGACTGCGCAAACGATTTCTTTGAGCGCAATTCTTCCTTTACTGTGTGATTATTCCATCCCCCATTCATGGAAAATTTTGCCTCAAGATATGTAAATGTTTTGACCCGGTCGATCTCCTCCTGAGCGTAATACCATTTCTCTTTGTTACCCCAGATAAATCCATTCTTGAAGACGACTACTTTCGTTATTTGAATATTTACTTTTAGTCCCCATGTTTCACTATACGTTTCTAGGATATTTAAACATTTATGTAAGCCGTCAATAGTCTCCGAACATAGAACTAAATTATCAGCATATAGTAGTCCGGGAATTTTCAGGCCCTCAATTTCCGGCGCAGATGTATCCGCTTCCTGTACCCCCGTCAATAAATCTTTTCTAAACAAGATAAACAATAGCGGTGAGAGAGGACAGCCCTGTCTTACTCCTACTGTCGATTTTATTTTTCGCGTTGTACTTCCATCACCGCACCTGACATAGAAATTTACTTCTTCGTACATGCTCTGCGACACTTTTAAAACTTTACGTGAGACGCCTAGCTCATTTAGTTTTCGCTATAAAGCTTCCCTATTGATAGAGTCAAAAGCCTTTTCGAAGTCTACAAAACTCCAATATAAGTGGCCCCGTTTACGCGCAAGCGTCTGTTTTACTAGGGTATCTAACACAAAGATATTATCGGTGGTCGCGAAGCCTCTCCTAAAGCCTGCTTGCAATTCTGATATTTTACTGTACTTTTCCGCCCATTCACTCAGTCGCCCGTTGAGTATTTTACAGAATAGTTTGCTCAGCGCCGTAAAAGACTAATTCCGCGTTACTTTTGTGGGCAATTCGTATCCCTTTTATTCTTAAAGACCGGTTGGAGGATAGCTGTACTCCACGTTTCTGGATACGATCCGGAATCCACAATTGGATTAAATAAATTCTGAATACTCTCTGGGTCTATGTGCCACAATTCCGAAATAAATTTTGTCGGAATGCCGTCCGCGTCGCCTGCCTTCTTATCCATGGCTAGAATAGCCCTGTTTACTTCATTCCAGGTTATAGGTTCGTCTAATTCAGGGACACTCCGGTCAGTGGTAATATCTATCCCTGTTTCAATATTCACTATTGCGAGCGCCCGTGAAAAGTACTGCTCCCACACGTCTGCTGAAATTGCATTACTTGCATTTATTTTATTACACAGAGATCTTATAACGTCCCAAATTGATTTACAATGATAGTTTCTTAAAATTGCCTCTATTCTTGCTGTCTCACTCTCCTGCCAAGATTTCTTCGATTTCTTATTTGTGGCCTCGTACTGCCTACGTAATAACAAGTAACTATTTCTCGCTTCCGCAGTTCCTGTGTTTCTGAACATCCTTAAGGCTACTATTGCTTCACGCCTGCTCTCCCGACACTCCTCGCTATACTATCCTTTTATAAATATTTTATAAATTATCAAAACTCTCATATACTCTTACCTTGTTATATACAGGTGTCCGGGGAGGAAACGTCGAAACTTCAAAAATAAACTCTTAAGGCAATATTAAGCATATTTTGTTTAATAAACTACATGCATATTCCGAATGACTGAGCTGCAATAAGCACTCAAAAGTTGGTTTGAAAATATGATTTCGAGGCAAAGATTTGCATTGTAGAAGCATATAAGTATTCCAGAAACATGTAAATTGTTTATTATTAACAAAGTAAATATTAGTTCAAAAAGTAAAATTAACCGAAAAATAAAAAAACGCCGAATTGACACAGTTCGACTACTATTTTATTTCTCGGTTAATTTTTCTTTCTGAACTAATATATATTTATTTATTTTGTAAATAATAAACAATTTACAAGTTTCTGGAGTGTTTATATGCTTTTGCAATGCAAATTGTTGCCTAGGAAGTATTTTTTCAAACCAACTTTTCAGTGCTTATTGCGTCTCAGCCATTCCGAATATCCATGTAGTTTATTAGACAAAATATGCTTATTATTGTCTTAAGAGCTTATTTTCGAAGTTTGGACGTTTCCTCCTCGTACATCCTGCATAAAGAGGACAGGATATCAGTAGAAAATGTGGAGGTCTGAATCTGCCTTGGGGAAAGCGTCATTCGATACGAGTCCTTGAGGAGAGAAGGGCAAAGGGTTTCGCGAGGGCGGAGGGCTGCGCGTGACGCTCGCCGCTTCGCCTCTCGGCAGCGCTGCCCGCGTTTCCTTTTTCTGCGACCAACTTTAATGACTTCGCCCAAAGGGCGGGAGGGAGGGAGGCGGATAAATACCACGAAGCGGTTTTCTTCTGGGCCATCAAACAACAGGTAACTTCAGAATCCAGATAGTATGTATTGTCTCTTTTCTTGTGCTCTCGCTCCTCCTCTCACAGTGTTTATTCCTCTCTCCACTTCCAATCTTGCCATTATTTCAGCCCTCTTGCCTCCTCGCTTTATTGTCTCGTGTAACAGTCAACCCATCGCTCTCATCTTTTGTCTCTTATACTTTTTCTCGTCCATTTTACAGCTTCCATCGCTCCTTTTTTAGTTTTTCGCTTCCTTTCTGTGTTATCTCCATGTTTGTCTATACCTTCTCCCTTCTGTTCTATGTCCCTCTCTGGTGTATATCATCTTACCTTTTTTTTCCTAAAAAATACCTCCCCATGCTTCGTTACATTGATGTTTCTAAAATTTCACAAATCAGCATGTGGAATCCGAGAAAAACGTCCACTTATCCGAAGGGCTGGCTTCAAGTGAACATAGATTCTATGCGAACTTGAGAAAATCTGTGTCATTTGCTCTATAAAGTTACAATCTTCCCATTCTATTGACTTTAGCAGACCCTGTTATGGTATACAACGGAGATTTCCCTTGTTATGTCAATATAAAGGACCAATTTAAAATACAATTTACACAATTACATTTTTCTTTAAAAGATTCAGATATATTTATTTTAATCTAACTTCTGATAAAGTTTTTTAAAACTAGCACAAAATAATTGCTAGCATTTTTGATTAATACTTTCACAAAAGTGAAATGTAGTTCTGAAACGAGACACATAGAGTAAATATTTAAAGGCGAAAACTGGAGAAAAGACAGTACTGTGATCAGACACACGTAGACATTTCATATACATAAGAAAAAAGATCTAATACTTGACCACCTGTGGTTAATTTCTGCATTCGCTGAAGTATTCTCAGTTGTCCGGATAATGTGGATAGGATTCTGGTCGCAGTGGTTTAGATATGAAAGTTCGGCTGAATTGGTGATACGGCAAATCGATATCATGGTGGCAATTCCATGTGCAGCTCCAGATAATCCTTTGTATCTCAGTGAATGAATTATGTAACATCGATGTGTAGATTAATTAAAAGCAAACTCCACATGTTTGCTAGGAGCTTCATTCACAAAATCAGGTATAATGTAATATGAATCAGCAGTTGCACAGAAACAATATTGAAAGCATACATCACATTTTAACTAGTTCTGAATGACATTTTTTATAAATTGCAAAATTGTATGATCATTTGCCTGTCTCTCTGATTTCTATTCAACGAAAAAATACTTGTTTTCATTCCATCTTTCTCTTCTACAGGTTCACTTCACCCAATTTTATATATAAAAATACACCAGAAAACAATGAATTAAATATGTAATGCAAAAATTCTCTTAATAAAATTGATAGTACACAATGACGCTTAAAAGTATAAGATGCCAATTACAATTAATAGAGAAGAAAACGTCATAAATATTATATTCAATGTTATAAAAATTCTATATTTGTCATCTCATTTACTTTGGTACTTGTATGTACAAAAATAATAAATCTTGAAGATGGTAAAAAGTGGCACATGAATTTAGATGAGTTTTTGAAACTTAAGAAATATTGGGAAAACTGACAATGAGAGGGATAATGGATGGTGACGCAGATTGAAATACAGAAAACCGGTAAACTGCAACCTTACTTTGGAAATTTGTTTTATTATTCTTTCTAAAATGCCGGTGATTTATAGTTTGAAGGTTTCATCGGATTAACAAGTATTTAATTGCAGTTGACCAATGAGCACTCTAAAATCATTTTCAAATTGGAGAGCTTAATGCAAAATGACGTATTGCCATTTCTGTTTGTATTCTGGTGTTGCATATCAATTTATTATTCAGACGTTTCTCCATCATGCTGACAATTATTGTGTCCCAAAATGGTGGCGCCGACTTCCGCGAGCGAAGTCTGTAACTGTTTGACTCTCCGGGAGATGCCGCGTTCTAAGCACAGATGAAAAACATTCGGCCTTCTTCATGCTGCAACTTCCTTGCAGGGAGCAAAATGCTCAGATATTCCTCAGGACATTTGCCCTGAAGAAGGATGCATAATGGCGCCTAGGACGCGGCGTTTTCCGGACGGCCAAGTAGATACTTTCCGAAAATGGTGTTACCCGGATGTTATAGGGCAGCCGGGAATATTTTAATATTATATTGAACTAAAAGGAAATAAGGATGAGTATGAACATTTGCTCTTCCTGAAAAATTGCGTTTTATTTTGATACTTAACATTGGAAATAAGCTATTCAATTAGCTTCCTGTTTGATTCGCGACGGGAATTTTTTCTTGCTACGCCCTTTTACGCCCGTGGGGTGATATTCAATTGGTGAGTAGAGTACGATTTGTTAATTGATTGAATAATTATTTCATGTTTTCTGGCGCGTCAACGGCCAAGTTCATTAGTCCAGTAAGTGTAGTTTATGTTTTTATTTGCGAACGTGGTGGTGACCTTCCCCGCTGGATCTGCACGTCGGCTTGCAAACTTTTCCCCAACCATGTATCACCCACCAACTGGGCACAAATGACGGAACAAGCTCGACCCTCAGGCTACCGTTTGTTAGGGTACAGCTCCGGCATTTGCCTGGTGCTAATCGTAGAAACTACGGAAAACTACTGATCAGAGCAGCCGTCCGCTAGAATTCTCCTCCAGACAGCGTCTGAATTCGACCTAGCTGAAAAGCTAGTGTCGAAAATCCTGCCGCCGTCAGGACTCGAACCTAGGACCTCCCGGTCAGAGGCGCTGGAGTGACATCAATTGTTGCACTGAGCTACCGCTTCCGGTCCGGGAGCTTAGTGTGTCTGCCGGCTGGGAGATACCTCATTGGCGAAAACTCGGAATTACGTTGTGTAGGTCGACACCGAATCTCGCTATAACGCGGTTTGCAGATTGTCACCACCTCTCACGATACAGCATGCACTATACTTACTGGATCACCGGTCATAGCAGTTAACGCGCTAAGGAATACTAAATCAATCAATGCAAACCCGATATCGTCAGTGATCAAGATAAATATATTAACGATTGAGCTATGGAACGAGGTCGTTCGAAAAGATTTGATGATCTGGTAGTGATTAGCAATTGATGTACGGAAAGGATTAGCCATTCCATTTCGTTTGCCTTAACCTTCCAGGCTAATTTTACCGTATTTTTCTTAAATATCTTATTTCCCTCCCAGAAACAACGACTGAACTCAACCTAGCTATTAACGTAGTGCCGGAAAATCTACCACCATCGAAACTGGAACCTTAGGACTTCCTAGTTACGACCTCCCAGGCGCCATTTTGACGGCAGTTGAAGCCCCGAGTCTCCTAAATAGGTGCGCAAAATACGATTTAACGGAATAATAGAATTAAATACATATACTTTTCATTGTTTTTGTGTTTTGTTCAAGTTTCTGGGTAGATGTTCAAACGGCAGAAGGCCGCTTATTTTTCTGTGAATTTCTGCGTACGTTGGAACTTAGTAATACGTATTGACGGCAAGAGAGCACTTGAGTAGCATCGTTTGCAAACGACGGCGTTCTTCTGACGAGCGGTGGCGTGGGAAGCCGGAGGTCGCGGGACAGCTGGAGTCGAACGCCGGGATGTGTGGAGGTAAGCGCGTACGGTGAATGCAGACGTGATTCCGAGGTCAACGGGCTGGAGAGGGCGCGGGCGAGCGCGCGCGCGCGGGCGTGGGCGTGGGGCGTGGGACGCGGACTCTGACATTTGAGGGGAAGGGAGGGGAAGCCACGGGACCGTCGCCATGGCAACGCGCCGGGCCGCCGCCGCCGCCGCAGCCGCAGCTTGGCCCCCCCCGCCCCCCTTCCCCCCCCCCCCCGCCACGGTGCGCCCACCCTCACACCCCGATATTCAGGATCGCTCGTGCACTCGCCACTCACCTTCGCCTCGCCCCACCCTGCCCCTCCCAACACCGACCTGCCCCCAGGCCTCCGCCCGCCCGTCTGCTCCTCTCTCGCTCCTGCCCCCCTACAACACCTCTGTACTCCAGCCCCTTCCCAACCCCTCACCTTTATTACACGGAAACTTCCCCTACCATATATCGCTGTTTTCTGCTCCTTGCCTTCCCCTGCCCAAACCTCCCTGCCTCGCCAGCGATTCTGCTTTACTCTGCCACACACGGCATTGACCGGCCGCCGCCGCCTCCCGGCCCCCCCCACCCCACCCCACGCCACCCCCCCCCACGCCACCCCACGTCACACCCCGCCACCTCACGCCACACCCCGCCATCCCACGCTACCTACGCCACTCCAAGCCACGCTCGTGATTTGATAATCACACCACGCCATCCCACGTCATGCTACACTCGTGTGTCGACCAGCCATATCACCCTCCGTTCCGCCACGTCTCGCTGTGTCTCGACTACCCTCAGTCTCCATTACACCACGCCATGCTCGTGTTGTGGCCAGCCACCAACCCCACCCTACCCCACATGGTTGTTTGCCAACGTTTAGGAAAATGTTTTTCCAATATCAGGGCTTGCAACAACCAGAGGAGTAAACATTCAAACAAATAAACAACTACAAGTTCTTGAAGGGGGGAAACTTCATGGAATGTGACAAACGTAATTGCACATTCACCACACCAACACATCCCATGGTTACTAACGGTGAACGTACCTCTGGAGAGTCCGTTTTACTTATATTTCTTGTATCCCGTGAGATTTGTCACCTTCAAGAACATGTAGCTGTTTTTGTGTTCATTCGTCTGGTGGTTGCAAGCCCTGATAAAGGGAATACATTTTCTGAAACGTTGGCAAACAACCATATGTGTTAAAGGCGTTTGTGCTCCTACTGACCAAGCTCCGTAAAATCAGATTTCAGTATACTATTTATCGTTGTGATTATTCTCCATGTAATGTTCTTCCTACCTTGCCTCGTGTAGCTGGCGGCTCCGAGAACTGTGGAACGTAGTTTGCACTCCCAACCTACCCCTCCGCCTTGCCTCAACCCACTAACTAAGCTAGGCAGTCGTTAACACTCAATGGATTAGAACACAAGATAATTGTTTATCCGGGTAACACTACCTTTAAACGTAAACACCCACCAATAAGGAAGGAAATAAAACTTTTGAGGCTATGTGCTGTAATAAACGTTATGATGTGAATTTTTAAATCAGTATAGTACCAAACAAAATTAATAAAGAAGTTATGTTATTGAGTTATTTTCTTTCAAAAACATCAGTAAATCTGTGAATAAATTTGTGATTTGTGATCAATTTATGAAGTTAACAAATGTTTATTTTCCTCAGTCTTGTTCGTTTAGATCCATGCAGTGACTTGCACTCTGCCGTGTCTCTGATCGGGAGGTCCTGTGTTTGAGTCCCACAATGGCTACGTTTTCAACACCACCTAGAGAGCTTTGCGGATCCGGTGGTATAACGGTCAGCGTACCGGACTGTTGTACCCGAGTTTGCGGGTTCAGAGCCGTGGATTTTTAAGGGTGAAAAATCCTTCGTACGCCTTCCTTCGGAGGGGAAGTAAAGCCGGCTGTCCCATGTAGTAGACTTACTGCATGTAAAAGATTCTCAAGCCTGAAAGAAGTCTCTGAGCAAAATTGAGATCCGCCAGTTTCGTTGCCCAAGATAATACCTCCTTTTTCCGTAGGTGGGGAAAGGAGCATATCGAAATTTGCGTGGTTAGACGGAAGAGCGGGCCTGATGGCCCGAGTCTCGCCACGTAAATTAAGGCATTAACTAACTAACTAACCTAGAGAGCTAGGTCGAATTCAACCGCTGTCTCGAAGAGAATGATAGTGACCGTTGCTCTGAGTGGTAGTTTTTCATGGTTTCTCCGATCGGGACCAGGCGAATGCTTGAGCAGTAACCTAACATACTGGCCCAAGGACCTCACGCAATAATTCTTTCCTCTTCCTTATTCTTTTCTCACCTCCTTACTTACAGACACATACACATGAACTAAAATACCACACATGCGGGGACACCAGACAGGAGTGTAGAGCTTGTCCCAGGTGGGAGACAACTCATTGAGGAAAATCCCCGCAAGAGTAGCCCGACGCCGGATATCGATTTCCAGCATGGGAAGACCACCGCCACTTCATGCAATGAAACTACACTTAATATACTAATGACCTTAGCAGTTAACGCACCAGGAACCACTAATAAATCTATCAGTAAGTGTGTGAAAATGTATGATTTTTCTACTTTCTCGCCTCACGAATTTTGCGTAAGAAGTGTTCTTTGAGGCGGTGTTAATGTATAAAAATAATAATAAATTAACTCTACACTAATAATAAATTTAATTTAGACTAACTTTACGTTAATAATAAATTAACTTTACACTAGAACAACCGATGACGTCATTTTGACGGCTACAACACATTCAAATAATATTATCTTTATTAAAATGAACTGTAGGTCATTGTGATTGCTTGACTTTAAATGCATTTATGATTTAAAGGATATGTAAAAATTTAAAATATTAGACGACACGCAACCCACAAGTGAGCCGACACATTGTTTATAATTATTATATTTATTAATTGCATGTATTTTAATTATTGATATTATTAGGCAAACGAGTAGTTTTGACAACGCTGCGCTGCCAACAGTGCGTTGCTCTCTTTTTGGTTGAATTGGTCGTTTTGAAATTATAGCTGAGGTGTTAGTACCGCAAAAGCTATATTGCAATATTATGTAGCTGTTTCTAATAACTCGAAAAAGTATGTGCTGCTGTGGCCCCACTAGTTATAAATGTATGAGTGACTTGCCCTTGAAAACGAAGACCGGTGGTGAGGGCGGAGCGGGTGCAAAGGTGAAGCCTGGTGAGGTTCAGGTGGTGCGAGAACGGGCAGGAGAGGGGCGTGGCGTGGCGTGCTTGCGTGGTTCCGCGGTCGCTCTCGTCGCCCGGTGGCCTGTGGCCCTCGCCCTTTCCCTTGGCGCTAATTGCGTGGGCCGCCGCACGCAGCGCCACCGTCGCCGCGGCCGCAGCGACCTCTGCCCCGGCCGCAACCCTCGTCCCTCCCCCCCCCCCTTTCGGCACTCGCTGCTCCCGCTCGCGCTGGCGGAACTAGCCCTTCAGCCCTCAACTGCCTTCGGTCCCGTTCAGAACGTAAATATTTCCCTTGATTGATTACGGTTTGGTTTTTCGTGTTTCCGGGCGCGTCAACTGCTTTGGTCATTAGTCCCGTTAGTGTAGTGCATGTTATTATCTCGGGAGATGGTGGTGGTCTTCCCCAGCTGGATGCTTAGATCCGGCGCCGACCTACCGTCGGCTAGTGGGGTTTCCCCCTAACCAGGACTCTCCCACCAGCGGGACACCGCCCCAGCCGGGACAAGCTCTAAACTCCCGACGGGTCTCCTGGGATATGTGGTAGTGTAGTGCTTGTTAGTGTAAGTGTGTGTGTGTAAGAGGAGAGAGGATAGGACAAGGAAGAAGAAGGAAAGATCGCGCGCGGTCCGTGACCTGTTTGTTAGGGTAGGTACTGCTCCGGCATTCGCCTGGTGTTGATCGGAGAAACCACGGAAAACTACCGATCAGAGCAGCCGGCCGCTAGAATTCTCCTCCAGACAGCGAATTAATTCGACCTAGCTGAAAAACTAGTGTCGAAAGTCCTGCCGCCATCAGGGCTCGAACCTAGGACCTTCCGGTCAGAGGCGCTGCAGTGACATCAGTTGATGCACTGAGCTACCGCTCCCGGTTTGATTGATTATGGATTCCAGGTGAATCAACTGATAAGGTCATTGTTCCTGTAAGTGTAATGCGTGCTTTCATTAAAGGTGATGCCAATAATCTTCTCCCATTGGATGGTGAGATCCGGCGCCGAACTGAACGTAGGCTTGCGGAGTTTTCCCTCACCACGTATCTCCCACAGCGGACTACTGTCTCAGTCGGACTAAGCTCCCAACTGGTTTCCCGGCATGTGTCCTAGTGTATTGCATGTGAGTGTGAGTGTTGTAACGTTTCAACTTCGCTGGCGGATTTGCCACAAGGTTAACATGATATTTAAACAAATATTGGAAACTGATTGTTAAATGTTACGATAGTAACAGAGAGTGTTGATATGAAATGAAAAGTTGTTGACAGAGATTGAGAGACGAAAAAAAGATGTTGATACAAAATTGGAATTAGGAATTGTACGAATCGTATGTATCCTTTGAAAGGTTAAATAAATTGTTCTTTAAAAAAAATGAATCTATCTCATGTGTTACCTGCAAAGTGAAGAACGTCATACAACATAATAAACAATATAATAAAGATACAACATAATAAAGTGATGTTGTATGAATATATAAATTTCTAACGGCAAGTTATAAGGCAAGGTAACGTGGACGTTACAGTGTGTGTGTAAGTGTAAGAGATGAAGATAGGGCAAGGAAGAGAAAGGAAGGAACGCGCGGTCATTGGCCCGTTTGTTAGAGTGCTGCTTCGGCATTCGCCTGATGTTCATTGGAGAACCCAAGGAACATTGCCGATCAGACAAGCCGGCCGTTGGAATTCCAGACTGCAGTCGAATTCGACCGAGCTAGTGTCTAAAATTCTGCCATCGTCAGGACTCGAACCCTAAGACTTTCATGACATCATTTTATGCCCTGAACCATCTAGGCCGGTACAGATATGTCGAGTGCAAATGAATTTACAATGTTTTCCTCGCCCTCGTAAATCTTAACACTCTCTGCTCTACTCGTTTCAGATTACTTGGGATTCATATATCATTAGTTTCATATAAAATTAGCTTCTTACATTTCTGAATTTAAGAATATAAATCGTATTATCAGATTTACAGAGTAATGCCGGTCTATTAAACCCCATGGTTGTTCAGTATGTCATGTTTAGAGAGAGAGAGAGATACGGAAAGGGAGTTGGAGGGAGAGAGAGAGAGGGAGAGAGAGAGGGAGAGGGAGAGAGAGAGAGAGAGAGAGAGAGAGAGAGAGAGAGAGAGAGAGAGAGAGAGAGAGAGAGAGAGAGAGAGAAGAAATGTAGTCTTGATTGTAAAACCAATGCACGCTGTGTAAAGTGGTAGTCTTTCCCAGCAACAAATTGCACCTACGTCCGTCTCTTGAATGGCTGAAGCCTGCTTTATCGCGGAACTGTTCACGGAGCCCGGTTGTGTGCACGTGGCGGCTTTGTCCTACGCGGCGGATGTCTCCACACACGCGGTCCTTGCGCAAACGCCCTCTCTCTACTCCCTCCTCCACCCTCCCTCCCTTCCTCCCATCCTCGGAGGCCGCCGCCCCCGCCGCCCCGCCGCCCCCGCCGCACCCGCCGCACCCGCCGCACCCGCCGCCCCGCCGCACCCGTCGCCCGCCTCCCGGCGCCCGCCGCCCCCGCCGCCCCGCCGCACCCGTCGCCTCGCCTCCCCGGCGCCCCACCGCCCCGCCGCCCCGCCGCACCGTCGCCTCGCCTCCCCCGGGGCCCCCACCGCCCCCGCCGCCCCGCCGCACCCGTCGCCTCGCCTCCCGGCGCCCCCACCGCCCCGCCGCCCCGCCGCACCCGTCGCCCCGCCGCCCCGCCTCCCCGCCGCCCCGCCGCCCCCGCCGCCCCGCCGCACCCGTCGCCTCGCCTCCCCGCCGCCCCGCCTCCCGCCGCCCCGCCGCACCCGTCGCCTCGCCTCCCGGCGCCCCCACCGCCCCGCCGCCCCGCCGCACCCGTCGCCCGCCGCCCCGCCTCCCGCCGCCCCGCCGCCCCGCCGCCCCGCCGCACCTGTCGCCTCACCTCCCCGCCGCCCCGCCTCCCGCCGCCCACGCCGCACCTGCCGCACCAGTCGCTCCCGCCGCCCCGCAGCCCTCGCAGCCCCGCATCCCCGCCGCCTCCGCCGCCCCTGCATCCCCGCCCCGCCGCCTCCGCCGCCCCTGCCGCCTCCGCCGCCCCCGCTGCCACAGTTCCCGCGGCCCCCACCCTCTCGCCTGTTTCCCTTGACTCGCCCCCGCTCTGCGCGTACGCAATAACCGCGCAGCTCATTGACAGAGGCCAGAGCGCGGCAGAAGGCGGACGGCACAGCTCGCTGCGCAAACTGCGCGGTCGACTCCCCTCCCCCTCCCTGCGGAGCACAGTGGCAGCAGCGCGAGTGGCACCGCGAACCCTCCTGCGGGCTGAGGTTGCCTGCGGAGAAGTTCCGTCGCTAGTGGTTGATTCCCCACGTCCACTGCTTTGGTATTTATTCCCGTCAGTGTAGTTGACTTTTTTTCCAGGAAAGTGGAGGTTTTACCCCTCCATGCAGGGGTTTTCTCTTGCAGGTATCTCTCCTCTCACAACCCCCAGTCGAGGCAGCTTATAAGCTCTGGATATTTGTGGTAGTGTATTGCATGTAAATGTGTGTGTATATGTGTGTAATGGACGAGAAAAAAAAACGTGTTCAGTTGCCCTTTTATTAGGGTACTGCTCCGGCATTCACTTGGTAATGATAGGAGAAACTAGGGAAAACTACCAACTACAGAGCACCGGTCCGTTAGGATTTTCATCCTTACAGCGACTGAATTCCACCCAATCATATGGATTATCAGAGGAATGTTCAATACCTCATCGCGCAATTGTGATTAGATGGCAAAATAATGGCCAGCCCAAAAATATCACTTGTTTTCACGAAATTTGGAAATCAGTCACAAATGTTCGGGATTTGTAACAGTTTCATCCCTCCGTGTTTGTGTGTCACATGTTTAACGGAATCCCGAATTCGCCCAGTCGAAACCAAGTTGGGTTTCCACGTCCCATATTCCGAGCTCAGCGGCTGCCTGTCTGCATCGCTACACCCCAGCCCGTCCATTGCTCCCCTTTGGACCACGGCGCGTCACTATCAGATCCGTTTTGTTCCGTACGGAAGAGCTATTCACACGGATCTTTGACATACGAGCAATCACGAACACGTTTCTCAGAAAGAAAGTATCAGGGAGTGTCAGCCGTGTTTTACTCGCAGCTGGCCAGAAACGCTCATGTTGGCCCGGATGGGCACAACGTAATGGCCAAAATTCCAACTTTTCTGAAATGGGACTGGACTGATTAAGAAGAAGATAGTTGAATACATCGATAACGCAAGTGCGACCGTTAATGCAGTTATTTGCTGTAGTGTGAAGCAACAAATATTTAGCTTACGTAGACATGGTTTTACAAACATGAACCCAGTATTTGTCTGCCGACATTATTGATAAACATTCTTCAGAGAAAAAAAAAATTTGGGTTATGATAAAATAAAACTTTCATTATTAACATCATTTCAGCGGGAGAGGTGACTCAGTGCATCAATTTATGTCTCAGCAATGTTTCTGACCGGGAGGTTACAGGTTCAAGTCCCGACAGTTGCAAGATTTTTGTCACTAGCTTGTTAGCTAGAGCGAATTCAGTCGCTGTCTACAGGAGAATTCTGGCGGCCGGCTGCTCTGATCGGTAGTTTTCCGGTGGTTTCTCCGATCAACACGAGGCAAATGCCGGAGCAGTACCCTAAGAAAAGGGCCACGGACCGCGCGCGATCTTTCCTTCCTCTTCCTTGTCCTTTCCTCACCCCTTACACACACTAACATGCACTACATTACCACACCGGTCGGGGCATAGAACTTGTCCTAGCTGGGGCGGTGCGCCCGCTGGTGGGAGTACCTCGTTGAAGGAAACCCCGCTAGCCGACGTTAGGTCTGCACCGGATCTCGCTTTCCAGGGGAGGAGATCACCACCACCTCGCGATGAAGAAGCATGTACTACACTTACGGAACTAATGACCTCGGTAGTTGACGCGCCCGGATTCACCAACAACCAACCAATATCATTTCACGTATGATGTGATGAGTGTACGAAACAAAACGTCGGTTTCCAAACTCTACCAACACTAATAGTTGGATTACTACCCGAAACAGCCTGTTATTTTTGGGAGTATGTCCCCGTTCCCGCCCCTCCGCCCCAATGCGGGCCCCCTACGCCTCCACGCGTTCGCCTCAACGCACCTAGATAGCCCCCCCCGCCGCGTCGTCGCCCGGCGCTCGTCACCTGTTCGGCGCTTGCCTTTGCTGCCGCGTGGAGCGCGAGCGCGCACTGTCCGCGTCCGTCTCTTCGCAGCTTCTGGCGACGCGGGGCGGAGCGCCGCTCGCCGCCCATAATTCAATGGGCCGCTCTCCGGAGGCGGCGTTATTAGACGCGATGAGCGCCTGCCCCACAGAGGCCGCCTCCTGCGGCGGGGACAGCTACACTCGGCGCCAAAACGCTGGCCCCGCCCCGCGGGGTCAGCCAAACCACGATTAAATTCAACGGCGGAAGCGGATGCCTTGGGGTACTCCACAATGTAAGTCACCAATAACCAACCACAACAATAACACGTTCTAATGATTGATTAATGTTTTCGGGTGAATCAACTGCGACGGTTGTCCGTCTCATGAGTGCAGCGAATTTCTTATCCTGGAAGATGGCAGTGTTGTCCGTCCACTGGACGGTGAGATACGACGGTGATCTACACGTCGGCTGGCGGGGCATTTATCCCTGAAGGTTTCTCACTCCAGCGGGGCACCGCCACAGTCGGAGCAGACTGAGAGTTTCTAACTGGTCTCCTGACATGTGTGGTTGGTTGGCAATAGTTGGTACTAGTTTTCCCATCAAAACAAACGTTCAACGAAAAAATTACCCATAAAATGTGCTTTATAAAAGATATACTACTTCAGTTACTTACGCGCCTGCACCAGAGTGGTGTTCAACGTGAGAGGGAGTGGGAGGGAGAGGGAGGGAGGGAGAGGGAGGGAGGGAGGGAGGGAGGGAGAGGGAGGAGGGAGAGGGAGGGAGGTAGAGGGAGGGAGGGAGGGAGATAGGGAGGGAGAGGGAGAGAGGGAGGGAGCGTGAGGGACAGGGAGGGACAAGGAGGGACAGGGAGGGGGAGAGAGAGGAGAAAGGGAGAGAGAGGGGGAGGGAGAGGGAGAGAGGGAATAGAGAGAGGGAGAGAGAGAGAGAGACGTGGCGATCTGCGGCGTCATCGATCAGCAGTGAAGTGCAGGAGAGCGTGAGGTTGCTTCCATCGGCCTCTGAGATGAGGGAGGGTGAGCGTTGAGGATGGATGTGCTGCGTGATCGCAATATTGATTGATTGATTGATGTTTGTGGACGCGTCAACTGCTGCGGCCATTAGTATCGAGGGCATAGTATATCCTTCATGCCAGGATGGGCGGTGACTTCTTTCTCTGGATGAGATCCCGCACCAACCTCTACGTCGGCTTGCGGAGGATTTCCCTTCCATGTGTGTTCAGGAGGCGAGGCACCGCCCCTAAACTTACAAGCGACCTCCTTACTTGTGTGATAGAGCAGTTTATGTGTGTGTATGAGAGGAAGAGAAAAAGAGAGAGACAGAGAAAGAGAGAGAGAGACAGAGAAAGAGAGAGAGAGAGAAAGAGAGAGAGACAGAGAAAGAGAGAGACAGAGAAAGAGAGAGAGACAGAGCAAGAGAGAGAGACAGAGAAAGAGGGAGAGACAGAGAAAGAGGGGAGACAGGGAAAGAGGAGAGACAGAGAAAGAGAGAGAGAGAGAGAAAGAGGAGAGACAGAGAAAGAGAGAGAGACAGAGAAAGAGGGAGAGACAGAGAAAGAGGGAGAGACAGAGGAAGAGAGAGACAGAGAAAGAGGGAGAGAAAGAAGAGGGGAGAGAGAGAGAGAGGAGAGAGAGAGAACGAGGGAGAGACAGAGAGTTGTTAGGAAACAATTCCGGCAGTCGCGTGGTCTTGATCAGCGAAACCGCGGAAAACTACTGATTACAGCTGTGGCCTACTGGAATTCTTCAGACAGCGGCTGTTCTCGACTTCCCTGTTTAGGTAGTCTCGATGAACCTGCCTCTGTCAAGACTCGACCTAGGCCCTCCAGTACAGAGTCGCTGGAGAGTCAGCAGCAAAGCTAGCTCTGAGCATAACGCCGGTGATTGCAATTCGGCTGGCGATTATGATTTGTATAGCGACGAACTTTTACTATTGAGTCACCGTAGCTCATCAAATCTGTTCGCCTTGTCGGCCTGTAATGTTTGAATACACGTTTTATGCAGCTATTTGTCAGAAAAATACAGGCCAGCAGGTGGCATCAGATCGACCTTGCCTTTCACTGCTCCACCCCGCTGCGTTGATTCAGTTGGAACTTTCGGTTTCTAAATCAACAGAGTGAGTTGGTGTTTTATGGCCTCGAGTCCCTACGGTGACGAATTTTGGACCGTACATACTTATCTGAACGCATTTAACCACTGTCTAGAAGATAATTTTAGCGACCGGCTGCACTCTTTGGTAGTGTCCATGCTTTGTTTGATGAATGTCAAGTCAATGCAAAAGTACTTAACAAACGTGCTATGGACCGCCCACTATTTTTATTTCCGCGTCCTTGACATCTCATTTCTCTCTCTCTCTTTCTCTCTCTCTCTCTCACCCACTTTCACTCACTCTCACTTATCCTCTCACTCTCATTCAGTCACTCCCACTCACTCTCCGTCTCCCTCGCACACGCACACGCACTGCACCACCCGGCATGCCTTGAGCCTAGGCCTAGAGCTTCTCCCGGGGTTGTGCCTTGCTGGGGGAGATATTTGGTAGAGAAATCCCCGCAAGCCAGTGAATATGCCGATGCCGGATCTTACATTCCAGCAGAGGCTAAAAACCGCCACCTCGTGGGATATAAGTACATTTACGGAAGCAATGACCATGGTAATTGACGCTGTCGTTACCAAAACGCACACGCTCGAATCACGAGGCTGATTTGGGTTCCTTTCACCCCCGCGAAAGGCAGCTCGCTCCCGTCTGTGGAGGGACCTGGTGAGCGCAGCTCCTCTGCCTTTAAAAGTTTTTTTTTCGCACGAGGCGTTTTTCAATAACGAAAACTAGGGGTGTCTTGCGTTGCTGTCTTGGGCTGTTTATCAGAAAACTACTCGCAATGAAGAGGCGTCGAAAGGGCGTTGCCCTCACCGCAGGCGTCCTCGGCGACCACAGCGTAGGCGGCGCCGGCCTATGTCGGGTGCGTTGGGGCCGCCGCAACCCGCGCAGGGGGCCTTGATTGCAACGCCCCCTGCCCCCGCGCCGCTCCGTTCGGCTGCGGTTTGCACCCCACCCCTCCCCCGCTTCTCACTCGTCTGTTTCCAGAGGAAGCGACCAGGGCGAATACGAATCGATTGAAGGACAATCAATTATGCTAGTTTAGGGTTATTACATTAATTCGAAAGTGTGTTCATTAAATCACTCGTTTTACTACCTCCTAATTATAACGTACATCGCGCGAATGTTATAAAACCGTGCTTAGCTTCTGTATACCTTTCGCTATGTGGGGGGTGGGTAGAGGCCTGAGTAAAGCAAACAGTGGTAGGTCCGTACAGATGTTAACGGATATGTATCTATGGTCAGACGGTTTTATCTTTATCGAAAATACTTATATAACGAACGGTTGGAGCTTTGCACCCGTACGGAGGAAAGTCGTCGCAAGGCGACAATGAGTATAGTGGGGAGGGGGGAGGAACATCGCAATCTCCCGAATCATGGATTACATTCACTGGACCATTGAACAAAGTAGTTAATGCATCCAGAAAAAACAAGTATTCATGCACTCATCACTTAACCTGTCATTCTCTTATGTATTCATTCACTTACTCTCATTCACTCATACGGTCTTTCACTCACGCACACATTCACTCACACAATCATTCACTCACTCACTCACGCAATCGTTCACTCACTCTAGCAATCGTTCACTCACTCTAGCAATCGTTCACTCACTCTCGCAATCGTTCACTCACTCTCACAATCGTTCACTCACTCACGCAATCGTTCACTCACTCTATCAATCGTTTACTCACTCCCCCAATGGTTTTCTCACTCACGCAATCGTTTACTCACTCACGCAATCGTTTACTCACTCACGCAATCGTTTACTAACTCACGCAATCGTTTACTCACTCACGCAATCGTTTACTCATTCACGCAATCGTTTACTCACTCACGCAATCGTTTACTCACTCACGCAATCGTTTACTCACTCACGCAATCGTTTACTCACTCACGCAATCGTTTACTCACTCACGCAATCGTTCACTAAGTCACACAATCGTTCATTCAGTCACCCAATCATTCACTCAGTCACTCATGTAGTCGCTTTCTTAGTTATGCACTCACAACACTGTATTGTATTACTGATTTTTCCACGTATGAAATATGATGTAGATTTTCATTGTAGATAAAACGTAAGATGTATATAAAACGTGATTTTCATTGTATATAAAACGTAAGATCGCAAGCTGCCTAGGAGTGTCCAACATACGAGGCTTGCGCCAAAGATGGCGTCTTACTCTGTTACATTGTATCCTTTCATCTGTGTGTTCTGAATTAATGTGTGTAATGAATTAATTCTGTGTTAATGAATGCTCCATAAGCACAAATTCAAGAATTCATCTTCATATTTTCAACACCAGAGTGATATCTGTCTCCTCATCACATCAAACAAAAATTATCGAGGGTTATCTTTACATTAGGAAACTCACCGGCATCTGCACCGAAACATCTGCAGAACGTTAGAGAAGTTCAAGATAGCAATCATCCTCTCGTCCCAAACATCGTCTCTCACAATTGTAGACTATCGGTTTAATGAACGTATGATTTACATAGGAGCATATCCTTTTATTTATTTTGATTTGGATTATCCGCCTTTGTAGAATTAATTAAAACACAATTCTTGAGCATTGACGACCTTTATTGTATATTGAATAACAGCATACGTTTCGTTTGCATTTTTGGAAGTTTCAGGAAAAAACTGAACAAGAGAACGAAAACATCAACACAATATACAATAATTTTCTTTAAATATAACACTGTGGTAGCAGAAACATCATAGTGTGATGATAGCTTCATGGTGAACAACTCTCTTTGTTAAGGAATAAGAAGTATAAGCTATATGTGTAATACTAAGTTTAGAAATCGTGCTTTAACTTATTTGTGGAGAGAGTTCTCTGTAAAAATTAACCTATATTTTTATTAAACTTTAGTAATAATTCAACGACCAATAATTTTTGTTTTATAAATTTATTTTAATTAATTAGTATATTTCGTGATTGAGATGCCTCTTCTTCTATTCTAAGGGAAACAGATACTTCCGCTGCGCCTCAGTAGGTTGGCCGGTCGGTCGGTCGGTCGGTCGGTCGGTCGGTCGGTCGTCGGTCGGTCGGTCGGTCCGGTCGGTCGGTCGGTCGGTCGGTCGGTCGGTCGGTCGGTCGGTCGGTCGGTCGGTCGGTCGGTCGGTCGGTCGGTCGGTCGGTCGGTCGGTCGGTCGGTCGGTCGGTCGGTCGGTCGGTCGGTCGGTCGGTCGGTCGGTCGGTCGGTCGGTCGGTCGGTCGGTCGGTCGGTCGGTCGGTCGGTCGGTCGGTCGGTCGGTCGGTCGGTCGGTCGGTCGGTCGGTCGGTCGGTCGGTCGGTCGGTCGGTCGGTCGGTCGGTCGGTCGGTCGGTCGGTCGGTCGGTCGGTAGGTAGGTCGGTAGCTCAGGGCATCAACTGATGTCACTGGAGCGCCTCTGACCAGGGGGTCCTGGGTTCGAGACCTGACGGCGGCAGGATTTTTGACACTAGCTTTTCAGCTAGGTCGAATTCAGTTGCTGTCCGGAGGAGAATTCTAGTGGCCGGCTGGTCCGTGGTTTCTCCGATCGACACCAGGGGAATGCCGGAGCACTACCTTAACAAACGGGCCACGGACCGTGCGCGATATTTCCTTCCTCTTCCTTGTCCTGTGTGGGTGTGTGTACACTCACACACTTACACTAACATGCACTACACTACCACATATTCCGGGAGACCGGTCGGGAGCTTAGAGCTTGTCTAGGCTGGGGCGGTGCCCCGCTGGTGGGAGAGTCCTGGTTGGGGAAAACCCCGCAATTCGACGGGTAGGTCGGCTCGCCACCCAGCAGGGGAAGTTCACGTGCCCAGAATCATTAATAATTCAATCTATCTCATTTCGTCTGCCCGACCGGAAGGTGCGTCGTACCCCAGCCACGTGGTGGCAAGCGGCGCCTGGTGGCTCACCCGCCTCGGAAAATTTTTAAATCCCCTTTTTTAAGCCTCGAGGGGAGATTGGCTTAACTTGAGTGAACATTAGAGAGCGCAAAACACGGAAACTTTCCGCCGTTTATTTAACTCTCAGCGAGCTGCTTGTTTTAGAGATGCTTCTGAGAAGAAAGGGATGTCATATTTTCAGAAAACTCAGCAGACACTCTGTTCTGGGAGAAGAAGAGTAAACATATGATGGATCCGTTAAATTAAATTAATAATGACACTGTCCATGAAAGCGGAAGAAAATTAACCTGTGTGGATTTCCAACGTGCAGTTTTGTAAACGGCGTGTCGTTACATAAGTTTCGGTATGAAAGTCTCCGACTGCACTTAGATGAATGTGCGTCGTGAGTCGTTTTAGTTTGAGTCGAGCTTTACAGCCCCTACCTTCACTCGCTCCACCGACAACAGCAGTCCGTTAATGTCAGGTTTACTGCTGTCTGGCCAAGAACTGCTTCACGCTGACATTATGTGGTACTAAAGCTGTTAGGTGGTACTCTTGCCCGCGTACGGTTTGTCCGCATCTGAAGAGTCGAATAGATGGGATATTGATCCCAGTAATTGCGAATCCTCGCTGCTCCTCCACATCAGTTGGGGTCTCTTCGGTTTTGATTTGATTTGATTTTTTCGTGCTTCCGGGCTTGTCAACTGCTTTGCTCATTAGTCCCGTTAGTGTTGTGCATGTTTTTTCTCGGGATATGCGCGGTGATCTTTCCCCGCTGGATGGCGAGATCCAGCACCGACCTGCCGTAGGGTAGTGGGGTTTCCTCTAACCAGGACTCTCCCCCCAGCGGGGCACCGCCCCAGCCGGGACTGGAAGCTCTTATCTCCCGATCGACCTCCCGACATCTGTGATAGTGATGAAGTGCTTGTAAGTGTAGGTGTGTGTGTAAGGAGAGAGGATAGGACAAAGAAGAGGAAGGAAAGATCGCGCGCGGTCCGTAGCACGTTTGGTAGGGTACTTCTCTGGCTTTCGCCTGGTGTTGATCGTAAAAAACACGGAAAGCTACCGATCAGAGCAGCCGGCCGCTAGAATTCTCCTCCAGGCAGCGACTGAATTCGACCTCGCTGAAAAGCTAGTGTCGAAAATCTGGTGCCGTGGGGAGTGTAACCTAGGACCTCCCGGTCAGAGGCGCTGCAGTGACAGCAGTTGATGCACTGAGCCACCTCTACCGGTGGTCCCTTCACCTTAAGTAGGATTTTGTAAAGCCTTATATACTCGAGATGACTGGCTGACTGGCACTATGTTTGACAGCTGTGATCGGCGTCGTGTAAAACCTATTGGTTAGCTTGAACGATGTTTCGTCGGACAGCTGGCTACCTTACCCAGACGTGGTACAGAAAGTGTATTGGCAGGAAAGACGGGAATCCATGTCTGATCTACTCCGTATAAATTTGCTCAAAAATAAAGATGACTTAATATGAATTTTGTCTTGGAATGCCTTCCGCACCGGGTTAATGGGAATACCCCATAGCAAAGAAATGAATTAAGTGTCAAATAATTATTTAGAATAAGTTCACTGATATTTGAAAAAAAAAAAGAGAAATAGAATTTGGTTGGATCTGTTACTGGTTCTATCCGACTATTCGCTTGCGCTAAAATGTTTTCAGAAAGGACAGGAGATTTTGGATGCCAAGTACAGTTGACTGTCTTCCAGACATATATTAAATTACATCAAAAATAAACTCCCTTATTACAAATAATAATTAAATTGACAAATAAAATAAATGGACCAAATTTCGTTCTCCCAATCCGACAAAAAAATCCTTTATCTCGAAGGTTCCATTTTCTTGAAACGTTTTGCAGTAATTTTGGGAGAGCCGAGGTGTTCGTGTGTACAGCAGACTTTTTGCTGGAGTGGAGAGGGCGGAATTCCCACAGAGGCGTTTCGCAGCTGTTTGCGGAGCTTTGTTAATTCGCGAGGGCGCTGCCGGGAGCGCTGGTGGCGCGAGCCCAAGGCGGAGGCCGGGTTTTATCCCGCCCGCCGTTAATTACTGCTTAAATATTTGGAAAGTAAATCTGGTTTCGCGGAGTCTGGCTGTCATAATTGCTCGCAGTCAGATGACGAGCGCTGCCTGGCGCTGAGGCGAAGAACTAAAGACGAAGTGCCGCGAGCAGAAATCAACATTAGCAAAGTGTTTCGCACACCAAAGCTACCGCAAGCGGCAAATGAACGACCAAATAATTTGGATGAAAATTTTTTTTCGAAACTGAAAATGGATGATCACGGAGTGCAAATATTTAATCCTGTGGGGATAATGCAGTGCGCCTGAGCCGGAAGTCCTAGATTCGATTCCCGATGGTTGCTATTTTGGAGACTGGCTAGATAGCTTGATCGTGTTTAGGCGAATTTTAGCGGCAGGCTGTGCTAAGCGGAACTAACCAAGATTTCTCCGACTAATAACAGGCGAATGCCCGAGCAACAGCCCACGAACCGCGCGCGATCTTTCCTTCCTTTTCCTTGTCCTATCCTCACTTCTTACACTCACTTACATGTACTTCACTACCACACAAGTCGAGTGACCAGACGGGAGCTAAGTGCGTCTGCCGGCTGGGAGAGACCTCATTGGCGAAAACTCGGAATTACGTTGTGTAGGTCGGCACCGAAGGCCGGCTCTATCACGCGGGAGATTGCCACCACCTCCCACGATAAAGCATGCACTATACTTACTGGATCATCGATCATAGCAGTTAACGCGATAAGGAATAGTAAATCAATCAATGCAAACCCGATATCGTCTGTGATTAAGATGTATTAACGACTGAGCTATGGAACCGGATTGTTCGAAAAGATTTGATGATCTGGTAGCGATTTGCAACTGATGTACGGTAAGGCTTAGCCATTCCATTTCGTTTACCTTAACCTTCCAGGCTAATTTTACCATATTTTTCTTAAATATCTTATTTTCCTCCCAGTAACTTTTAAATCAGTTACGTGAGTAGATGCATAGGCGTCCACCCAAAAACCATTTTCAATATTTTCTTCAACAAAGATTAAGCGGCGTTATTATACAAAGTTAGTACACGCGGCTGTATTTTCTTTGCTAATCTGAGCACGTGGGCACAACTGCTGCCCCGCACGGGGATGCAAAGGGAAATAGTAAATGAACAAAAGGCAGGAGTTGAATTCTGCCCACTCCACATCATCGAGATCTAGGGGCTGAACAATCGTTTCGTTCTTCGAGGTTATTACTTACTCTCTAGGAAAAGCCCACCCTTGGCATGTTAGTCATTTGGTGACGCGCTGACCATTAAAGAAGTGCAGTTTCCCTCAGCGTGTGGGGATTCGCACGTTCATAATGGTCAAGCCCATAGGTGACGAATCACTGTTGCTCATTTAGTGTTACCCAGAGGACACGTGTGGTACACCACGGACGCGAGTTACTTTGTCCACGCTGTGAATTATTATTATTATTATTATTATTATTATTATTATTATTGTTGTTGTTGTTGTTATTGTTGTTGTTATTGTTATTATTACTATTACTACTATTACTACTACTACTACTACTACTACTACTACTACTACTACTAGTGAACCCGTGCGAGAATTTTCGCATGTTAAACCCCACACTCTTCCCAATTTTTCCATTTTCATATTAGGCCTGCAATGTATCTTTTTCTTCAAGACATTGTTGTCCTTCGTCACTTGTTTTATATGTCACCATGTAATTGATAACAATACAATACACCCTTGTCAATACAAACTATTCTTATTTACGTTATTACCGACAGAGACGTAAACCCGTGTAATTCAATGCGTAGAATATCAAATAATTAGTTTAATTTCACATACAGTTGCAGATTCTACAGACTCTGAACAGGGGGGAAATCTAACCTGTAAAAATATAACACAATGTTTCATTTGACATGAATATTTAGATGCAATTTTTTGAACAAATTCTTCATATTTTTAAATGCAAAGTGTAATTCGTCACGTCTCCGTGAAATTCTCTTTCTTTAGAGACCTCATTTATAACGATTGGTTGCATGTGAGAGCCGCAAAAGGTTTGTATATTAGTGAAATTATTTAGAAGACAATGACTATTATTATTATTATTATTATTATTATTATTATTATTATTATTATTATTATTATTATTATTATTATTATTATGACAAGTTGTATTTTGAGATTACAAAGTTGTTTTTTTAATTAACCAACCTCGAAGATTGTATAATTGTTCTCTCGATTATAATTCTGTTTTTCTCTTTTCTGTTATGATTACATTATGAAATGTTTTCTGTTCATTATCAAATAGAACAGTGGTACTGATGATTATAATACTAACATCAGAGAAATTTTAACTAAAATGAAATTCATGGGAAAATACTCAAATATTAACGCTAATAAACAAAATTATTTTCCATCTAATTCACAAGCTCGGAAATGAGGTTGCGCTTTGTTTTTACTTTCCGCGTCAAGTAAATTTGTAAATAGAAAGCGATCCTGTTTATATGATATTTGAAAGGATTATATAAATACTAAATAGTGAATGCGATGAAAATGAATGCTGGAAGGACGAAAACAAGCTAGTTTATATTCGCAACAGTTCTTTCTCTTGTAATATTCATACCCTGGGCCATATTCATGAGAGGACCGAAATGACGCGTGGATTGACGTGGAACATAAACGAGAACCTTGGACGAAGAGGGAGTGGGCGGAATTTGATAACGAAAAACTTTTCCGGGGCAATATGAATGGGAATTTTCAAAGTCGACATCATTGGCAGACGGTGACAACGGAGCTATGAACTCCGTACCTGACTGGCAGCAGGCGGCAGAAGTCATCGAATTCACGCTGGCACCTGTGTATGTCGAAATGAATGCCCGTTGCGCACGCAATTCATGTTAGATTTTCTAATAGTTGTGTAAAACACATTTTCTACTCCCATGGTATAATTCTGTCATTTGATGTTCGCAACCCAAAACATATTGATACTCATAACGATACAGATTTCATTAAGATACAGGTTGTTGACTATTCATAGAGGAGTTTACATTCCAAGTAATGACACAATTAATCATTGAGAATTGTTATAGTAAACGTTTTGTTTGATTGTGAACATTTACTATATATTAACATATTAAAATTGCATTTAATATTATGCTATGTTTGTAATTTTTAATTTCCTTTATTACTAGTATTTTTTACGTTTAATACTATTGAAAATAAATTAAATCGTAATTTCACTTTGATCCTATTTGACTAGCGCAGTCGTGAACCAAAGCCACCTGCGGCATTCTGGGGTAGGGAGCTGTTTGCTAGGTAACCGTGTCTTAATTCTGCATGAAAACTACTACGAATCGATTAAATGTAAAAATTTAACTTGTAATAGTCACCATAAGTCGTAGAAAAAGTGCCTAATGAAACTCAATGTAATGGGTATTAATACTTGTTCACTCGTGTGAAGTTTACGATACTCGTATAGTAATACTCATCATTACATCATCGTTTCATAGTTCGCTATTGTAATGGTTGTGAGGTGTTTTAGTGCTCTTATGCATTTACACAAAAAACTTTATATTTGTCCACGTTATGACTAGTAGATAGCTAGATAGTCTAAAAAGGCGCCGCCATCGGGACTCGAACAACAGTACCTCCGGGTCAGAGACACTAGTGTCAATGGTAGATGGCCTGTGCCGTCTCAGCCGGTCGTTGGCATTTAAGTACCTGCAAATGATTTGTAGTTATTTGAAATACCACAGTAGTCTGTAGCATGCAAAATGCTGTTGTCGAGTTGGTACAAAGTGGGACCCTGGAGCAGGAAAAACGGGCTGTTTTAAAAACGACACACGAAAATACTGAACAATTGACAGTGGCATACTGAGTATGAGAATATAGTCTTATTATCTGATATGACAAATTGTGGATTTAGATACTGAAATATTCGCATTTTTCACTTAAAATTAAAACAGTTTTAATATGTTTGTATTTTTGTAGTTTTCCTAGGTACAACAAAATCACTGATATCTCTCACATGCCCAGTGGCTACTTAGATTTTAATTCTATTTATTTAATTTATTAATAATTTATTCAGTTCGTTCAATTTATTAATAATTTATGAAATTTATTCGTGAATTCGAAATGACTAATATATTTTTTTGTTTTTTTCTCGAGTACCTGACTGACCAGAAAAGTCGCAAACATATCTCACATGAATAGAATATGCGTAGTTTTGCATGGCATTCGAAATTAGTAATACTTCCATGATGTATGAGGAAGGAAAGCAGAAAGGGTAACGACTCCCAATCTGGGTTTGGGGGAACGTCGCATGTCTCAGCAGGATGAAGTCCTCCAGACTGCGTCAGCTCTTCTGGTGCATTGGATATCTGCGTGCCCCAGCCCAGCCCCCATTCAGCGCGCTCTGCCACGTCGCATTGGGCAACTATCGGGCCTTGCCCTCCTCTCCCCCCTCCTAGCCCCACTCAGCCCTCCATTCGATTAAGCACTCGGGCGCGCATTGTTGCCAAATCAGGTGGCGAAATTCGCTCGCACGTGCAACTCCAACGCCGCACCGGTGCGCTGTGCTCCAACAGGGTTCGCGGAACACGACTTGCGTGGAGGTAACGGGCGTGTGAAGGACCTAACAAGATTAGCGTTGAATTAAGTTACAAAACCTCGACAGCACTATAAATCCATGGATTGTTGAAATGATTTAGCCATTGATGTCAAATCAGGTTAGACGAAATTCGCTGACAATGCGACGCGAACTCTGCTTCGTTTTAAGCTTATCTGCGAGACACACACAATGGGCATGGCAACCCTAACATACCAAGATATTTTCTGCTCTGAGTATAATTAAAGTAACATTTTTTGGTTGAGGTGGTCTAGCAACAAATAGTTGCTCTTTTTGACGATTCTCTTCAGTGTTTTCACTCCCTAACATATTTTGATAAATCTAAATAGGCATCGTACTTTAGGTTTATGAACGATATTTAAACTTGTATTATGTGTGCAACCTATCTAAAATTCAATTATCTCATAAGTAATTATGAATAATTTGATTTATTAGTCTAAAAAAAATTTATAATAAAAACGTCGAACCATATAATAAATTTTTTTTAAATTTAAAAATTTCTTAACATAATAGTAAATTTTATAATTAATTGTTAATTTAGAAATAAGTATTTCGTTGTGATAGCAAGAATACTTATAGCCTGAAAAGTTAAATCATCGTAGTTTTTTAAAAATTACCCTAAGTATAATTAAAGAAAGATATCAGGGAAGATGAGCAACCAAATGATTAAAATCTAGAAAGGGAGGAAACGGCCGCGAAAGACCTTCAAAGTCGGAATTAAATCAGTGAGCATCACAGGGTAATTTAATTTCCATTAAAACATCTCTTTGAAACAAGAGAGTAGAGATGATACTAAACCCTACATTAAGCGAATTGCTCCTTTGTGTGCAATTGGAAATGATTTCTAGAGCTTCAACTGTCAGGTCGTATTTCATTTGTTGTTAGCATTCGAAAATATTATCCCTTCATGACCTGGCATCGTGCTCTCGATCCATGGAATAGCGAATCACGGGAATAAAATGATATCCAGTGGTACAGGCTTGTAACGCATTCGCCTGACGTTTTAACCCCGAAGGAAAGAGGATTGTGATTTTTAGGGTGGGCATGCTTCAGCCTGCTGCTACAATCCTTTGACGCTCCCGGCTGCATCTCGCGCTTTCTTTTGAAGGCTTTTTGGACCTTCAACTAGATAGTCTCAGAATAAGTGTTAAAAACTTTGAGGTTAAGTAGAGGGGTTAAAAATGGAGTCTCGGCCCAGCAGTGGTAGCGTACGCACGTCCCGCTGCACGGCAGCGCTTACCTTCGCCTCAGTAGTGGCAAGTCAAGATAAGCGTTAGGTGGTGATCGTCGGATACGGAGCCCGCAACGGGCTAAGTTTATTTAAAACGTTGTTGTTGTTTGTTTTTTGTGACTTTCGTGCAACAGTTAAGTGCCGAGTTATTGAATGTCAGTAAACTCAGGCCCCTCAACGGGGCAACTTATCAGAAGTGCCATGGACACTTTAAACAAAGCAGATAGTGAATGTGATCATATAGACTCCCAGTCAGATATTAGCATGATAGCCCATCTACAACAACAGCAGCAGATGTATCAACAGCAGCTTCATCAGTTGCAAACACAGCTGCAGCTCGCGCAACAAGGACAAACTCAGCCGCAGCTAATGGGAGTGCCTCAACAGCCTCATGGTCAGCCTCCGCTAATATCTCAAGCAGGGCCAACAGTTACAGCGGAAGGAGTCCAACAAAGTGGCGTATGTACTGCTGGTTCTACTTCCTTGCAAAATTCACACGTAAGTGACGCTAACGCCGATAGCAGATCGGACACTAAGAAGCGCAAATTCTCCCAGCGTAGTGAAAGTAACGAAGGGCATAGTGAAGAGTGCAGTGAATTCAGGTACTTAATATCCCACTGTAAGTGATTCCATGGAGCATAGCCAGATAGAACCAGTGCAAGTGAAAATCCCTCCCATTTACGTTCACGAAGTAGATGATTATAACAAGCTAATATCAGACTTAAAAAATATAGCCCAAGCAGACTTTACTACTAAACCTAACAAAAATTCAGTCAAAATCATGCTCACTTCTATTGAAGACTATCGCAGTTTTAGAAAATTTTGTGATGAACAAAACATACAGTACTACTCGTTCAGAGATCCAACACAAAAGCCCCTATCATTTTTAGAAAATTTGTGATAAAAGTTTGCAGACTCTATAATAAGGAAAGAAAGCCAATTCCAGTATGTGCAGTTGACTTAGAAAACAATAACGAAGCTCGAAAGATATATTCTGTAAACAGGTTTATTCATAGTGTAATCAAAGTGCAACAAAGGTTAAATTCAGAGTAATAATGTGTAAAAAATGTCAGAGATATGGTCATTCACAAGCAAACTGTGGCTATCATCCCAGGTGCGTAAAATGTGTGGGAAACCATCATTATTCGAATGTAAAAAGTCTAAGGACGCCGCACCACAGTGTGCTAACTGTTTTGAATTTCACGCAGCTAATTATAGAGGTTGTAGCTATTATAAAAAATATATTGAGTCCTTTGTTAAAACTTCCCAAAAAGCAAATGACAGTAAATCAAACAACCAACGTACTTTACAATCTAAATTTTCTCCTAACCCGCCACTACAATCCAGTAAGCATTTCCCACCCCTCCTTGTACGGCAGCCAAGTTCAAGTAGCCAAACAATGGTTACTGCCCAACCTACTAACTGGCAAAATATTATACCAACAATAGTTTCCCAAGTTGTATCTGCAATCGTCCCACAAATCCAAGGTATGGTAGAGAAAATAGTTACATCAGTATTAAATAATGGCAACTATTCAAGAGGTAAATAAGATATTAAACTGGAACGCCAACGGTCTAAAAGACAGTAAAATAGTTTCCGATATTTCCTGAAACACCACGGTATTAATATTGCCTGTATCACGGAAACCCATTTAATTCCGGGTGAAAGATTCATTATTCCGGGTTTCATCGCATATCGTAATGACAGAGAAACGTCACATATAGCGTCAGGCGGTGTAGCTATATTTATATCGAAGAACGTTAAACACGCGCAAGTACCGACACCGACGTCAAGAAACCTGGAATCTGTCGGAGTGCGAATTGAAAGTAATGGCAAAACTTTAACTATTATAGCAGGATATAAACCCCCTAACAGAACCTTTCCGGAAAACTCATACAGACGTATATTCAGTGATAACAATCCGACACTATTACTGGGTGACTTCAACAGTAAAAATATAGCGTGGGGCTGTAACTCGACATCGTGGCAAGGACAGAAGCTATCAGATTTTGCAACGGCATGTAACATCAGCATATTAGCTCCAAACGAACCGACAAGATACGCGTCCAATCCAAACATCATTCCAGATGTCTTAGATATTGTACTCACCAAAAATGTTAATTTTCCCATTCATCAAAAAGTATTACCGGAACTCGACTCTGACCACTGCCCGATACTACTATTCTTATCGGCACATATCAATAGAACACAGCTCGATCAGGAAGTAAGAGGAATCGTAAATTGGAATAAGTTTACTAATCTAATGTTATCCTTTTACTCATATCCGAAAAGTATAAGTAATGCGCGCGACATCGACGATGAAGTTGATAAATTCTCCAAAGCAACTATTAATGCCATCAAACAGTCGACACGACCTCGTCGTACGCCAAATGCTAAACCGATCGCAGTAAACATTCGAAATTTAATTAAATCAAAAAATAATATGAGACGGTACTGGCAAATTACTCGAAGACCAGACGTTAAAACGAAAGTAAATAAGTTAACAAGGCTGGTGAAAACCAAACTTGACAAACTACGCTTTTCAAGTTTCAACAAGTATATAGGCGAAATTCATCCAAATTCGAGTCACCTCTGGTCATCGGTCAAGCGCTTAACCAAAGAAAAATCAAACATTCCACCCTTGAAAATAGGAATTAACCGAGTATACTCAGACGAGGATAAGGCATCAGTAATGGCGGAACACCTTGAAACTACCTTCAAACCGCACCCTGTGACCGAAGCATCATTTAACTCCAAAATCGAAAATTTCGTCAACTCTACTTTTCCAACGGCCGCACCACCCATTAAATTCATTACTCCATCTGAGACAGCTTTCGAAATTAAGCGTCTGAAAATTAAGAAAGCACCTGGAATTGACGGCATAAATACCGTGTGCATGAAAATGTTGAACAGGCGATCGATTGCAGCCCTGACGGCAATATTTAATGCGGCTTTAAGGCTTCACTATTTTCCTGCAGCGTGGAAAAAAGCTGTAATAATTCCTTTCTGTAAAGCTGAAAAGACCCGAGATACGTTGAAAGCTACAGACCTATTAGTCTATTGCCAACCATATCTAAAATATTTGAAAGACTAATACTATCTAGACTTATTAAATTCCTCAATTCCACCAACGCTATTCCGTCGATTCAATTCGGGTTCAGGACCAATCACTCAACAACGCACCAACTACTACGACTCACTGAAGAAATAGCACAAGGCTATCACCAAAAGGAACATACAGCATCAGTATTTTTGGATATAAGTCAGGCGTACGACAGAGTCTGGCACTCTGGTCTAATTTATAAAATGCGACAACTAAGAGTCCCGGAGTATTTACAAAAGGTTATCGAAAGTTTCCTCTCTAACAGATCGTTTATTGTAAAAGTCAACTCTTCAACCTCTTACCCGCGCACCATTGATGCAGGAGTACCACAAGGATCGGCACTCTCTCCCATTCTGTTCAACATTTTTAGCTACGATATCCCCACTGAGGTGACTCAAGTTAGCGCTGTACGCAGATGATGTCGCCCTCTTCGCAACGCACAGCGACATTGCCGTAGCCAAGGACTATATTCAAAACACATTAAACGAGTATGTTAACTGGACTCAGAAATGGAGAATAAAAATAAACCCGTTAAAATGTCAAGCAAAAATCTTCACGTTACGCCGCCCAAAAAATCCTACTGAATTATGCCTTCACAATACATTTATTCCGTGGACCTCCTCACCGATAAAATACTTAGGAGTGTTGCTTGACAAAAGATTGACATGGAAACCACACATAAATGCAATAGCGAACAAAGCATCTGCCAAAATTTCAAAACTCTTCCCTCTAATCAATGCACATTCTTCATTGAAAGTCGAATGCCGATTGCTACTATTTAAGTCCCTAATTCTACCAACCACACAGCTATAGTGGTCCCTATTTTCAAAAAAGGTGATAAAACGAAAGTTTGTAATTATAGACCAGTATCGCTCACATCAGTAGTATGCAAAATAATGGAGCATTTAATAGCCGGGTACATTCGCCGCGAATGGGAAAAAGCGAACTGGATTTTTCACGGACAGCATGGGTTTAGAAGTGAATATTCGTGCGAAAGCCAAATCGTTTCTCTTTTGCAAGATCTAGCTGACGAAGTTGACGCGGGTGGGAGGGTGGATGCAATCGTAATCGACTTTGCGAAAGCATTCGACGTAGTACCGCATAACCTACTTATCAGGAAATTATTAACTTCAGGAATTGATGCTAGAGTCGTGAAGTGGGTAAGCGAATTTCTTAGAGACAGGAAACAAAAAGTTCGAATTGGCACTCAGTTTTCGACTACGGTTATTGTTACTTCAGGGGTTCCACAGGGAAGTGTCATAGGGCCATTACTTTTCTTAGCGTACGTAAATGATCTCCACGTTAACATACAATCAAAGGTGCGTTTATTTGCAGACGATTGTGTTATATACCGAAAAATCAAAAGTAGCGCTGACGAACAAATATTACAGCAGGATTTAGAACATTTACGTGATTGGGCTGAAAAAATGACATGGGAATTAACGGATCGAAAAGCAAAACAATAACGTTCGGGCGGGGACGAAATTATGAGGAACCAGACTATCGTTTAGGTGAGTCATCATCCCAAGAGTCTCATCATGCAAGTATTTAGGCATTCATATAGATAGTAAATTAGGGTGGGAGAAGCATATAAATCAGGTAGTTAGGAAAACGTGGAAGTCTTTGCATTTTGTAATGCGAATTCTAAAGAAAAGCTCTGCAAACGCAAAAGAATTAGCATATTTTTCGCTGGTTCGCCCTCTCATGGAATACGAGTGGCATGTTGGGATCCATACAGAAAGTCGCACCGGAAAAATCTAGATAGAATACAGAGAAAAGCGAATAAGTTTACCTACAGAACTAACGCGATAAAAAGGCATGGAACCTCTAGAAATGAGAAGAACAAGGGCGAGGCTTTGCGCTCTTTATAAATCATACGTAGGTCAAACAGCTTGGAAGGAAATTCAGGTTAGACTAGAAAAACCAAATTATTTCGGCCGAAGCGATCACACTCACAAAATTCGAACAAGGAAACAAAATTCAGATCTTGGGAAATTTTCCTTTTGTAACAGAACAATTAAAGATTGGAACAGTTTACCCGCAGCAATTTTCAAAGCCTTTCCTCTAAGTGTCCGAAGTTTTAGAAATAAGTTAGAACAATATGATAGTAATAGACATTAAATGAGTAAGTGCTGTGAAGTGCTGTGAAGTGCGGTGAAGTGCGATGTAGTGCTGGTCAGTGTAACTCAAAGCAAAAACAGTGTAGTGTAGTGTAGTGTAGTGTAGTGTAGTGTAGTGTAGTGTAGTGTAGTGTAGTGTAGTGTAGTGTAGTGTTGTGCAGTGCAGTGTCGTGCAGTTAATTGTAGTGAACGCGATCAATGAATTAAAAACAATAAATTTAGCCAATATTTATGTAGCTTGTATTAAATTTTAGCATCACCGACATATAATTATAATTATTATATATCATACGAGTTGAAATATTTGTTATAATACTTAATATTAGTGATAGTATGATTATTGCATGTTCGGCTTGTACTGTACTCCTTTATTATTATTGTTATTATTATTAATATCGTTATTATTATTAATATTGTTGTTATTATTAATGTTAAGTGTTATTATTATTGTAATTATTGTTAATTAACTGCCACCGGGTCATACCCAATTGCAGTTCAAATAAATGTTCCAAAAAAAATGTTCCAACCATGACTTATGCATGTCCAGTTTGGGGTTGTGCAGCGACAAGCAATCTCCAAAATTAACAGCCATTCAGAATGTATTTTTAAGAAGAACTTTAAATGCCCCCTGGTTCATTCCGAACATCCAGATTCGCAGAGAATTGAAAGTGCCGTCATTAATCGATCACATAACTCAAATAGCTCAAAACTTTTACCAAAACCTTCACACTTCCCCATGCTCCTTAACCTTCAGCCTAGGTCGCAATGCTGCATACTCACGTATTAAATCCAGGTATCCTAAAGACCGATTCAAACCACCGTAATCCCCCATAACTGTCAATAGATCAACTGAAACAGTCTTCTACCTCGCTTCATTTACTTTAGCCCAATATTTATGTTATTCCGAGTAATATAAACCACTGCTTATGGATGGCCATTCCCAAAAAGTAACAAACTGTGTATTTCATAATTTAACCTCCTCGAAAGACATGTATGTCGAACGAGAAGAAATAAATTAAAAAAAAGGGGTTAAAAATGATCACTTTGCCAATGAACATGTAGCAAGACATGTTATTAACGTAGTTAACGGATTTGCTCCTGAGATATTTGCTCGTGGTTGTTAAATGCTCTTATTTTTAGATGCTAGACGAGTCACATTACAACCCATACAAGATTTTATCAACCAACCGAAGACTTATACCTGGATTTATACCTGGATGGCTAACAACGAGAACCCAATATGTCATTTGGTCTCTTTTGTTGTTCTGTGATTCTTATATTTCATTTCTCACTAAATGTTAATTACAAAAAGTAGTCATTTCCGATGTCTCTACTCGTCCTTCATTCATTATTTGATTGGGGTTTCCGGGCGCATTACTTCTACGATGATTTGTTCAGAAAGTGTAGTGCATGTAATGTCCTGGGAGATGGCGGTGTTTCTCCCCTGCTGAAACGTGAGATCCAAGTGCGATCTACACATTCTCTTGTTCTCGAGTTTCCCAGTCCCTCAGCGGAGAACGGCACAGCCACACTCTAAAATCTCGACTGGTCCTCAAACTTGCGAAGTAGCCTATAGCAAGTGTATATATGAACAAGAAGAGAGTAAGGGAAAAGGATAAAGATGATAAGATCGCGCACACGGCCTGTGGCTCGTTTATTAGGGTTCTGCTTCGGCATTCGACTGGTGTTGATCGGAGAAACTACGGAAAACTGCTGGCCAGAACAGCTAAACGCTAGAATTAGACAGGGGTCAAATTCGACCTACAGGTGAATAGCTAGCATCAAGAATCCAGTATCATCAGACTCCAATCCTTGGACCCATCAGACACTGTTGCTGCAGGGGCAACGGTATGCTGCCTCTGAGCCAACGCAGCCAGTACGAATCCTAGACGTTTGTGACATAAGTACTGAGATAACCTGAGTAATATTTAGACCGAATTATTTTTGACAATTAAAATGTCTATTGATTATTTCAAGACAAGAACATAAATGTTTGGATATATGTCATTCAAAATTCTAATCGACAATTATAAAAAAGCAAGAAGCAAATTTCTTGGCCTTCTTTGATTTAGTAAGAACGCCATCTGGCATGTACATTCGACCCTTCCCTGGAGTCTGTTGCTTTCGTACTCGAGCGATATCGTCTGAATTGGTCAATTAGTTTATAATGTTTTGAAAAATTCTTTGTTCTTAATTTTTTAAACTTCAAGTTTCACTTTACTACTCTACACAAGCTTAGTTTCGTTTATAAGATACTTCATGTTCTACACGAGAACGTGCAAGTCACTTATGTAACCCTGTTCGTTACGGATTTACTTCGTGCGAAGTGAGTTTCGAGGCCCCCTGCGATCCCACCTTTTCGATGACGTAAGCCCCAAAACGTAAACTGGATGACGTAAGCTGACGCTCAGAAGCGTTCGATAATCTATTTTCACAATTTATTCATTTCTCGACGTTTCAAGCCTACAACCACGAGGTATGGCAAATATTTGCGTACATAAAAACGTGTTAGTGCTGCCTTTGGCATGGCTTTGTTATGGGAGGTATTTTAATAGTCGTATACAAATGGGGGTGAAGGTCACCGATAGACCCCGGCATTATTTTCCTCCTTTTATGTTTGTTTAGGTTCGATTTTATCGTTTAGGACATTGAGTGCTAGAAACATTTTGAACCCTAGGTGATAGTTTCACCTTTCATCGCGTATCGAATTTTTACAAAACATTTCGTAACAGTCGCAATGCGTAATAAGTTTTGTGAAAATTCCGGCGCTTTCTTGCAGCCAGATATGCTTATAAACGGTTGCAATCTTATTTTAGTATTTATCGATGTAGATGACAATTGTGCACACGGATCACATTAGTTATAGTAAATATTCAAATACTTCCAAAAATGAGGATGTGGGCACATGTGTTCTTATAGAAATGACCCGATTACCGTAATGTTCAGAATACACATGACTATATGTATGTTCAAAATATAATTTTCCCTTAATATATTAAATGGGGAGAAAAATATAAAGGACCATTTTTATTCAGGGACTGATAAATCTACTGCATACACCGTAGATTTAATCTAAACTTCAGTAAGTTGCCATATTCAAATCTAAGGTGTATGCCGTAGAATAATCAATAAATTCAAACGCTTTCAATTTCAAAGTAAAAAATGTTTATTTATAATACTAATAACAACAAAACTTTACATAAAAATTTGCAACTGAAAGAATACAATCCTAAAAGTCCTTTCGTTTCTTTAGTTCATCTCTCAGTTCACTTCACTTCAACTTTTTCAAATATTTCAATCCATTCACTGACAAAAACCATTTACAACCCCAACTGTTTCAAAAGGACTACTTCCCGACTATATTTCAGTACATATACATTTCATCTGTTACAAGAACGTCGATTTCGTCTGTATATCAGAACGTCCACATTACGTCAGCACTTCCATATTTCCAACTCTCGTTTGCCTTTCAATATATCTACATTCCGTCTGTACTTCTATGCTTCATACCTGGCCGTTCCTTAGTATCCAAACCATTGCCGGCCTGTGTTTTCATCCCTAGTAGGCCGTGCATATCATTTTCTTGATATTAAATGCATATTACATTTCTTCACGTACAATATATATTTCAAAAAGTCAAAATTATTCAATACAATCTTTCAGAAAATGATTAAATTACTCGTATGTAACTAATATTTTTTCCTTCAAAATTTAAGTAGTATATGACTTAGTGTAGGGATCACAGAATTTTGAAAATGTGCACACAATTCACTTTTCTCCATAGCACATCATACGCAGTTATTAACTGTTTTTTTACCTAAAAGAAATAAAAAATACTCGTAGCATTAGTTGTTAAATAAATAAAATTTTCCTTCAATTATTTCCAATTTTCTGCCACCGCCGTGAACCCTTCTCCTCCGACTGGGTTCTCCGTGAGCCGAATTGGCAATTACGATTACGTCTTCACATGAAAATGAAGGAGTCTGCAAAAACAGGTCTCCGCTTCATCAGGCAAATCCTTGGTGGAATAGGAGCGCCCGCACGTTGTCGACGCACGCGCCCCCGGAGACCGTCATGTGAAGCGTGCAGGGCGCGCCTCCCTCGGCAGCTGTTTTCCTTCCATTTCGCAGTTCACGGCGCCGCGCGGTTGTTTGCGATTGGGGGAGCAGCTCTGAAAGAGACGCCGGCCCTGTTTTGCGTTCGGGGGCGCCGGTGTTGGTCCTGGCCTCCGGAACAGCGAATACGGAAGAAATTTACGCCTCGTTCGATAGTAATGATAACGCAATGAATTTCAAAAAATGTGAAAATGTGAATTGTGTGAAAACTGAAAGAATATTTATGTAACTGGTTTTTCGAAGTGCGGATTTTGGCGGTAAAAGTCCATTTCGTAAAATATTAGCTTTTGGTCGAAGTGCATGAAGTTATTTTTCTAGAATTAATTAGTTATTTGCAAAGAACTTTGGAACGGATATTTTTATAATATTTATCTTTCACAGCGTTTTCGTATCAATGCATTAAATCTCATCCACAGAGTTGTACAAGTCTTGTAACTTTTACTTAAATTACAAGAGTAAAGTTAACCCATTAGTTAGTCGAACAAATTCACCGACCTCCTCTATTTTCTCAGTCGCTGCAACAACTGAAATACTGTTCTTCCCAAACGTTTTGTGAATAGCATCATCCGAAGTAAGTCGTCTGCACGTTTTCGTGTCGAGTGCTCATCAAGTGGCGGTCGCACGGGCAGGTGCAACAACCGAAACTGCGTCAAATTTTAAAAAAACCTGGTCTTTTTTACCAAGGTTAAAAAAAATTAGGGGGAGAAGAGAATGAAGTGACAGGATTGTGCCAATTTTACGTGTGGCGAGTTCAGAAAGTGTGCAGTAACTGCTACAATTCGTATCAGTATTTTCTCATACTTACGAGCTTAAGTATCTAGTTTGTTTTGGTTTCGAAAAATGTAGGTTTCATCAATGTAGCCATTGCCAGTTGCTGTTCCATCATGCAATGCGTGAATATCAAATATTTAATGACGAGTAACCTCTTCCTTGGAGCCTTCTTTTCACATTATATCGGCTGAGTCGATAAACAGTGGCAAACTGAGCATGAGTATTCAGTCGATATGAGCATCGTGAGTGCATTAAGAGAATAGGTGGAGTTACAAATCAAATATTTGCTGTTTTTAGTCAAAATGGGATTTAACTTGTTTGCTCCCCATACGTCCGGCATGCAGTTTCCATTGTTATTGTCGAAAAGAAATAAGGAAAGAAAGAAAGAAAGAAAAAGAAAGAACGAAAGAAAGAAAGAAAAAGAAAAAAACGAAAGAAAGAAAGAGAAAAAAAGAAACTTGTTCAGAATCAATATTGGCGTGCGAATGACATGTTGACAGGTGATGAACATCTACCCGTCAAAAAATCAATCATAACTAATTTCATCATTCAAATATTTCCATTGTAATTTCATCCGAGTTCTTTTATTTATCACACATTCTAGTATTTATTTCCAACATTTTTTCTTATATTCAGTGTAAGAATACAATTCATGTGTGTTAGTGCTAAAAGCAATAACTCTGATGTGTTAGTGCTAAAAGCAATAACTTTGATAACTCTGATGTATTAATAACCCATTTTGCGAGGTTTTGTTAGGCAGCATTATTTGCTGCTGAAGGCCAGAAGTTATCGTGAATGTTTAATTCTTTGTATTGGTGTAGCCGCAAGTCCGAGGCGGATGGAGTAAGAAGTGTGGGCCGCCAGATGGAGAAAGTTGGTGTGCGCGTGAGGTGCTCATGGTTGATGGAAGCGCTTCCCGGCGGGCGCTTTATTAAGTTTGCCCAAGAGCCCAATTAGCTGCGGTGTAGGGAAAGTGGCCCTGCGAGGCGCTTGCTGGGTCCCTCGGGGAGAGGCAGGCGCCCTTCAGCTAACTGCTTAAACTCGAGGACGGCGCTTCTCGACGCGACCGCTCGCCGCCGCTGGCGCCACCGTCACTCTCCCCTCCCCCCCTCGCGACGCTTAGAGCTCAGGGAGGGTGGAAGCTTGCAGTTGGTCTTGCGAGTGCTGTGTGTGCGGGTGATGTAAGTAACAGCATAAGAGTTGAATGTATATTCTCCACCAGCATTACTAATAGGACTCTGACCGGGAGGTCCTAAGGTTCGAGTCCCTCTGATAGGGAATGTTCGATACTAGTCAGAGGGCTTGGCGTGTTGTTTCGACTCCGGCATCGCCCTAGAAAAGCCGTTAGTTCTGAGCTGGCAGGGCGGCTCAACGCAGGTATTGCATGGGAAGGTTATCTTGAGGGTAAACTGCGTTCTGGCGGGATCCAGACACCAGCCTGTGTATTTGCGCGCCGGCAGGGCTGTGGATAAAGGCTAACGCTTACGTGCCCGGGTAGCGATCTCCCTAAAAGAAGAAGAAGAAGAAGAAGAAGAAGAAGAAGAAGAAGAAGAAGAAGAAGAAGAAGAAGAAGAAGAAGGAAGTGTGGTGTTGACCTCGCGAAGCATGTACTAGCCAGGTTGCTAGATCGGATTAAGCCACTGCCTGGAGGAGAATTCTAGCGGCCGCCTGTTCTGATCGGTAGTTTTCCGTAGCTTCTCCGATAAACACCAGGCGAATAATGGATCAGGCTGGCAACCGTAACAAACTGGCAACATACCGTTTGCAATGTTTCCGTTCTGATCCTTGTCCCTTCCTCTCCTCTTACAAACAACGTACTTTCACTTACATGTACTACACGTGTCTGGCGTTTAGAGCTTCTCCCGTCACGGTGGGTGCCCCAGTCTTGTGACCCATGCAGGGGGAAACCTCCGTAAACCGACAAATAATTTGGAGCCGGATCTACTTTCCAGCAGGGTTGGAATACCACCACCACTAAGGATAAAACATTGAGTATACCTACGGGAGTATTGACCATAGCATTTGCCGTTCTCAGAAATATCAAAAGTTGCTTCACTATGCACACGTTTTGGTGAGCTCTAGTTTTCCTAGTTTTTGTAAAAGAAGGATTGGGTGATTTGGGTTGTTATTTTCCTACCAATACTGCATAATAAAATTTGTAGTTCTTCGAAGAATTAGTTTTCTATTGTTAGGGAAAGAAAACTGTTTTTCAAATGCTGCTAACCATGTATCGTTGATACCTTTATTTTTCATTTTACTGTGTGTTAAAAATGTCTGAAAGCGATTCCGGAGATGAAGAAAACGTGCGCGGATTAAAATGTCCCACAATACGTCATTGTGATTTATTTTCACTTTGGATAAATCAAACGTAATCTAGCTAGATTGCTCTTAAGTGAGGATTGAGAGAGATCTCCATCGCGAGGTTTTGTGCGGTGGTGTAGAGCGCTTGGGCGCCGGCAGAGCGCTGTCAGCGAGACGTCTGGGTGGAGCAGCCGCATTTCAGACGCGTCGGCCACTCCACAGATTTAGCGGCGCTCCTTGACCTTCAGCCTTCATTCCGCCGCTCATGAGCCGGCTCTGCGACCGCTCAGTGCCCCGGGGCACCCAGCTTAGTCTTGCCAGGACAATGGATGAGACTCGCCAATGACGGATTGTTTTGTACTTTCTCGTTTACGTACGTATATACGGAGTCTAATATACATAGTATACAGAAATTCTTATAATGCTGCGGCAAGAGACTGCAATTTTCCGACACAAAACTCTGAAACAGAAAAGGTGGATGGATCCTCTTCTAAAATGAAATAAATTACACTCTCCGGCATATTATGTAGTCAGATTTCAGAATTGTAGGTTCTTGGTATAAAAAAAGTTTGCCCGTCCGTCCGTCCGTCCGTCCGCGCGTCCATGTTCAACTCTGAACTTCACTAAAGCGCCTAAACTATTCAAAGAATTTTTTTCGAAAGCGGAGATTCCTCGATAAATCTGGACTGACTCAAAGTTCTGCGATTTTGAAAAATGTTCTTTAAATGTTGGGGGTACTTTACATGAAGCCTCTAGGGCATTTGAAAAATTTTCTCGAAAATGGCTCTAATTTTTTTTGGTAAGATGAGAGTAAAATCCATTTATAAAGATGACAGAAGTCATTGTTAACTCTGTTTGTTAGAAAATTGTGAAAGATTGAAATATCTTCGGCATCTTCGAACAACTACAAAAATGAAGATTTGTCCTTCAAATGATTTTTCGTACAATGAACATTAGAATAGGCACTTTCAGAAACATTTAAACGCCATTTTCTCAAAGACGGTTCTAAATATTGCAATGAAAATTTTCGTATGGGACGAGGTTTTACTTTTCTATAGTATTCTTAAGTCATGTTTTAGTTATATCTTTATGGGATCGAAAAATTGAAAAAATGTAGTTTGGACCGATGGCAGCTGGGAAGAGGTAGCACAATACCAAAAGCCTAACCGTGTTCAAAGAAATTAGAAAACTAACTAGTATGAGAAAGTCTGTGCCATTCTCTAGCACGACCGGTAATACATTTTTAATTGTTTGAAGAAGCTGCAAATAAGATGGGTTATTCATTTTTCCTTTTTTATCCTTTTTTTAAAGATGGTTGAAATCTGGCAAAGTATGTTTTATTTTATTATGCATTTGTATTTATAAAAAAAGGACTTTAAAGAACATATTGCGGACTGATGTGTCTGCTTCTTCAGACACAAAGGAGAAATCGATTTTTTTCAAATAACTCTCAGTGAATAGTGGATGGCTTCCGAGAAAAAAGTTTGCCTACTGTCCACTTGACCATTCACTTTTGGGGTAAGCCAGGAACCCTGGGTTTCGTTTCAATGACATAAGCGGCATCCATCGTTAGTAATAACAGCATTGTTTACGCATTGTTAGGACAACGGATCAACAAAGTGTGATATTCCATGTTTGATGATCATAGCGTTGTACTGATAGACACGGCCCCGAACACATTATATGAAAAAGGGTTGGAGTGGGCGTTGAGAGCTGTGGTCTTGTGAAAGGTCTCATGGGATCACTCTCTAGAAAAAAACATTGAAGCGAACACACGTAAGCGGTTGGTGAGGTGCGAACGAATTTTCAGCATAGGCGGAGTATTATGTAAATGATAGTAGGCGGGAATTTATAATTAGTTTGAGGTTTGAGAGCTTGGTATTGAGTAAATTGTAGTATTAAATTGTAAATGCAAATTTTGTTAATGCAATTTCAAAAAAATAGACTCCGTGTTTTGAGGGAACGTATATTATGGTAGCTTCGTAGATGGAAGGATTTTTCAATAAGTCAGTCGCGAGTACGTGTTTCAGACGAAACACAGATAGGGAAAGTCGCGATCGCGTCTTAGATTTGTGAGAAATATTAAGTCTCATTAATAGAAAATCGTTGAGGACATTCTGGAACATTTTTAATTTAGGCAAGGACGCGGGAATTGGTACACCAAGGATTCCATGGACAATATTCTGCTAGTTAGCCAAGAAGCCATCTATCAAGATTTTATAGGTAGCTTACGAACTTATATTCACACCCGTACGATATTTTAATGTTTTATATTGAAAAGTGGTTCTCATGAAATCGAAAGAAATTATAATATATACAAGAATAAATGTAGAATTTTATTGTTGAAAAAGGCTGATCATTTATATTAGTTGTCATCAATCTAAAAATTGATTTAATCAATAAAACTTTCAAGAATCGTGATTCTGTATAGAATTCCACACGCAACATGTCCACATGCAACAAGTAAGTAGTAATATGTTGTTTGTCAAACCCTTGATTAAATTGGAAGTAAATTAAGAATTTAGGATTAACATTGAGAGAATTTGTGAGCATAGCAGGGAAACGCTAGAAATAACAATATTAACAATAGCAGGGGAAGTAATTCCCTTCATAGTATTAGATGTTTGTTGACATAGTATCTACAATAGTGAATTATCTTTGAAAATAGATTTTATTACATGGGTTTAAATTCAAAATTTATTGCTTGTTTATCCTTGAAAATAGATTTTATTACATGGGAGTTTTTTTTTCTCCCTTTCAAAATTCAAAATTCAAAATTTAAGTAGTATATGACTTAGTGTAGGGATCACAGAATTTTGAAAATGTGCACACAATTCACTTTTCCCCATAGCACGTCATACGCCGTTTTTAACTGTTTTTTGACGTTAAATAAATAAATAAATAAATAAATAAATAAATAAATAAATAAATGAATATCAGAAGAAAGAAATCATTTCACAAATGGCAGCCCATCGCGAGGCAAGTAACAGTGGGTTTCCAGAAGTTCATTTTTAAATTTCTGTGCAGTTATCAGCCAGTAATTTTAAGAAATTGCCAGCCATCTCATTAAATTAATAAGTAATAATTTATTAGTTGTGAATAAGAAATTACGCCATTTATTTTTTTGTTGAAAAGAGTTTAATCTAATCACAATGGAAACACGTAGTCAGAAGGCTCGTAGTAAAATTGTGGGCTCCGATAATGATGAAACGATGCATATGGTGGGAACGAGGTTCAGGAGAACATTGATAGTAATGTCCTTAATGAGGCCGAATCCAATATAATGGAACTTGCGCGGGAATTATAGGCAGCAGCCGACCTGAACAGGAGATGCAGAAATCACCGTTTAAAGGGGACGCGAATAGTACAATATTAATGTTATTGCTATATATGAAGAATAAATTTGAACCGAAAAATTTAACAGAGATATGAAAAATGATTTTAAGAACAGATTTGATCAGATTAACAAAAAAAATTTGAACGGATAGAAATTGCTAATACAGAAAAATGAGCAAGAAGTTAGGTAATAATAATAATAATAATAATAATAATAATGCAAAAATAAATTATATCGATGATATCGACAGTAAATTAACGCAATTAGAGGATAATCTACCTCGCGAATTGCAAATCACTAAACAGGAATTGCAGAAAGATGTACGTGGAATTCGCGAAGAAATGTCGCAAATGCGCGCCGATATGGAAAACCAAAGAAAAGACACGAATAGAAATCTTGATACGTTTAGCCTAAAACCGGAATCTACCCAAAAAGAACTCTAGGATTTGATGAACAAAATTAATTCTGAAATTTTAGACGTCCAGAAAAATGATCTTCAACAAAGAAAATAGTTGAATAACGTGGTCACGAAAGTTGGACAATTACGGGATGTTACGCGTCAGCAGGTCGCTGGATTAAATTATATCGAACTTTAAGTTTACTTAAAGAATCTGCTGATAGACAATTTGGAATTGAGACAGGTGAATTGAAGAGAAAAAAAAATATATTTAGAGAAAGAGACACGCGCCGGTGGAAATGTAAATATTTCAACCCCAGTAATAAACTTACCAGGAAGTTTAAGTTTCTATGGCGACGGAAAGGAGAAATCTTGTTCTTTTTTGTCTAAGATTGAAAGTTTTTTTATTAATAACATTCCGGAAGTATTAAAACTATATTACGTAAAGCGAACTATATCATTCAAGGCTTTGCATTGGTTTACTTCTCTAATTCCAAATCCCACGAATTTCGGCGAGTGAAATATAAAATTATTAAAAATAAATTGAAATGGAGATCACAAGTTGGAGTTGAAATATAAATTAATGGGGGAACGATTTCGAATAGGTGGAGAGGAAACTATGTGCGAGTTCGTGACGCGAAAAATCGCTGCATTTGAGGAAGGCGATGATAAGTTAGCCTCGCAGGAGATAATGCGTATTACCGTTCGGCAACTACCTGATAATACACAGAATTTATTGTGGAATATTATGCCGGAGACATCTGAGGATTTATTGAAACGGTTGAGCCGATTTAACATTTAGTATAATGAACATTATTTAATTAACAAATCAGCAAGATCTTAATACTTTGTAGTAGGTACTGTGCTATGCTGTGTACTTTATATACCTAAACGTAGAGATGAATGTCACTCTAAACGACCAGCACTCATAAACAATTTTACTGGCCACTGGCCGTTATGAACACTTTAAAATAATGAATGCGTTATAACAAAAGGGGGCTTATTGTTACTGCTGTTTGAAGAAAGTATGGCGTTTGAGGAAATTCCACGAAATCTGCACTCCTGCTCGGTTAAGTATGTATCTTGGCTTGTATCTATTTAAAAACTTAACGTTATTAGATCTATATGTAATGACGCTAATCATTACAACGCATGAATTTTGTCGCAGAGTAAGTTAGATGAATATTCCGAGGACTCCGTTGTTATTGATTATTTTGTTCCTCGGCGGTTTAACTAATATAGCCATTAGTCCTGTAAGTGTAGAACATGTCAACAGCCTGTAGATGGCTGAATCCTCCCCCGCTAGAACGGTGGCTATCTACCCGTCGGCTCGCGGAACTCCATCCTCCAGGTATCTCCGCGAATGGGGACTGCCCCAACCGGGACACGCTTTAAGCACCTGATGTGTGGCAGTGCGTGTACCTTTTTTTGTCTAAGGGGAGAGGAGGGAGAAAAAAATAAGGATGGAAAGTTGCCCGATTATGAGGGTACTACTCTGACATTCCCTGTTATTGATAACAAAACGTATGAGTAACTTCCGATCAAAGCAGTCTGCCGTTTCTCCAGAGAGTGAGTGAATTTGACGCAGCTCTATCGCTAGTGACGAAAATCCACCCACGTCGGGGTTCAAACCCTAGAAGCAGCCCATGAGAGCGCTGCAGGGCAAGAGGTGAGTGCGTGAAAGCGGCGCCTCTGGGGGCAGAGGCGGCCCTCCCCCTCCCCAGGGCCCTCCGCTCCGAGAGCTTCCGCTGCGCCGCTGGGAGAAGCAGCGCAGGCACCTCCTCTCGATCTCTCGCCAATCGATGATCAGCCTCCGCCCTCGCCCCGCTCCACCCCCTCTCTGACCACGCGCCGCCCCCGCGCTGCCCCCGCTCCGCCTCAGCTCCACCCCCGCCCCGCCCCCGATCCGCCCCCGTCCTCCGCTCCGCCCCGCCCGCCCCCCCGCTCGATTCCCCCGCCCCCTCTGTTTCCGCAGCCGCCGGCCCCCCCGCCACCGCGAGTGCCATCGCCCCCGCCCACACCGTGCCCTGAAAAGACGCGTTTCCCGGCCCGTCACCGGCGCGCCACCGCCTCCGCCCTCGCCGCAACAGACTTCGCCGCCGCGCGCGCGTCGCGCCGCCGACGCGGCCGGCCCCCCCCCCCCCACCTCGCCCGCCACCTACACTCCCCACGTCCAAACCCCGCGTCTGCCACCCGACCCCCGTGTCCTGCCCCTCCCCGCCCCGCCCCACGCCACTACGACCTGTCCTCCTCCACCCGCCACCCACCTCTTCACGTCCAGGCCCTATCACCTCACCCCGCCAAGCCCTGCCCCTCCCTTCATTCTCTATCCCTGCTTCATCTTCTGCCCCTTTCGGTCAGAGTTTGGCCGGTGCCCCATCTGCGGAGATACCTAGAGGTGGTAGGATTTAGTATATTAGGTTTCAGCGGAGTGGGGAACTGAAAGTTACATAGACATTAAGAAATAGAAATATATACTCTTCTTTTCTCACCTGTTTATGGATTCATGTGCCAAGACAAATCCGGAACCATAAGAAAAATTTCTTTTTTGTTATTTGAAAATATAGGTAGTTGTTAAAACATAATAAGATTTTTCAATCACCATCAGGACATACGTAAATCAGGACGTACAATTAGTTCCTGCACACAATGGTTATAGTAATGAAATACAGCAAGAAGTTTTCTTGATGAAGCGACTTTTAAATTTCCATGGTTTCACATGACTCAAAAGTTAAATCTACTTGTTCTAATGATGCACAGTTACTGTACTAATCAATAAACCTTCAGTTTTATTTATTATTCGGACATAACCATCTGCTTGTTACGCTTTGCCTGTCACCGGAGCATCAACGCGAACCGCCATCTTTTCTACGATTTTGATGGACACACTCCGCGTGGACGCTGCACAAAGGTGTGCCCGAAAGCGGAACCTTGCGGTACACCACGTTTCCGCACGACGCTAAAACAGCGATTGCCGCGTCCTCACTCCCCTCCGAGATGAGATCTCCGCCCTCCCTGCGTCCCCGCCGCCCTCCCTGTCCTCGCCGACCCCAATCTCGCGGTGGCGTGCGGGTATCCATAAACATGGCGCGTAAACTGCGGGCGGCCGCGCGGCACCCGACATCAGCATTCATGGCGGCCGCGGGCAGGCACCGGCGCGAAGGGCGAAGGGCCGGACCAGGTCGCGGGACCCGGAATGAAAATGCGTATTGCTACCCTTTTAATCACAACTTTAAATACTCTTTTATAGTTAACAGCAACACAAAAATTTGAATGTATGTAGCCCATTTGTTGAAGCTTTGAAATTCCTTAAATTATTTTTTAAAATTGTATGAAATTATTTATATGAAAACATTTTTTGAAGTTAATAATTATAGGATTGGAAGAGACGTATAAAACGAATTCGAATTGTTTTACTCTGCTGTACTCGCGTCGTTAATGAAAAGACGATGCAGTGCAGAGACCTGGCAGGTGAGCAGATAGTGTGGCTGGGTGTTCCAAAGTGGACCTCGAGTGTTTGCATTTGTTGTGACAGTCACTACACTCACTACTTAGTTCAAGTAGGGACCTATGACGACTCCAATGTGGTTAATACACGTTTTCATTCCACCAATCTCGCAGCTGATGGTTGTAGCTAAAGGAGCCCATGCACAAGTTTCCAAACAGAAAGTTGCTGGAAAGATGGTGGAGAAATATTCTAACGGAGAAAGATAGGTCTTAGAGAACATGGCAGGTCGGAGGCCGATTTTCGACACTAGCTAGGTAGCTAGGCCACGATTTACGCGCCATCTTTCTTCCCCATCCTTGAGGGAGGTCCTGGGTTCGAGTCCTGACGGCGGCAGGAATTTCGACACTAGGTTTTCAGCTAGGTCGAATTCAGTCGCTGTCTGGAGGAGAATTCTAGCGACCGGCTGCTCTGATCGGTAGTTTTCCGTGGTTTCTACGATCAACACTAGGCGAATGCCGGAGCAGTACTCTACCAAACGGGCCACGGACCGCGCGCGATCTTTCCTTCCTCTTCCTTGTCCTATCCTTTTCCCTTACACACACACTTACACTAACATGTACTACTCTACCACATATTCCGGGAGGCCGGTCGGGAGCTTAGAGCTTGTCCCGGCTGGAACGGTGCCCCGCTGGTGGGAGAGCCCTGGTGAGGGGGAAACCTCACTAGCCGACGGTAGATCGGCGCCGAATCTCTCCATCCAGTGGGGGAACATTACCGCCATCTCCCGGGGAAAAACATGCACTACACTGACGGGACTAATGACCAAAGCAGTTGACGCGCCCGGAAACACAATAAAATCAATTAATCAATCAACCATCGGAAGGAACGGTAGTTCCGGAGGGACCGAGAGTTCAAAAATCTTGAGGGCGTTTCCCTCGGTCTCAAATCCCTCTGCGCACGATGCAACGCCAGAACACAAGTGACCCACCGACGCCTCTCTTTAACGCCGAGGTGGTCATCTTTTAATCCGCTTAAGTCTGTTTTGATTAATTTTACGCGAGTGGTCAAAATTTACGACTTCAAGTTAATCCTTGTCCTTTTCGACGGGAGGGGGGGTTAAATCCTTTTGTTTGTGCCCTAAATTGTGAGAACGGACACAAAGTTTTAAACATGGAACTTTCAATTGTGTTTAGGCTCTGCGTATTAACTTATGCAGACACTATTGTTCAGCAGCCGTAAAATATACAATGAGAATGATGATGAATAGAGTTTTTTAATGTATATAAATGTTATTATTCACAGAAGTAAGACTTACGAGGTTTTAAAATCTTACTCTCTCGCTGCTGTCTGTCGTCTTTTTGTCGCACGCTGAGCGGAGAGGGGAGGCGCACATTGGGAGTTACACTATTTTTGTTCAATAAAATCATAATTGCATCCTAGTTGTTGATTCGCTGATGAACAGTGCCTTACCAATCAGGTTTCGATATACAATCTATACAATCGTATATCAAAATCGATCTATAGGTTACATACGATCTTAGAAAACTGCATTGAAAAGTGGAGGAACAAAGTAAATCCAACAAAGTCAATAACTAAGATGTTTTTCAACCAACCCATCCCCGCTAACCCTAATTAACGCCCAAGTTCTTGGATTCTAAGCACACTTTAGTGCAATATTGAGGACCACATTTATACTCTCATCTAACTTGAAAATACCTCTGTTAAACTCAAACAAGAATATCAAAATCGATCCAAAAAACTCCTCTCCACAATAAACTGACATTCTTCTGTTTCTACCGCATGCATCTTTCTTCTACTCAGGTATAAAACAATCATATAACGTATCTTATTATATGGTTGCTCCGTTTGGTGCAATGTCGATCCCAACAATACATGTAAACTCCAAACATTACAAAATAAAATCCTAAGAATAGAATCGAAAGAACCTGCGTTTGAAGAAAACAAATTTCTCCATCATTATCTCCATGGAATTCATACCCCCAAGACTTATTTTTAACATGCAAAATGTCCCTATAATCTTGCACTTGAAAGTAGGCCTCATGGGTGCCCCAATCCCGAGCCTTACAATCAGAAACTGGTTCCTTTCTACTGTATTCTCACACATCACGTTGATTTCTTTTAAGCGACTAAAGCTCGGTCGACTTTCACCCAACAATGCTGTGCTATTGTCTAGGTGGCAAGTATATTGTTGTCTATTGTTGGTGACTATCAATGTGTTATGTCGTATATGTTCAACGAAAATAGATGCACAACTAGAATAGATGCACGGCTGAATTTTGTAAAATGAATCACAGAAAAAATTGTTTGTTTATTAAGAAAAACGAACTGGTAAATAAATGTCGTATAACCTTAAATAAATTAAAACCTTAGAATATTAGTTGAGGTATTCGGAAATATTATCCTTTCATTATTTTCTTGACGTTTGTCCAGCTTCTTTCAGCTACTGATAAACCAGCTTATAACATCTACGTCATCCGAATTGTTTTTTTTAAATTTGAACACGTACAGTTTATTTTTCAGAAATACACTAGTATTTGAAATAGCAGTGATTAATAATCAAGCTATAAAGGGCTGCATTTTAAAATCAGTGATGTGAAAAACTTAATAATAATAATACTAATAATACTAATACTAATAATAATAATAATAATAATAATAATAATATAGATTAACCAATAAAATTTGGACATCGTCATTCCCATGAGTTTTTTGCCAATAATAAAGTTCAGATGATAAAAAATCAGAACAAAAAATACAATAACGTACATTAAATCATTGAGTCAAGAATAATAATTACTTTTTATACAAATAAAAAATTGTAATATAAAAATATTAACGAAAACTGTAAATTGTATTAGTTGATGAATCAATGTATGCAATTCGTCGTAAAAAAATTAAATTTGAATAACTGATTGAAATATTCAAATCAGTTCTACAAATTTATTTTCCAGAATTGCCTATTCTTCCAGAAAATCAACCAATGATTTCTAAAGGGCAATTTCTTACTTAAGCCCTGCCATCGAGAAGACGAATTTTATTGGCGTTTAGAGCATAATTTGCATTTAAAATTTCATTCTAAGAATCGAATCTTAACAACCGTCCAATTAAAATTTTTCGAACTAATCCCAAAGAGAACGAGAAAACTTAAGATATTTAATACCCAAGGCTTTGTTTGAACTTGACATAAATGGAGGACGTCATTAAAATATAATTCCACACCCAAGTATCCCACTAAACGCGGAATTAATGAAACCTCGAAAGAAGAGGTTTTGCGTCTTCCAATTTCTCGCGGCACCATCTTTACTCTTTTGTTAAAATTGGTAACTGTTTCCGGCGAAGCCAAGAGTTTAATCAATTTCATAAGAGAAATTTAATTACGCGAGCCGTAATCCCGGTGCGTGGCAATCGCGAAGGTATGCAATATTCATATTTATTTGGGAAATACCTGGGCGGAAAAAGCCTTAGAAACGAGCTGCACTGCTCACCTTCATTGAAACTTTTGAAAATTAATTACTGCATCGTAGCATCGGCGGCTGTCCGTCCCTCTTAGGAGCAGAGGGGGAAGTCTGGCATACTTACGCGGAAGTTGCCTTCCGTGCGCGGATCGAAGCCGTCAGCCCGAGTCTATTCGTGTCTGTACCTTCATGCGCTGACGCGTGGACGGGAGCAGGTAGGCGTGGCGGTTGGGGGGGGGCATGACTCTGTGATAGCGCTGCAACTCTGGGCGCAATTTACGGCATCTCATTGGGTGCATTGCGTCAGACTTGTTTATCGTCTTCAACATTCAGCTTGAAAGAAATTCATTGTCGGTCTGGAAAACTCACGTACTTCGGCAGACCGGATTATTTACATAAAATGAAGACAACAATACCAAAAACCGAGGTTAGGAAACTTTTATAATTATTACGCAGGTTATTATCACTATTATCCCGAATGTTTCACTCTCTGCACTATGTGCAGGAACATTCACCTGACCATTGCTGGTCTAGGCTCGGTCGATCTCGCAGAGACAAGACACGAACGAATGTTACTCTATAGACATTTAAGTCAATTGTTTCCCATTCAGTAGTACATCCCAGGAATTCTCTTACTTTTCTGCAGCTGTCCAGAATTACTGGTTTCTGCATTTGCTCTACACAAGAAAATGGTAATTCCAACACTTGAATTGCATGCACTGTGTGTTTTGGGATTAATCCTGTGGTGGATATGATTATCGGTTATATGTCGATATTTTGAAGTCTCCATTGATGACGAAGCTCTTGAGCCAGCGGTACATATTTCTGAATTTTCGAGTGAAATACTGATTCTAGATTGTTATTGTTGCCTGCAAAATCAATTATCATGGCTGTTTTCTTGAGCTTGTTTAGAACTATTATAACTGGCCTGTTGTTCGAAATTGTGGTGTCTATTATTATTATTATTATTATTATTATTATTATTATTATTATTATTATTATTGTGCCGTGTTGTGTTGTGAAATGAACTGAAACGTGGTATATGTAAGAAAGAAATTACATTTCGGTGAGGTGGCTTGTGAGGTAAAATTTAATATTATTTTATGACGTATTTTATTGTTGGTAAATAAACTCTGAATATAAGGTTAAGGAATTCCGTCATCAAGTTCCTTACTTAACTGCAACACATTTAAAGATCTAATGTATTTCCTATTTAGTATTTACGTGGTTCTGTGACAAAAACCATTGGCCTGTAATTTATTTATTTATTTATTTATTTATGTATTTATTTATTCACTTATTTATTTATTTAGTCAAAAATAGTCAAAAACTATATTGACGTATGGGGAGAAAATCATCTTCGCACGCTTTCTTGAGTTTCAGAATCCCTTCCCAGCAATTTAAATATTAATAGTTAAAAGATGAAAAAAATAGTAATAATAATAAATTTCAAAAAGTGAGATATTAACATTTCAAAAACTAGATATTTTCGTTGCCGAATTATAGAAAACTTATTAGTAACGGTAAACGAACGGATTTGATTTTTCTCTATTGCTAAAAAATAGAAACTCACCCTAAGCTCTACTACCACAACGAGCAAAAGGAAAGCTCAACAAAAAGTGCGAATAGTGAAGCTACATTTACGTTATTTTTATTATTTATTGATTGGATGCTATAATTCAATTTGGTCATAAAGTGTAAGTTAAATGTAATGCACGTTGCGTAGTCGCTATGCCGCTCGTTTTGTGAGTCGGTCGCAATGACTGCGATAGCTGGGCGACAACACAGTCGCCTCTGCAGCATCGTTGCCCGGGCAGAAATAGTTCTCAGCCCTGACACTGGCAGATTATTGACATTGGAAGGTTGATTTCAACTTCTGCCTGGAGGAGAATTGTAGTGGCCGGCTGCTCTGAACGATAGTTTTCCGTTGATCAGTACCGCACGCGAATCTTTCCTCCTCTCCCTAGAGCAAACACACACACACACACACACACACACACTCACACACTCACACACACACACACACTCACTCACACACACACATGCACATGCACATGCACATCACATCACACACACACACGCACACACACGCACACACACACGCACACACACACACACACACACACACACCACGCACACACACACGCACACACACACGCACACACACACGCACACACACACACACACACACACACACACTTCTACGTTCTACACTAGCACACATGTCGGGGCCCTGATAGCTTGTTCCGGCTGATGCAGTGTCCTTGGGGAGAGAGGGAGTTTCCAGGCGGGGAAAACGCCACAAGCGGACGGCAGGTCGACGCCATATATCATGTACCAGTGCGATAGGAACAGATCCGACTCCTGGGATATAGCAAACACTATACTTAGGGGAATAATGATCGTAATAGGAGTAGGTGTAGTAGTTGCGTACGGAAACATTAATGATTAGTCAATCACGAATGAATCCCATCGTCTAAAGTATTTGTCTCGCTTTCAGACAAATATTAAATTATCAGCTTATTCATTAAGGTCAAATGTTTATAATTACGTGTTCTTATACAGCATCATGTTTGGTGGCTAAAAGCAAACTCGAATAAATCTCTGTACTTTCATGGTGGAAGGTGCAGGCAGGCCACAAAGGGCGCGCGTGGGCCAGCCCACCTGCTTCGCCCTTCGCCTTGGCCCTCCGGCCTCGGGGGGGGGCGAGCGGTGCGCGCCTATCTCCGCCGCCGGCCGCAATTAGCCGTCCATTGTGGGGCGCGCCCTCCGCCCATTGTCCGCCCGGCCGCCTGCAATCTGCCACGCAAACACTGCCGGCGCGGCGGGCAGGGGGCCGTGCACTTCTTTGACGTCAACCGGCCGCCTTCGTAAGGCTTCGTGGCGATTTCCTCGACTCGTCGGGCATTGGTCACGCCGCTCGCTTTCTATAACTGCGTTTTTTTTGTTCACTACGTCCCTTTAAGGGCCAATGTTTCCTGTTTCAGGGCATGCGAGGTGGACTAAAATATATTATAAACATAAAACATTTATAATACATGGTACATACGCCCTAATACATAATTCAAAATCTAATCATTAATATCACTATTTACAATATTTATTTCTAAGCGGTTTTTGAATTTTCATTCCGCATTTTTTTCGTTCTTATCCACTTCTTTTGTACTTGTCGCTCGTCTGCTGTCTATTAAAAAAGTATTTTAAGCCGCATCAACAGCTAGGTCATTAGCGACTAAATACACTGTTGCACGACTATTTGCACTAATACATTGTTTTACATTTTACGTTATCAATATTAAGTGTTTACAATATTGAGGTTACATTACAATGTGATTATGGTTACAAAAACTTAAACATTAAAATTACACCAATAATAATTGTAATATAAAGGATTAAGAGATTCCATTATTCTAATACCGTTGAATATTATCCAAAACAACTATTTCAATACAAAATTTTATCATATTACTTTGATATGTATCACTTAGAATAGAACTAAAATTTTCTGTATAAAAAAATTGGATCGAATGGTATTGGAGACATTCCTGGAGGATGTGATTAAGGTTCAGCGGGTAATTGCAGGAGGTACATACCTGATTAGGTTCTTTCTTCAGTATATGGCTATGGGAAAATTTGTATCCTGTCTTCCGTCTCCCTGCAATCGAGTTTCAAATCTCCTTGAATCCCTGGGTTCATATCCCGGTCGATCCATCTCGATTATGTCCCTGTCCGGAGGAGAATTCTAGGGCGGCTGCTCTGATCGGTAGTTTTCTGCCTTTTTTCCGATCAACACCAGGCGAATGCTGGGGCAATACCCTAACGCGCGCGATTCTTCCTATATCTTCCTTGTCCTATCCTCTCCCCTTATACTCACACTAACATGCACTACACTATCACACATCGGTCCGGAGCATAGAGCTTGTCCTGGCTGGGGCGGTGCCCCGCTGTTGGGAAAACCCGTCTAGTCGAAGGTAAGTCGGTGCCTATCACACCATCCGTTGGGGGTAGATCACCGCCACATCCCGAGAAAAACATATACTGCACTTGCGGGACTAACGTTATCACGTGACGTGCGCGGAATCAAGAACCAATCAATTGTGTTACCTGTAGGTTTTCACGGGGCTATCTCGTTTTCAAGTTACTCTCTCATATTCAAAATCCAAAGCAGATAGGGTGGTGAAATTACTTTAAATCAATTGATACTTGCTCTAAAACCACTTCTCTCGCGGTAGAGTAATTCGACAGGAGTCGCTAATGGGATGACCAAATCCTTTGAACAATTTGAATTACTAAAATACACTTGTTACACCGTCGCGGTCACATCAACATTTTCCATGAGAGACATTTACTGAGCGGAACACATTTTCGACGTAATTGCCCATTCAATAAGGTGACAGGGTGGTGATGTTTGAATATGAATGAGTAAACTTTGACGTGTCGGTTCCAGTGACTGCTGCCGTTGCGAGGGAGTGCCAATATTGCAGATTGTGTGTGTGCGTGTGTGTGTGTGTGTGTGTGTGTGTTACTGATTGTATAATGTCGGAAACATAAAGTGATCACTTAGGAAATTGTCATGTGAAAGAAATCAAAAAATTATTATTTTCCCTTGAAAAATATTATTTTACATGATTAATTCCTTATTCCTGTGTATTTGACTGCCCCTTTTATCGCTAAAGACCTAATAATGAACCCTTCACTCTCTGGAGAAGGTTTAAAATGTCGCTGTGCTCTGATGGCCAGCGGAAGGGAACGATGTGACGAACGACTGTGTCAACTCTGAATAATTTTCGCCTGTGGACGTCGCAAAGCAAGCTGTTTATGTGAAAATAAAATCCCTAGTACACTCTCCTGGCGAGGAGAGCATGGCTATAGAACGTGTTAATTTTGTTCTGGAGTGTTAATTTCTCTCTCTCTCTCTCTCTCTCTCTTACTCTGTCTCTCCCTCCTCCCTCTCTTCTCTCTCCCCCCCCTCTCTCTCTCTCTCTCTCTCTCTCTCTCTCTCTCTCTCTCTGTGGATATTACTGAAATATGCCTTAAATCCTACGAATTCTACTATTTTGTTTATCACATTTTTCATAATTTCTTGATATAGAGCGGAATATTATCACACTTCTGTTATACTTCTCAGTTCTGACTACATGTTTACTGCGAGTTGATTTAAATATTATAATGATATTTAATTATTGTATTATGTCCCGTTACAATCATTTGGAGTAAGATAAGATAATGGATAATTAGATAATATCAGAGATTGAGTTCAATTTGTAAAGGGCAGAAATATTGAATCGGATGTGTGAACTATACAGAAAAATAACCTGACATGCTGTAAAACATATATGAACTAAATGACCACTCTGAGTTTACTGGTTCTGACGAAAAGTGATTCATGGTCTTTGGGGATAAAGTCCTTAGAACCAAAGAGATGCAATGGGACGGACTCGATTCCCTTCCAGCCGATGTGGCCCAGGAGGGGGGCGGGGGGGATGCGGCGTAAGTTCGCAAACTTGCCGTCTCCCTCGAAGGGCGCGGTGCCCGCGAAGTCTTGTTTCCCCACGACTCCCGAGGAGAACAGTGACGTCACGTGACGTGCAAAGGCACTGCGTTGCAACCTAGTTAAGGCGAACGTGGAGTTCGTCTTCTACTGGGTGTTTCTTACTAGTTTCACGTTCTATGATTATTTTACATAAACACAATAACGTTTTTTTTTATATAATACAATATATATTACAATATGTTTTACAACGTACAATAACGTTCTTCATAGGCACGTTGGAAACGTTACAAGGAATTTATCGGCAAAAATTGTATTGTTATGACATGCATGTAATACACAATTTCATTTTAATAGTGTTCTTCTTACAGAGTAATATTTAATAGTATAACCAGCCACCAATAGTTTTTTTTTTTTTGCATTATTGTCTTGGAAATGAGTACTACCAGTTTCCGAATTTATGAGAATATCGAAATCCTAACAGCAATATTTTATGAAACTTCCCTGCCAGAAATTGTAATAAATGAAACATCTTTTAATAATAATTGACTTTATTATAATGAATGGGTTGAAATTTCTTTGAAATATTAAAAATAATTGTCTTTTGTATAATATTTGTTGCATTTTAAAATTTTGTTCAAGAGATTCTTCGTACTTCTATTCAATTTTCGCATTTTATGCTCTGCTTTTAAAACATCTACATCTCTTCTTTAAAAGTAAGTAAAATTAATTGTAGCTTCTCTGTTTAGAAGCATCTCATATTGTTTCAAAACGTACTTTACAGTTTACTTAGTAATGATTCCTTTAAAACATTATTTCCGCGTTCACAAACTACTGTCAAAATATTTCTGATAACAGAAGAAAACGAAACGAAAATCAGATTATTTATAAAGTCTTTTTGTAAACAAAAACAAAAATAACAAAACAACAGCAATCAATATCAGTTTTGTGGAGGTTAATTTTTCATAGTTTTTTCGTCTCATTGGTTTGTATAATAGAAATTATTGTACCCTTTTGGGTGCAACGTCATGATTAATTTTTAAGTAATTTCAGTGGTCAAGACACGTTTTTGAAGGAATTCTTGAACCTTTTAAAAATCGAAAACGCATCGATCCCCCATTTTAGACGTTCTGGTACTGGATGCCCTCAATCGTATGTATTATTCCGTTCCTTTCTTTTAGTGCGGGCACGTCAAACCGCGCTCGCAAGAGCTACTTGCCCGGTTGGGGAGTCCGGCGCTTCTACGGGCACGAGCAACTTCCCCTGAGTGCGCACGCGTTTCCCCTCCAAATCCAGAAAGGGGCGTATGCGCCAGCCGAAGCGGCGCGAGGCGGTGAATAGTGTCTTCATATGAAAATATGTTTGCCAGATCTTTTCTATCAAATATTATTATATTAGATTATTTTCTTCACTTCTTATTACTATTTCATGTTTATTTTCTTACTAATTACAATTACAAAAACATCTTTTCTAAGTGACAGGAATATGTTTGGATGTCAAAATCTTTCCTTATTCTCGTTTAATGTTGGGTTATTCAGTTATTTATTGTATTTAGCGATAACGCGAAATAAATTAACACGTCTCTATAAGTTAACAATTCTCGCTTATGGACGGTCAGCGCGTTTAACAAACAAGAATAGTTATTTGTTAAACCTCATAACCTGAATGTAGAAAGTTAATGCTTTTGTATCACTTTTAAGGTAATAGGATTAAAAAATAAAGACATTTTTAATTCATTTTTTAAATTTTACTCTCAGTTGAGAATTTGAAATGTGACTCGTGTAGTATTTCATTTGAATGGATAATTTATTTGCTTTGAACGGAAAATGGGAATTAATATAACTAAATTTGTGACAATAACTGTCAAGTAACGCCTCTCAAAGACTCTCATGAGCGAGATATCCAGTAACTTAGTGCCACTCCGTACCAGTGTGTAGAACCCTTACTTTTAAATCTCGCGCTAATTTCTCTGGACGCAGTGCCCGCGAGCTCAAGTAAGCTTTACCTTGCTCGCGACCTTAACATTCCTGTTTTAGTGTTTACCAGGCTACTTATCTAAATGTAATTTATCTTTTTGAAGAGTTTGTAAACGTAAGGTAATTTTTGTAAGTATTTTAAGCTTACAACTTGTTTTTTCCGAAAGAAATCACATTTAAGATTAAAATGTGCGGATTAGTTTATCCACATCACACCTAGTATATTATGACATATGGATCATGCATAACTAGGACACGGTGCGTTTAGGACATCGCGAGTTTATTTTCTCATAAGTGGGATTGAGTTGTTGCGAAATCAGAAAATAATTAGTATATTCATAATTAAAGTGGAAAATGTGCATTAACCTAAAGGGGTAATGCATTATTAGTAGCGTATACGCTACCGAAGCGAATGAAATTGACCAAATAATTTATCAAATTCTGTGAAATAATTGCATGTATTGCTAAAGTGTGAAATTATTTAGATATAGGTATTGTTCATACTGAATGTGCATAAATTCGTAGTTATATAGAAATGGAATCGGAACTCGTGTAGATGAGTAAACTATTAACGGAGTCAATATTCAGGAATGAGTTTCATAGCAACTAGAGGTGGAGTTTTCGAGTATTTTAATATCCATTTAAAACGATGATTTATGAAGACAAAATATTTGCAAGGATTCAGCTACTTAAATAGGGGTATAACGTGTAAAAAGCAGAAAATATGCTAGAAAATAATTTAGACAAAACTGTGGTAATTATGTTAGACTAGTTGTTGTAAATATAATATTGTGCATATTGAAAACATGCACTGAGTATTTTGGCCGTCTTGCACAACTGCACTTTGACAAGCACCGATTGTTTGCTTTATTAATATAATTAATTAACATTTAATTACCTACAGAATACTGACAATCGGTCAAACTATAACTGGACAGTGAATGCAATAGGACCACAAAAACCAGAGCCCGCTTCACAAAAACTGACATGATCGCTCTTCGCCTTTATGGCCTACGCATCTGATTGCCGAGGTCGTTGGTGAGCATAAAGGTTAGTTCTAGGGTGGTATGAGAATGGTGAACGTTGGTCGACAGAAGCGTGGAACTTGTAAAATATTTTTATTTTATTTGATAGGTAACTATTACACAGATAAATTAGATAACTTGATACTATGTGGCTAAGCCGAAGGCCTTAAGCCATTACAATGCCTACATACTACCACGGTCTAACCTTTCAAATTGTGATATTCACCGCAAATAGTAAATCCGTCGCATCAAAGCCGCGGGAAAGAGACCATAATGTACGGATAAGGGAGAAAAATTGAAAAGTACTCTGAACAATTCAAGGATTCTGAACAATTTAAGGCGAGTTTTAACGAAGCGGTCTCCAAGAGTGGAAAGATTGTAATTGATAATATTAAAATTGAGCATTTTTAATAACTTGTTAACACCCCCATTTAATCACAGTCGTTTAATAACACATTGATAATATTTTTAATAACACATTAAAGCTGAACGTTGCTCAACGCAACTTTTACATTTTTTAAAAATTTTGTCAATTATTATAAGCATTATATTTTGGAATTGGCTCATTATTCAATTCATTCAGTCTAAAAAAGTTCACAGACAGGGTGGATTTAAAATGTATGCTTCCCTAGGCGGCAGATTAAATAAAAAGTCGAGCACCCATGATTTTTTCTTAATTTGACATTTTTATTATTACTTTTTCTAATTTCATTACGTACATTTATTTCCAAAACATCATTTTGATTAAAGTTTTAATACTACAGAAACTTCATGTTTACTTACCTATTATTTGGCTATAATAATAAATAACTCATCCTACCTGCATGGGAACAGTATATGTGAATTTGACGCATGAGGGGAAGAAGCAGGAAGTATACGGAAATTTTATATAAAATTTTTATTATACACCCTGATAAAACACTTCAGTACACTGATAAAAAATAAAATGCACGTATAGTCTTCCCCGATTGAAGGCTCCTTGCTTTCGCCTGACAATACTAAAATAAATTATTTCCGTCGGTTTACATCTGTTTTATGACAATTCGCATGCCCTTTCTGTTCAGGCATGTGAGCGTCTTTTTGACACTCGTTGATGCCAAATTGAAGTGCTTAGTAATTGAGTAACACGTAGCTATGATCGTCATTCAATTCACAAACTTTGGTTAACTGGGGTTGAGGGTGTTGTACTCCGTGATAGTTTTGCCATTCCGCTAGTGAATGTTTCCATGGAGTAAATGTATTTATTTAGCTAGAATGCAAGGATTTCAAAACTTCCCTTTTAAAATAATTTATTTGCATGATAGTTATTTGATTAAAAATTAGTCCAATAAGACTTTAATGAAAAGTGTGTTGAAAGAACACAATGCTGTCTTAACTAGATCAATATTTTGTTTCGGCAGTTTACATGCATTTGATGATCATTCACTCAGATACACATTTTCATCTTATATTTGACATGATTTCTATTGGTTCTTGCAATATTATTTTTAGTTACTATATTGGAATAATGTAAATGACTTGCGAAAACAACCCCTAACCTTTAAATTAATGTACTTAGATGACACTCTGAGACATTAACATCTGGCCCTCGGTTCATTTCGCTCTCGGAAGAAGACATTTTGCAAAACTTCAGCGATTGTCAGCTGTTTTAGAACCCGTGGGAAAATATCGTCTACTGGTCTGAACTCGTTATAATAGAATTTCTTCCGGAAACGACCAACGACGATGCACAGCGTCTCGTCGCGAGACGATGTTTTGCTTATTACGCTGCGTTGACGTCCCTGGGAGACGGTTCGTTTCGCGAAGGAATAAGAAACCTCAGCTCATTATTCTCTTCCTTCCCGACGATAAACTAACAAAAGAGCGCGCGATCAAAGGACAGTTTGCTGCTTCTTCGAAAGCGCGGCGCGGCCCGTGCGGGAAACAGAAGAACGACAGCGAGGGAGCAGGATTAGAAAGAAACCAGCTGGGACAAGACTCGTAAACAAGACACATACTTCGTATTTCATATGAGATATTTATACAAACCAGCAGAACCAATTTGGAAATATCGCTGATTGTTCAGGCGATACGACACTTAATTTCTGAACTGTTTTATAATTATATTCTTGAAAATTTATTCAAGATTTGCATCCAAGTATTTTGGACTTATACCAACGACGCGTTTGCGCGCGTAAATAATTTTATGGTCAAGCTAGTTAGATATATATTTATTAAAGTGCGTATTGAGCTAATGATTGGTGGTAAACATGATTACAATTAGATTTAGGACAATTAAAAAATATTAATATTATTTACAAATAAAATTACAATTGGAATTAGAGATTGATATCCTAGTTCTCATTAATTTTTAGTTTCTCTAAATTGACTTACAGCTTATCTAACACTCCACTTCATTTCACTATACTACACTGCACTCCCCTCCCCTCTCCTCCACTACATTTCATTTCACTGTATAAGGGGCATGACCATATTAATAATAATTAATTACTAATACCAATATTAATAATAATAATATTAATAATAATAATAATATAAGCAACCGTAATAACTAAAAAAAACACATCAAAGCCAATAGCAGTGTTAGTAATCATATTAGTAATAATAATAAAGTCTCAAAATTATTAGTGATGATCTAGATGGAATTTAGCATATTTTAAAATTTGACTACTTAAGAAGGAAGAGCCTCTAGTGCTTTTGCAGTTCGATTGTTCCAATCAACGATGCAATTCACAAAGGAGTACTTGCCAATAACAGTTCTTTGCTTTCTTCATGGTAGGGATGTAATGTATGCATCGTAAGGATGGTAACCTCTGCTTTTATAATCTGGTTTCCGTAAGCTTTTACCGATGCCTACCCATGCTGTGTTCCCTTTGTCTGTTTTGTACAAAACACATAAACGCGCCTGTTCCTTTCTCTTTGATAAGGGCTCCCATTCATCTCGTCCATCAGCAATTTGGCCATGATTTGCAAACTTTCCGGTCCGTTTTCGAATTTTATCTAACGCTTTGATTTGCCCTTTTGTTTTCGGATCCCACGATGCTGCTCCGTATTCTAAAATAGGACGAATAAGTGTAGTATATGATGAGGATTGGGCATTAAAACTACTGTTTTTTAGAATACGTATTACAAAGTGCAAAGTCCTCCATGATTTGTTGACCATAATGTTAACGAACAACCGAATGATCCGACCAATTCAAGTCGCTTCGCAGGACCAAACTCAAATACTTAGATTTTTGTACATGTTAATTCCTAACTCATAATTGGAGTGTACATTTGAGCGCGACTTGTTACAGCAAATGAATTTACTCTTTTCTGGATTTAATTCCATCTAATTCCTGCACGCCCAGTTCCACAAACAGTTTAGATTGTTCTGTAAAGTATTTTTATCGGAAGACGAGCCAATAATCTGTACATTATGCACTTATCGACGAAAAGTCTAACTTTCCGTTTTATTCCAGTTGCAATGTCATTAATGAACGCTAAGAATATCAATGGCCCTAACACACTCCCCTGGGGGACCCCAAAGGTGGCATCGGATTTCGATGAATACTTATCATCTGACTGAGTTCGCCCCTTTAAAAATTCCTTTATTCATAAGTTTATGCAATTATCTAATCCAATTTTTGACCATTTGTCAATTAAAAGGCCGCGAGGAACCAGATTAAATTCTATAGAAAAAATAATATTATTGCATCGTCCCTACTCCCTTCGTCTAATGAATCTGCAATGTCCTGACATAGAGCAATAGTCTGGCTGTTGCACTAATACCCATTTCAGAAACCGTGTTGATTTTGAAAAAGCCAATCAGTTTTATTCCAAACTCTACACTTCGTTATTTAGCGTTTCATTTGCTTACATATGACTGATGTCAAACTTATAAGCTTGTATTAACAATCGTTTTGTCTGCCCCCTTGTAAATCGGGACTACAGTTGCCTCTTTCCAATTTTTAGGAAACATATTATTTATAGTACGTCCATTAACCGCGCAAGATCAGGTATCATGGACTTCCCTCCCAGTTTCAGTATTTCTCCTGGTATTCCATCAGGATCTACAGATTTATTTCTCCTAATTTTTGCGATCCTTTTTCTAATAATTCCTGCATGGAGTCGAAAGGTTTCTGTTACGGGTGTTGTTTCACTTACTGGGGTTTGATCCTTCGGCTTGAAAACAGATGCGTAATGTCTTTTTAAACAAACCGCCTTTTCACTGTCATTTGTAATTAACGGATCGTCAGCCCCACAGATCGCTCGAATACTTTCTTTGTTTCCTTTCTTATGTCTCACATTCTTAAAGAAACGTTGCCAACAGTTCAATCGATTGTTTAGAATGGACTTCACGTAATTTTCTTGGGTGTGTAACTTTAATGCTAGTAAGTCTTTAAATAATTGTGGAAAATTATATTTCTGTTCCTTATTTATATTACGCTTACTGTACGCTTTCTTAACCTGCATTTTAAGTCACCCCACCGTGTTTGTTGTAGTATACCGGATCCGAATGGCACCGTAGTTTCTTGGTAGGCACGAATTTTTGCTAAGCATTCTAAAATTATGCTCTTAAGTTTGTCCATATCTGTTCTACTGTACTTCCGCTAGAAGCTCAAGTTCGAAATTTGCCTTTAAAATATAATTGCATGTTTGTAACGTCTGTTTTAGAAAACTTAAAAAATTTGCCTTCTTTTACAGGATCATTTCGCTTACCCCCTCTACACATTTTTAGAAGGACTCCTTGGTGATTCCATGAATTATTTCGCAGGCAAGATGTTTATCCACTGGTCTAATAAGGAAAGCGTCCAGTAAAGCATTATCTCGGCTCGATTTGGTCACTACCTGAGTTAAGCTGTTGTCCCAAACCAACTCGTTTATGAGTCGTTGGGCGGCGCCTTCAGCCCCCCCCCCCATCCCCCTCCCAGGTGGCGTGAAGTAAATTTAAGTCTACTCTGATGATGACATTTTCCCCACTTTTCTTGATTACCCGGGTTAGCTCTATAAGTTTTTGCAACGGTTCATGTACATCTTGTTGTGATCTATACGCTCTTGTAATTTCCCATTGATTTTTTGAATTTCTATCCCGAATGTCTACACCTGTTATTTCAAATTTGTCATCCACCCATGCTTCTTCTGTTTCAAAGTTGTCTTTTACACATATAAAAACACCCCCACCAATGCGATCTATTCTACCACGTCTGAATGTTAAAAAAAATTGTCTGAAGGTTTCAGTGTTTAATATCTCCACATTGAACCATGGTTCCGTTCTTATCACAACATCTACATTGTAAGATTTTACCGTGTTTTAGAAATGAATAGTTTTACTATAAATACTCCTGCAATTAACCTGCATTAAAGAAAATCCAGAGACTCGCCTTCTTCGTCATTCGTTTTTGTAATGCAGTTGTCTCTCTGGTCACCGTTCCCGCGTCGCCGTCCGCCGATACGTCGCCGCTCGTCGCCGCAGCCACCGCTTCGCCATCCCTCACCGCCGTCACTGCTTCGTCGTCCGCCGCCGTCACCCGTCACTAAAGATCGCCGCTGCGTCACCGTCATCGCAGCGTCACTGTCCGTCCCTGTCACCGCTATGGTGATCGCACACAAGCTACGCGTCCTCGCGAAACGATGCCGCGGGTGCCGGCACTGCACACGCCCCGATTCGAGCCCGAAACCCCTGCAGGTAGCAACGCATTGTCTTGCTAGGAGCTCCGCTAATGCACTTCCAATTGCTACATCGGCCAACGGCAGACTGAGCCGATGACCAACGACAGACTTACGGAGAACTGTCGCTTCTCTCACACATTTTCTGCCCGTTTCCTGCCTGTTAACGATCAAGCCATTTTTATATTGGTTAATTAAGGTCGCATCAACATGTTGGTCATTAGCGACCACTATTGGAGTTAACGTTACGATGATAAAACGAAATGGTTCTGATCAGGTGTGAAAGGACAAACTCAAATACAACCATGCCCGAGGCGGGATTCGAACCCGCGACCTTTCGGTCAGAGATCACTGCGACACTACTGCCTTAGCCATCTCGGCCACCGGGCCGACGATCAAGCCTTTGTTTTACGTATATTTGGGAAAACACAGTCCAATGCATAAAATGTGTTCAAGTTATCTACACAGCATTTTACTCGCAATTATCAGGTCATGTTTCGCGTCATTTGTTCTGTTACAAGAGCCTCAGTGGGCCTTGAAAGCGCTGCTTTCGCCGCTCTAGAAGAGCAAAGCCTCTGAATCTGTGTCCGTCTTGGACAGTGTGTGCAATATAAACAGTGTTTGTGTTTGAGTCGTAAATTTTCAATTCGTCAATGAAAAGCAAACAACGATTTCTTGAAGCAATCGGTGTCGACGATATTAATTCAAGAATGTATTCCTGAACCTTAAGTTAGATATTGACAATTTTGATTGCATAGGATTCATTCCTTGTACAATGCGCCAGAAAAAATCCCTCAACAGCGAGCCGAATAAGGGCCTCCTATTAAAAATTGCAATTATATTGGCAGCAAACGATGTAGGTAGATCACTGGGAAACAAGTGAACGGGACGACACTTACAGCATCTATGATGATTGTGGTGGGTACCCAATTTACGTTTTCTTTTGTTACAAGCTGCATCTCGTGCTGCCAACATAATTTCTGTTTCATGCAATCTCTTCAGCAAGCTGCTACTGCGAAGAGACTTTCCTGGTGCGCTATAAAATTATGCCTGTTAAAGCGTCATTACATTGATTTATAGGCGTTATTTGCACATTAAAGCATTTGTGAGAACAGTAGTTACAAAACATGTCTGATGATGTTTCTCGAAATATCAAACCGTCTTTTTCATTGAAATAACATAAAAATCCACAATTTCAGAAACGCTCAAACGGCGTTTTTTTTGTTTTTTTACAAACCTGGTTCCAAATTGTTTAATGAAAATTTCCATGTAAAACATATTTCTCTCTTATATGTTATTATTAATATATTATTTCAATTCAACTATTAAACGAGTGAAAAATTTAGAAAATGTAAAAAAATATATTTTAGACTCCAATACGTAGCAGCTGGAAAGAGGGCGGGGAAAACGAAAAAACTTTCCCCCACTAAACAGATTAGGAAACTAACTAGTGCGAGAAAGGAAGTGCCATTTTGTGGCATCACTAGTTCTTCTTTCCTTGGATGCTTACGCTGTATACTCGGCTCATTCTTTGGTGAAATTTTTTGCAATTTTTATTTCTTCTTAAAGAAAGCGATTAGCAAACACTGTGCAACTCGCACTTGCCGGAAGCATCAATCTTACCAGCCACTTTCAAAATACTACAGCTCCACTCATTTTCGATAAGGCGCCGGTAGTGGCAGAGATGATGGTCAAAGTGATGCACAATCGACCACTTCACATATCCAAGTCTTCCTGCTTGTCTTCACTGTACTTTACGAATCGATGGGAGGAAAAGAAAAGTACCAACGTGTAAAAAGTTGTTCACGTAATATTTTGGTTCTAATAATCTGACTTTTATAGTAATGGATCAATTGGTTTATCCACGTGAAAACATTGTGATTTTAATGAAATACTTGTTCCGTTTGAGCTTGCTTGCAATTTGTAATAAATTATTTTAAACCTTCTGTTCGCACACAGGCGGCCTAAATTAATTCAAATTGGGCGCCGTACCTGGAATTCAATAAATTATAGCAATTCTTTGGCGCTAATTAACAGCAAAGTGTATACACGTCCCACGTTGGACTTATATTTTTTCTGTAAAAACCGCGGGCGGGCTTCCAGAGAGGAAAACAATACATTTCTTGCATGAAACTCTTCGGAACGGCTGAACTGTTTTGAAATTGTGAACTGCTTTCTAAGAAGAGGCGACGGACCGACATCAAGAAACGAGAAGAGAGATAGCATTTCATATTGCCGCGATTCGAGGAATATTTTCCTCCTATTTGCGACGCGACGCGATCGCTTTGTTTGAAGATAGAAATGTCGAGTGGTTGCACGTCGCGCTCATATAAAGAGCAAAAGAAATGAAAGCTAGAATGTTATATTGGTAGTGGTGTAGTTCACAGCAGTGCAGACTCCGTGAACAGAGTTCTGGCGCGGAGCCTCTGCCTAACATTTTATCACGCCCGATTTACGACAGAAGACGATATTTTCACCCAGACGAGGTAATATTGACAATCTCTTGAAGACTGAACAATACTTACGCTCATGTAAACTAATAGTTCTTAAATAATTGACTATTCAGAATTTTCCCTTGTGTCAAGGGAGAAAAAGACGGCAGGAATCTGGTTTTCAACGTGGAAGCTCTCCCAAAAATCTCAAGCTATTTTGCAGCCTCAACACCTTTATTTGTTTCACCGATGTGCATCGTTATACATTACTACACTAACGATGTACGTGTAGAGTGATGCCCTCTTTACCTATGTTTTGCTTTGGTTTAAAATACTAGATTGCAGGAGTTCTGTAACTATGTGACGTCGAAAACGTTGTTTTGGTGTCAGACAGAGAAAAACCTTCTATTAATGGCGGTAAAAGTGATAAATCATGGAAAAGTATTTGCAGCGGGGACGTTTGATGATGTGCGTGTCGTAAGATGTTAACGATAAAATATCGTATGACGTTTGATTCACTTTGTAAAAGTTCCAAGTTGCTATGGTTTTTGTGCAAATTTCACTCTTCGTTCCGTGAAAGAGGACTGACAGATGTTGATAGTAGTTAGGAGGCGATGAACTATTTTATTACTGGGTTCTAATCATACTTATTACGGAACTGATATTAGTTTTATAAGTTCCACTTTAAAAACTTAAAGTGAATAAGAATGCTCTAAGTAATTGTAATGTCGTAAACGTCCCTTTTCGGATTTCCTTATTTAAAAGAATACATTTCACACTTTCACAATTACACTTTTAAAGCCTGCCTTACTTTTAAAGAGTCAATGATCTCTAGGAATGGTACCTTATTTTTCTCTTCGTCAGAAAATAATGACTGTCGATTGCAGGAAAATAGAAAAGTATCATATGGATATGTTGTTCTAGATTGCTGTCAGTTTCATAAACCGAAGTGGACATTGACAAGGCGAAAACCCATCATGAAATTTCTCAGATATTTACATTTCATCGTTCCGTCTCATAGATACAGCTCTGCTGTTTCGAAATGGATAAAACCACAGGTTTATTGTGCCGTCCACGAACGCATTTCGTCGTCGGAAGCAACTCGGATAAAAAGGGTCATTTGTGAATCGATGATCCCCTCTTATGGCAAGTGCTGCTTAAAGGAGATGCGAATAAGAAACGCTGCCAGCTTCCTCATCCCAAGGACTCATCCATCATTTCTGAGCGAGAAAAAAAAAACCTCTGACAAAGCACGCTTTTAAGATCATCGCCCTCAGTGTGTTCTCGGGGTCCTCCAAACCCCATCTTCCTCCTCGTCTTTCTTTCGGCACTCCCCGCTCGTCTCTTTTCTCTTTCCGATGGGTTGCGTCTCCCCCCCTCCCTCACGGGATGCTCTCACCGACGTTCATTTGTTACGCGGCTTAATTAAATGTTTCCGCCGGCAGATCCTGGCGGCGCTGCCTGGCCGAATCACAGTTGGATTTCTTCGCCTCTGAACTTCACACGGCGCGGCGGCGGTGAGGAAGGAGGAGACAGGGAGACCGGAAGTGGGGGACGGGGTGTTGCTGGAGCCGGAGCTTCGTTAAGTGCTCTGCCGGAGAGCGGTGAGATGGATTAAATCGGGACGAAAAGACTGAGGTGTTGGTGACTCATTATCCAAGTTGTTGGTGTGTGTTTGCATCGCAGTCTGAGCTGGCGTTTGTTAGGCTGCGGATTTGCTGGAGCTCCGTTGAATTTAAGTATCTCACAACATTCTCGTATTTCGTAATAATTACTTTAGTTGTTTTTCGTAAAAAGGTCTAGAGAAAAGAAAAAAAGTGGACTGAAAAAGAAACAAGAAGAACAACGTTAAAGGAGGTAGCACGAAAGCGAAAGTTACTGGACTTCGGTGGAGAGAGAAATAAAATTCATGGCACGTGCGTCGAGACATAACCAGATCTCGATCTCGTTGCAGATCTTCAAGACGAAGATATAAGGGAAAAGAAAAAAAGGTCGACTTTTTATGCGGGAAATGTAGAGAGGCGGTAGGTTTCGGATGGGGAGTGCAACTGAAGTATGTTCGACCTTATGTTGAACATCTTTGCGCACTACTATCTCGCAATTTTTATTCACTGAAAAGTGTTAAATATTTTCATTACAAAAATTTATTTAACTTATGACACATTGTTTCCGGTTCACACAGCTTTCTACCTTCATTGTTGTTCATATTACACACATTATGGTAGGCTCCAAATTTTCGCCTTGACCTTCCGTGCTTTGTATTGGTATGATAATCCGAAAGAAATAGTGTTATGTAAGGACAATTATTATGTGAGAGCACACAATTATTTTCTAAGGAAGTAAAAGTTTTTAAACGGAATGCGCAAATGTAATAAATGTTAAAGAACTAGTTGAGTGTGGCTGTAGTAAGTAAGAAAGTACGAAATATTTTCAAAATGAATCTAGGAAAGAGTGAAATGTATCTAAGAAAACAAACGAGATGTATCTAAGGAACATTTCTTTACGGCTTGTTGGTGAGGAAAAGCATTTTAAACACATCCAAACGAATAAATGTATAATTTTTACTAGAATATCCTAGTCTTTACTTTTACTGACATCCTAAGAACGGTTTTTGCCATTCTTCAGATAATCTCTTGGATGGTTTACACTTTGTTCTCAAGTAGCGTTTCTCTTTGACCGATGATCGTGAGAAATCAACAATACTTTGCATTGATTTAATATTTTTTTCTGACTAATTATTGTACATGATTCCTTTGAATCCAAAAACAGTCGTGAAATAGTAATGGAAAAAGTTGAAAACTCAAATGAGTTAATTCATCTAACGACGGTTTAAATGTGACAACACAAATCAGTTTAAAAATACACAAGTACTATTTTTGCTAAAAATGCTAAAATAACTAAAACACTATTTTGGAGACACTTTTAGCAACTTTCTGGTTCCTAAAATTAAAGAAATATACGTTTGTATGAATTAGTACATATTATAAACGATCAAACACACTGTAATGAAATAAATATAAGCTAGTACATTAACAATTGCTCCATTGTCGCCGAAATGCTCCAGACTACGAGTTATTGCTTCTTATTTAGAACATAATTTCTTGTTCAATCGCCTCTTAAGTTGAATTTTATGGACTATATATCGTTCGTAAAATTGAACTTTTATGGCTTAGGCCAATAAATGGTTTTTGTGGTCTGAGCCTCTAAAAATACCATCAGTGTCAGAGAAAAAACGTCACATGAAAAGAAATAATATTTGTTTCTCGACTTTCTTCAGATGTCTACCTTTGTGACAGCGTCTTTTTTATTTATCTGTAGTTCATTTATTGAAATCTGAAAGTTATATATTTATTTAATTATGTTATTGTCAACATATATCAAAACATATGCTTCTACATTGTATTTATTAATACAGTACTGTTTCGCCTTAAGAAAGTTAAGCTGTAGAAAGCAAATAAACATTTAAAATGTATAAAAATGCAAAGAAAGAATTGCAGGAAGAAACACATTCAAAACGTTTGAGCGAACAAAGAAAATACTATTCATACAACAAATAAATCTGCTAATAATCACAATAATTTTACATAAAGTAGATTATACTCTCTTAAAAAGCATCATCGAAATGCTGTTTTCTGTATCCAACCTCTTTTCTTTGTATAAAGCGGTATAATAATAATAATAATAATAATAATAATAATAATAATGACAAATAACAATAACAATCATCAAAATAATAATAACAGTAATAATCAAAATAATAATAATAATGATATCAATATTAATAATTCTGCTCATAAGTTTCCAGTTTAAAAAAATGGTTGTAATAAAATGAGCAATTCTATCAGACTGCGCCCAGTATGTCAATAAAAAATGTAATTGAATAACAGTTACAGGACAGTAATTGGGATCTTGTAACTCGAGAATGACAAACTTTTAAATAATATAAATATTAGCTACATAATTCAACACCCATCAAACAATAGAAAACTCCCTACGTTATCACTTTCTGCAATAAAATCAACGTTCTTGTCGAGCAGAATTTCTTTCTGATGCTCTGATCGGTAGTTTTCCATGTTTTTTTTTTTGATCAATACCAGGCAAATTCCGGAACAGGACTCTAACAAACGGGCCACAGACCACGTGCAATCTTTCGTTCTTTCGTGTCCTACCCTTTAGCCTAAAACACACACACACACACACACGTCAGGTAGATGTACTACACCACTGCACATGTCTTGGGGAGCTTGCAGATTGTCTCGTCTGGGCCAGCGCCCTGCAAGGGAGATACCTGGAAAACTTCAAATGAACCTACATCTAAAAACCCTAAACTGCAAATACCTAAAAAACTTTAAATGAATGAACCTTGAACTTACTCCAGATAGCTTGTGTGTTAAACTTAATTAGATTATTCATTTCAAAACGGTTAGTGTCATATCAAATATACTAAGTATTAACTTCTCCTGTACAGTAGTTTATTCATAGTTTCAGTATTAACTATGTCATACACTATTTCATAAATTTGTTAGAGTAAAAGTTAGGCATCACAAAAAATCGCTTGTGAAAACTGATAGTGAGAGGCAAGGTGGAAAAGGAACAGCACGTTGTAGTTTATTTTATTGTTATATTCTAGTATTTTTTAGAAAAACTACTACCGTGCATTGTGTATTGCACATTACCATTTTGATCATTTTGATTAAACAGCCCGTTTTCACTTTGAGTGAAAATTGATGAAAAGTAGGGAGTGTTTGCACTGGAGAGAAAGCGAACATTGAGTACTTCAAGCAAATCAATGACCGGAATTTAGTGGATGAAATTGCGATTCAGCTTTAACTAGATTACAAGAACTACACTGAATAATTGCCCCGGTGATTGACTCTGCAAAATTTGCTCACCTCTATTATTCTATTGTTTATGAGAGTAAAATTCGATTTATCCGGCAAAAGTAGGGTTCACAAAATAACATAGCAACTTTTTAAACAAGGATATTCTTCAACACACATCTCTAAATAGTTTATTAGAAGATAATAGGTACCGTGACAAAAGGGATGACCAAATAACATAGATGTTCACAACTTTCATTTATTTCAGCTAACTTTTTCAAAAATGCTAGATAATATAGCATAGTAGGTAAACGTTATGTACACATCTTGATGAACTTCCAAATGTGTATTATTATCGTGTTTATTTACATTAATTAAATTATTATTACCTACCGGTGTAACAAAACACATTCAATATAGCACTTTGTAGGTCTGAAAGTATTTCCGTTGCACATGTAAGTATGTGATTAAAGAGTAAAATACAAAGAAGACCTGGGCTGTCCTGGGCTGTCCGGTTCGACCGACATATCGCGGTCCTCTTCAGAACTGTACTGCCCTGAAGAGGACCGCGATATGTCGGTCGAAACGTCGGCACCCCAGCCTTCGACGCGACGTCACCGGAACAGCCCAGATCTTGACTCTGGCCGCGGAAGCCTACGATACCATTTAATACAAAGAAGACGAAACAATCACTTATAATTATAATTATTGGAAAGTTTTTGTAAAGAGACACATGTGTCAGAGGATTGATGGAAATTGCGTTTATTTATATTTAATCACTACTCTTTGCCTTAAAACTAGTGGTGGTACAGAATGGCACAGACTTTCTCGTACTAGTAATTTCTTTGGTCAGCTTTACAACCTCGCTCCATCCTGCTGTCATCTATCGCGGTCCAAAGTACATTGTTTTTTCACAATTTTCTCAATTTTTCGATTTCCTAATGGTAGAACCGAAATATTAGTTCAAAAATATTAAAGAACAGTAAAACCTCTCTCCTTCAAGGAAAGTTTTTTTAGAAAAACTTTGTGACCTCATTTAAAGCACGTTTACTCGTAAATGCAGTAATGTGAACAAATTGTCGATAATGCAGATATTATAGACGTGAGAGACAAGTGACAAAGATTTTTTTGTAATTTTTGAGAAAAAAGGATGGGCAATATCAGATTTATGTCATATCACACATTTAGCAATATCACTACAAAAGTTTAATGAAAACATTTGGAGCCGTTTTTGAGAAAATTTGTTTTTGTTATTTTGTAAAATTGCACAAATTGCACGCGTAATTGCGCCAAAAGTACTAAAGATTTGAAAAAAAATATACATGATCATAATGAAAGAACTAATTATGGAGAACAAATTTCATTTGATGGAAAAATATCTATCTTCAGTTTTGTAGTTGTGGGAAGACGCCGAAAAATATTCAAACCTTTGCAATTATTGGAACATTCAGAGTTAAGAGTGAAAATCGCACCTATGTCACTTTAAGTGTAAGTGTATTTTACTCTATTCGTACAAAAAATTAAAAGAAAATATTTGGAGCCATTTTTGAGGACATTTTGAATATGTACCCGGGGTTTACGTAAAGTACCCCCAAAAATTAATGAAAGTTTTGTAAATCACGACTTCGCATCGACTTAGACCAGATCGACAGGGTTTTCTTCAATTTGGAAAAAATCCTACGAATGTTTTAGGCTCTAGTCTAGTGTTATTCACGACGAACGGTTTGCCCTCTGTTGATTTTTCGGTATCAAGAATCCACCAAACATAGATTCCTACATCGCTTTTGGAGGATTTTTGTCTAAATTTAACAACTGGATTTATCTACTTTTTCCTTATCAGGGCCGGCAATAAGTGTTTTTCTGTCGAAAATTTGCCGTTTTTGCGCGCAGTATTACATAATTTTCTACCGCCTAAGCGTTAGCGAGAAAGTAAAAATCTAACTTGAAATAATATTGTTTTTTGCTTCGCCAACTACAACTACATGACACAAGGTTTCCTTACATTGTTTTGCAGCTGTATTGTAGCTGGTCCTAACGTAACGAAAAAAACTAACAGAAGATAAGCGTTCATTTCAATATTAAAATTTAGGGTTTAATAGTTAATCCAGTTAATAAGTGATAACAAATTTAGGGCTCTCTACCTTTCATTTACAGAAATATCACAAAATTTGGTTGAGTGATCGGTCAAATTCCTTCTTTAAATGGAAACCCTCACTGTTTTAAATCGAGATATTGAAAAAAAAGGATGCAGCATACGTCTATGTGGGAGCTGTTTAGGGGTTTGGTACATATACAGGAACTCGGGATGATCTTAAGACAATAAAACAGTTTCTATTTTCACTGAAAATGCAAACAATTTGATTATGATATCTTATACTGCATCTTCAGACATATCACAGCAGGCACCGTGCAAAAGCAAGGCTCCAAGAAAGGTGCCGCCCGAAATTAAATACTTGCTATTCAGGTGCTGCGTTATGGAACATCTGCTTTGATAATATTGGAAGAAACTATTTTACTTTATTACACTATGTCATTGTATTAAATTATTTCCGCTGACGATTTTTGTTAAAGTAGTTAATTTCTTGCAGTTTGGACGAAACTATTTTATTTTTTTTGCAGAGCAATGTGCGTGTTACATTTTGAAAACCATTTTGTGTATTTTTCCTGCTGCAGACCAGTTGTAACAACCTGAAACTTGTATTACTTTTCTATTGACCTTTGAGACATTGGTATTAAAATCTGTAACACAATTTACGGCAGGACTAGGTGGTACACGACGGTACTTGTTCACTCCCAACACCGTAAGCTCCTTTGGGCGTCCTCTGAACTAGAAGCGTTCCGCCAACCTTCCCCCCCCCCCGCCCGAGCCAATTTGAACGCTGAAGGAGCTCCGGTTTAAAGCTCGCCCAGGGCTTGGGGTTACAGACGAGCTTTTCTGCAAATCCGCTTTGCCCTCGCCGCAAAACAAACACATTTCACGTGTCGAGCGACTTTATTCCTTTTGCCCCACCGTTCGTGAAGAAGCATTTTCCTGATGAAACAAAAATTAAAATAGTTCTAACTTCATCTACGGAAATATGAAGAAATGAAAGAGCACCCCCAGATAAGATGGTAAAACGTTGCCTAAAACGAAATGAAATATGAGTAGTTACATTATGATTCTAAAATACAAATAATATTTTGAAAGGTTTCTTAGCCCTCGTCTTAACACCCACACCCATCTACATCCAAACGCCTGCTTTTTATTTTATTTTATTTCGTCATCTAGACACATAATTATCTTTTTTATCACTTAACTATCTGTTTATCACTTAAGTATCTTTTGGAAAAATATGAAAAAAACAAATAATTTATACTATTATAAAAACATTTATGATACTTTCCCACCACCAAATTTGAACGCAAAATATATTTTTGAAAAAGAAATTAATGTGTCGTAGAACCATGCAACAAGAGCAAAATATCTCAGAAGTTTCTTTCAAAACACAAATTGTCATGAACTTTTTAAAGATTTTTTTGACAGCTGGACTGTAATTTTAAAAAATGTCTTTTAGTTAAAATTTGCTCAAAATTTACTTGTTCTCAAAAACTTCCATGTCTCCTTGGGAAAAACAAACCTAGTTGAAAAGGCTTAGGACGCATCGATTTTGAGTTATACGCGATTATAATGTGTGTTGCAATATGCAATTGCATGTTTACCTTTACACTGAATTTCTCAATTTTAATGAAGACTGCATGATCCCATATGACGTAATAGGAGCATAAATCTTCATTTTGGCACATCACTGAGAGAAAATTCATTGTTAAAAATCGTTACAAGGAAATCAAGCAACTGGGAGTATTTTTAAGGGATAGTCCATTGTGTTCGAGTAATAAAGAAACTATTGCTCATGTAATAAAAGAAATCTGTCAGCGATAAAAACAGCAGCTCATTCTTATTTATTTCTATGGGAATGTAACCTCGGAGGAGATGGAGGTTGAGTACAAAGTAAACAATGTACTGTGGTGCGTCTTTTTCGTTGAGACCCGCAACCAGCGTCCATACAATGTATGTTATGCATTCTATTGTATATTAAATGTGTTAGGATGCTGTTAATGATCATTATTGTTCGACACTCCCAATCAATATACAAATTCTTTAAACATTCTTCCGTTAAACAGATTCATGAATAAGATATTGCCTTTGAGAGTCATTTATTATAAATATATATTATTTCTCCAGGTAGGTTTAGACAACCTGGTGCAGAACACTTACATATTACAATTAGGAATATTAATACAATGTAACTTTAAATTATTTTAAGATAATAATAATAATAATAATAATAATAATAAATAATGGTCTTGCATTTTATTATACGAAAACTAAAAAAGAGTACTTTCAAAGCGTGAGAATTAACTTACGCATCTCTAGTTCGTCCATTAATGAAATGCGGTTTGCTGGGACCCTTATAGAAATTCACAAAAGGAATATTTGAATAAAGTACAGAGAAGAGCATATAATTTTACTTTCCGTAGCAATAGGAATAAAGTAGAATGGGAGTCTCTAGAAATCAGGAGGAGGCAAGATTCAGTGCCCTGTACAAAGCGTATACTGGTTATCCAGCTTGGAAAGAGCTACATCCAACTCGATAGACACTCGTACTTTAGTACAGGGGATTTAAAGCACAAAATTCAGGTTAGGTCACAGAGAATAGATGTTGGAAAATTTTTCTTTACAAATAGAACAATAACGGACTGGAAAAAGTTGCCTGCGACAGCCTTGGAACCCTTTCCTCTAGGTGTTCAACGATTTAAAAGTAAATTAACTAATGATATTTGTAAACTTTATTAATTTAGTAAGTTCGGGTTATTATAACAGTTATTATTTTATAGTTTTCATGTTTAAATTTACTGTAATTTACAATAAGATGAGTTTCGGATAATTTTATGTTGGGTACCGCCTTATGTTTTTTGATATTATGATATGTATGTAGAATACTGAAGAAAAATAAATTGGCCTAGCATGATGATGGAGGACAAAGTTGTACTTGAAACGTCGCATTTTCAAAATGATAATTAATGATTCTTAACTGTTATATATTATTCATGAATCTGTTCGTCGGGTTATTAGCCAAAGATTTTTTATATTCTTAGAATGTTATTTAGCAAATAGCAAGCGCCATGTGTAAACGATTAGCACATTTGTCACTGTTAAAATGAGCTATTTTGCTACAGCACACACACATACATGTAGTACACATGGTATGCTAACTAGGTGAAGGATAACTAGATAAAATAGTCTTTTGAAACTGACTCGGCTATCATTGTTAAAAACGTCGGTTGAAAATGGTATTGTTATGAGTTTTGTGTCTCCACATCAAGCCTTTTGGCGCGAAAATGTCATTTAAAATGATGGGTATGAGTAAATATTTTTTTGCAACACTGACTGTTTCTTAATATAATTAAAGAAATCAGAGGACCAAAAATTCAAACACATTGGCCGGCGTTTTCAATTCTTTTCAAATATGACTCCAAATGTGTTTTAATTTTTCCGGGCAGAGCAGAAGAGCTTCTGAAAATGACTAATTGTAATTGAATTTCTTGAATTTTTAATAATTGCAAAAATTAAAATTTTTGTCACGTGTTCCATGTTGTTGTTCCGTGTTCCAACTATAGTTTTAAAGATAGAGATGTTTTTCTAATAAAATATGTTCTTCAAAGAGATTTTGAAATAAAGGCATATGAAATTTTTTCTAAAACGTTTATTATTGCGAAAAGCATGAAATAAAGGCAATTTTGAAACTGAAACTTTGCAATTATTTTTTCAAAATTGCTTCATTTTTTCACAGATACAGCAAAATTTGTTTATAAAAATGGTGTAGCTCCAATTTTTTGTGAACTCTGTATCTTTGAAAATTGCAAAAAATTAAACTTCAAAAGTACAGATATACGTATTAATGATACAATTTTTCCCCATAATTTAGCCAGATTTTTTAGAACCTTAAAAATGGAATTAGGTCTTTAAATTAGGTTTGTTCAATTGAAAAAGAGTTGTTTTCGTAATTTGCGAAGATATATAACAAGAAGACTCAAAAACAGAGCTGTATTTTTTTTTAAGTTTTTCACTCGAATAGGGTAAAGGAAGTTTTAAAAATGCCTTCTTTAGATAAATTGAAATTTTGAAAATTGCAGAAGTTGGAAATAATGCCACAAAATGTGCTGTTGTAGCATAACTAATTGCTAAAATAATTATTTTGATGCAGTATTAGACAAAAGTATTACATTTGTTGCTTTTCAGCTGTGTGCTTGCTACTTTCCTGGACATCATTTTGTGTGGCATTGTTCACTGGCAGTTTTGTTACTACAGGTTACCATTATTCCTATTTATTCTTGGGTTTAGTTAGTTTCAACACCATTTCTTGCTCATCGTTCTCCACTAAAATCTATAATAAATGCTTGAAAAATACGACATACGAGAAATGTTGGCAAGAATATACTTTTCCGCTTGTCATATATAGTACAGTATTTTAACTTGACTTTAATATGATAGATATAGATGATATATAGATAGATATAGATGAAGACAAGTTGGCAAATATTTACAATTGAATAATTTGATAAATGGATGTACTTTTTCTGGCTATCAATAAAAAGTGTATTATACTGATACATCCAATCCTTAGTAATCATTTTAAAATTTCCTTTTTGGGAGTTCGTTGTTTTACTTGAATTAACATACTGATGTTCTTTCATCCGTTTCTTACAGTAACATACATATTTTATTTCAATAAACTCCCAGTTTTTCCTTTCATGTTTACACGTTATTTAAAACCTAATACCGATTGTCAAGCCCAAATAAAAGGAAAAACTCCGTTGTGGCTGATGTAATATAGATCCATTAACTCTGGAAATATCTATGAAATATCCGTTGCATTTTCATCAGGACGAGAGCCAGAAAGTTCGTTACTTCAATTGGCAGGAAATGAATGTGTCTGAAGCGGAATCGTTCATTGCAGCGAGTTCTCTGGAACCGGAAATCGCTGAGATCGCCAACATCCGTGTTCGAACTCTTGCATGCTCCCGTTGAGCCATTAGAGAAGGTTACTTCTGGTGATTGTAAAAATCACTCTCTAAATCATGCAAATTACAGCTATAAAGCTAACTGTGGCATTATTGGTGAGACATGGTTCTTCGAACTCGTCCAGTCAGAAAAATCCATCACAAAGTTTTAGGTATATCTGAAGAAAAAAATTCGTAATGTAAAGAACAAAAGAAAAAAACTTAGCGAGATGTTTGATACAACTTAAAGAGTATTATTAAGGATGAGAAATTTTATCGAATAGCGAAAAAAATTGTTCAAGTTAAGTGATTTTCTTTAGGGCTAGAACTTTATGTGGGTAAAAATTGGATGAAACTATCAAAAAACAAAAGAGAGTGTAAGAAAATAATTATGAAAAAATCGTTTGACTTTTCTATTTTCTATTTGAATTGTATGGTTATGGTCTCAGAAGTATTATTTCGAACATTAAATCAATTTTTGTATTCTTTTTCAGTTTTAAAAATAAAAATAATTAATTTGAATGTACTTAACTATTCTTCTAAATAACCAGGAGCGTTTTCCTACAATAATTTTACATTATTGAATATATTTTAACATATTGAAGGAGTGATGTTCTATTTATTTAACGTCAAAACAACTAAACATTGTGTGAACCGGGGAAAAATGCAATCTATGTCCGTCCTCTTGAACTCTGGAATTCTAAACTTGCTCTCGTAAATTGCGAATACAGGTTGCAACCAGTGTTCTCGCAACAATTAATACGAACACATTAGCTCCTGTGAAATAAAAACTAAAACTCCTGGCGGTTTGGAGTCATTATTCATATTGAAGTTCACATTAAAGGGAGAACATCAGTGTGTAAGGTAGAAGTTGAACATGTGACCTAGGAGTTGCGGTTTTTGACTATACCCCACATTCATTTCAATCACTTCAGTCTGCTGCTCATAAAAAGAACTCACCAGCCCAACTAGAGTGAAAAACTAAATTTTCAAGTTCTCAATTCTTTTTTTATTCAGCTTAAATATCGATCATTTAATTGATACGTTTTGTTTACGATGCGATTTGAGTAACGATGAAGTGAAGTCAAATTAAACATTATCTACTTTAATAGGCAGTCTTTCCAACATTTGCAATACTGCTTTGTCTTTTGAAGAGAACTTCAATCTTCATTAATCTGCCGCCGAAATAACATTATCATACTCCTCTAACTTCTCTGAAAAACTGTGAATTCAGCTTTTGATCAATAATTATATTTAATAATTCTTGATAAAACAACTATCTTGATTAAATGTATAAAACAACTCTTTATTTCAATCATATTTATTTATTTAACGAGTGGTACATTATATATTTTTTGTTGCAGGTTCGCTACAGTGTACATCATTTCATTGATATTTGAGAGAAATTGCTTCTTGAAGACTTGGTGAGTTCTAATATGCAAATTGTATATAATTTCCCGATAGAGATCGGTTTTTACTTTCTTGAAAACTACATACCTAGTATAGAAAAAAACATGAAATGCACCAGAGAAAAACGAGTTCTTAGCAGACAAATTCGTAGGCCCTTATACCGAAAAATGGATACTTTTTCTTATTACATGTTGTAAATTACTTCCTCTAACGCTTTATAATTATTTATAAAGCGTCACGACGGGATAAAGAACTTAATAGAGGGGAAGATGCTTCGGAAATCAAACACTGTGGTGTCCACGTAAGACACTTTCTCCGTTGCCGGAGGGGTTAGACTCAAACCTGACCTGGTAATAAAAAGTTGGGAGGGGGTCCATGTGGTCGATGTGACTGTCCGCCACGAGGATGGGTCTAGCCTTCTAAACGCAGGGGAGGAAAAAGTGGTAAAGTACCAACCAGTCATTCCCCTGGTAGCCCAACTTCATGGGGTGCCCAACGCCAGAACCCTGCCTGTGGTGGTTGAAACCTCTAGGGCTATGCCACATCCACTGTCCGTGCCCTCAAGACGTTGGAGATCATGTCTCGAGGCGATTTACTATCTCGTTAATTGCTCTCAGAAGCTCTATTAAGATCTACACACAATTTGTAAATTACGATGAAGCAATTTAGAATTAGCGGCAGTAAATGCAGAAAATGAACTTCTCGGTCTCGTGAGAAAGTCCAGGAAACCCAGGGGATCCGACAATGCCTAAAATATACCTAGTTACCACGACTTTAGGTGAGAAGTGTATGCTATTTAATGTAGCATATAGAAAATTGTGAAATCAAAATCAACGTTTAATAGTCCTTGATGCCGACTGAATTCATTTACGGCGAAACGCTTGTCAGTCGACAGAAAAGAGGGGGGAAGACGTCGCCATGTAGCAAGGGACGATGAATTTAGAAAAATATTTTTTTATAACTAGTCTTAACCCATTCAGTCCCACAGTAGCCATATGGCGACATTGCTTTCTTGGTCTGATTATACCGCTTGAATACCATTTTAACCAATAACTCCGACGTCTATGCATTTCTGTGACTTATGAGTGCTATGAAAGCTTGCACAGTTATTTGTTGATGTTAATTTGAAAAGTTCGTAAATTTTGAAAGTTCTTAAGTTCTTTAATGTTACGTTAATTTTTCCACCACGTTCTAAGATTTTTTTTGCAGAATTAGTAATCAATCTAATGCAATCTAATTTGAATCATTTAACAAATGGATCATAGGAAATACATTTTTCTGTGGATTTCTGGAGTTGTTTTATCTTTAATGTGCGTTCAAATGTAAATCACGACACTGCAGGGTCTAATTATTTTGAAAATTTCTGAGATAAAAGTATTTTCTTAAGTAAATCAATAAATCATTGCCGACCTGGTGGCCGAGATAGCTAAGGCAGTAGTGTCGTAACGATCTCTGACCAAAGGGTCGCGGATTCGAGTCCCGCGTCGCTGTCTGGAGGAGAATTTTCGCGGTCGGCTGCTCTGATCGGTAGTTTTCGTGATTTCTCCGATCAACACCAGGCGAATGCCGGATCGGTCCACAAACAAACGGGCCACGGACCACGGACCACGCGCGATCTTTCCTTCCTCTTCCTTGTCCTATCATTTCCCCTTACACACACTTACACTAACATGCACTAAACTACCACATATTCTGGGAGACCGGTCGGGAGCTTAGAGGTTGTCCCGTCTGGGACGGTGCCCCGCTGGTGGGAGAGCCCTGGTTTGGGGGCAATCCCACTAGCCGACGGTAGGTCGGCGCTCGCCATCCAGCGGTAGGATCTCGCCATCCAGCGAGGGAAAATCACCGCCATCTCCCGAGAAAAAAACATGCAATATATTACGGGACTAATGGCCAAAGCAGTTGACGCGCCCGGAAACACGAAAAAATCAATCAATCAATCAATCTAGTCCCGTCTCGGGCGTAGTTGTATTTATGTTCGTCCTTTCACCTCTCATCATCACCATATCGTTTCATCTTTATAGTTACCATAACGTTAACTCTAATAGTGGTCGCTAATGCCCTAGATGTTGATGCGATCTTAAATAACAAAAAAGAAAAGGATCGTTGACTCCGCCAGTGTACGCGAAGGCGCCCAACAGCCCCCCCCCCCCGCTGGGCCTGTGAAATCTTGTCGTCGGCGATGGCGGCAGCGGTCGTGGCGGTTGCGCGCTCCCAGCCCTCAATTCCACAACGCCCCGCACCGCAGTCCACTGTTCGCCAGTGTCCGTTGTCGGACCGCCATCGGCTCCTCTCTGGAGCCAATTGTTTGCAGAAGGCATAATGGCGACTTCTGACTGCTCGGCGCACGCCCGCGCGATGCGCAAACATTACTTGGGACGCGGGATACGTACAAAGATAGATAGATAGATTTATTAAAGTTCGCTTTGAGCTAATGCTCGGTGGCAAACATTATTACAACTAGATATACCATAATTACAAACTATTACGAATATTTACAAATATAATTACAATTAGAATTAGAGATTTAGTTATAATTAATTTTGAGTTATCTGTAAGTTGACTTATAGCTTTTCTAACACTTCACTTCACTTCACTTCACTGCGCTGCACTACACTGCACTCCCCTCCCCTCCCTTGCCCCCACCACACTACACTTCACTTCACTGTATAAGAGACATGACCATATTATTAATAATACTAACGTAATAATGAACTACTACTACTACTACTACTACTACTACTACTACTACTACTATAATAATAATAATAATAATGATAAAAGTCCCAGTATTATTAATGATGACCTACATAGAATTAAGTATATTTTTAAATTTCACTACATTAGAAGGAAGAGTCTCTAGTGCTTTTGCAGGTAGTTTGTTCCAATCTACTACGTAGTTCCGTCCAGTGCGGCCCACTTCATTAGCACGTCCTTTTGTGTGGACACACGCCGTAGCTTGGCTGTCGACTACTTGTCCTTCGGCGCGTGCATAGAAAGTGGGGCGGCCTGCTGTCATGTGGAATACCTCGTCCACGAGGTGTGGTGGACATCGAGCGGCTTGTCACCGGAAGAGATAGTTCAGGGCATGAACTGATGTCACTGCTGTCACTCTGACCGGGAGGGCTTAGATTCGAATCCTGACGGCGGCGGGTTTCTCGAAACTAGCTTCAGTCGCTGTCTGGAGGAGAATTCTACCGGCCGGCTGCTCTGATCGGTAGTTTTCCGTGGTTTCTCCGATCACCACCAGGTGAATACCGGAGCAGTGCCCTAAACGGGTCACTGACCGCGCGCGATCTGTCCTTCCCATTCCTTGTCCTATCCTCTCCCCTTACACTAACATGCACCACACTATCACATATTCCGGGAGACCGGTCGGGAGCTCAGAGCTTGTCCCGGCTGGGGCGGTGCCCCGCTGGTGGGAGAGTCCTGGTTAGGGGGAAACCACACTAGCCGATGGTAGGTCGGTGCCGGATCTCGCCATCCAGCAGTGGAAGATCACCGCCATCTCCCGAGAAAAAGAACATGCACTGCACTATCGGGAATAATGACTGAAGCAGTTGACGCGCCCGGAAACACGAAAAAATCAATCAATCGAAACTAGCTTGTCAGCTACATCGAATTCAGTCGCTGTCTGGAGGAGAATTCTATCAGCCGGTCGATAGTTTTCCGTGGTTTCTTCGATCGATACCGGGCGTAAGCCGGAGCAGTATCCTAACAAACAGGCCATGAACCGCGATCTTTTCTTTCTCTTCCTTATCGCTACATACTTACAAAAATTTACACTAACATGCACTACACTAACACACATGCCGAGAGACCGGTCGGGAACTTAGAGCCTGCATCCCGGCTGGGGTAGTTTCCCACTGGTGGGAGATACCTGGTTGAGGGAAAACCCCGCTAACCTATGGTAGGACCGCGCCGGATCTCGCCATTAAGCAGGGGAAGAAAACCATCTTCTCCCGATGAAAAACGTGCACTACACGTTCGGGACTAGTGACCTAAGCTCTTTACGCGCCCAATCACTAACATCCAACCAACCAACCGAGCGAGTTGTGGAGGTCCTCGCGTCCATTGGACTTCACAAGTGAATTTCTGCGATTCTCCGTCGCTAGTACACGAAGTAATTACTGTGAATTAGCAGTTTTAAAGCTATTTATCGCAACTACTTCATAGTGACATTTTCAGACATTTTTATCCAAAAACTGAGAGGACGCTTGCTAGTGAGGGGAGACTGTATTTAGAAAACGCAATAATTTAGAGAAAAGAGTTTAGTATTACTCGTCAGAGATACCCCCAGAATGGTGCAGTGAGACAAGACGGTGCATTGAGATACAGAGTACAGTCGGAAGAAAACGCGGAGTTGTTCAAGACAGACTGTGGTGGAAGAGAAAAGAAGAAGAATCACTAAAAAATCGGTTATGATGATTAAGTGTTACGTTACTTTATTGCCAATTGAATTATTCAGGAAGAAGGAAAGATTTGTGAACACAGTTTATTCTGCTCATGTATAGGGTTAGTAGTTTGTTTTAGGATAATGAGAGATGGTGTGATAGCTGTGACTGTAAAAAGAATGAAGTAGGTAAAGAACTGTGGTAAGTGAAAAAATCACATTCTTTACCTATGAAAACATTTAGTGCATAAGTTTATATGCTTGTAAACTGTGCTTAACGTTACCAAATCCTAACATGAAAAGTGTCTGATCTCATGAATGTTCCACATCAGTCCCTAAATTTTCAGGAGGCCTTTGCCCGAAAGGGATTGAATGAAGTACAAAAATAATAGCAGAATTAATTTAGGCGAGTTCCATTTCGAGGCAAGGGCCGCTTCTTCGCGAGGACAAATGACGCGCGTTAAGTCGCGAGCGGGGGCTCCTTTAACCGGTTTTTCGGGCGCCGCCGGCTGGGACGGGAACTGCGCGTGCGCGCGACAGATAGCAGGATCCGCGACCGGCGCCCCCCGCCCCCCCCTGTGACAGACGACCACTCGCCGTGGCGGAGTCCCGCTCTTGCTCACCGACCGCCCCCCACTCCCGTCAGTCGTTTGTTCGCTGTCCGGCGCCCGCCCGCAGCGACGGGGCTTGTCCGGCGCATGAAGACGTCCTCGGGGATGACGCGTTTAACAGGCAATGGGGCACTTTGTTGGTTGGTTGGTTGGTTAGTAATTCTGGGCACGTCAACAGCTTAGATCATTAGTCCCGTAAGTGGAATGTATGTTTTCCCTCGGGAGATGGTCGTGATCTTCTCCCGCTGGATGGCGAGATCCGGCGCCGACCTACCGTCGACTAGTGGGGTTTCCCTCTAACCAGGACTCTCCCACCGCCCCAGCCGGGACAAGCTCTAAGCTCCCGACCGGTCTCCCGGAATATGTGGTAGTGTAGAGAATGTTAGTGTAAGTGTGTGTAAGGGGAGAGGAAAGAACAAGGAAGAGGAAGGACAGATCGCGCGCGGTCCGTGGCCTGTTTGTTAGGATACTGCTCCAGTATTCGCGTGGTGTTGATCGGAGAAACCACGGAAAACTACCGAACGGGCCAGCCGAAGACCAGAATTCTCCTTCAGACAGCGACTGAATTCGACCTAGATGTCTAATTAGTGTCATCCTGCCACCATTGGGAGTCGAACGTAGCACCTCCCGATAAGAGGCACTGCAGTGCTGTGAATTGAAGACCTGAGCCTCTTTTGCCGGTGGGAGTACTGCCGTAAAACATATACAGGGTACAGTCTGTTGTGGATCACACTCATTGATGGTTATTTCGTACCGTTTATTTGTTTTTGATACGACTTTGCAGGAAGGCCGACAAGAAATTACGTGTTTATTGTTCAATTTTCTGTTGCATCTACGTTAGTTCTTCTTTGGTCCTTTTTACGCAACGTTTTCTGTCATTTCCTAATGAATATTTAATTTATATTCGCATCTTTTCTGTTTTCTCAACTTAAGTCTAGAAATTTCTGGATCCGAAATGTGCTTTGCTGTTTTGAAAACATGTCACATTCTTTTTGTGGCTTTCCCGTAATTCAATGTCGATCAAATTTGTCTCAGATTTGCATCAGATCCATCCTCTCCGAAATAAGTTATGAGGAACAGTGTGTTTCCCTAGTGCGAACATTGTGTTAATTTTTGACTCTACTATCGGCTTGTCCAATATGTGAATAAACACTTTTTCACTAAAACCTATGTCATTGTTTCAGTGGTATTTCATTAAGAATGATGTTAATACCCTCAATTACGGTGTCTTTTTAATCTATGTACTGTTTGTGTCTTCATTAGGATTAACTTTCACTACCAAAAATGGGCTTCGTTATTAAAATCGAGCAATGAAGGAATGATGGGAAACGGGAGCACCGGGCAAGACCTGCCGCCAACACGCTTTATCTAGCACAAACCGATATGAGTCGACCTAGAGTTGAAACCCGAACGCGTAAGTGGAATGTCAGCAGTCTGGCCACTCTTGTTCTCTGTCTCCTTTCGCCTTTCTCATTTCTGACACCTCAACACCAACACAGTTGCTTCGTTTCATTTTCACGACGCAAAGGGTGTTCTGAGAACGAACTGTCTACTAGCCTGAGGCACCATTTCCTTGAGAAATGATTTGTCTGCTGTGGCAAGGTGGCCCTCTGGCAGGGTTGCACGCGATTCGCCTCAGCCCGCCTCCCTCCCCACACCTCCTCGAAAAGGTTTCTAAACTCAGTCGGTGATTTGTCCTCGCTCCCTAGGTCTGAGAAAAAAATCTTCAAGCCACAGTTGACATTTATGTTCTACACAAAAGTTGTAGAAATAGTCATTATTGATTGCATGAGATACTTTGTAACGTCAAATTTGCATTTCTATGATGAACTAAAGTTTTTTTTTACCTTGGGCTTATTAATTATAGAATAATTATAAATCAATTGCAGGTTCATATTGTGTTATATTATTTCGCAGCCGTTACAAATAATGCGATTAATATAACAAGCGAATAATCGCGATATAATGCGAGTTTGTACTCCTCTAGCATAATTAGTTCAAAGCGTCGGGACGAGTTTTTCAGCGAGGCCGGTGGTGAAGGGGGAATGTGAGTGGGGTGCTGAGTTCGAACTTCTAAACCTAACTAAACCACGAAACTAACTTAATCTAAGTTCGAATCAAAGCGCGGACAAAAATATGCAGATTTGCAAACACTGTTGCAAATTCAAGTAGTATTATAATATTACGAAGTCTTTAAAAGTAATGCGAAAAAGTAAATGATGTTGTAGTAACATTATCAGTTACTTTCTCGTATACGTACGTAAGGAGTAATATGCGTTGTATAGATCAGTTAGGTAATGCCGCGGAAAATCGATTTTGAGTTTTTAACGGAAAAACACTTTTTGGGGGCAAGCGATACACAAAAAAGTGTTTTTTCAAAACTTCCATCCATCGATCTGTAAAAACAATTGGAAGGATTGTTTCCAAAATAAATATTTCTCGAAGGATCTGGTTAGACTGAAGACTTAAGTCTTACGATATTGAAATGAATTTTTTGAAATTTTGGTGTACTTTCCATTAAGCCCCTGGGTTATTTTCTCAATTTTCTCAACATGGCTCCAAAACTCTTTCTTTAAATTCCTTGTAAGAATAGAGTGAAACACTATTGTAAAGTTTGCAGAGGTCCAATTTTCACGGATAATTCTGAAGGGCCGAAAATGGCAAAAAATTGAAATTTGTTGAAACCCATTTTTTCTTTAAGTATTCTCTAGTGCCAAATGCACTTAATGACTTGTTATAATACCTTTTTGATATATTCTTTTAATTTTTCAAAAATTACAGAAATGTAATGTTGAAATATCTCGCACGTCATTATTATTAACATTTCACGGTTTTTTTATTATATTTTATTGTATTTGTGAGTAAAAGTTTTCCAAAGAATTGGTGTTGAAGTTTTCTGAAAACTAGGAAGTTTTGGGTGAATATAAACTAGATTTTGTGCATTTTAAGAAACGCCCAAACAACTTTTTATCAAAAATGGATCTAAAGTTTTTGATGAAAATTTGCACACTGTATCAGGTTTTGTTCTACTACAAGATTCTTAAAGTCATATTTCACTACTACTGTTGGGGAACTGAAAATTTGAAAACAGGTGAAAAAATATCTTTTATGTGGCAATACGTAGGGGTTGGGAAGAGGGTGGAGCAATACTCAAATACTATTCCAGGCTTAAGAGAGAAAACTAATTAGTACGAGAAGATCTACCATTTTGTAGTTCCACAGGTTTATCTCTTGACCAACTTTTACAATTTCATTTAGACCCTGAATTGCAAACATTCTTCTAAAGACTACAACTCTATTTAAAATTATTATCCTTTAATTTCATTAGAAGAGACATTTTCACGTGTTCTACCTTTTCACTTGAAGAAGTTTGGCGTTCCCCAAGGAGAGTTACAAAAGAACATGAGTGGTGAGATTGTAACTAGAAACATTTTATTCTGTAATAGACATCCCACCCATCTCATTGCATTAGATAACCTACAGTACTATGAAACATTTCCTCTAATACATATCGTACACAGTGAATTTCTAATATTGAACAGTTGGAGTAACCTATAATGAATTCTTTAGAACTTCCGCTAATAGCCGTCAGCCGATGATTAATTCATTATCGACTCTTCACTCCATAACTGTTCAGCGAAGTGAATCATGAAGATTCATATGATCAGACTCTTTAACGTAAAACCTCTTCAGTGAAATATTATTAAAAAAAATAGTGCTTTTGCCGAAATCACGCTTAAATCAAGGAAAAAACACCCCTGACACATGACAGCATTTGGTAGAGTTCTACTCTGTCTACACACTCTAGTAAATCAGAAAAACCACAGCACTAGTGAAAATTTCCTCTCACGCGCAGTCCGTTTCAAATCTCGCCAAGTCAGGGAAACCTATAATAACCTCTCCTCCCCACCAGCGCTAGCAGCTGCTAGTGAACGATTCGTCCATCACCGCGCGTGCACTATAAAACTGTTTAACGAAGAGGGCCGTCAAGTGCCATTCGCTTAGCGACTCGTCGGTATAAAACTACCGCGGCCCAATATTTTCCTTTGAAAGAGCGCGCTAGCGCCGAAGACGCGGTCCGTAAAGCGGCCGCAATCCGCCGGCGCCGCAACGAGGACTCGCGGCTTTTTATCGGCGGCGGCGGCGGCGTTGACTGCGCCATTCGCCCGCCAGGATCGCTCGCGTCGGACGCCGCGCCAACGTAACGTAAATGGAGTTGCAATTCTAGCAGGACAAAAAACGGCACACTCAAACCGTGTATAACAGCTGTTTCCAACAGGATCTGTATCGAACCCCTGGGGGTCGATGAAATTTTGAAGGGGATCAATGGTGATTAAGGGGTCTATTGGGGGGTTTGAAGCCGAAAAGGGACCGGGGATTGATAGGTGTAATCCAGATCCCATTTATTACAAAAATATTAAATTAACTGAACAAAATATTTAATAATGAAAGAAAAATGTATCTTTCCTTTCCTTTCCGGCATTCTTCCGTAGGATTTGGGGCGTAGATTCGCTGGTGCAACCGGTCCCCTGCAATAACCGCACCCCCCCCCCCAAGTCAGGGACCCTTAACGAACACTTCCGCGGACGGATATCGACAAAGAACGAAACAAATGACTCGCCTTGCTTATTTTCTCCATTGAAACAGTCATATTCTTATACCAAATATATTTAAAACAATGAATTAAATTTTTCTTGAAAGTAGGGGTCCCATATCGACTTTCTGCACCCGGGGATCAAGATGTTAGCTAAGCAACTGCTTAGAGTATTTATGAAACTACTAGAAATTCAAATTATTTATTCACAACCATACTCTTAACGCGAAAGATAATACTCCCTGAAATACGTAGTGGAGAAATATTATGTAGTTAAACAATTCCCAACATTTTGTAACCACTGCACCACAACGAAGATTAAAAACGAAAGTACTGAGAAGTGGCAGAGCCTTCTATTCTAGAAAATCTAGATATTTGCCAGAACATTGGTGTACATATTGTTATCTTTGTGGCATTAATGGGCAATTCTTTGTGTTGTGATTATACATGCTGCATATATTACAGAATATAACGCAGAGGTGTCGATGGTGCAAACGATTCGTTTAAAAGGGGCCGATGAAAGAAACGTTTGAGAGTAAGTGAGCTATAGTGAAATCGGATGTAGCAAACTTTCATCTATACTGAAATGATTGGTTATTATAAATTGCTGGTCCCGGTCAACGTGCATTACTAGTACACATTAAGATGATACGGCCATAATGAACTGTCAACATCTGTTACAACAAACATAGTAAATACAACTTCCAGGATAATAAATTTCTGCCTCAGTTCCTCAAACTGATCTAAAACTAAGTGTTTGCAAGCAGAGGTTCTCGTGAGTAATTCTTATAGCACTGCTGGTGTTGATGTTAATGGCGGGGAAGAGATTGAAAGGAATCGTGTTTCTGAAGGAATTCCTTCAGGTTGCATCAATGGTAGTATTGTGGTGCCTGAAAACTTCACGTCGCAAAAAAACAAGTTGAAAACTAGTGAAACTGAGTCAACCTTCCAAGTTTTACATGCAAGGAAAGAATCATGCACAACAATTGTATACAAGTGCGATAGCGAATGGAAAACAGATGACGAAAGGCTCAATGTGAGAGGCATTTAGAGGTGTTAAAACTACTCTTAGACTCCAGGCCGTGTATCAGGCTGCACTAAATTCGCAATATGGCAGCTTGAAAGATTTCCTGTCGGAATAGCCAACTTATGAAACTATAACTCTGATCAAGTCTCTCGCTTTTGTTTTGTTTGTTGTCTCATTCACAATCCTCGCGCGGTCTCGAGTCTTGTCCACTGTTCAATAATACATGTTTCGTTTTTCGGTAGAATTAAAAAGATGTTCATCTATAAACGAATATTAACTCTGTGAATAATGATTAAGTTCGTTAAGAATTATCATTATCAACTATTGCGAGCTTAAGAAGTGTTAAAAAGTGTCAAGTGCAAATGAAAAATACAACCTCAAAAGTTATCTGCGGTCATACTTCTATGTTATTAGTGCTTTTGAGATTTGTGTCAACAGTTCCTTCACGTTTTGAAGTGGTAGTAATACGTTTTATTGAACGCAAATAAATACCACAATTATTGAAGTTAATTAACGTGATATACATGGTAGTTTTTAAGTGATCTAATGAAATGTTCCTAACAGTCCAGTTATGTCAATATCAATGCAAATACATCCATTTAATTTATCTGGTCAATTATTCATTAGCTTTTAAAAGTAAGTTCAAAAAAATAATGAAAAACATCATTAGTGTAAGTAAGTTTTCAATAACTTATCCATTGTTACCAGAGACAGTCTTTGAAAACGTGTTATCTTGAAAGGTTCAGTATTAGGTATAGACACAGATGTTGTTAGGCTTACCATTATTTTCCAGTTATAATTAAAATGAATTCAGAAAAATAATAATAAATATAATATAATTAATTTAAAACAAGAAATACTAAAGGGACATAACTACTATAACTTATTATTATTTTACTAAAGAAAACAATTGGAAAATAAAAATAAAACTCAAAAAAAAAAAAAATTAAAAAACGCAAAAAAAACCAAAACGCAAAATGCAAATTTTAGCAACACTCGTAAACAACACAATTTACTTGGATGGCTTTGAATGTTGGCGGTATCTACGGAAGTAGTCATTGTTTCATTGCAAACTTAAATTTTAAAAAAATGTCCCTACCGCTTGAAGGTAATATATTCAGGGTATTTGTGTGACGGTTGGCAACAACTTTAGCCAACATAAAACGAATCGAAACTACCCTAAATCGAGTATAAATGTATGTTCTCATCCGACAGTGACATTTTTCAAAAGTTGTCCCGTTAGTTCGGCTTTTTAGCTGGCCAGCAGTTTATATATTTAATCATTTTACTGTGCCTCTGAAATAACAAAATCATTCGTAATAGAAAAAATGAATTATATTTTTAAGTTTTTGGATGTGTTGATCATGTGATGCAGAGAACGGAAAACGTTAATACGCAGAAGTCCACTATAACCGGAAGTGATAGTATTTGGTTCTTGATATGTACGTGTGGTATGCAAGTTTTCCTCTTAATATTTCAGGTTCCAGAGCAGGGCTTCTCAACGGGGTCGGTAACGACCCCAGTGGTGGATAATAGTTTAAATGGTGTCAGTGGTAATCATTGGGTCAATTGGGGTTGATGTCCGAATGTGCAGCGACGATTGATCGGAATAATAAAGATCATGGTCCCATTGTTTGCAAAAAATATGTTTATGAATTTTATTACAATTTTTACTTTTCTAAAACTGCAATTTATATATTAGAAAATTTCAAATTTGATCATCTTTTGAAATTTAACGTCATTCATGTTAATAAATAGAACTTAAGCGCAATTATCTGTAATTTTCTTTTTGAAATCTTGTTTATATTGGTAAATTTAAAAATAACACAAAAATATAAGTACATTTAGCCATTTTACCAAAGTTTATTCATGTTATTTGTATAATTGTTACCTTTAAGTCAGTTATGTGCAATTATTTGTGTTATGGTAATATACTATGATGTATATTATAGAAGAAATTGAAGCGCTAGTGGCATCAATTGATGTCTCTGCAATGCCTCTGACCGGGAAGTTCTAGGATTCGAGTCCAGAAGGTGGCAGGATTTTCGACACGGTACGACACGACAAGGATTGTCGCACATAGCTAGATCGAATTCAGTCGGTGCCTGGAGGAGGATTTATACGGTGAACACCAGGCCAATACCGGAGCAGAACCCTAATAAAAGGGCCACCAAAGCGCGCATTCTTTTCTTAGTCCTTGTCCTATCATCAACCCTTACTTACATATACTCTTGCATGCACTAAACTACCACACATGAGACCACCCGGGAACTTAGAGCTTGTCCTAGTCCGAGAAAAACCCGTTGGCGAACAGATAGGTCGGTACCACATATCACCAACCAGCAGGGGAAGATCACCGCATCATCGTGAAAAAAGTGTGGACATACTTTTGGGACTAATGACCTTAGCAGTTGACACACTCGGAATCACTGACCAATTAATCAATCCTGCGTGGGCGAACGCGACTGAAACGTGTGGGATTGCGTTCAAACAGCCACTACACGTCTTATATTATTATCTACACAAATATATTAGAGCACAATGGTAGCTTTCCGCGGCCGGATTCAATACCTACTTGGCTGTTCGTTAGGCGCCACATTCTTGGCGTAAACACAGTAACTGGGGATGCCAATCCAACAACCAAGATGGTAAAATTCTAGTCCAATTAGTAAACAATGCCAATATTAAAATTCTCTCCCCGAGTGAACCTACTTACTACCCACCAGACCGTTCGCGCAAACCAGACATTCTCGACATTGGTCTAACCAACACAAACCTTAACTTTCATTCATCGGTAATATTCGAACTTGATTCTGACCATACCCCAGTCTTACTTACTTCGCAGCAAATGTTACCTCAACATGCCCCTGTATCTAAACCGAACTCATTAAAAATTAACTGGAGGAAGTTCACCGAAACAATAAAAAGTACAATACCCAAAATAAAAATACTAAATACTCCCCTTGAAATAGATCAATCTGTTAATTTTCTAACTGACCTCATCCACACAACCATCCAAAATTCTCAGTTGACTAACACTCCGAATACATCCCACAAACCCTACAATAAATTACCCTCAGACATTTTAAACGCTATATCGGTAAAGAATAAGACTAAAAGACTCTGGGCTCAGCTAAGAAAGAACACGAGAATTAAAGAGAGAACTCAACATAATCTCCAAGTGGTCAAACGACTTATCAGAAAACATAACAGCGAACAATATTATAATCTCATACAATCACTCAACACCAGTAATAACACATTATGGCAATTCATTAAAAAAGTTCTCAAGAAAAAAAACACGGTCCCTCCTTTAAATACAACGACAGGCAAGGCCTTATCCTCATTTCAAAAGGCAGAAGTGCTCGCCAGGCATTTTGAAACCACATTCTGTGAGAACACGAATGACCACCCGCAACATAATAATATTCTACAAGCCACAAAATTAAACTTCTTCGGTCCGTATCAGAGAATAAATTTCTCATCTCCCATTGAATTTCTAAAATCATAAAGAATCTTCCTAACAAAAAAGCCCCAGGTCACGACAAAATAAACAATTTGGCATTAAAAACTACCACCAACGGCAATCGCGTACTTAAATAACATATTCAATTCATGTTTCAGAATCGGATACTTCCCATAAATGGAAACATGCAATCATCATCCCCATAGCAAAGCCAAACAAAACCCCATCAAATCCCGAGAGTTACCGCCCAATCAGCTTATTAACAACTTTTTCCAAAATATTCGAGAAAATCATATTGCGAAGACTGAAAAACCACCTGTATTCAACCAATGCTATCCCCAAGGTACAGTTTGGATTTACAGAAAGAATCTCAACGCAACACCAGCTACTAAGAATTTCAGAGTACATTTATTCCGCTTTTCAAAAAATCACCACTCCATAGCTCTATTTATTGATATTACACAAGCTTTCGACCGAACTTGGCACCAAGCTCTTTTATATAAACTAATCCAAATAGGCACTCCACAATACTTAAAATCAATAATAACAAATTTCTTAAGCAATAGAACTTTCTCAGTCAATGTTAACAACCATTTATCCAACCCAAGAATAATAAACGCTGGACTTCCCCAAGGCTCCCCGTTATCACCCACCCTATTCAACCTCTATGTCGCTGACCTTCCTACACTCAATAAAATCACTATCGCTCAATTTGCCGACGACACAGCCATATTTGCCTCCGGTACAACTCTCACTGAGTTAAGAACCCACTTACAACTTTATTTACATATGATAGACAGCTGGGCTGCTGAACTTAAAATCCAACTAAATTCTAACAAAACCGCTGCAAAAATATTTAGTTTAAGACCCCACTCTCCCCCACTTCCTCTCACTCTAAATAACAAATCAATAGAATGGTACCCCCCCAATAAACCTGTAAAATATTTAGGATTGTATCTTGATACCAAGCTAACTTGGGGAAAACATATAAATGCCAAAGTGACCCAAGCTAAAATAAAACTGGCACAACTACGACCACTAATTTACAGCAATAGCCCAATACAATATAAATCAGCCATAGCAATTTACAAGACAATTTTAAGACCATTAATGTTGTACGCCAGCCCAATTTGGATCAATTCTGCTAAAACTAACATCCATAAACTGCAAGTCCTGCAGAATAGGTTCTTAAGAATAGTTGCTCATGCTCCATGGTATATAACCAACAACCAACTTCACAACGAATTTAATTTGGAACCGATTGAACAATACATCACATATCTGGCCACCAACTTTTATCATAACCTACCTCAAATCCCAGCCCTATCACCATTTAAACTATCCAAAAACCCCAATTATCAAACACGAATCAAAAACAAATATCCTTATCACATATTCCTAAAAAAGTTTGCAGATTTAGATCCGGACTGAGGACCCAAAAAGGGATTTCCTCCCCCTTGTTAGTATGTAAGATTATATTTAAGGTTAGAATATGTCTGTAAATACATATGTATAGTTATTTTTACTGATCTATGTAATCTCTTCAAAAATTAATAAAAAAAAAAAAACATTCTTGGCGCAATTGCCAACGTTTCGGCAGTCATACTGCGACCTTCTTCGGTGCGAAATGTTCGGGGATAGGTTGAGCAAGGATTCGTATAGAACGAGGCCCCACTCGAGCAGCCAGCAGGTTGACCGGACGGTCGGCAAATGCGAGGAAAGCAACGCCCAATCACGCAACGTCCCCATGGGCTGGGTGCATGAAAAGGAGTAGCCAATAGTCGGAGGTCAAGGAGCAGCGGGAACCGCTCTCCATCATGAACAGGCGTCGCGGTCAATTCGATGTTTGTTGGTCTCGTGGAGAGGTAGGCCCTGGTCGAAATTCAGTGTTCCGGGATGTTGAACGATTTCCACTGCCTCTTCTACCGTATGGCTCCAGCGGTCTTTCCTGGCCAGGAGGCGAACTTTGTCTAAAAGAGGCAACTTTTGATAACAGACTAGCAAGCAAGCAAGCAACATCTTTTTAATATCCCGTCTTAATTGTTTTCTCCTTCACAATTGTATAATTTATTGATTAGTGACTGGGCGTGTAAAATTCTTAGGTCATTAGTCCCTTAAGTGTAATGCATGCTCTGGAGGTGGTTGTGATCTAGCGGTGTTTTCCCCAACCAGTTATCTCCCACCACCGGGGCATCGCGCCAGCCTCGACAAGCTCTAAGCTCCCGCCTGGTCTCCTAGCATGTGTGGTAGTGAAGTGCAAGTAAGTGGAAAGTGGGTGGAAGTAAGAGGAAGCAAAGATCACGCACCGTCGGGGGCCCGTTTGTTAGCGAACGGCTCCAGCATTCGCCTGGTTGGCTGTGGAAAACCACGGGAAACTACCGATCGGAGCAGCCGGATGCGAGATATCTCCTGCAGACAGTCTGAATTCGACCTAGCCATAAATCCTGCGACAGCACGGACTCGATCAGAGGCACTGCAGTGGCATCCGCTGATACCCTGAACCACCTCTTCCGGTAATTATATAATTAATTTTTTCTGAAACCAAACAAATATTTGATAAAAATTGCTTCTTTTCCTACCAATTCGCATAGTTTATATCCAATAAATTGGCGTGCACTTGAAACTAAATAACGAATTGTCCAAAGGTATCTCCTCAATGAGTCCCCGTCTTCTTCATACCTGCATCCGTAATGACGCCACCTATTCACCCTCGGAATCACATCCAGCGGAGACGGTTTCAATCGGCAGACGCTCCGCGCGGCGCGGCGCGGCCGGCAACCAACCCGCAAATGCAGCGGATACAACTCAGCTCGGAGCTTTCGTCCCGTGAGCATCGCGGCGCGCCCACAGTGCGCCGCCGTGCTCCGCTAATGGCGCCAGTCGAAGCGTTAACGCGGCCAGGCGCGGCCGCCGCCGTAAAACCCCTTTACGAGCACGTGCGCGCCGCGCGCCCGTGTGCGAGCAAGCGAGCGAGTGAGCGAGCGGGCGCTGCGGTCACTCGCGGTCTCCTCCGGGGAAATTGCGCGACGCTAAAATGTAATTGTGCAAGCGTTGAGAATGAAGTGTTAACACAGCACGTCATTCGCTCATGATTTCATTTCTTAAGCTTTGTTTCACTGAAATGGAAATCACAGTTCTTCACACGCATGGAATTTTTTGTGAAATCAAACGATAAGGGGTTGTAATTGCAAATTTGTAAAACGGTTACTCTGATTAACCCACTGGCAGGTATTACAATCCTTCTATCACCTTTCTGGTGATGGCGTCTGCAAGGACGAGTCGGAACCGGGTGGGTCGGAAGAGAGTGAACGAGGAAGCGGTTGAGCGGGGAAGCGGTTGAGTGGGGAAGCGGTTGAGTGGGGAAGCAGGTGAGCAGGGTCGTAAAATGGAGCAATGTTTTCTGGGAAAATAGAAGAACGATAAAACGTACAGGTAGTTCTACAAGCTTGAAGAAACGCCCTGCAAATGAAGTGTTCACACTGCGTGTCATTTGTACATGATTTCACTTCTTAAGCTTTGTTTCACTAAAATGAAAACCACTGTTTTTCACACGCATCTAATTTATGTCGAAATCAAACGATAATAAATCGCAATTGGAAATGCTCATGAACTGTTATCGTATGCAATGACGTTTATCCCGTTATCTGGTATTACTCCATCCCTCCCACCCACTTTTAGAAACGTCTGACTCCCAAGTATTCAGTATCGGGCGATTTCTTCCTAAAACCTTGCTGTCGTGTGACGTGTTGCTGCCGTGTGCCGTGTTGGGTCATAAACAGCCTCGCACTGACTACGAAAATTGACTCTGCTTGCACCATATATTGGAACAGGCGTAATAACACACACAAAGATTTGCAATTTTCTCTGAAAATGGAGTGTTGACCATTGTTTTTATATTTTACCCGAGTTTCTGGGTATCTAATAAAATATTTAAAATCTCTCAAATGTCGGAGGCTACAAAGCTTTCTTTTAGTTCCTAGGTGCATCGGAAGTTAGTAATATAGATGTTTTTGAATTTTCCCGAGTTTTTTTGGTATTTAATTACCAAAGGGTGGAAAGATGCATCGTTTTCTTTCAGTTCTTGCGCACATTGAAAGTAATAATATAGATGTTTTTATATTTTTTTCAGTTCTTGCGAATCGAATAAAATTATAGACACCTCTCAAAAAGTCGAAGGCTGTTTATTTTTCTTTTAATTTCTGCACGCGATGGAACTTAATAACAGAGATCTAAGTAAATGCATTGTCAAAAAGTACGAGTATTTTGAACCCAAATATTGTGGAATTACGATTCTTGACTTACTAAATTTTTCCAGGACATTTAAATAATTTTTTTGTGAGGAGCATTTCGACGTTCTGGGGGGTTAGCCACCAAATCGTTAAGAAACATGAAATAACTTTGTCGCAACTGTGAAACCTAAATGAGGATCTCTCTGATGTATTTTCTGTTTCTGTTACGCAGAGGTATTAACGAGATAGTAGATCTAAAAGAACATTTACGTCTGCTATCTAGTGTATCATCTAATTGTTTGACAATTAATTAAAATGTAGGATTAAAATTAATATTTGTTTTCTGCATATAGCCAAATTCAAGTAACGAACGTTTTATTCAATAGTGAAATCAAAAAAAAATATTTCCTGACGTCGAAATTAACTTCGATAAAAAGCACGCTTGAGAATCAATGACTTCCTCGCGCAGATGTCTGGCATTTCCATCACTAAATATCGAGAAGTTTAGAACGAAAATTGTGAATGGAGTCAGCGATGTGTAACTTCGTTAAATTAAAAAAACGTCCTTTGATGTTTCCGAGGACAAAAGTTCAAGTCCGTTTGCGGACGATCGCCGGGGCGAAGAGAAGAGTCGTTCGCGCGAACCGGAGGAGGAGGAACGAATCGCAGATTATTTCGGGTTCGACAAAAATTCCAATCAATGGATAGCAGAAAAAAGTCTTCGGGAATCTCCGATATACAGCACATGGTCGAAGGAAGACGTCTTGGAGTGAAGGCAGACGTCTTCCATCGATGTTCATCAGCCGCTGATTTTTCCTGGAGACTCGTTTTTGCGTTTGTGAATCGATTCAGACCCAATTCTCAACGAGAGAGTTCGGATCGCATATTTGCGAATGGAGAGAAAATTGAATCTGCATGATCATCGATTCTCTATCATTACGTAAAGGTTTTTTCGCCGCTCAACGATTCGGAATTAGGTTTTTGTTATAAGCTAAATTACTGGTTGACACAAATTTTATATTTTTCTATCAATAATAATACGTATGCTAATAGGAAATTGGTCGATATAATCATTATGAAACTAACAATATCATATTAAACTGTTAAGTTGAACTACGACCAGAATGTCCTGAGATTTACCATAAGTGTTCTTTTCTGGGAATTAACGTAATTGTTTACACTGCTCGAAATAAAAATGAAATTCTGAAAACAGGATAAACAGAACATGTAATTTCGAAAATAGACACGTAGTTGAAAATTACTTACGTCTTTTAACGTCTTTATGCGTGTAATGGGATAAATGAATTGAAAGGAAAGATCTCGCACGATCCGTGACCCGTTTTTGTGGGGTGCTTCTGTGACATTGGTCTGGAACGAATCAGAGAAACCAACGGTAAAGACAGTCGAGTTGCTATTTGGATTAAGACAGTCGGCACCAACTCACTCATATTCAACAGAGCAAGAATATTTCTGACAGTTCTCTGGAACGGAATCAGCGACCTCGAAGTCGTCCAGTACATTGGGTTGGTTGGTTAGTGATTCCGGGCGCGTCAACAGGTTTGGTCAGTAGTCCCGTACGTGTAGTGCATGTTTTTCCTCTGGAGATGGTGGTGATCTTCCCCCGCTGGATGGCGAGATCCGGCGCCGACCTACCGTCGCCTAGTGGGGTTTCCCCTTACCAGGACTCTCCCACCAGCGGGGCACCGTCGCAGCCAGGACAAGCTCTAAGCTCCCAACCGGTCTCCCGGAATATGTGGTAGTGTAGTTCATGTAATGTAGGACACAGACATCTGATTTCACATTTCTCTCTGTGCTAATAGAGACAGTCGCAGAGACGTCTGTTACTGTGAACAGAGATTAGTCCAGGAATTATTTCACGCAACAATTAAAATTTTCTGATCCGTAAACATTTTGTTTAGAAAAAAATAGTAGCTATGACTTCTGCTCCATCTCTCGTATGTTTAAAATATTTTTTTATGAACTTACAAAGCCCAAGTAAAACTGTATAAAATTAAAATGCACCTTGTAGATGCCACGATAAACTAATTATTAAATATTTTCCTTAGATTGTGAAGTGATTAAGAAATGAGTAGTTGTTGATTATGGTTAATACGTATATTCTAGCAAAGAATTTGATTTATGTCTAGCGCAGTGCTGATCAGATGTGGTGGGTTGTGCTCTTGGAGTGTCCTGCCTCGCGCTTATCGACGTAATCATCGCGGTTTGCTGCCTTTCAAGTTAGGGAAGGCGCGATCGGCTCTAGTCTAGTGAAGGGCCAATGGAACACATGCCACTTCAGCGGGCACTGTGGCAGTTCTTGAGGGAGGTCTTAAGGCCAGAGTCTTTTCGGTGGCGTATTTTTCGTCACAAGGTAAATACCCAGGACGAATTCAGCCGCTGTCTGGAGGAGAATTCTAGCGGCTGGTTCCTGAGTCCTAATTTTCTGTACTGTCTCCTATTAATACGAGACGAATGCTGGAGCAGTACCATAACAAACCAGACACGGTCCGCGCACGACCAACCATTCTCGCACTTGTCACCTCAACTGCCCCTTACACATACACTTTCACTAACATGCACTACATTACCACACATTTGAGGAGATCAGTAGGAAGCTTAGAACTTGCTCCGGTTGGGGCGGTGCCCTTCTGTCGGAAAAGCTAGAGCCAAGCGCGTTCTGACTATTCAGTGTGGGAGGAACCCCGCCACATTCGTGCATAAAACATGCGTAACACATAAGGGACTAATGACCGCAACGCTTTGCGCGCCCGAAAACATGAAGCAATCAATCTGCCGTCGCTGTGAGCGGCGCCGTTGCGGTGCTGTTGCGGGCAGGCGGCGGTGGCGTGGGGCGTGTGTGCGAGAGACTCGGCGAACGCCGCTGTCACCGCCAGAGGGCGTGCGGCGGAGGCCGACGGTGTGGCCCCGGACAGACGGGGGTGGGGTGGGCGCGGGCGCGGGTGGGTCGGGTCGGGTCGGGTCGGGTCGGATTGGATCGCGTCGGATCGGGTGGGGTCGGAGTGGGTGGGGTCTGCCGGGGCAGGTCGGGTCGGGTTGGGTCGGGACGGAGCGGGGCTGATTGGGGCGAATCATGATGGATGGGGCGGGCGGGGCTGAGCATCGGGGCAGAGCAGCGGGTGAAGTTGGGCGGGGAGAGGCGGCTGGGACGGGGCGGGAAGGGTTGTGGGGGGCGGGGCGGGGAGGCCGGGTCGTGCCTGTGCAGAAATGGCCCTCCTCGGGCGACAGACGGAGCCGCGTCAAATTATCTCCGCCCGCGTTTCGCAGCTGTTGGCGCGCCGTTGCCAGCTCTCTTCCTCACCGCCCCGCCCCGCCCCGCCCCCGGCACGCGCGAAGCACTCTGGGCCCAAACGGCGATGAGCAGAGGCCAGCGAAGACAGCGATGCGGCCACTCGTTGCACGAAGCGGGTGCGCAATGGGAGCACCTCAGGGCGTGGCTTTCTGCACCCCGAGGCTACAATGCTTCATTTGAGAGGCACGATTTTTCAGATTATTCGTAAAAGTGACAAACATTAAATTAAAGGGATTTCGTGTTTTGTTGACAAATTGCACTTTTAGGACTTAGTTTTTTTCGCTAAATCAAAATAAATTGATTCACAACCTAACAGATAAACTAATGAATTAGAAAATAAATTGAAATTTCTTAGAAATTTTGAAAAAACACAAGTGGTGTTTAAATTACATTAATATTAGGATTGTTTCAGAAACTTATATAATTATTACTGCTTGTTTTTTCTGTTTACAATACTAAACTATTATTTTAAAGTATGCTGTTCACACGATCATGTCTATGCCAAAAGAAGAACATTTTCCGAACCATTGGCTAACTGAAACATTCAATTCACCTTATCCAACATCCCATTGTATGATTATCATGAAATAAAATATTCTGGGTTGAAGTTTCTTACCCAGATTTTGTGAGTAAAAGTAAAATTCATGCCATACAAAAAGTTCACACCTGGAAAATGTCTCACCATTTTCTTTTTCAATCCATCTTGCGATAAACATGCTCACACCCATTACTGTTTAAAGATATTCGAAAATTTGCTGATTCCTTTATGCACTGAATTACTTGTATGATCTTGTTCACCTAAATTTTATAATTTATTTTTTCATACAAAAAAAGGATTTTGTGTAAGAAATGAAAATGGGGATAACGGTTTGTTTCTCTACCAAAAGGCACCACCCATCCCCACCCACCTATGTTACAGCCAATGCATTTACGTCTTCTTGTAAACAAGGCGTTCTCGCGGTGTGTCTCCGAATGAGCCCGGCCTGCTTTGTACCTGGAGCCGTAATGACGCGGGCTATTTGCCCACGGAATCGCGAGGAGCGAGGCAGCTTCAGTGGGGCGGCGCGCGCGGCCGGGAGCCAGCCCGCAGGCGGCCGCTTTGTGTTTATTTGATTGCGTCATAAACGGAGGGACAAAGGGCGAAGATTCGGGCGCAACAAGGAACTGTGGGCGTGGAGCGCCTGCCCGTGCGAGACAAGGAGGGGAGGGTGGTGCTGAATGGGGGGGGGAGCGAGTGGCGGGAGGGGGGGTTGTGCGTGGTGTGGCATTGCGATGGGTAAGAGAGGACGGTTTGGTGTCACTTGACATGGCTTGGACGAGGGTGACGAATCATGGTGGGGGTTGGACAAGCGTGGCTGAGCGTGGCGGAGAGTTGCCGAGCATGGCTGAGAGTTGCCGAGCATGGCTGAGAGTTGCCGAGCATGGCTGAGAGTTGCCGAGCATGGCTGAGAGTTGCCGAGCATGTCTGAGAGTTGCCGAGCATGTCTGAGAGTTGTCGAGCATGTATGAGAGTTGCCGAGCATGGCTGAGAGTTGCCGAGCATGGCTGAGAGTTGCCGAGCATGGCTGAGAGTTGCCGAGCATGGCTGAGAGTTGCCGAGCATGGCTGAGAGTTGCCGAGCATGGCTGAGACTTACCGAGCGTGGCTGAGAGTTGCCGAGCATGGCTGAGACTTACCGAGCGTGGCTGAGAGTTACCAACTATGGCGGGGTGGCCATGCATGGAATAGAGTAGCCGTACGTAGTGGAGTGTATCGGCGAGTCGCCGAGCATACCGGAGAGTTGCCAAGCGTGGCGGGGAGTGGCCGAGCGTGGCGGAGAGTAGCGGGGGGGAAGGGGGGGCTGGAGGGGTGGGAGGGGGTGGGGCAGCAGGGCGTTGCAAGCCACCACCTTCCGTTGCGAGCAATAGTCCGAGGTTCAGAAGCGGCTGTGTGAAGAAGGTGGGGAAACGTAGTCGCAACTGCTCCTGGCGTAAAACGTGCACGACTGCACGTGGCGCGCCGGCGGAGTCAGCATTAGTCACGATTAGCTGCATTAGTTACCGCTGTCTCTGCCACGAATCTGACCAGCAAGTTCCAGGGTTCGTGTCCAGATCGTTGCATCACTGTATCGCGAGGTCGAATCGCACCGTTTGGAGGAGAATTTTAGCGGCCGGCAATTCTGAATGGTAGTTTCCCAGGCGAATCCTGAATCACTACCCCAACAAACGGGCCACGGACCGTGCGCCATCATTCCTTCCTCTTGCCTGTCCTATGCCCTCCCCGTACACACACTTGAAGTCACTACACTACCACACAAGTCAGACCGGGAGTGGTAGCTCAGTGCATCAACTGATGTCACTGCAGCGTCTGACCGGGAGGTCCTAGGTTCCCACTCCCCACTGCGGCAGGATTTTCGACACTACCTTTTCAGCTAGGTCGAATTCAGTAGCTATCTGGAGGAGCATTCTAGCGGCCGGCTGCTCTGGTCGGTAGTTTTCCGTGGTTTCTCCGATCAACGTCAGGCGAATGCCGGAGCAGTACCCTAACAAACGGGCCACAGACCGCGCGCGATCTGTCCTTGCTCTTCCTTGTCCTATTCTCTCCCCCTACACACACACAGTAACATACACTACACTATCACATATTCCGGGAGACCGGTCGGGAGCTCAGAGCTTGTCCCGGCTGGGGCGGTGCCCCGCTGGTGGGAGAGTCCTGCTTCGGGGAAAACCCCACTAGCCGACGGTAGGTCGGCGCCAGATCTCGCCATCCAGCGGGGAAAGATCACCGCCATCTCCCGAGAAAAAACATGCACTACACTAACGGGACTAATGACCAAAGCAGTTGACGTGCCCGGACACACGAATCAATCAATCAATCAAACCACACAAGTCAGGGGCCTAGGCGGGAGCTTAGATATTGTCCCAGCTGCGACGGTGCCCTACCGGAGGAGATACCTGGAGGAAGAGCAGTCGGGAGGTTAGAGCTCACCCCGACTGAGTCGATGCAACGCTGGAGAGATACCTGGATGGGGAATTTATCACCATCCCCAAATCGCGACGTCGGATCGATCGGATCTCAACTTTGAGCGGGTGGGAAATAGTCTCTTTGTGGATATATCAATTATGACATGACTGAATAACATGATATAAACGTTATATTGATGTAATCTTTTAATTTTTCAAAAAGTACTTATTTTATGTTCAAGTAACGTTAAAATATTACTTAACCGTTACAAATAATAAAGAAACGCTGTTCTTGCACCACAAGCAGTATTAGTTAAAAGGGAAATTCAGAAATTAAAACGAATATAATTTTAACTTCAGCGTAATAACGTGCATATACAAAATAATTTAATTGAAAATGAAGCAATTATCGCTTTCTTTAGAAATATAAACAGAATGTAATAATTCCGTCAACCATTGCACTAAATGCCAGCAACTATCCCCAAACCTTCTACATTCGAATCTGAATTGTTAACGACTTTATTCGTTGTCTTTGCAAATTACCTAATTAATGCGATCTTTTCTTCTCCTTTATGTGCCGTCTCCTCTTAGAAGGTTGGCTGTCATCATGGTCACACTCGGTCTTAATTTTGTTACTCTGAACAATTCTGCAGCTGATATGCAGTAAAGCGATATTTTAAACAAGGCAAATTAAAAAGAAGAAAAAGAGGAAACTATTTATTATTTTTATTTTTAATTAAATTTACAAAAAAGAACCACCGTAAATGATAAAGTGATGGCTTTAAACGCAATCCCTTAATTCAAGACATACAGTATTTTATTCTGGGAAACTTATATTTCGTGGGGCGGAAATAATTTCTGCAATTCAAACCAAGCTCCGAGAACAAAAATATCATTAAGTACCCTCGCTTGCACAAAAAATGGGCGATGTCCTGAGCCGAACTTTACCAGGTTTTCCGACTGCCCCCCTGCGGATGGGACCAATCCGCTTTGCTTATTTCGGGGAGGGGGGACATTCATCTTGAACATTACAAATGGCGGTGATGGCGAGTTATATTATAGTAAATATTTGAATAAAAAATTTTAAATCAACCAAATTTTTAATAAATTTTTGTATATACATTTAATTAATAAAAAAGTCAAAATTTCCAGAAAAAACATTTTTTAAAAATTTTATAAAAGGGTTTTTTTTGAAAACAAAACACGACAACGACAAAAGCTCCATGTCTAATTTCGTCGTTTATTATTGTTTTTTAAATATAAAATGCAAAAATTTCATTGTATGCATTTCTAACCTAGTTATTTTATTAGAAAATTAATAATTTAAAAGAAATACTTTTAAAGGGTCAGTTTCAAAACAGCCCCAATACCCCTTTCAGTTGTGAAATATTTCATCATAAATTTTCCCAGATGCCCCAAAAAAATATACTATATGGTCGGAACATTAATTTTTAAAATAGTTTTGATTTTAAAATACTAAATAAACTTAAAATTTAAAATTCATTTAGTCACTAAAAGTTTTTTTTAACATTATGTTTGGGAAAGTGCAGCTGTAAGCAAATGAATGTTTTTTGATTTTTTGTTTTGGGAATCACAATTTAAAATTTTTTCAATCTAACGTTAGGTGATTGCATTTACGTGGAGTTCTTTCCCGCAAATTTTAAAAAATCATATGTGATACCTAGTCTTTAGGATTTTTTGAGAATCAAAAAACGACATATGACTCTTATATAACTTTTTAATATTTTAATGTTTAAAAAGGAAAAAACACCAGTTTTTTGTCTTTTTTGGAACATTGGAGGAACACACACACACACACACACACACACACACACACATACACAAAAACACACACACCTATCAATTTTTTAAACATCTTAATAAATTTATGTATGTTTTCCAACCCAACCCAATGAAATTAATATATTTATATTATTATAGCAAGTATATTTTACATTACGATATTTTTTTTTTCGAGAAGAGAATGCCAAACAAAGTTTTCGTCATCAAATTTTAAACTTCTTCTAGATGGGGCCCCTTACAAACACTGTTTTGCTAATCCATTAAGAATCATTAGAGATTCTCCTGTCAAAAATTATTTCAAAATTGTAATTGTTAATAATGAAAAATTTTTCAAATTGAAATCGGCACGATAATCGTTAGAAAAAAATGGATCCTTTTTTAAAATATTGTTGAAAAATAAAATTTTTTTATTTTCATACTTTTTTTAATTTCATACAAATTTGCCAATTTATTGATATGAGTTCACTAACGTATCTTCAGTAATATTGCACTGCATATTTATAATTTTAATGAATTGTTAATAAAATTGTAAAAAAATAAGCAATTAATTTTTTTTTTTGGGAAAATTTTCATTTGTTATAAAATTTATAAAGAAATTTTAAATTTAAAAGTACTATAATATAAATTTAAAGGTTAAATTTTTAAAAACTATAACTACAATATTTATTATTGTTGAAACAATTCTACTATATTACAATGTAACGTTTTAAAATGCTGCCCATTGATTGATAGTTTTGTTGTATATATATATTCACGCAGAGACGTTTTTTAAAAAAAGAAAATCTAAATAATAACGAAAAAACCCTCAAATTTATAATTCATTGGCATTTGGTCGCCCCTTGTCGGCCATTTTTTTTTGAATGGGGAAAAGAAGGAGAAAGGGCGCTATTGTGTTGTCTTTTAAAAATCGGGGTCACCTTTGGGTTCCTTTACTTAAGTCTTGGGTTTCCCGAAAGGATACTAGATATTTCAACATTAACGAGAATACATGTTGCATACCATAGGAGAAATGATGAACAAAGTCGGGAAAAAAATCGTTTTGAATACTGCATCAGAAGCCCTACTGGCATTGTAATTACTTTTTTGTCATTCGTCATTGCCCATTTTCCGGTGAATTATTTATCTGCAAAGGAAAGATTTCCAGGTTAAAGAGACCACATATGTTTTTGGGAGGATCGAAAATAGATTTTAATTGTGGAATTGACATTATTCATTGGTGCAAAATACAAGAAATGTGAATTTACTTTTTGTGCTATTTTTCTTTTCACTTCAGTCCGCAATTTTTTTCAAAACATAATTCAATCATCTTTTTTTTACCTAAATACAATATTTATTTTTTCACCTGTAAATTGGAAGAATAGTTTTTCCCCCATGAAAAAGGATCATATGATAAATGGACAAAGTTTCAAATATCAAAAATAAAAAGAGTAATATCATATTTGTTATCAAAAGGACTTCTGAAAATAATCAAATTTTCTTTTTTTTCATTTAATTTTTTTCAAATAAGAACGTAACTTTGGTTCTGGTTTTTTTCCCGGCGATCTTAACAGATCTTCCCCCGTTTCTTTGCCACATAATAAAAGGTTTTTTACCCGGTATCTTCCACTTGGGTTGAATTATTATTCATTCTTGCGGATTTCGTTCTAATGACCGTTTTTCGCAATCTACACCCCAATGTTTTTATTTCGTGTCTTCCTATTTTTCCCCATTGTCAAATCGATAACGTACTTACAAGATTTCCTTTTCCCCTCGTTTTCTTCTTTCAAAGGGGGTTACCAAAGAAAATTTTTTGATATTCTGTCAGCATGCATTCTGCAGCATACCATTGGGTTGTTTGGATTCTACTTTTTCCATCACGTCTCTCAATCATTATTATCTGTCTAATCTCTTCGTTTAGTATTCTATCAAACAGATACGACAACATCTTTCCCCAAAATTCATTTTCATAGCTTTTAAACCCGAGAGTTTATTGCATCTTTTTTAATTTAATTTGTTTCATACGTAACACAGCTTCCATTTCTTGTATATTGTCTTTTTTTCTTTTAAAAATTTTGGTTTTAAAAAAATTTTTGAAGTCTATAAAATTGGCCTTCCCTACTTTTTTTTTAATAAAGTCAATATTATTGACCCCCCCTTCTAATAATACCCCGATTAAAAATTCCTTTCCTACTGGAAATATCCCTATTTCTGTTCTAGATCATATCAGATTTTAAAACCCATGTTTTTGTTTTACATTATTTATTTTGATTCCATTTTTATTTTTTAATTTCTGGATTAAATTTTCAGATAAAAAAAAATTATTTTTTACCTATTTTTCAAGGATAGTGACCCCAAAAAAAGGGGAAACCCTTATTTAAATTTAAAAAAAGGGTTTGGCCCTAAGTCTTAAACGATACCACCAACTTTTTTTGTTTTTTGGGATTATGACAATCAAACCTTTCAAATTTTGTTTTACCAGTCTTGATAACTTATTGGGTTCCTAAAATAATGAAACAAGTATTTCAACGTCAATTTAAAGGGGGTAAAGAGCTGTTTCTGATGAAATAATATTATATAAATAAAAGACTTCATCTTCATCTTCATTCAGTTTCCCACTAGTTCATTAGAGAGAGAAATAATACTAGGATGAAGAGAGGACGTGACCCTGAGTCTTTTTTTGGGACCCCGGTTGGGATGGTTTAGTAAAAAAAAGGATATTTGAATGAATGATTGAGAAGAATATTTAATAGTGGATTTTTTTTTAACCGATCATTTACAACAATGTAGCCTTCAGAATGTTAGAAATGGGCATGTAAACATTTTACTTCAATAATAATCAAATTTAATATAAATTTTTTTAAAAACCCAAAATTATTTTTTCAACTTCATCACTAACTTTTTCCCTTAAATTTATCTTGGCATGTTAACAAACATTTACATATTAATTTCTGTATACTTACTTTACGAGTATACGTAAAAGAGAATGTTATATAATGCTCGCGAAAACTGGCTTTTTCTGCAAAAAATCATTGCAGCGCCTGGGACGAAAACCGAAAAAAAAAATTACTAAATTAAGAGAAAAAGACCCAACACGCGGTAAAACATAATTCCAGTTTTGTTGATCCGTGTAAAACAATTGGGAAGAAACGCCCTCTGTCCGTCTGATACAATTGCGCCTAAACCATGCATAGTTTTTTTCCAAAATTGAAAAAACCCCCTGTCGTTTCGCTGAGCTGAAGCTATGCGTTTTTAAAAAAACATTCATTAATTTTGGGGGACTATTTGTACCCTTTCCCGAATTTTAAATTTTTTTAAAAAAAACGGTAAATTTTTCGTAAAGGGACTGTTTACTTATAGTAAAATGCAAAAGGTAGAATATGCCCAATTTTTCACGGTTAACCGAATTTTGAAAATCGCTAAAATTTGAAATTTTGCGGCGTCTTATACAATAAAAATTAAAGATAATTTTTTTTGTTTAAAATGAAATGTTTGCTTATAATTAGATCTTTTTGATCATGAAATTTTTTTAAATGTTTGTTGATTTCGAAATATGGCGTAATTTGAATTTTTAAAAATTTAATAAAAAAGATTTTTAAAACGGCCCCAAATTTTTCTTTAAATTTTTTTGTAATCCCAAATGCAGATATCCGATGAAAAAACAGATATTGCTCCATTCTATTTTTTTTAAAAAAATTAAAAATGAAATTTTTTTGAAATATCTCGGGCTGTTAATATGAGCATTTGAATAGATTTTATAGATTATTTAATTTGGGAGAAGTTTTTAAAATTTTAGGGGGAATTTTTAAAAATAATAGATTCCGTAAAAACTATTTTGAACGAAAAGTTAGAAAATTGAAAAATGTATTTGTGCGGCGATAGATGCAGCTGGCAAGAGAACGGCAAGAACCTTAGGGAGTTGGCAAGAACCAAAACCAGTCCCCCAAAAGGAAATTATAAACATTTGTCAAATTTGCCCTTCTGAGCCCCCTCTGTTCTTATTTTTGGTAGTAGCGAAGGCATTCTTAATTTTAAAAGAAAAAACGCGAAAAAAAAAAGAACAGTGAGACACAAAAAAAGTTAATTAAAAGGACGAAATCCATTGGGGATTGGGAAGAAAGAACGTCCAATGTAAAACCAAAACCTATGAACAGGAAAATATGGAGTAGTGAATGATCTGAAACGACCAGAATAAAGCATCAAATTCTTTCCGCAGTTTTGTAACGGTATCTTTTTGAAAAAAAAGGAATGTTTAGAACATTCGACATCGTTTTTAGGAATTTTTTTCATTTCTCAAAAAACCCCTGATATCGTACGGGATTTGAACACGCGTTCCTCTATTGTAAGCCACGCACCAAGGATTCGCAAACCAGACGTACGTAACTTTTCCTTAACTTACTCATGGGAATTTAAATTTTGTCTTCAAACCATTGTTTTTCCCATTTTGCATTTTAAAATATTAAATAAATTCCCTCTAAGAGACAATAAGAAAGCAAAGAAATCTACGCGGCACTAAAAAAAGGGTTAATTCTACTTAAGAATGTTTCGTTCAGTACTTTTAACTAGCAGGCGTTTTCCCAGCCACGCTCAATTTTTTATCGCCCTGCCCGGTGAGATTATTAGACGTGATAACGTTGGGCGGGAAAAGTTTCAAAGGCCCCCGACATTCAGAACCCATTTGCTGCAAGTAATTATAGAATCTAAGAAAATTTATTGACTTCAAAAAATCACCTATATTCCGATTATCTTTTTGTTCATTCTCACATTTATATAAAATAAACTCTTTTTTTGTTTATTGGTAATTTTTTCTTAATATAACTTTCCTTTAACTTCTTTCTTTTTTGAAAACTCAAACGAAACCGTAAATGCTCCCTTAAATTATTGAAAAGGAAAAGTATTAATTAAAACTCACACATAGTCAAAAAAAAAAAGTTGCAGAAAGGCCAGGACGTGAACTCGAGTTTTCCCAGTTCTTCAAACAACACAAACTACTGACGTCCCCCCCCGCAGCCCTTATACAAGTTTTAATATTAGGATGTGTTGACGAGTGATACTTGTTGAGTTTTAGTAAAGACGGGAATGTTGTTGCAACGAAAAAACAGTAAAGTACGATTTCAAAAATTTGGGTTTTTGAAACGTTTTAATAGTAAGAAAAAAAAAAACGGTTTCATTGCAGTTTTGCATTTCAAACCATTTTTTTAAAATTGTAAATATTCCCACTTTCCCAAAAAAATGCCATCATTTCAAGAAAGCCTACATGATTGTTATGCAAGAACGAATTATGGAAAAAAATTTCATTTGAAAGACAAATCTTTTTCAATTTTGAGTTGTGGGAAGACCCCCCAAAATGTTCAAATTTTTAAAATTTTTCGAAAATTCAGAGAACATGAAAATTAACTTTTCATCCTTCAGTATTTTTTTATTCTTCCCAGAAAATTAGACCTTTTTTGGAAAATTTGAAATGTCCGAAAGGTTTGTGTAAAGTAAAATTTCAAAGTTTTTCAAAATTTCAATTCAACTACAGCCAAAAAAACGGGGTTTTTCTTCAATTTGGAAAAGGATCCGTGTGGTTTAGGCGCTAGAGGATCATGACGGATGGACGGACTTTTTTAAAAAAAACCCTTTTCTCGACTCCAAAAGGGATTACCGTTTAATCGGAAATCATTTTCCGCCAAGTACCCCTATTTTTTGGTAAGCGAATTTAAGATTTTTAATTTTTAAAGAAAAAAAAATTTCAGCTAGAAAATTTGACAAAAGAACAGTGAGACACAAATAAAAAAGTTAATTACAAAGGACGTTTGATTAGGTTTGGGGGAAGGAAACGAACGTACCAATGAAAAAACCAAAAAGGCCTATGAACGGGGAAAATATGGGTGGAATGATCTGGTAAACGACCAGTAAAAAAGACATCAAATTTTTTGCAGTTTTGAAACGGTATCTTCTTAAAAGAAAGGGAATTTTTAAAAATTTCCCGACATCGTTATTAGGAATTTTTTTTCATTGCTCGTAAAGAAAACCGCTGATATCGTACGGGAGAACACGCGTTCCTCTATTGGGGCCACCCCCTGGATTGCGCTCCCAACCGACGTACTAAGCTTTTCCTTAATTACAGGTCATAACTTGACAGGTCATAATTTTCGTATACTACGTATACGCACGAATATACTGAAAAGTACATACGAATATACTCTTATACAGTATATTTCGTATGAAAAGTAAAACGAGAAGACAAGTTTTTTTTTGTGCTGAGATAACGAATTATCATAGTTCAAAATCCATCTAAACGTATTAAAATTAAAAAGGGGAGATAAAAAAAAATTAGAATTTTCTGCATTACTGATTGTCATTTGGGGAGTTTATTTTTTCATAAATGATTCATTTGCAAAATAAAAGTATTTATCTAATCAAAAAAAAGAGTAATTTGTCACAACTGGGCACGAGTTTGTAAAAGTCCAACTTGATATCAATTCTTTGGGCCAAACCTTCCCCCATAGACTTACGTAAATAGACAGCGGTGACAAATATCAAATCGTGGGGAAAACACGAGCCCAGAACCCCAAAGTAAAACGCATTTTTCGCAAGCTCAGTGGTCAGAGCAACTGGTCGTAAATCGAACGATGGGGTTTTATTCTGTCCGGGGAATTACATCTTTAGTACTAATTAATCGTTATCAGGTCACAATATGGGTATCACTAACGAAGGATAAACATTTCCCTATTTCTTTCCCCTGTGAAGAGTTGGAAAACTTTTTTAATGAATGCAAAAGACAAAACGTTCACTATCTTAATTCCAAGGAGTTTAGGTTAAATTTTACTAATAAATATAAATAAATACATTTGTATAAATATTTGTAATAAAGGGATCAAAACTAATTACATTATTGTATAAAACAGAAAGATCTTATGCAATAAATAAAAACACGTATTTTCCGCTAAACATTCTTTAATTTGACTTAGGGAAAACAAACCCGGGAAAAGAAAAAAAAGGCATCGCGCAAACTCGTCCTAATATTTGATTTAAAACCCGGGGTCAAACATTTTATAAAAAAGTTATTGGTCTTCAAAACTCAAGCCTTAATGATCTACGAATACAAAATTTGTTTGTAATTTTCCCCCATTTTCTGGAGATAACATTTAAGATAATAAAATCATATTCTCTAAACATATTCGTTCCAAGCAGTACAATTTTGGAAAATGCAATATTAGGGCAATGATGTTTTTAAAATACATGATAATATATTTATTTATCTAACTCCCTTATCATATTTATGAATTTTATAATAAATTTTAAAATTTAGATTTAAAAAAAGACTTTATCCGACATTTTTAGATCCCAAATTCGTACCCCTTGTTTTTTTTCCCATATTGAGACTAAATGACAGGTGATTTGTGCATTGGGTCACCTACACAAGCATTGCGAATAATCATTGGATATAATTAAAATTCCTTATTTTCTTTGGAAAAATTTGGGGCTGATTGAATGCTCGCCACTTAGTCTCAGTCTACCCGCACTAAAGATAAGCCATACAAAAAATTGTTTTTTAAAAATGGAGATGATAATAAAAATATTGATTTCTTTCACTGACCACGCAAGTCGACTTTATTATGTTTTGGGTTCAAATTTTGAAATGTGGCTCCACCTACCAAAGACTTCATTAAAAATTTTAAGATAATAAAGAAATAAAATTATCAATTGTTTCAAATAATTGGGGTGCGTTCTGTTAGATTTATCAAAAGGCACAAACACAAATGGTAATTTTAATGGTTGAATAGTTTTAAGAAATTTGTTAAACGGGAAAAGAATATTTCTTTTTTCAATTAATAAAAAAACGAAGAAATTACCTTTATTGCAAAATTTTTTAATAAACCCACAGACTTGTCAAGGATTCTGATTATTTTAGAACTGTTAAATATGTAAATTATAGGATTATACAATTTACAGACTTTTCATATTATTTCTAACGATTACATAAAAAAATGATAATAATTCAATGAACCTGTTAAAATTTTATATCTCTTCCAAATTTCGTTTCGTCACATTGCTTGGAATACAAGATACCAGCACACAATCTTAATATAATCACATTATCGTTTAAAAAAAAAAAATTTTTTCCCCCTTTCAAGAATTTTGGGAAAGTTTTCTTGTGATGATAGTGATTAATTTTTTCTAGGCATCAGGGAAAAAATACAAATTTGGAGGGAAATTTATCTGGGGCCATTTCTATCTACTCGTTTAATCCACGGAGCTATCACAGAGGTCCTTAGAGCACCGATGAGGGGGTTGTAGAATGAATTTATTTTGAAATTTATTGTTCTTATGATGTCAACATTTACTTAGGAAGCAAACTCACATTCTGATAAAAATGTGGGAAACATCACCGGGTACTATTCTTGTTTATTCTAGTTAGAAATATTTCGATTGAAGTCTTTTGTGTAGGGGTCATAAGTAGCCCATCCTGGCTGCATCTTGCCCCCCCCCATATCTTCAAGGGATCTCCACATTACGCGATAAGACTGAACTGTAACTCGTCGGGAAAAAAGTCTGAAATACAGAACCGCGTAGTATTGGAATAACTTGTGATTTTTAAACCAATTAAAAAACTAAGAGAATTTCGGGCAAATTTGCATTCTTTTTCAGAAACTTGTAACCTAAAACTTAATGATATAATGCAAAATATTTTAATTATCTCAAAAAGTTGATTGATTGCTTCAAAGAAATTATAATCTTATAATTTAAAAAAAGTAGTTGTACAAAAGCACATACTTTTTCCCCAATGTCACTGCTCCGCAATATTTTTATTTCATGAATTGGGGGAAAAAGTTTTCAACCAGGATTCATTTTCAATTTAGGTTTGAAAAGTTAACTTTTTTTCCCTTTTTTAAAAAAAATAGAGTTCCTCGAAAATAGGGGCGACCAGCGCCCGGCAGATAGTACAGAACGGAGGGTTCTGGTCGTCGTATATGGACGACAAAACTGGCCCTTTTACGGCCCTAAATCTTTTTAAAAAATTAATTATAAAATATTGACATATTTTACGAAATCACACATAATAGAAGAAAAAAAACACCTCCTGGGTTGAGCTCCCGTTGAAGCGACAGCGTACCTAGACGTTAACCATTGGCTAAAGGGTTTCGTTTCAATTATTTGAAAGAGTTAAATATAATAAAACCTATGCTAAATAGAAATAATCGTTTTAATATATTTTTTGTTTTTAGATAATCCTTTTAAATTTAAATATACTGTGAAAATAATATAATATAAAAAAGTATAATATAGGAATATTAAAATATTAAATAAAAAATTATATTTTTAAAAGAATCGAACTTTTTTTACAGAAAGAAAGTAAAATTTTACTTTTTCCCCATGCGTACTTCAGTAAAATTGTCATAATAAAACTGGAAAGGGTCTTGCAATTAGAGAAGGCCAATGTCTAAAATGGACAGTTTTAAAGAATACTAGTGATGCTAAACAGGGGTACTTTCTCACCCCTTTTTATTTTAAAATTTTGCTGAAAATACAAAAGTTTGAAAAATTAAAATGATCTTTTTTTTAAAAAATTTTTCTTTAAGAAAAAAATTTTATCAAAGGGAAAAAACTCAAATTTCAATATTTTACTTGAGGGGTATTAGAAAAATCAGTTTTCAAGAAAATGAGACCGCAATATTCTCTTAAAAACTTCCCACTATCCAACCAAAAAAGTAATAAAAAATTTTGGGGCCATTTGTTTGAACACTTGAAAATGTCTAGGGGGTTATGTAAAGTACCCCCCAATTGAATATCGGTTTCAAATTCAAGGGGGCCAGACATCAGCCAGATGATTAGAGACAATTTTTGGGGAAAAACGGGAACGGGTTTTGCCCAGGGTTTTTCACGGGCGGACGGACAGCATTTTTCCGTCAGTCGATTTTTTGCTATCAACCACCCACAAAAAATGGATTCTGGCTACACCCCGATTTGGAGAATTTTTTCTAAATTTGGGGTGGATTTATCCATTTTTCGTCACAAGGGCCGTGTAATATGCGTTTTTTTGCAGAAATTTTTTTTTCGCGTAGCATGTAACTTTCTCCCTTAAGAAGAAAGTGCAATTGATCAATATATGAGAGAATTTAGATTATGCTTTACGGAAAATTTTTTTGCTTTCATCAAAAACAATTTTTTAAATTTGGAAAACATTTTTTACAATTTTTTTTAACTTATTTTGGAATTAGTTATACGAGAAGAAAGTAAAGAGTTCAAGAAATTTGAAAGAGATTAGTAATTGAAGTTTAAAATCCCAGAGATATTAATAAGGTGACATTTACTACATATTTGTAATAACGGTATAGTGTTTCGAAAAGATTGTAAAGTAAAAAGAAAGAGTTCGTTTTCAGAAAATTTCAATAATGCAAATGAGCATAATGTAACATACCCCCCAGAAAAATTGGGTTTCATTGATTTAAAAACCCAATGAACTTGTAGATAATATCAATTTGAAAAGAATACGTTGATTTAGAATTCAGTAAATTTTTTTTTTTTTTGCGGTACCATGCTAAAAGGTCCTTTCCTACAACGAGTCTAAAAAAAAATACATGTTGCGAGTCTTTTTTGGGAAAAATTTTGGGTTCGTGATTTCAAAACCGAATTTTCCCTTTAAAACCCCTAAATACCATTTTACTTTATATCATTGTTTCGTAGTGTGCTGCGCATTCGAGAATTAAAAAAGTAAAATATTTAAGAAGTCTTAACTCAATATTAGGCCAATTATTTTTCCCTCACTGTTCCCCAGCTTAAAAAAATATGGAAAAATTGTAATGAAAACATTATTAAATTCAGTGGCCGTTTTTTAAAATGTTTATTTAACCAACGAATTGGGGAAAATGAATAAAATATGTATTGGCTACAATGAATATCATTAATATTTGAAACTCTAGAGAGATGAATATTGTTATAAATAATAATCGAATTTGACCATATAGAAAAATTTCATTTTATTAAATAAATTTGTTTTATAATACTATTTTGCCCAGGAAATAAACCAGGTTTTTTGGGAAGTTATTTAAAATCCCAAAAAATTTAAATTTTTTTTGACAATAAATTTTTGTTTTTGATATATTTTTAATGTCTCTTTAACTACTAGGTCATATAACGACCACTGGATTTTTTTTGGGGTTTTTTGTGGGGGAATACGTAAGGGCATCAGAAACACATCTATGTCCCAGGGGGCCCGCGGCCCTTTGAACCCCGGAAGCAGGCCTTGTCGTCCATTTCCTCTTTCTTCCCAGAAACCTCGACATCATATATCCAACATCAAAACATCGAAATACCTTTAAATTTCCATCATTTGAATTAGTTTTCCCCCTGGCCCGGGGGATAAGTGGAAAAAAACCTCCCACTAGGGAGGTTGGCCTCGAGGGCCAGAAAGAAACTTAATTTTTCTCTTTCTCCCGATTTTTTCCAATTGCATTTTTAGGCAAAAAGGTGGCAGAACTTTTTTCAAACTCCGGGGTCATAAGACCCTTGTCGTGGCATCCCCTGGTCAAGCCCGGGCAAAATTGTTATTCACCTGATCGGCACTACTTCCACACATCTCTGGTTTCCCCCCCCTATCCCCCCGAAATGAAGAACAGACTTTCCTGTGATGCTCCTGTGCATGGATAATGAAAGAGCCAAGAAGGAAACTTGTTGACTATAGAGGAGATGCTGGCTACTGTCCCCCGCAAACTCTTTTAAAAATTTTTTTTTATGGATTTATAAATCTAAATGGGAAGGGGGTGATTTTAAAATGCCTTTTTTAACTAATTTTGGGTTTTTATGTAAATGTCTTTGCATTTATTTCATTTTTTAAAAATTTGCATTTTTTTCTGTTTTTTCTCTTTTAATCTTTAATTAATAAAAATATTTTTTTTGAAATTTAAATTTTCGAAAATTTTTTAAAAATTCACATTAGTTGAAAAAGATTTTGGGCACAAACACGTTTTTTAAAAAAGAAGGGGAAAAATTTCATTTCGGGAAAAAAATAAAGACTGTAGTTTAGTTTTCAGATTTGGGAAATTGTGATTCATTGAATCTCTTGTTTTTCCGTTTGATTAAAAAAAAGTATTTTCATGTTCGATATCATTCAAGATTGGGGTCTTTGGGGGCCAAATTATTTGTCATGCGTATATCTTAAATGGCTAAAATTATTTTAAAATTTAAACATTAGAAAAAAAGGAGGGGTGTTTCGGTAAAAAATTTTTTCTTCAATATCGATAACCCTGCGGTCGGATTTTAATTTGGGGAGCTTTAATCGAACTAAACCTCCAGAAACTGTTTTTGGGGCATACAAAAAACCAAAAAAAATTAAAGATAATAAGATTCGGAAACACTTTTTCCGCTTAAATATTTTAATTGGAAATTTCCCGAATTGAAATTTTAACTAAAACTAATTCTGAAAGTTTATTCAAACAAGTTTTGTTTTTTTTAACAGCTCGTTTTAAAAACTTACATTGATTCGTAAAATTTTGGTTTTCAAATTTATTCTTTTTTCAGTGGTTATTCAAAAAAAATTTAAGAAAATATTTAACTCATGTAGATTTCACAAATTAAAAAATTAAAATTTTGTTTATATTATTAGCATTTATTAAAGAAAAATTATTACAATTTTGCTATTAATATATGCAATTTATATTTGAAAAAAATTAATTATGTTACCCCATTAGGCCAATAATTTTACTGTTGCCTGTTTTAATTCCTTTAAAAAAAAAATAAATAAATAAATAAATAAAAAAAATCACTGGGAAGGGGTAATATAATCTTCTCACAGGGAAAAAAAAAATAGTAACTTTTAAAAAAAAATGAAGAAAAAGAAATTTTATTTTTTGAAATTTTCTAATGAGAGTTTCAGTTCCTTTTCACGATTATCACTATAAAATTGACAATTTTTCAAATAGTCTAAACAAATTTAAAATATTTTTGCAATGATAATCTATTTGGGAAAACGGCAGTGATTTTTAATTGATTGAAATACTGTTTGCATGCACCTGCTCATATAGAAAAAAAGGGGGATTAATTTTTAAATGCGTAATAAAATGTGTGTATTGGGGTTTATTTCTTAATAAAGGCGTAATAATGTCAAGATACAAGTTTTAAATCGTGAAATGAATTTCAATTTTTGATAGGGAAATTTAAAAATTATGTAAATGTATTATATTGTGTGTTTGAAAATGATTAGTAATAATTAGTGTTCCCTTTTTAAACATTTGCATTTTAAAATAGTTTTTTAAAAAAAAATTTCAATACTATTAATTTAATCGCCAAAATTTTTTTAAATATTAGATAAAATTAAGTTAATTTTCATGGTAAAGAACTCGATAAAAAACCCCCAAAACCCCTCCCGTGACCGCTGCCCCCTTGTCGTCAGCGTCCACGGGGGTTTAGGGCCAAGTCCAGTGTTTGGCGGAGTGATCCTCGCGCCCGCGCGCACCAATCCGTTTCGTTTCTGTGCCCTCCCTGTTACCTCCTCTTACTTCCTCTCACCCTCCCTCCTGTTACCCCTGCTCACGTTAGCGAGGCAGCGTCACTGACCTCAGAAATTGCTCCGCCCCTTTGAGATAACTAGGAGGAAAATCTTCGAGGGAGGAAGGGGGACGTGTCTGAAACTTGGAGCAAAAGCCAATGATAAGAGCGGATACACCTCGACGCCAGGATTGGTCAAGTGTCCAGCGATGGTTGTCCAAGCTGTGGAAAAGCCAGATTTGGCCGCACAGGGCATCGCCCATATTCTGTGAGAGTGGGTATACAAACATTTGTTTTCAATTATATTTAAGTTCACCAGGCGTTTGCTACAATTTTAATTGAAACGCCTGGTGCCTTCATATTTACTTCTTTGTGTAGGTCTATGTATTATTTTCTTCATTAAAAATAGTAATGTTAGTAATTATTGTTTACCAAATACATTCATATTTTTATTTTTTAGATCACAGTAACTTCAGCGTCATTAGTGAATGAAATTATACGATATTTACTCCAATATTTCTAATAATATTACTTTCAAATTAGAATATACAACTTCTTGATCTTCCTGATTTTACCTTTAATAAGAAAAAAAGATTTTCGTACACTTTTAACGTAAATATAAATTTTTACGAAAAAATGTGATTAATGTACAAAAGATGACGATATGAGTATGCCAAATCCATTACTCTACCTGCGCACAAAGATATCAAATACATCTGCGTGGTCGTATCAAGACACTACGCTCGAAATCATTTCCCTTAAAAACAAACGCGAGAGCAATCGAGAGCTGTAACGAGGTGTGTGGCCCTGGGCGCGGTCAGAAAATTGAGTTCCCCTCCCATTCCTCTCGACACAATGGGGAAAATCCTTTTCCATTTCCACAACGAATGGTCTGCCTGGCGCGTAGAACAGTTGATTTTTTCCAGCTGCGGTCCACAGGTGCGGGAGTGAGAAAGAAAGAGAGAAAGAGAGAGAGAGAGAGAGAGAGAGAGAGAGAGAGAGAGATGTGAAAGAGAGTGTTTGTGTATGTGCGAGAGATAGTGTTTGTGTGTGTGAGAGAGTGTTTGTGTGTGTGTGAGAGTTTGTGTGTCAGAGAGAGAATGTGTGTGTGTGTGTGTGATTGATTGATTGATTTTTGTGTTTCCGAGCGCGTCAACTGCATTGGTCATTAGTCCCGTTAGTGTAGTGCATGTATTTTTCGCGGGAGATGGCGGTGATCTTCCCCCGCTGGATGGCGAGATCCGGCGCCGACCTACCGTTGACTAGTGGGGTTTCACCCTAACCGGGACTCTCCCACCAGCGGGGCACCGCCCCAACCGGGACAAGCTCTAAGCTTCCGACCGGTCTCCCGGAATATGTGGTAGTGTAGTGCATGTTAGTGTAAGTGTGTGTGTAACGGAAGAGGATAGGACAAGGAAGAGGAAAGACAGATCGCGCGCGGTCCGTGGCCCGTTTGTTAGGGTACTGCTCCGGCATTCTGCTGGTGTTGATCGGAGAAACCACGGAGAACTACCGATCAGAGCAGTCGGCCGCTAGAATTCTCCTCCAGACAGCGACTGAATTGAACCTAGCTGGAAAGCTATTGTCGAAAATCCTGGCGCCGTGGGGAGTGTGAACCTAGGATCTCTTGGTCAGAGGCGCTGCAGTGACATCAGGTGATGCACTGAGCTACCGCTCCCGGGTGTCTGAGTGTGTGTGTGTGTGTGTGTGTGTGTGGAGAGAGAGAGAGAGAGAGAGAGAGAGAGAGAGAGAGAGAGAGAGAGAGAGAGAGAGAGAGAGAGAGAGAGAGAGAGAGAGAGAGAGAGAGAGAAAAAGCGATGGTGAAGGATGACGCATGAGGCAATATTGGCCTTTCATCGTATTCGGATAATTACATTTCGCTTCGCCCGTCCACTAGGCAGGCACCGCGTCGAAAACCACTACCCGCGCGTGTTTAAAATAAAACATTTGCAACGCGGGCGGCGCCGCTCGAATCTAGGTCACGTGGTCGCTTATTTTGTCCCTGCAATCGAAGCAGGGTGTGCGATTCACAAGAGAATTTCGCACGTGGCCGGTTACATATTTGGGGAGCGAAGTGTTTATGTACCCGTCATGCGACTATCCCACGGGGGTGATTTGAAATATCTTTTGCTATGTGCGTGCTATTGGTTTTACATGGAAGGGCTTTTCCACCTCAGGGAATCATATATTACGTTTCATTGAGTAATATAGATGTAATTTAATGTTCCACGGAGGTTCCAGGACTTGCTATGAAGGGAGAAAACCAGATAATGGATCAGATGAATTGACTGTGGTTTTTGCTCCAATTCAGATCGTCTCGTTATTTCGTGCTGCGTGCCCTCGCAGGAACATGCACTCTACCTGGTCTCTTTTCCCGATGGCGGGGATCTGTGCTTACTGAGCCACGAAGTCCCACGCCCGTTCGGTGTCGAACTTGGGCGTTGGACAAACGGCGGGCGCCTGCAGAAGGCGCTGAATGGTGGCCAGCAAGGCTGCGGTTGGACTGGCGTCGTCCATATCTGTTTGACTCGTACGACTGGGGGAGCAGTAGTCCGTGATAGAGGCTTGACGAGGCGTCTTCGGGGTGTCCGAAGGCGTCTCCGAGGAACTGGCAGAGAGAGGGGGAGCGGATCCCCTCCGTTTCGATTTCTTGGATCGTGATCCTCTAGGCGGCATGCCGGGCCATCTTGAAACCGTACGTGGTAATCACAAGTAAAACGGAGAACACGGTGCAGTAGCACGCGGACGAGAGTGCTATTTTTAGTTATTTATTTAGTCAAAAACAAGTAAAAAACTGTATGTGACGTATGGGGGAGAAAATCATCTGCGCACGCTTTCTTGAGTTTCAGAATCCCTTCCCAACAATTTAACTATTAATACTTGAAAGATGAATAATAATAATAATAATAATAATAATAATAATAATAATAATAAATATTGAGGAGTGACGCGTCCACTCTGTTGGGTTCCGGCATCAGACTGCCGAGACCCCGCCTAGCATGAAGCCACCGTGGCGTGGGGACGCGCAACGGTGGCTCCTGATTGGCCAGGGGCAGGAACCATTCGCAGGAAGTGGAGATGATCCGCTGTGAGGCATGGGTGATGAATGTGACGCGTGGGTGATACTTGACTGTCGCCAGACTGATGAGGATGAGCACATGAACGCAGACGCTTGATAGTAGTTTAGCAAAAGGAGGCCGTGAATATTGTGTGGGTGGTACATGGGTGAACGGATGGGTGATGGCGGGGCTTGGAGAATGAAGGATGCGCTTGTATCTTGTCCTGGAGGGGAATTCGTGATGTACTGGCAAGTTCAGTCGCCTTCGACAATTGAGACCCAGTTTGAGCTCCCCGGCCAAGTGATGTGGGATTTGTTGTGAATAAAACGTATTCGCGCCAGGCTAGCTAGGAAGTTTCCATTTACCCCGATGCTACTTCTAGCTTTTCTCACTAATCATTATGAGTGTCTCATTATATTGTCGCTCATGTTTCTCAATGATGTCCGAAGTTATAGGGACTCTAACCCCAATAAATGAGATATTGTAATAATACTTCAATAATAGTATTATATTCTTGCTTTCTTGGTGAATAACTGAACTATCACTAACCGGATGTACATGTAAAAATGACTACAACTCGAGGTTCAGCGTGCGCATATTCGTCGCATCCTTTCACTTGCTGTGATGCGGTTGGATCTATGCGATATGAACTCTCGTCCTGCTACCACTCCTTACATCATTTCTTATTTAAATGCCGTGACAAAATCCCATGTTCTTAACCTGCAACAGTAAATATGATAACGAGAAAGTGGCGAATACGAGGCAAGTGAGTACGCACGCTTGCGCCGGTGACGTGCAAATATTGCGCCGTGATCTCTGTTGGTGATCAAAATTCAGCGCCGTTTTCCACTCGCTCTCAACAAGAAGCCGAGGGTGACGCCCAGGTGTTGCATGCGTACGTGGGTGGTGGGGAGTGCACTTCCTGTTCTTGGGCAACCACGTGGGTGATGCGTGGGTGTTGTGATTGATTCGAAGCGTGAATATTTATCTTACTCATATGTATGAGATTGACAAAATTGGTGATGAGTAATGCGCGAGGCCCTCTTAGTGTGTGCAGAAAACACGGGCCCGGGCGTAACAAGTGCATACCGTGGGTGATAGGTGTTTGATGAGTTGATGTTTGCAGAGTAAGCGGCTTATTGTTAGTAACAACTGTAGGTTACGGGTAATGGGTGACGTGAAGAGTGGGTGAAGGGTGAGGGAAGAATGAATGAATGGTGAAGGGTGGTGGAAGGGTCGGTGGAAGGGTCGGTGGAAGGGTCGGTGGAAGGGTCGGTGGAAGGGTCGGTGGAAGGGTCGGTGGAAGGGTCGGTGGAAGAGTCGGTGGAAGGGTCGGTGGAAAGGGTCGGTGAAAAGGGTCGGCGGAAAGGGTCGGCGGAAAGGGTCGGCGGAAAGGGTCGGCGGAAAGGGTCGGCGGGAAGGGTCGGCGGGAAGGGCCGGCGGGAAGGGTCGGGGGAAGGGTCGGCGGAAAGGGTCGGCGGAAAGGGTCGGCGGAAAGGGTCGGCGGAAAGGGTCGGCGGAAAGGGTCGGCGGAAAGGGTCGGCGGAAAGGGTCGGCGGAAAGGGTCGGTTGGAAGGGTCGGTTGGAAGGGTCGGTTGGAAGGGTCGGTTGGAAGGGTCGGTTGGAAGGGAGGCGGAAAGGGTCGGCGGAAAGGGTCGGTGGAAAGGGTCGGCGGAAAGGGTCGGTGGGAAAGGGTCGGTGGAAAGGGTCGGTGGGAAGGGTCGGTGGGAAGGGTGCTGGAAGGGTGGGGTGATGGGTCGGGTGAAAGTTGGGCAAGGCGTGGGTGGTGGTTGATGATGGATGAAGTGCATAGCTGCTTAGCTTGTGGTTCTTGTGGTGATTGCAGAGCGCAGGCAGCGGTGAGCGCTGGCCCCGGCGGCGGCGCGGCGTGATGCGGGGCCAGTGGCCATGGACGGCGAGAACCGCATCATCCTGAACGTGGGCGGCATTCGCTACGAGACGGCCACCGAGGCGCCCCAACACGACCCCACCCAACGAGGACTTCTTCGACCCCACCCCGGGCGTCTTCGCGCAGGTGCTCAACTACTACAGGTGAGTGAATGCCATCTCAAGAATACACACTACTGAATTTCGTTCATAATGAATTAAATTTATCGAAAAAAAGAAAATATTTTGCGTTCATTTAGTTTTATTTTCCTCGAGAATCGTTGATAAGAAACACCAATCTTTACTATAAGAGTATAATTAAAATTAAATGTTACCTACCATATATACTATATACCATATAACAATGAAAATATGACTTTATTATAGCTAGAAATAAAATTATCAATCTGGAGTTGTTATTTAGAAAGAACAAACGTTTGTGAAACTATTACCCTACTCCCGGTAAAATCCTCACTAAAGACTCGATGTCGACGTGTGGTTTTTCACACCAAGGTAGTGGCAAATTCAACTTTGTCTCTTTGTCTGAGGCTTTTTCAAAACTGCAAACATCAAACCTGACAAAATGTGCAGGAGATTCTAAAGTTAGGCTACTTACTTCCCCAACACTCGAGAACTCGTAATGTTAACTTCACACTTCGCTGAAAGACAATTTTTACAGTTATTGAAATAAATGTAACTTGTTCTTTTATTTCAGTAAATTTTGAACAAACATCTGATTATTTCCCGTCATTCCATTGTCGGAATTTTTGAAGCGATGGAAACTGGAAATTAATGTTTTCTATGCATTTATGAAACTGAATCGGAAATTCGTTACACGTTTCCTCTTTTCTTGTACGCATAGGATCTTGGAAATACTAATATATACTGTATTTAGTGGATATTTCGAAGATTTCGGTCGATGAAAAGAATACAACCGTTTTCTTTTATTATCTCTTTCTGATGATCGTTCGCGAAAAAAATAATTCTGGATCACAACTATTGAATTCGATAAGTATTAAATCTCTTAAATTAAATTTGTGTCTCTTTGATGGTTGATAAGAACTCTCGCCGTGTATTGAGACTTGATGAATTTGATGAACACTTCTTTCTCTTTCTAACGTAGTTGACTTAAATTTCTATTTTTATTTTTGAACGAAGTCAGTATTTACCACAATATAATAGTAATTTATTCTACTGGACGATAAAGTATCTTTATCGTCGGGTGCATTATTTTATTTGATTTTATTTCATCGGTTAAAATAAATACAATTTAAAAATATTGGAGCTAAAACAGCACATACTTTCTTGCATTAGAAATAGTTAGTAATATAAATCTGTAATTTCTATTCATTTTAACACATGTTTCTACTAAAACTGCTAATACATGCTGTAACGCCATTTTTACTCGTCACGTTTTCAATATTCTAATCCAATTTCAATTGGTACCATTGTATTATTATTTTAGTATTACCTGCGTTACACAACGAGTACTTAATAGAACTGTCACCTCTGTTTTGCAATGAAAATATGAATGTAAATTCCGAAAATATTAACACTTAATTTCTTTTGTTCGGTAGAAATTATTCTGATAACAATGCGATGTTCAATGTTTTGATGTTTTTCATAGAAAAGGAAAATTGCGATTTTTTTTATGGGGCATTATGATTATTGCTTGCGATTATACTTTTGAGCCTTTTACTTTCACTAAATCGTAAGGCACTCAATGCATGATTTTGAAGTTTCTTATCGTATGTTGCATGCCATACTCTTTGGTGTTTGCAGAAGAAGTAACAACATGCCTCTTGAAAGTCTGGATCAGAAAGAAGCTTGATATCTATAATAAAAATTTTCCCGAACAACTGCGTATAATTTGGTGAGAAAATAATTTTGAAAAGATTTGTTTATGTTGCTCTATTTAGTTTTATGAACAGTGTTTCTTTTTGTTGGGATAAATTTTGATGTAATTGAGAAATATGGATAATTGTAAAATTGAATAGAATATTTAATTTTAATGCAGGCAATTTCATTATTGCTGAATAGTCAAATTCGTAGAATTATGCCCTGCCGCGTTCCTTCTTTTTTATTTATTACATATCGTTTTTAGGATGGGAAAACTGTTTTGAGTTTGTGTCAATATTTATACCAGGCTCTCAAACATTGCCTCTTCTAATGGAAAGGAATTGCTTTTCAATTTTGTTCTTATATTGTTCTCAATCTCTTGGTTATCGTTTAAATTGGTTTCTTAAAAAGTATTGCGCCATCTTGTTAATAAGGAACAAGCGTGGGAGTTTCACAATGTTTCAACAGCTTGAAAGAAAATCTTATTTCGACAAAGTATTGTTATTAAAAGGTGTTCCTCAGGGTAAAACGAGATAATTGAGTCTTGCGTTTCTTGAAAGTAGAATGTCACAAAGAAGGAACATTAATGGAAACTGAAAAGCGAAGAATATAACAGAATGAAGATAGTGAAAAGGGGAATTAAAGTTACTGGATTGATATACTAGAATTTTACTTGTATGAATATCACGTTTCTATACATTTTCTCCAATAAAATGAATATCTAACTATTGGTAATTCTATATTCTTTGAATAACCCTGATATACAAGTTGAAGGTTATACTCTGAGACTAGCTTAATATGCCTTCTCCGAAACTTTAAATAGTTTTACAAATATTGTGCCATTTATTATTTTGAGTTTCTTTTAATTACTTTAGAAAGATAATTAAACATTTTACGCATTTCCCCAACAGAAGACTGACACGCGCTTAAAGACTCATTGCTGGACCTAAACTGTGGTCCGGTTGAGGTCAAACTATAGGTGACGATGGACGCACACAGATTACCCAATATGTATTAGAGTGACTATATTGCTAATAAATAGCGTCGTTTTGTATTTAAATGTCTTTAATTGGTTCAAATTACATAAATACTTACTTATTGTTCCTATCTTGATCAATGCAGAGTGTTTATCGATACCAGACATCTAAATACTAAACGTACTAGAAATGTTATCATTATCACTCTGCCTTGAATGTTTTTTCTGTCAAAAATTAAATAAACTTCCTTCTTGAACTGTTCTCTAGGAGCACGTACTGAGATAAGGAACATCGTTTTGGTGATCCATGTTGTTAACAAGAATATTCGTTTGTAAAATAGTGGCACTGAATACCACCCAAAATTTTGAGCTTAACATATAAACATACTCATGAAATAAAGAATATCCATTTCTCATTCAAGAATTAACAAATTCAGTTTTAATTGATACAAATAACTTTCGTGCGACCACTTAAGAAAAACATGAGAAAGGATGAAAAAAAGTTGTCTTAGTTTAGTGGATAAAAGAAACCCCCTTGAGAGAAAGGTTAACTTTCCTCAGAAAATGTAATTCTCATACCTACCACCCGTGTATCATTTTATTTCCAGAAGTTGTTCGGATTCTTTCTTCGAAATTCTTTTCAGTTGGAAATTGAATGAAATTCAATTGATTCTCTTCTCTGACATCAATCGCGTCATGTTTAATCTGGCCCCTTGTAGGGTTGCTTTGGATTGGGTGTCTTGTTACGCAATGGAGAAACAAAAAAAAAATTACTTAGTGGAGTAACCTGGATATAAGAGTACTGAAGTAATTGAGGCGAATTACATACTAAAATAGTTGTAGCAACGTTGGGAAATTTACGTCTTAAAAAATTCAATATGGGTTTAATAGAGCACGCTTTGAGCTTTTTTAAGAGAATCAAGTTCAGTTGTGTTGGTTGTGACCTCAGATGAATTTCTTCCAAAGAAGAGATATTTTGTACTATTATCATTGACTGGAGTATAAGCTAGAAAATCGTTGAAAAAGAAGGGAATTGAAAAAGAAGGTAACGATTATGTGCGTTGTTACATGCCACAAATTTTCTCGAATAATGAGTAACGGTTTTACAAAAGATAATATTTTTATTACAAATTATGTTCTTGAAATATGTTACTGTCGTGTGCAAATCTACCATCAAACTATTTGAAAGATAGCATGCCTATTATCTAGCATTTTCTAAAATTCACTTTATCAGTAAAATTTACCTTATTGTTATATAATAGCAAATAATGTGCTTAACATCCCTAAATATATTTTCCTCGCCGTTCATCGACATTTGCTGCCATTCTAACCAAAGGAAACGAAGTTAATTTGTTCGAATCTAACAACATCGCACTAATATGAACATTTTCTCAAAATGAAATAACTTCCAAGGTGTAAAAATAATATTTTCAGGTTTTCCAATAAAAATTTATTCAACTATTATATTGTAGATAATCGATTTTATTTAAAAAAAATTAGGAAAATTTCACTTGTTTCATGTAATTTCATATGTTGTTTTCAAGATATATAAAATGTAAAGGAAAAAATTGAAGTGTTTTGAAAATACTAATTGGGCTTTATCCGGTATCTCCTATATTAAATGATACCATTTCAAATTTCCAGGCCTTTGTGGTAATTTTATTGTAGAGTAGTTTTTAAGAATGTTTAGTTTAGATACTAGTGCTGTTGACTTACAGTGAGGATTTTGAAAGACCATTTTTGTGTTAGGAACCCCAACGTACACTTCTCTCAAAACTGAATCATTTTGTAGCATTTATAACTTTGTCTATTTTTATTAATAGTTTTACATGTTTAGCCTGTGAGCTTTTGCATTGCACTCGTCTACAATAAAGTTAAGCTGTCTTTGGTAATATTATCACCACGTGTTGATAATATGGACTAACTTACCCTTATTTCTGAAAAGGATTGGTGTTAAAAAAAAAATAAATTTTGAAGTCAACAAAGAAGGTGGCATTTTCTATAAAATACAATTTATTTCATTCAAGCCCGTAGAGGTAGAAAAATGTTTAAACTGACGAAATATTCAAAGCAAAATCCAAATGAAAAATATCAAAGCGATCAGAAAACGGACGTGTTATTTTTCATGAGTATGAATGACATAAAATGTCACTTCATCTTATTGCGATGCATCGACACCGCTGAACTGCTGGCAATATGTCCGACGTGCAACACACAAAACCTGCAGGGGTGGCAAAAACGTCAAAGTAACAGCTTGAAACTAATTGAAGCAAATAATGGTGTTTCTTTTTTATATTAAAATTTAATAATAAAAATAAAACTTATTAATAACGAAAAATAAAAATTAATGTTTTTGAAATATAAACATTTACCAACAGAATTTTGTGATTTACAATTTTGCAAAAAGTGTGTAAAATGGTTTTTGGAGAGCAAAATGTACTCACTTCAGACAGATTTTTACCAACCATTAAATATTTTTGGGCAGTTTTCTGTCGCAGTGAAGGTTGGCTACCTTAGCAGTCTGATCATAACTTCAACTACCTTCGAATTACATGTTTTCGTTAGTTAATAGGAGAATTGGCCTAAGTCTTATAATTAAATGTCACTTGCAGATTTTATTTAAAAATAGTTTTCAAATTTGATATCAATGTCTTTTGGAAAAGTGGTATACCTAAAACTACATTTCTCTATAATGAAATCTATCATTTGTGAAATGAAAATGTTACCAATAGAATCAGAAAGTAAATAGTGCAGTACTAGTAAATAGCAGCAGCAAATTTGCTTCTAATCAAAAGCACACATTTTATAAAAACTAGCACACAGACTGCTTAAGAACAAATAAAATACTCTCCTATAACACCGCAACAAATTTAATATTGTAACAAAATCACTCTTCACGAATGCTGCAGTAACGTAGTGTAAAATAGAAGTCCAAAAATATTTTACTTACCAAGGATATAAAAATGTGTCATGTTCTGATCGGTGAATACTGTGTGTGTGCATACTGAAAAGCAAATCGTAGCTGATATCAGTAGCTGACACATTACATGCTTCCGAGAATATATTAAATAATCCAATCGAATATTTACATTTTCCAGCCAAAATCGCGTGTGTTAGTATATTTTCTGAATATTGTGTTAGTATATTTTCTGAATTCCTGGGTATCTAATGCCATTTCATCATAACCATTGCATCATAGCCGTGACACAAGAGCGGAGGGGGCCCGTTTTCTTCAATTTCTACGCATATTGAAAATTAGGAATACTTGTAATGGTTGAGAGGAAAGATGGGATAGGATTGTGATGCGTTTGGAGATATTAGCCTTCGGAATCCAGATTTGACATGCAGTGAAATGAAAGAAAATTCCTGTGGCACTGTTTACTAGCAGGGAATTTAATCTGGAATTCCCAGCTAATGTGAAATCACACTAAATTGTCTGCCACATTGCAGATGACTTACAGATTAGCGGTAATGTACTGGAGGTTAATGGAGCAGGGTTGGATTATCAATCTCATTAAAAGCTGCTAGTACACACTCAGAGCGGAATGGTAGACCATTTGCTTGAAATTGATCAGTCCAATCATCATCATCATCAAGACAAAAAGGACCTTGTCGCTGCCGCCATGACATTATATTTTTCACTGTCTTCTTCGTCTGTGTGGTTAGTAAAGTTTAGTTCTTTTTGAAATTCTTCTGTGAATTTCATTCTAGGTGTCCCTCTTCTTTGCCCAACTATTTTACAGTCGCAAATGGTACTTTAAAATATTGTCATGTCTGAAATGAGTCCAAAAATTTTGATTTTCTATTCAAAGAGATTTTACTAATATCTGCCTTCACTTTTTCTAAACTTCAGTATTAGAAATTCTTTCGAACCAGGAAACCTTAAATATTCTACGTTATAACCTCATCTCAAAAGCTTCCTAACGACTCTAGTCTTTTGTAAAATTGTTCATCCTTCACATTCGCACTAGTAAACTAGATATACCTTTGTAGAAATTCCTTTTAACATCCAAATTTAAGTTGGTATTCGTAAAAATTTCTTTTTTAACGAACGACTTGCCAGTGTAATTCGCTTTCTAATTTGTTTTACTTATATTATCATCAGTGAATGTGCAGCCTAAATAGAAAAAAATTATACATGTTCATTTATTTTTTATCTAACATTATTTTATATAATGGTTACTTTGTATCTTTCCAAAATAACATGAATTCAGGTTTCTTTGTCTAAAAAACTTCGTTGAGAAACCCTTACATGATTTATGCGAGAGAATTGATCGTTTTCTGCAAATTTCTAAACATGGGTGAGTGAAATAGGAATATAAACGGGGAATGATACATAAATGTTTAGGAATAATGCTGAACAACTTCTCGAACATGATTTTCATGTCGAGGATTTCTCTTTTATCGGTGTGAGATGAACAAGTTATTAGTGCCATGATAAAGTAGTGCTTTCTAATGTTGAATTGATTTATTAACTATTTTATACGTTAAACTAAATATAGATATTTATTAAGTTTACTTTGAACTAATGTTCGATGGAAAACATGATTACAAATAGAATTAGAATTTAAACAATTTCAAATCTATTAGAAACGATTACACTTACAATTAGAAGTTAATTAGAATTTTTTTCTATTTAATTTTTAGTAATATCTAAATTAATATTCTTCCCGTATTTTCCTTTGACTTATAGTTTTTCTAACAGTTAACTCCACTTCACTAGCTGAAGTACGAGCCATTGCACGAGTATTTACTTATATACATTTACTCGAACTCTGACGCTTTAAAGGAAGTGTTTGTGGAGTCAAGCGTCGTGCATAGCGGCTCAACTGATTTTTCATGTTCGCGAGTTCGATTCCCGATGGCAATGATTTTATTTGCAATACTTAGCAGAACAAGTGTGAGAATTAATAATTTTACAATCTCGGCGGTGGATTTATGTATCGCGAAGCTCGAAGACTGCGTGAATTGGAAATCCGCGAGCGGTAGCTACTCAAGTTGGACCTCTGTGTATTTTGGAATCAAATTATTTGGAAAGCCTAGATCGTAACATTAGAACTTGTGAATGGTGAGGGATGTCACAATCATACTTAAAACCAATATAATGCGAGTTCAAATTATGCATTGCTTCAAAATGAAAAGCTGGATATTTTATTTAAATTATCTTTACCCGTCCATTTTAAGGTTCCATCAAAAGCGGTCTGTAATTTTCTTCTGTTGAAAAACTCGAGCAAAGAAACTGGTTAAATTATCTCAGCATTGTCAACAGTCAGCACTGTCGTTGTTTCTACAGACAATTGGCTAGGAGGGGCTAGGATTCTTTTCCCGATGGTGTTAGATTTTCCACACTAGCTACATGGCTGAATTCAGTTCAGCTGCTGTTTAAACGTTTCTAGCGGCGTGCTGCTCAAGAAAGTGTCGGAAACATAAAAGGATGGTTTAATGTAATATAGAACGTGTGTGCTTTGTCGGGGTGGTGTCACTGGACTTGCGGATGATGGCGGTTCCGAAGTGCTGAGCGATGGACTGTCCCCCGAGGTGACAATCTCTGAGTGGAATTGCTCGGGACACATGTCCTGTGTCCCCTCCGGCAGCGGCGAAGCCACAGATCACCACGCCCACACCACGGTCGCAGGTGCAAATTCAAATATTATTCTTGATGGTTGAAGGTACTCGTCTCCCTCAAAATGCCTTTTTCCGTGAAAAATTGGAATTTTCGTTTTTCGTTGCTTCTTGTGCAATGAGATGTGTAATTTCCAATAATTAAAGTACTTTGTTTCCAAATGTATTAGTTTTTAATTTATTTGAAAATTTCTGGTTGATCGCGCATTTGTCACGTTCCAACAATTTGGAAGGATGTACAACAAACCTGGTACAAATCTGTTGCGAGGAGTAAAAGCGTGACACAAAGAACCATCAAATAGCTAAAACATAGACCACATTTAAAAGTAAAAGCAGGAAGAGATGCTTGAAAAGTCGGAGAAAGGTGAAAGAAGTCGAGTGTAACGTATCATCCTCGGCCATTGTAAAACTAACCCTTATCTGTTTTTGCCCCTAAAATTACTTTTTTACCCAACTAGAATAAAAAACCGATATCCAGTTCATTCTTTTCTCAACATTTTTTCAAACCTCAGTAATTTTTAGAGGTGCTCGGTGAGTCCCCTCGTCAATTGTAGTTTAGAGTTAGTATATAAGAATTAGATATAAGTCAACTATACAAATGAAGAGTTTCTTGTAAACTAAACTTTGTAAGACAATCCTATATAAAATAAAAAAATACTTTTTCTGTTTTTATACATTCTCGTATACATACTGTGACATACCGATATGTCACGTTAAAATAAATTAACATTTATTTGGAGACAATATGGTGGAACATGCATTACGAAATATCACGGGAGCTAGAGCTTAGCAACGACCGGGAATAAACAATGTAGTTTTTGTTTTTTGAAAAGGCATTAAGAGATGGGTTGATGCCGAAAGTAAAAACTTCGGGATTGGGCGGAGAAGTTTAGACGGTCAAATGTTATGAAAAAAATGAAGGTAGTTTAATACGAAGTCTTCGAGGGATGAATCATGCAGAAAGATTTCATTCTGCTCTGAAAGGCGCTTCTGAACTGATCGTAGATATTTTCATGTGGAAGCAATATTGAAGTATAAATAGGAACTTTGTCGGGAGTGGTAATCAAGTTCGGGACTATGTCATAGGACGTAATCGGGACTGGTAATTTTGATAGTTTGAGACCAGCTTGGATAGGGCAGAAGAGGATTTCGTTGGAATTTTGGACTACGGCAAGATCGCAAGATATTTCGACTGAGAAGTCTACGAGGGACATCAACGAAGAAAAGATAAGTTAACCGCGGTGTAAAATTGTAAATTGAAAGAGATCATGATCAAAGGCCTAACTTAAATTCATTAAATTGTTTGATAAAAAAAAAAGTAAAAATAAACTTTGTTAAATTTTGTTCTATAGAAAAGAAAGTGATTTTTCATTTAGTCAATCCAAACAGTAATGAACTAGGAATAGAAACATTCTATTTCAGATTCCCAGCTGCGCTGTATAGTCGGCGGATCCTATAATCCATTACAGAGGTAATAAGGATTATAATTATATCGTGACCCATTGACCCAGCAAGCCGGACGTAACCCAGCTGCGCTGTATAGTCGGCGGATCCTATAATCCATTACAGAGGTAATAAGAAGTGATTAAGCCGGACGCTAAGATCTTTGGCAGATATAGATGTAGAGAGGGAGGAAAATTTTGGTATATCTCAATACGTATATACGAAGTATAGAGAAAGTGATATAATGCTGTGGAAAATCGATTTCGAGATTTGAACGGAAATACAAGTTTGGGGTTCCCCTGATATGGAAAGTGTTTTTTCAAAACATCCGTCTGTCCGTCTGTGTCTGCCTGTCTGCCTATCTGTCTGCCTGTCTGTCTGTCTGCCTGTCTGTCTGTCTGCCTGTCTGTCTGCCTGTCTGTCTGCCTGTCTGTCTGCCTGTCTGTCTGTCTGTCTGTCTGTCCGTCCGTCCGTGAACACTACTAGCACCTAAACCACACGTAGAAATTTTTCAAAATGGTTCAGTGATTTGTACGGACAGTGATTTGTTTCAAACCCCTGTCAGTGCTAGCGTCGACAACGGTCGGACAGCCAGACGGACGAACGGACGAGTAGACGGTTGGACCGCCGGCCGGCCGGCCAGAGAGACAGATGTTTTGTCGCCAATCCTGTTTTCGGTATCAAAGACACACAAATCATAGATTATGACTACACAACGTAGTAAAGAAAAATAATTTATTGTATGAATCAATAAGGTTTATCGACTTTTTCGTTACCAAGAAACCGCCAATAAGATTTTTTCTGTGGAAAATTCGCCGTTTTCGAGCGCATCATTCACTACATGAAACTCAGTATCTGTACGGAGCGGAATTCTAGCAAACAATTCGTGCCCACTACACTATAACACATGTCGGGAGACCAGTTGGGAGCTTAGAACTTGCCGTGGTTTGGGGGGATGCCCCGCTGGTGGGAGAAACTTGGTTGGGAATGTAATCCGCAATCCGACGTGTAGGTTAGCGCCATTTAGCGAGGAAAGATCAACGCAATTTCCCGTGATATACATAATACACACTTCATTAATACTGCCATAGTAGTTGACTCTCCCAGGAACACTAATCAATCGGACAGTCAGTCTACTGTCTCTGATACGGAGCGCATGGTGATACCATGTGATAGTTCATCGGAGGGGGAGTTACTCGGCGACAGCAGATTTTACGAACAGGCGCCATCTAAATTTTAGTTTGATCTATAGAAGTTTTTTGTGCGGAATTGAGCTCTACATTATCGGTCTTTAATACGCGCACACAAAGGACCAAGAAGTGTGAATGTATGGATACATGCATGAGTATATTTATGATGGATACTCTGTAAGTAAGTGTAAATGTCTGTGCATGTACTGTACGTATGTGTGTAGTGTTTTAAAGCCTGTGGTGTGAGCAGCTCTGGCGAAATCTAAAATTCGGCCTTTGGCATTCCGCTGCCTTCGCCACGAGGCGCGGCGGCTGACACGTGTGCTGCGTGTGAGCCGAGGGGCTAAGCCTGGCCACCCGTGTGCCGCGTCGCCGCGCGTGACACCTCCCTTCCTCCCCTTCCCTCCCCCTTCCACCCCTTCCTTCTCCCCTTCCACCCCTTCCATTCCCTTCCTCCCCAGCAGCCCCCTCCGCCCCCGCCGTCCCCGCCGCCGCCGCCGTCCACGTCCGTTTGCTGTGCGCGACTGCAGCGCGCCGTGTGGGATTTGGCTCCGCGGCGCCAGTCGTCGCCAGGCTGCGATGCGGCGGCCCAGTTAGCTCAAAGCCAGCATTGCTGTTATCTCTTCAGAGGCTCTCAACGGGAAGGCCTAGGCTTCCAGTACAGACGATGACGGATTATCCACACCGGCCAAAAAGCTATGTGAAATTTAGCCGCTGCCTGGAGCGGAGTTCGAGCACAGAATTCGTGTCCTACACTACCACACATGACGGGAGCTTGCCATTTTTCCCGGCTGAGGCACTGCCTCGATGGCGGAGACACCTGAAGAGGAAGATCCCAACCGACCTGAAGGTCTTAGCCGCTTGGTTGACCGGGAGACGTCTCAACCTAGGCACAGGTGCCAACGTTTCGGTCTTTATTCTGCGATCTTCCTCAGGGTGAAATGCCATGTTGGACCTTCCTCAGAGTAATTTTTCCTTTTTTCTGACCGTTTTTGCCCTGAGGAAGGTCGCAGAATGGAGGCCAAAATGATGTTTGTCTAGTATTCTACGTCTCCCGGACAGCCAAGTCGAGTACCTGTTGTATAGTATTTCAAGATATGACATTATTTCTGAGAGTTTCGAAACGAGGTCAATTTTCAAATTTTTTTCGCAGGTGATCATGGATAATTGAGACGTCACTTGCTTTCAGACGGCGAATTTGATAATTACGTTTACAGGCTTCTCAATTTTTTTTTGTAGGTTTTTTTACAGACGACAGCCAGTTATACTTTATGTCCCGATGGGCCGCATATTCGACAATACACTGGACACCAACCCTTTCGAGCTCCTCCAATCTGGAGTCAGCACAAACGCAAGGCCCTCTGCTACAACACATACGTGAGACACGGGACAAACGAACAAAGCGGGACTCGAACCCGCGACCCTTCGGACAGAATTTTTTAGTCTGGACACCCTCTTAGCCACATCGACCATCCAGGTCGACTCAGAATAATTGTTAAAAAGTTCTAAAAATTGTTATAAAGCATGTACAGGGATCGAAAATGATTATTAAATGCCAATCAACATGATGTAAAAATTCCCATATATCCGAGTTACACACGCGACATTTGCATATAGTTGGTAGGCAAGACATTAAACACTGGTGTTGGGCAAAACACATGACGCAGAGAGGAATTTCGTGTACCTGCCGAAAACCTGTGCATGATGGGTTACCTAACAAACAGAGGCAATTGTCACGTGTGTATCTTCGTTCTATAAAATTTCCCGCCAGACATACGTCGACAATGAGCGATATTTTCAACCCCTCTCCGAACCCGAGAAGATTGTGACATTTATTGTGAAACATCCTGTAGACACGTACATACCTACTGGGCTATAGCGTCGGCCAAACAGCCCGGCGAATAAAGGACTCCGTTTTATCAGCCGGAAACTGTATTCTGGCGTCCCAGCGTGCGCGCCGTATTCTGAGGAGACGAATCGCTGGCGGTGTCGCCACGTGAACGGATAACGGTGCCGTCAAAGCTCTTTCAGCGCGCTCTATGTGCCATGACGTAAAAAAGCGCGCCTCGCCAATTTATCGGCTTGTATTGTGCGCGGGTATCGGGCGAATTTTATTGGATTTGTCATCGCGCATTAATAAACAAGGCGAAATGGAGCGAGTGACGATAGTTGCTGAAACATATTCTTTGTGGCCTGCTCTCTTGAAATCGCGATGTGTCAATAAAGCAGTGTGTATTGGGCAGCTTTAAAACAATTGGCAGTTATTTAATGGTTGCGCTGGATTAGTCATAAATGAGACCAAAAAAATATAATGTTCATATTAGCTTTGATTTGATCATTCAAAATAAGGTTTTTCCTTTTCAACGAACGTCAAAAGAAACGGTGATAAAATTTGTTTAATTTAAAATTAGTAGTGCTAAAACAGCACGTAATTGTTTGTCAGAGATTTTATTTAAATTCGTATCTTTTAAAGATCTAAGTTTTAGAACAGATTTATTAGGAAAAATTGTCATCAATATACTAGTTTGGCAATATAGTTTATTTTGTAATTTTAAAATATAGTGTGTCGAAAAAAGGACCAGCCAGTTTTATACCAGTTCTTTACTTTATTCGAGAAAAAAGGAAACATAAGGAACGGTTTTTCAGGAACTAATTGTTTCAAAATTGCCTACATTTAACGCAAAATTACGAGAAAAACATATTTCCAAAAAATGGAATATGAATTTACTGCAATATCTTTGTTTACAAGAACAATTTCACTTAAAATTAAAAATTAATTTAAATTTCCAAAATTCCATTCAACAAAGAAATTTTGGGTATTTTTAAACGTATTTTCTCTAACCGAATGAAAAGCAATAAAAATGTTTGTAAGCATTTTTGAAAAAATTTTCAAAATGTTAAGGGTTCTCCAAACCATCAAAAACCAAAATATTCTTTTCAAATTTGAATCAACTTCTTCCAGATCGATAGGTGAATATCGGTTTGGGGAAAATATTGTGAAAAGTTTAGACTCTACTGTTAACACGGACGGGCAGACATTTTTGCCATCAGGCAAGTTTTCGGTATCAGGGGTCCAAACATGTGGATTCTCAGTACTACAAAATATGTTAGAAAAATAAATTTATGTATTTAGAAACAAGAATATCACCCTATTTCGGAATCAGGACCCCACATTATGATTTTTCCTGACGAAAAATCGTCGTTTTCCCTGCATCATTGCAATATTTTTCTACAGCGACAAAGTAAACATTGTGTGTCTACAGTACCTTATGAAATACACTGAATAACAATTACTAATTTACTTTTTAATGTATTAATCCATTTTATAACAAAGTAAATCATTTATTATGATGATTTTTAGTGATTCCGAGCGCATCAACTGCTAAGATCATGAGGTCCGTTAGAGTAGTGCATGTTCGTTCCTCGTAAGTGGCGGCGATCTTTCGCTCGAGGAATCCGCTGGATGGCGAGATCTGGGGCCGACCTTCCATCGGCTAGCAGGCTGTTCCTCAACCAGGTATCTCCCACCAACGGGGAACCACCCCAGTCGGGACAAGCTCTAAGCTTCCGACCAGTCTCCCGGAATATGTGGTAGTGTAGTGCATGTTAGTGTGTGTGTAAGGGAGAGGATAGGAGAAGGAAGAGGAAGGCAAGATCGCGCAAGGTTCGTGGCCCGTTTGGTAGGGTACTGCTCCGGCATTCCTCTGGTGTTGATCAGAGAAGCCACGGAAAACTACCGATTAGAGCAGCCGGACGCTAGAATTCTCCTCCAGACAGCGATTGAATTCGACCTAGCTGAAAAGCTAGTGTCGAAAATCCTGCCGCCGTGAGGACTCGAACCTAGGACCTCCCGATCAGAGGCGCTGCAGTGACATGAGTTGATGCTCTGTGCCACCTCCTCTGGTTTTACTTGAACCTTTGTATGAAATCTTACCAGAAGAGGACTGCTGATACTAGAATGCTGATATGGTGATTATTATTCGTCGGAGTGTCTGTTTCGTGCTTCCGGGCGCGCCTACAACTTCCATTTGTTCAATGCTTATATTGCATGTTAGAGCCGGGAGGTTGCGGCGTCTCTCCCTTGTGGCGCTCACACACACACACACACACACACACATTTTGGCGTGCGAGATTTTCCTCTCTTGAAGGGGTGCTCAGAATAAGGATGTAACCAACAAAATTTGGCCAAATAGGGATATAAGTCTAATACAAGTATAATATCCATGCTCTACACCGTGACGCACTCTATTTTCCGATAAATGCAATAGTTCTCTAGATATTAATAGTTGTACATCGCATTCTGTGTAAAGAGGATGTAACATCAGCAAGATGACAGAGTGTACAGGGGAAGGGTCATCGCTTGAATTTTGTTGGTTACTTCCTTATTCCGGGCAACAATACAATTCTCTCTCTTCAGTGGGGCACCTGCGCACACGGGATAAGCTCTAAGCTCCCGAAATTCTGATAGTGAAGTATATACGAGTGTGAAGATGTAGCAGGCAAGGCTGTGGAAGGGATTTTTGCGGACGGCCTCTTCAATGTTTGTTCGGTTGCTGCTCCTGCACTTTTATAGGAAACTTGGTCCATTGGAAACCTGTTGCAAATTATTATTCAGCACTTATGTATGAAAATGAGTACTTGCCTTCACCGGTTTTTGATTGAAAAGTGCTACATTACAGTACCTGTTTGTCAATATAAACGAGTGATTCCCAACCTTTTTCTTTCATCGACCCCTTTTAAGAGAATTGTTTGCTTCATCGACCCCCCTTAAATTATTCTCTATAATATGCAGCAAACATAATCATAATATCAAGAATTGCCCAAAAAACAGCAGTTAAGTACACCAATATTTTGGTGGAGATCTATATTTTCAATAATTAGAGACATTTTCGCTTCTGAATAGAGTCATTGTTGTGTAATGGTTACAAAATGTTGACCGTTTGCTATGTGGTCATAACATATCTGCAGTGCGTATTGTAGGGTGCGTTTTCTCCCCCAATAGTGTACCGTTGTGCAAAGGCATTTATTTACTGAGTTTCCTAAACATCCTAAGCAGTTCTGTTTCTAAGTTGTGCAGAATTCGAAATGGGGCTCCAATTTGCAATAAACGTGAAGTTAACAGTTTTAAATCTACTTGGTACAAGAATGCGGCTAGTGCATTGAAGAAAATAAGCATGGAGTGCGATTTGGTGTATTCTATGCCGATATCCGACTGAAGTGTTTCTTATTAAGGAAAACTCTACAGTAAACAAATCGCTTGGACGACATGAATCATGATGACTGCCATCTCGCATATTGAGAATGATCTCTAGAGAATATTCTCTTAAGTTTCCATGAATTCGTTTTAAAATCTAGTGGTTCTCCAACAAAAAATATTTTCTCGCATTATATCTAAATTTGCAATTTTTGAAAATTCACAGATTTAAACGAAAGAGATATGCGCCATTCTTTTAAGCATCCCTTCCTCGTTGGATATCGACAATCGATATTTCAGTATCGAGAACCTACAAAATATCAATTCCGACTACATCACGTGTTAGAGAATTTTTTGGTCTATATTTAGCAACAGGATTGATCAGCATTGCGATGAGTATGCACTTTGGAATTTTGAATCGACTGTTCTTGAGAACGTAGGAAATATTTTCAAACAGCGTTCATTATGAGAATAAGGCATAACCAATCCCGAAGATATGATTTCAACTTTTTTCCCGAATTTCATTCTTATCACTTCTCTATCATTTCGTGTTAATTCTTTCCAGCGTTGTGACGTTAGTAAGGAATAATTGTATCTGCCTCACATACGAGAATCGGTTATTCAGAGATGGAAAAATCCTCATCGTTTCCTGTTTTTAGGCGGCCATTTTGCCGCTTGTAAGGTGACCGTAGAGACTCCTATAGGTGTGTACTATTTATGAAGGTATAAGGTCGTACCTTAGACCTAAGAGAAGACGTCATGACTTCAAGGTCCGTCACGTGACTGTTAGTGCATAACGTCGCTACCTTACGCGAAGTGCTAAAACTCCCTATTGAGAGCGCTGTGCATTCACACACGCGCACATGAATCGGCTGTCCTTTATTTTGGACGGAAGCAGAGCACTGCGCTGAACACTGTACTGGTTTGGTGACAATCACTAAGGTCTCGTTCATGAAAAGGCAATTAGATACGTCCATTAGAATTATTGTTTAATTAAGCAAAAGAAATTACGGTTCTCCGAGTTCTTCATCTACGACGGAGCACCTAAAAGTTGTTTTTGTTTGGGTGGGGTTGCCGCCTCATGTCTTTCAAGAAGAAATGTTACCTGAAAAGTTGTAAAGCAAGTTTGTGGTTCCGAGTTGGATATTTTTATTTTGCGTAATTGCAGGAACACATTTAAAAGCACATCACATTCGTCGCTTACATATTTTACACGCTAAAAGGTGTTTATAAAGGCAATACCTAAGTAGTTATTTTTGTCGATTCTCTAATATTTAAAAGTTCATGATTTTTTTTAGTGTTACAATATTTTTGAAACCCCTCTTTGGGAATCCACAATGTGAAGTTTATAACCGTAGTCAGCATATAAATAAACGTCACGAAAAAGAAAACATTTGGTATTTTATTGAGAATGTTTTGCCATGTAGTTTCTTCTGCAACATCTCAGCTTTAATTATCATTCTTCTCATGAAGAATTAGTCATACTCACGAAAATCATTTCCTCTACTGTCATATTATTCTGGACTAGTATAGTCACTTCAAACTAGTCATTGATAGAGATTTGCCAAAAGTTGTAAATCCCGCCCCACCCCACCCCGCCCCGCCCCGCCCCGCCCCCGCCCGCCACGCCCCGCCCCGCCCCGCCCCGCCCCCCGCGTCAGGACCCGTCACACAATCTACCTCTCGTCCTTTTTCTCCACATATCTCTCCCTGAGCTTCACCTGCCCGTTCTCAACGTCGGAAGAAATTTTGAACATAGATCTTCAATTACTCAAAAGAATAATTTTATTTTATATTTACCTGATAATTCTATGTAAACTACATATTGTCAACATTCAGTGTTCAAATTGTTAAATAATTTTTTGTAATAAAAAAAGCAATAAGAAAGGAAACAAAGAAGAAAAATACAGTAGTCATTGAAAATTCCCAGAGACAAAGTTTTAAATTATAATTATTTCAGTATGGGAAATACTCAGAAATTGTGTGAATATTAAAAAAAAAGCTGGACTGTGGACACTTTTTTCAGTGTTAGACTAGCCCAAAAAATTAAAGAAGAAGGGTTCGCGTAACTTCTGCTTTAAGAGATGTCAAAGACGCATCGGAATGGTGTCTTGTATAGACAGAAAGTTTCTTCTTTCTTCAAGCTCACATGTTGTAATTTTTTTTACAATTGAAATAAAATCGAAGATTTGTAACCAAAGCAGTCTTTTTACAAAAGAAAGTAATGAAACAATTAAATATAGCCTAAATTATAGCCGAAAAAACTATATTTAAGTGGAAATTGGATGTGGTTTTGATTAATTGATGTTTCCGGGCTCGTGAACTGTCACTGTCATTAGATATTGTGCGTAATACAATCCTGGAGGTGGCGGTATTCCCCTCCGTCAGTTTTGAAGGATCTATTGGCAACCTACACGTCGGCTTCCCATCCCGGTATCACTTACAACCGGAGCACCGCCCCAGCTGGAACAAGCTCTAATCTCCGGACTGATCCCCCGACATGTAGGGTACTACCCCAGAAATCGCCTGGTGTTGAAGCAAGAAACAAGGCAAATCTACCGGCGATGGCAGCCGGCCCCTAGAATTCTCGTCACGATAGTTGCTGAATTCGACTGAGTAATTTAGCTAGAGTTGAAAATTCTGCTACTGTTAGAGTTAGAAATCTACGATCTACACAGTCAGTCACTTCTGGGGAACAGTTGTTGCATTGAGCTAATCCATTCGAAACAGGTTTTGCCGCTTTGGAGATTATCACGAAAATCCAGGCAAAGAATTGTGAAACCAAATACTTACACAGTGTGTCCAGGGAACAAACGACAAAATTCGCAAAGGTCTTAAGACAATTTTAAGCATATTTTGTCTAATAAACTCCTTCGATATTTCGAATGGTAGAGACACAATAAGCACTCAAAACTTGCTTTGAAAAAATATCATCTATGCAAAAAGTTGTAATTCAGAAACTTTAAACACGTAAATAATTAATTATTTACAAAAGAAATGAATATATTTGTTTGCAAAGAAATAGTAAAGCACTTGAACTGTGTAATTTGGGAATATATAATATAAATATTCAAATAAATTTGTTTTTAAATTACAATCACTTGATTTCTGATTGATGTAGGTTGTAAACGAGAACATACAAAGCATTTGATGTAGTGGAGGCTATACATCATGTAATGGTGAAAGGTACAACAGCATGGAGGGTGAAGTTGAGTGAAGTCTTCCGCCATCTCTGCGCGTGGGGCGTGGGGAGGAGACGGCTCCATCGCGTCAGGCGCTTCTCTCAATCGCGCCGCTCGAGCGCGCTGCCTCCGCGCCGCTAGGAGGAGGGGCGGTCGATCGGGTGCGATGGCGCTAACCTTCTGTACACAGCCTCCGACGAGCGCCGCCCCGCCGCGGCGACCGCAGCGCGTCGGGCCGCGCCAACAAACGCAGCCCCCCGCCAACCGCCCGCCCCGGGCGTCGCCCCGGCAACCCCCGCCACGCCCCTGCCTCGCCCCTGCTCGCCCCTGCCCGCCTCTGCCTCTCTTTCCCCTCACACCATTTCACTCACTGATTCACTCAACTCCTCGGTCCCTCTCCCGCCCAGCAGGGGCTTTCCTATGCGAACCTAGGCCCACCCACCTCTTCGTCCCACTGAAACCCTGGCCCTGCCACGCCTTTTGCTCGCCTCCTCTTGCGCCGTCCCTGCCCTGCTCAGCATCCAGACTTACCTCGCCCCGCCTCTACTCTCACCGCTTCCTGCCCGCCTGGCGTCACTCAACCCCTTACCTCCCTCTAGCACACGCCCCATCTCCATCCCGCCCTTAATCTCCTTTCTCCTCGGCTCTCATACGCATCCTTTTTCATAGTCTCTTCTTGAATTAGTACAGATGCTCTTAATTTCCGAATAAGATTCCATTAAATTTTCGGAGATGCACTAAATCACGTGTATTTTGAACTACATACAGAGTGGAAATTTTACAACAATCGTGTCATTGCAAAAATCATCAGTTTGTATAATTCCCAAGTATCGAATTTATCGAACATCATAAGCGTTCTACATTTCTATAGCAGCACAATCTGGTGCCACCGACATTCAACTTCAGACGACTGTGTAAAATCTTAGTATATGGTTCACGAGATATGGAACAGACACTTGTTGGTCTTGCGTAGGCGTAGAATGCAATTTTTGAGCGTCAAACTCGATTTTAAAGCCTTCTCCATGTCTGCGTTCATCTCGTTCCCCTTGGCTCCAGTCCAGCGCACTCCACGTCGCCTTCTCGGGCGCATCTGCTCCGAACGCCCCAGCCCCAGCTCCCCACACAACCGCGACGAACGCGCCAATGGCTCTCCACCCCGCCCATGTGATCGCTCCCGTCGCCATTCGCCCCGACACGCCCCCCGGGCCCCTCTGTTCGCCCCCCCCCCGGGTCGCCCCGGTTCCCCTGCCCCCTCTCCACTCCCCTCCCTTCCCCTCTGCTCTCCTTATCCGCCCTCTCCGCCCCTTCTCCCCCTACCCCCCTTCTCCCCTACTCCCCCTCTCCGCCCTTACTCCACCCCCTACTCCCCCCTGCCCCGTACTTCCCCTTCACTGCCCCGCCACTGCCCCGCCACCGCCTCGCCCCCACCGCGCACCCCCCGCCTCGTCAAGTCCCACCACCACCACCACACCACACCACACCACCTCTACCGACCCTCCCCGTTTCCGCCTATCACCGCCCCGACTTCACGCCTTTAACCGCCTTGTCACCACCCCTTTTTCCGCCCCCGTCATCTTCTTTCCCTTCACCCTTGTTATTCCTGGGTCGCAGTGGGTTTCCCGAGGAGTTGCACCCTTCGCCGAATACCCCCTCCCGTCGCCCTCCCCCTCTCAAGCTCCCCCATCCTCTCCGATCGTTTTCTGCCGTCCAGCGCCGTCCTTTTCCCGGCACGCGGCCCCGATCCTCTTACGAGCGCCGCGTGGGACGGGGACGACACAGGCCCTGCGGCCACACACACAACACACACACCACACACACACACAGAAGACAACAGAGAGCGGACAGCAGAGTGGAGTTGTGATTCAGCAGCAGTTCACACGAACACATGAAACGACATGAAGTTTTTGCTTTTCTATTTGATAGCGTAGGTGGCATTCAATTCAATGAAACTTTTAATGTTAACGTTTTTCTTCGTTATTTATGAGACTAGACCCTTCTGTCATCTTAAAGAATTCGACGACTTACTAAAAATGTAACAACTGCACATTTGCAATTTGAGATCTTCATTAACATATATATATATATATATATATATATATATATATATATATATATATATATACTACTGTTGCACCATTCGAAAAATCTGTAATTGTTTCCGAATCGTCAAGATTAGCACTAAGGCATGTAATAGAACTTCAGGTGGAAAAAATAAAGAATTGCGGCACTTGCAGTATTAGACTAAAAAATGAGCATCACAGACAGTAGAGGAACAATCATCCGGAAAAACAAGTGCTCTACCGACAATTGACTTGCATGAAGTGTAAGTGGAGTGGAGCTCGTAACGTCATGACTATCTCAAAGTCTTGCCCCGAGTTCGAACCCGGAAAATCGGCAATTTTTCTCAGTTTCATTTATTGACTGATGTTTCCAGGCGCGTCATCTGCAATGATATTTTTATTTTTGTTATTTAAGGTCGCATCAACATCTAGGTCATTAGCGACCACTTTTGGAGTTAACGTTATGGTAACTGTGAAGATGAAATGATGTGGTTGACAGGGATGTCCTAGGTTCGAGTCCTGACGGCGGCGGGATTTTCGACTCTAGCTTTTCAGCAAGGTCGAATTCAGTCGCTGTCTGGAAGAGAATTCTAGCGGCCGGCTGCACTGATCGGTAGTTTTCCGTGGTTTCTCCGATCAACACTAGGCGAATGCCGGAGCAGTACCCAACCCAAATGGGCCACGGACCGCGCGCGATCTGTCTTTCCTATCCCTTGTCCTATCCTCTCCTCTTACACACACACTTACCCTAAGATGCAGTACACTACCACACATGCCAGGAGACTGGTCGGGAGCTTAGAGCTTGTCCCGGCTGGGGCGGTGCTCCGCTGGTGGGAGAGTCCTGGTTAGGGGGAAACCCTACTCGAATCTCGCCATCCAGGGGGGAAGATCACCGTCATCTCCCGAGAAAAGAGCATGCACTACACTAACTGTACTAATGGCCAAAGCAGTGGACGTGCCCTGAAACACGAAAAAATCAATCAATCAACGAAACGATGTGGTGATGATAAGATGTGAAAGGACGAACACAAATACAACCATGACCGAGGCGGTACTCGAAACCGCGACCCTTCGGTCACTACGACACGTCTGCCTTAGTGATCTTGGCCACCGAATCGACGCTATGATATTTATGTCCGTGGTGTGAACATTTTATCACGATAGAAGACGGTGTTCCTCCTGCCCTGAATGGTAAGATCTAGGGCCAGCATACGCGTTATTGGGTAACTCAAAGTGAACATGGCCAAAAGCGTCTACTTAGCCGTAGTAGGAAGACACGTATCCGAGTGCTAGCCTTTAAGTCAGCCTGATCTACAACTTGACAAATTCGATTTTGAAAAAAAGAGTGCTTTATAACAACTCTTTAGCGAACAGGAATTTAGAAATGCCAGTGACCTTGTTAATTTCGAGATGTAACCCTTAGAATACATAAACAGACATTGACATTTTGACTTGTAAGAACTTAACGGAAGGCTTGAAACTACTATTTACAAGTATTTACAAATGACAAAGTTATACACATTATATATGGTGCCAACCTGCCCTGGGTTTGCTGAGGTTTTTTCTCCTTCGGGTACCTACCACTGAGGGGCACCGCCCCAACCGAGAGAAGCCCTTAGTCCGCCGACTGATCTTCCTAAAAGTGTGGTAGTGTAATGCATGTAAGTATAAAAGTACACACTAAAGTAGTGGTAATCCGAGGTAATTGCGGTCGATGGTACCTCGGATTACAAAAACCTCGGAGTACATGGAAAGAAGGAAAATACGTATCGGAATTTTCAATTACAATGTACAACAAAGTCAAATTTAATTTGCAGATAGTACAGATGCTAAGTTACAGATGCATACTTCATTATGTTTGGTATGGTTTGTTTCTTTGCGGTGGACATCCCCAGCTGGATGGCGAGATCCGGCGCCGACCTACCGTCGGCTAGTGGGGTTTCTCCCTAACCAGGACTCTCCCACCAGCGGGGCACCGCCCCAGCCGGGACAAGCTCCAAGCTACCGACCGGTCTCCCGGAATATGTGGAAGTGTAGTGCATGTTAGTGTAAGAGTGTGTGTGTGTGCAAGGGGAGAGGATAGGACAAGGAATGGGAAGGACAGATCGCGCACGGTCCGTGGCCCGTTTGGTAGGGTACTGCTCCGGCATTCGCCTGGTGTTGATCGGAGAAACCACGGAAAACTACCGATCAGAGCAGCCGGCCGCTAGAATTCTTCTTCAAGCAGCGACTGAATTCGACCTAGCTGAAAAGCTAGTGTCGAAAATCCTGCCGCCATCAGGACTCGAACCTAGGACCTCCCGGTCAGAGGCGCTGCAGTGACATCAGTTGATGCACTGAGCTACCGTTCCCGGTCATACTTCATTAAGTTTCAAATTACAGAAGGCATATTGTAGAAACGCACTGTACAATAAACAAAAAATAGCGCGAACCGGTCACAATCACTGAACAGAGAGAAGACGCTGGCACCCACTGCCGCACACGTAATGTTGGCACCCGCAATGTTGCCAACCTATCGAGTAGCTCTAGATTGTTGCCGCTTGTTTGCTTGCTTGTGTGACTTGACGCACATCAGGCTCCTCCCACGTCTCGCATTTCACGTAATCTCTGATTGGTGAGACTCGAATCACCGCGGCTTTACTGAATGTCTTAATGGTGAGAGGATAGGAGAAAGAAGGGGAAAGAAATTATAATGTTTTGATTTTTAAGATAGTTCTCTGGCATTCGCATGGTACTGATAGGAGAAATCATGGAAAACTATGAAGTGGAGGAACCGGTCGTGAGAAAGAAAGCAGGCAACGGCAACATTTGACTTAGCTATACAGGTAGGGTTCAAAATCTGCAACCAGCTCGACTCGAACCTGAGAACCTCCCGTCAGATTCCTGCAGAGAAAATAGCGATTCTGTCTCTGAACTATCTTAGACATCTGGTTCTGTCTACGTTCTTCTACTTCACCTATTTCGCGTACCACCAATTTAGCTCGTCCCATTATCGCTGACATTTACTTTACAGATCGTCACACACTGCCTTTGAAGACTTTTTCTGTTGAAAGACCCCTGAACATCACTAAATAAACAAATGAAGAATGACGAACTTACAGACAGGACCTTCAATACATAACGAGTAAGAGGAAGGCCTCCAAGAACTAGTAGATCATCTTGGTAAAACCAAAGTTTGAGTGACTGAAATTCCATGGAGGCCACACATGACAGATGACACTTGCGACAAGCCAAACAAGGTGTCTTCACACTTGTCTTAGAAGCAAAAAGAGGACGGTGGGCACCAGAGGCAAGTAGACGGATGAGAGGAAGTTGGCTCAGAGCCAGCATATAAGAGCTTTCTGGGTCAAGAAGAAGTAGAAGGTTCTTTTCAAAAGTCAAGTCGGGCGCCATCGGAAAAATACTGATAGCGTTTTAAATTATTTTCTTATGAAAACAGTGATTGTGATTGCGAAAAAATGTGGGCAGAAAAAAAATAGAACAAGGTGAGAGTATGTGAAGACATAGTCAAGAAAAAGTATCACAATAAAATAAAATTTAATAATACAGCACAGAACAGCAATACAAAATTTGAGAAAAAATTAACGTGAAGTATACCACAAAGCAGTATTCGTTTTCTTGTGCACTTACTAATTCATTTCTTGTGTATTTTAAAATTAAATTAATACTTACCTGCTAAACTGAATGCAAACTGGTTTATCAATACTGATACATATCCGATGAACAATTCTTGATCTACAAATCCTCTGTAAATGACATGCATCAGTGGAATAATGGATAAGTGTCATAAAGATTCTATGAGTGGCGATGGCTCAGCATTTAATTGTTGTCTGTTTGTCTTTTCGGAATCATTGGCCGGAATGTCAAAGGGATTCGATTCCATACGGTGGTTGGATTTTTCACACTGGATAACTGGGTCAAATTCAGTCGTTGTCAGGCGAACTCTTGCGGACGGCTGCTCTGATTGATAGTTGTTCGTGGTTTCTCCTTTCGGAACTAATAGCTTTTGACTCGCCCGGAAACAATCAATCAAACCATTGCTTATAGAATTATTGACTCAATCATCAAATCGTTGATCTTGAATAAATAATATTACATTGTTGGTTGGTTCCATCTGACTGATAGCATCATTCGATAAACTGTGTTTGCAGAAAAAAATGGTGTAGGTGCTTATTCAAATAGCAACACATTAACGCTAGAGTAACAAGAAATGACATGAATACAAATTCGTGCCATAATGGACTATGAAAACTAGATGGAAATAAAAATAAAGCTCGTGACAGAGAAAATAAAACAAATGAGTTCCATACAAGCACAAATTTAGAGTTTAATACAAAACAGACGAAAAGGTTTGAAACGAATTAATTAACTTTCTTTTAAAAAAACATTTTATCTTTTTTTTTCAACAGTGTGATGGTGCACATTTTTCTCTCGTGTGACAACAGAAAAATGAAAGCTCTAAGATTTGCAAATTTTTGTGACAATGCTCGCCGCTAATGATCATGTAAAGTCAATGAAAGTCATTATGAATGATCGAATTCAGTTGCCCTGCATAGGTGGCTCAGGGGACCAGTTGATGTCACTGAAGTGCCTCGGACCGTATGGTTTTAGGGTCCGAGTTCTGACTCATGGGACACGGACCGCGCGCAATCTTTCCTTCCTCTTCCTTGTCTTATCCTTACCCCTTATTTATACACACACACACACACACACATACACACTTCATATGTACTACATTATATGCACTACATTATATGCACTACACTTATATGCACTACACTTATATGCACTGCACTTATATGCACTACATTATATGCACTACACTTATATGCACTACACTTATATGCACTACACTTATATGCACTACACTTATATGCACTACACTTATATGCACTACACTTATATGCACTACACTTATATGCACTACACTTATATGCACTACACTTATATGCACTACACTTATATGCACTACATTATATGCACTACATTATATGCACTCACATTTTATATGCACTACACTTATATGCACTACACTTTATATCACTTATACATACATTATATGCACTACACTTATATGCACTACACTTATATGCACTACATTTATATGCACTACACTTATATGCACTACACTTATATGCACTACACTTATATGCACTACACTTATATGCACTACACTTATATGCACTACACTTATATGCACTACACTTATACGCGCTAAATTTATATGCACTATACTCGTATGCACTATACCCGAAATTGCCGGGAGATCAGTCGGGATCTTGGAACTTGTCCCGGCTGAGGCGGTGTCTCTTTGGGAGGGAGATACCAGGCTCGGGAAAACCTGCAAGCTGACGTATAGGTCAGCGCTGGACAACATCATTCAGTGGAAAAAGATCACCGACTCCCCCAGCGTTGACGCACCCGGAGTCATTTCGTAATCAATCGATCGAATTGAATAAATTAGTTGCAGCGTTCTGTGTCCATGTCTTGTTTACGGTACCGTGTATGTGGGACCTCCGTCATGGGGGAAGTGAGCGCGCGTGCGAGCGCCTGGGCCGGGGCGGGGCGGGGCGGGGCGGGGCGGGTCGGGGCGGGGCGGGGCGGGGGGTTATTTGTTGGAAAGGGCGGGGCGATGGGCGAAGGGCGGGGAGCCGATCGCGCTCGGCGCCGTGAGAAAGAGCGCGCCCGGCAGGAGCGGCTTTTTAAAGAAAGTGCGCATGCAGCCACGGCCCCCTCCCCTCGCCTTCGGTCTTCCTCCCCCACGGCCTCCTCCGCCGCTCGCTGCTCCTCTTGGCGTAGAGTGCACGCAGCGGATAATGGTGTAACTGCTTATTCATAGAGAAACATTCACATCAGCGCTAGGTAATACAAATTCGCCCTGCAATTGACTAAGAAAACTGGATGGATACAAAAATAAGAACGTGAGAGAGAAAATGAAACAAATGCATGGTTTATAGTTACAAATTTACAGTATAATACCTTATAACATTTATCCATTTCGTGTAATACTTCCTCCCATTGCACCTTCTCTCCTATCTTTTATTGTCTGCCCTGCCCTCTGTGTGCTTTGTTTTCTCAGTCCACTTCCCTCCTCTATACTGCGGTTTTTATATTGCTGCGTTTGACATTTCATCAGCTGTTAGGGTGCCGTCCAATCGGGATCAACGGGCCATCCGCTCGGCGTTCAACCTTCCGATTGGATGACAAGGAAACAGCTGCTTTACTTGAAACGCAGCTTAATAAAAATCGCAATATGCACAGAGTCCGCTATTGCTTCCTGCGCACTTCGTTTGCCACTTCCTCCCGTTCCATCATTCGTCCTCTTCATTACCCCCTGCTCCTTCTCTTCACTACTCTTTCCCAGTCCCCTCACTTTGTCGTCAGATCCCACCGGGAGCGGTAGCTCAGTGCATCAACTGATGCCACTGCAGCGCCTCTGACCAGGAGATCCTACGTTCGAGACCTGACGGCGGCAGGATTTTCCACACTAGCTCTTCAGCTAGCTCGAATTCAGTCGCTGTCTGGAGGAGAATTCAAGCGTCCGGATGCTCTGATCGGTAGTTTTCCGTGGTTTCTCCAATCAACACCAGGCGAATGCCGGAGCAGTACCCTATCAAACGGGCCACGGACCGCGCGCGATCTTTCCTTCCTCTTCCTTGTCCAATCATCTGCCCTTTCACACTCACTTACAATAACATGCACTACACCACCACATTCTGAGAGACCGGTCTCCCGGCTGGGGCGGTGCCCCGCTGGTGGGAGAGTCCTGGTTAGGGGGAAACTCCACTAGCTGACGGTAGATCGGTGCCGAATCTCGCCATCCAGCGAGGGGAAAATCACCGCCATCTCCCGAGAAAAAACTTGCACTACACTAACGGGACTAATGACCGAAGCAGTTGACGCGCCCGGAAACACGAAAAAATCAATCAATCGTCAGATCCCTCTCTCGCTTCATCACCAGAGGTCTTATTCCTTTATGTTCCCTTCTTTCTCTATCCAAATCCTTCCTCTCCACCCTTTTCTGTTTATTTTTCTTTAATGTTTCACTTCATTCTCCCATGTTTCTTAAAACGGGGTACGCAGAAACTTGTATGATTGAGAACAGAAAAAGTAAAAATGCTCAGACACAAAAATACTCTAATTCATGAAATTTCTATCAATCACAAGTATAGACAACTGTAAATATTGTAAGATGTACTTTAAAAAAATTCAATGTTATTTATTAAATTTAAGTCTCTTCCAATCTCACTTTATGTAATCGTGTTCGGTATTTGGAGTTGTACTGTTCGAGTATTGTGTTTATGTGTTTGTTCACCTTGTAATGGTGATTTTACGTCTCTCCGTTCTCATCGCTAAGTGGGCACCGCGCGTGTGCTGCGCTCTGTTGCCCCTTCGTCGTGACGCCCTCTCGCTCGCCTCTCTCGCGCGCCACCTCGGATAACGCGATTAGCGATGGAGTTAGGCGGCGCCCCCGAAAATGCGCCGCGACGCCCGCCGCGCCCATGCCGGTCTCTTCCTCACGCCTATACCCCCCTACCCCCCCAGCCTTACATCCCTCTCGCTCATGCCGGTCCCCTCACGCTGTCTTCCCTTCCATGCCCCCCTCCCCCCCTTCCCCCCCCCCCTCCCCTGCTGCAACCACGCCCTTCCCACGTCAACCCCTTGATCATGCCACTCCCTCACGCTCTCGCACAAACGTTCTCATGCTCTCACGTCCCCCCCCCCGCCCCCACCCCTCCCCATCTTTCCCCCCCACCCCCTTCCACACCTCTCACACCATTGAAGCTTTCTCGCCCCCACACTCTTGTGACCTTGTATTTTATCACTCTCGTGTTCACACGATCTCACCCTTCCACACACAATCACGTTGCCTTGTTCTCACACCTTAGTCCCTCTAATTTCCTCCTCCACTCTCATGCCCTCATTGTCTATCGCTCTCTTGTTTGCACCATCTCACGCCCTCACGCCCATGCCGCCTTCATGCTGTCACCGCAACTTACCCCATCCCCCCTTACCAACTTCCCGTTATCCCCACCATTCGTTAACCCGCTACCTGTTATCCCCGCTACCCGTTGTCCCCCCGTTTCCCCCCCCGTTGTCCCACGACCCGTTGTCCCCACGACCCGTTGTCCCCACGACCCGTTGTCCCCACGACCCGTTGTCCCCACGACCCGTTGTCCCCACGACCCGTTATCCCCGCTACAAGTTATGCCCGCTATCCGTTATGGCCGCTACTCGTCATCCCCGCTACCCGTTATTAAGGGTATCGGGGGATACCCTTATCTCCGATACCCGCTGTCCCCAATAACCCTTATCACCGATACCGATTATCATCGATACTAGTTCTCCCTACTCTCCTATCTTTCCTCTCTCCGCTCTGTGCTCTCGTCGCTCTTCGCTTCTCGTTGCCCTCACAATTCCCCCAGACCCCCCCTCGCCCCTTCCCCCCCTCCGGCCGACCTCTTCGTGTGTTTGCCCGCCTCTCCCCTCCCCCTCCCCCTCCTGTCTCCGGCGCCTAGCCGCTTACACCCCACGGCTCTCACCTCGCACGCCCCCCACCCACCCCCGCGCCGTCTGGCTGCCCCGCCGGCTGACTTCCTCCGGCAAAGGTCGCTCAGGGCATCGACTGATGTCACTGCAGTGTCTCTGGTCCTAGGCTGCCACTCCTACCGGAGGCAGGATTTTTGACATTAGCCACATAGCTAGGTCTGTCTGGAGGAGAATTCTACCTGGCGGCTGCTTTGAACGATAGTTTTCCGTGGTTTCTCCGATTAACGCCAGGTGAATGCCCCAGCAGTACCCTAACAAACGAGACACGGACCGCACGCGATTTTTCCTTCGTCTTCCTTGTTCTATGTTCACCCCTTGTACACACACATGCACACGCATGCGTGCCTTAAATGAACTACACTACCACACTGTTGGGAGACCAGAGCTTGTACCGTCTGGTGCGGTGCCTCTTTCGTGGGAGGAAAATTCTCACAGTCTAAGGTAAGTCGGCGCCGGATCTCTCCATTCAGCGGCGACGTATCACCACCACCATCATCACCACCTCCTCCGGCGATAACACATGCACTACTCTTACGAGAAAATTTATGCGGCCGGAATCAGCAATTAAACCTTTTGCCTTCTCAGTTCACCCCTTCTCATGCGCGTGCTCATGATCCTGTCTTACTAACTTATCATCTATCTTACCCCACCCCCTTCCTTGGCGCCCCGCTGTGACGCCCTCTGTGCGCCATGTTGGTTTGTCGTTCATTTGTCTTTACCATTCATCCCCATCCACAGGCACACATAGCTGAGCTTTCGCTTGTTTCTTTGTGCCTCTTCTTACTTGTTTCTGTTCCCTCATCACCTTCTTCATGCAGTCACTGTCCATGGAGCTATCCCCGTGCTACTTCTGCTCTGTGTTTTTCGTTGACTACTTTTAGTTACAATGTTGCATTCGAGAGCACCTGCTAAATAATTGAACAATATGTAACGTTTAATAACGACACATTATATTATTATTGTATGTGTGTATTTGGCGTTATTGGTTCGGTAGTCCGATTTCGCCGGCTAGCTACCGGTGTCCCCCCGTGTCTGAGCCTAGTTAAATTCCCATGCTTATGAGGCATGCCATGAGGTATGAGGCGAACATGACGTACTCTTCACCGTAACTATCACAATTCGCCTGCTTGAGCTTTTCTTCGTCACACAGCTACAGAAACTGGGACGATTTTACAGCACTGCTTTTGCCTCGTCCGGGAATCGAAATATTACTAATAATATTAATATTTCCTCCGATAAAAAACCTATTTTATTTCTCTAACAAGTTCATTGAAGCTTGCGAGTAACACAGTATACACCACTATAACTCTCCATTTACACATATTTTCTATGAACCCTTTCAATAATATTTGTCGTAACTGTACGTCATAAAATTTACACATACTCAATCACACGTTCGGTCACTATCACCATCTGTCACCCTAAATTTATTTATATATGTCAGAGTGTGTATGCATATTTGTGCAAAGTTATGAAGTACCTGACCGGTAGATTGACTTTCGGCTGACACATTTTCTTCGCTATGCCAGTCTGTCAGGTTATAATGTTTGCTAACTTTACATTGGACATCTACACTTAAAATAACAGTAAGATCTATCGCAAATGTATTAATTGCATTTGAATAGGTATGAGGTCAATTCTATAGTTTTAGTAACAGTTACAGTCCCCCAGTGTTTATGGCTGTGTGTGTGGACCTTCTCCCGCTGGGTAAGTGCCCTCGTGTTGGCCGCGGGCGCCGCCCCCGTGTTTCACCGAGCGCCGCCGGCGCCTGTTCTCGAATTTCATGCGCCTTCGAAGGCGGCCGATCGGCCTCCGCACCGGTGCGGGCGACGCTTCCGACTGTCGCCGCCACAAAATGCGCTGCAGTCTCACGGCGACGCTCCGCCCCCCCCGCCCCCGCCGCCAGTCCCCCCGCCCCCCTCCGCCAACGGGCCCTGCCACACCGCTCCCTCCACCACCCCCGCCTCCCCTACCCCGCCGCCCTGCCCCCCGCCACCACCGATCCGTCCCACCGCTCCTATCACCCCGCCGCCCCCACCCCGCCCCCCCCGCCGCCCCCCCCCCACCGCCCCCCCGCCAACCCCCCCCGCCCCCGCCTCCACCGAGATGCCCCAATTCCTCACCACTCCGCCTCCTCTCCACAGTCGCCTCGCCGCTCCCGCTCCAAGGCCCCATGACACCTCCATACGGCTCCCTCCGCCTTGCCGCCACGCCCCTTCCGCGTCTTCTCTTTCGATTCTCTCCCCGCCCCCCCCTCATCGCCCCGGCCCACGCCACCTCCTTTCACATATGCCCACATATCACTCCCCGGACTGGCCTAGTCTGCCCACTTACCCTCCGTCGCCGTGTCCCTTGCTTGTCACCACCCCCGCCACATACTAATTCTGCCACCCCCAAATCAGCTCCATATCTCTCCCACCCTCCCCTTCCCTCTTATCCTGTCAGAAAAAAGCGTGGAATTTCGAGAGGACAAAATAATTTTTGAGGAAGCAAAAGCAAGTTTGAGACGGCAAAAAAAAGTTCGAGACGGGAAAAGGAAGTTTGAGACGGCAAAAAGAAGTTCGAGACGGGAAAAAGTTTGAGAGGGCAATGGAAAGTTTGAGAGGGCAATGGAAAGTTTGAGAGGGCAAAAGAAAGTTTGAGACGGGAAAAAAAAAGTTTGAGACGGGAAAAAAGTTTGAGAGGGCAATGGAAAGTTTGAGAGGGCAATGGAAAGTTTGAGAGGGCAATGGAAAGTTTGAGAGGGCAATGAAAGTTTGAGAGGGCAATGAAAAGTTTTAAAGGGCAATTTCAAGTTCGCGACAAGGCAGTGTGGGAAAGCAAAAGATACGAAAGAGAGAATAGCACAGTGGATTCTGTCAAAAGAGAGCGAAAATATGGGGAAAGAAAATAGGAATTGGGGAAATGAGATCTGGAATAAGCGGGCATGGGATGGTGTGAGGGTACAGAGCAGGCAGAGGGCACAAGAGGGCCACGCGAAGGAAACAAGGGCGACAAGAAAGGCCCCTCTGCTCCCCGCCGCGCCGCGCCGCCACCGCTTCGCCTGCATCGCCCCCGCCCCCCCCCCCCACCCCCGCCCTCGCCGGCGAGTTGGTCCCCAGCGGCGCGTCACGTCGCCTTCTTGCTATCGCTTCGGATGTCGCCTTCGCGCCCCGCCCCCCCCCGCCCCGCCCCGCCCCGCCCCGCCCGCCCCTCCGCTCCCCCCCTTCCCCTCCCAGCCACTGGCTGTCAAACCGCCGCCTCCGTTTGCGCGCTCCTTCCGCGCCAACGCCCCCCCTCCCCCACCCCTCCTCCGCCCGGCGTCGACTCACCGCATTATCCCTTCCCTGCCCCTCCCCCCGCCAGCCCCCGACACTCGTCACTTCAACTTAGCCCGTACAGCATGCGACACGAATGCCATTTCCCCTATGGAAGACGACGAGCCGAGTTTATCGCCGACACTTGCGTTGAGTCAAGAGGAATTTATCGCTGCGTGAAGTTAACATTAATTGGGAATTAAAGACCAATACGTATTTGACATACGTGTGTTCAAACTAGTTATAAATTGGAAGCTAATTAAGTAAATGGCTTCTTGTGCTAGTGGTTGGAAGTAATGTCGTGTACTTTATTCGCTTTCATTTAATTCTTATGACCTGTGGAACAGTTTTAATTGAACGATTGAATCAGTTTTTAAGTACCTAATGATATTTTGAAAGAGGCGGCAAACCAATAATTAATTCTCACCATTAACTCTTAAATAACGCGCCTAATTTTGAGACGTAAACATACACAGAAATATATTCAACATTTTCACAATATTTACGGATTCTTCAATTGCACACAGTAAATAAATTCTAAATGTTTGAGTAATATATGCTGACCTTTCTCTGTCTGAAAATAATTATTACCCTTTGATAGAGAAATTCGGATCATGTTAATGTTTCTAAAGGTGTAAGAAACTGTATTGTTCTTTTTCCTAAAACGTTTGAATGTTGAAACAACATGCATTACTTTCGTAGTTTCAACTTGGTTTGTTTTAAACTATCATATAAGGAAAGAGGGGTAATAAATGAATCAATTGTTTGTCATTTTATAAATTTATTAAAGTTTTTAAGATAAAAACATTTTAATTACCTGAAAATATCTTAAAAGAGATTGTTTTTCATCGAAGCAATATTTAAAAAAAGTACCTCACAACGGATCCTAACGACTCCTAAATACACGGACTTATACTTTTTTAAACATATTTTTAATTTACTATAATGTTTGAGTAACATTTGCGATCAGTGCGAAGTCATAAGTAGGGCTGCCAGGACAAATACACAGTGCAAATATACTCGCAGAGTTGCGTTAGTAGCAATTAGTCTTAATACTTGCGGAGCAGCAAAGGCTTACAAGAAACGAGCTTATTCAGCTGATAAGTTATTGCAATCGTAGCGATAAACGTTAGAAATCATGAACAAAATGAATGGATTTCAACACACACGCGAGGTAGAATCATTCCAGCAGAAAATTAATGGTGTGTTAAACGCGACATTCTCACAGGATATCAATGGATCTCCGTGAGAACACAGTAGGAAGCAGAAATATAATGAGAAATGTGTCCAATGAAGAGAGTGCAGAATAGTTATTTATGATTCAAGTGATTGAAATTACATTTTATTTTGTGAGTGGGAAAGGTTATGACCCGACGCCAATAGGCCGAGTAAAATAAAATGAAATCACTTTTATCGCGTGTGTCATACGCTAACTTTAGACAGCCTTTCTGAATTTCTTTTAATTTAATTTCAGGTTCCAAATCACTTAATTCGCTAGTGTGTTACAACAAAGCCAATAGTAGCTGATAAGGTCAGACGAAAGTGTTTGTTTTCTTTGTTTCATTCTGAGTTTGATCTAAAGATCTGACTATTATCAATTTCAACACTAGTGCTAAAAAATTGCACTAAAATTGAACTTTAAGAGTCTTCCGCATCACCTAAAGTAATAGTTTTGGCTATTGGCTGTTAATGCATTAAATATAAAATTTAAATTAGACGTCGTATATTCCATCGCAAGGCATATGTTTAAGAGTTTAAAATGAAAAATATATAACCGTTTTGAATGTGTGTACATTGTGTAAATAATTTTCAGAATACCAGCATTATAAACGATCATTTCTGTTTCCAGAAATCGTTCATAATGTGGCATTTTATAGCACAAATGATAACGTATTAGTAATTTCGACACAAATGATTGGATCATCACACATTCAGCCAATTGCAACGAGAGAATTATGGGGAGGAAAAAGTAAACGGAACTGCCGACCACCGTTTTCTGGCATATATTTTAACAATGCCATCTTGAATTTGCTTTCCAGAGGGCTTTGGATGTCAAGTACTCGAGACGTTATACGAAAGTTGTTTCGCGAAATTGAATTTATAAAGCATTATATAAAAAATAGCGTATGCAACTCGTTTATATTCCATTCGTATAAATTTGAAAACGAGCGAAGTTAGGAGCGAGTTTTCAAAACATATACACAATCAAATTTAACATTATTTACTAATTGCATAAAGTACTATTACGTAATGACGCGTACCCGTGCGAGAACTCTGCCATGTTCCCACACCACCTTCCCTATTTTTCCATTTCCATAATCCACCCTGTAATATATCTTTTTCTTCAGGACCCTCTTATCCTCCGTCACTTCTTCTATATGTCTCCTTGTAATTAACAAAACAATACACCCTTGTCAATACAAACTATTCTTATTTAACGTTACTGCCGCACAGAGAGGTACACCTGTTCAATTCAATCAAGTAATTAGTTTAATTTCAAATACAGTTCCAGATTCTACAGGCTCTGAACAGGTGAGGTAAAATCGAGAAGTGTCGAATCAGCAAACACTTAATAGAATGTTCTCATGTAATAGAAGATCTCATCCAGTAGATTACAATGTAAGGTACGTTTCTTTGAGGACTTCTGTTCTCAAAATTGTTAAAACCCTAAAACTCTTCTTTAGTAATTTAACGATATATAATATACATTCACTCTTTGAACTGGCCGATTCACTTACAAATTAGAATTGAAATGAATACCCATTAAGTTTAATTTCTCTAATGAATAGGCCAGTGTGAGAGCACTCGTTTTTGTAAGATTATCCTGGCCCTTTAAGTAATCTTCTAGCGATATACTTTTAACCACTTCATTTATGTTCTTACTTGGTGCCCGTTTCTATCTTGGAGAACCTTGTCGACAATTCCGAAGAATATTTTAAATACAATACTTCATTTTTACTAAGATAAGGTACTTCAGATACATAAACAATCCACTGAAAGTGTACAATGACATATGCATTCGAAAACGTGTAAACCATATTGAACACTCTTTGTGCGATAAATATTGACGGCAAGACAACTGCAGAATTGTTAGTGCAGATGACTGGGTGCCAAATTATCGATCGCTTAAATAAACTTTTTTAGCGTTTATAAAGAACGTGTATTAAATACTGCTCTCTGTAAGTCCCCGTTTATTTCTTGCAATCACATATTGTTTAAGGATTCCCTGTTATTTAAGAAGAATCATCTATATTCCTCATCATATAAAACATGCCCTTTAAGCATTAGCTTATTCTCTTTCATCCATTTGTACATAACCTTTCGTAGTATTTCATGAATATTAAGAAAAATGGCTGGTCTAATATATTATATTATATTATTATTATTGTTAGCAAAAATATTAAGTCCGTATTTTCTATTTATATTTGTAAAAATGTATTAACAGACGAATTTGTTCTTTAAATTCTTTAGAGTTCATCCACAGAATTAATGTCAACCAAATCTCAGATATCTAAACGATAAAATGAAATAACTTACAGTTGGGCATATGATATATCGAACCATATCTCTATCTAAGAACTAAATAAATTGATTTCTATCTGTAAAGAATAAAATGAATAAAAAGTTCACAATGTGCGTCTTGATTGTGAACGATAAATGTTGTACGTATCAATCATAATAAATAAATTGACAAGCGTTGTCTATTACGGAATAGCCCTCGACCGTTTGAAACAATTTCAATCAAGTCTGATCTATCACTGAAGGTCAGTAAAGTACTGTGCGGAACCCATAGAGAAGGGAAGTGAGAGCGAAGTGACGTACACAAACCAAATGGTTATGCATCTGACAATATACCGAAAGCGGACGGTATAAGCAGGGCATAGTAAGCATACCAAATCGGGTGGGCGGGCGGTTCCGACGCAGAAGACAGGGCTGGGAAACCGGACAGGGTGGGACGAATTTGGCGGGGGGGGGGTTGCGGGGGACGAGACAGCTGGCGGACAGAGACACGGCGGGTTGGGAAGAATTTGGTGTGAACGGACAGGACGGGCAGGGGCGAAGCGAGTGAGACGGACAGAGCAGACAGGAGTGGCAGAGTGGACGTCACGGTCAACTACAATATAGAGGCGGACAGGCGGAACCAGTGGGGCGGACTGAGCTTGACTGACAGGACAGACGTGGCTGTCCGGACAGGCAGGACACACGTGGAGGATTGTGATTTTTTTATTTATTCGTATGGCAGGAAACAATACAATACGAAAAGGGGGAAAATTTCACACAAAGAGAGCAATTCAAAACAATTAAAAGAACAAGTACACAATTTAAAAACAATATAGCACATTTAAGTAAAAACTTTGTCTAATTCACAATAAGAAGTTAATTTTATCAGTCTTAAAATATTGATTCTAAAGCCTTAAGTAAAGTTCCTTCGCCCATTGGGCCGCATTGTCAATTACTGTGATGAATTCTTGGGGGTTTCCAGAAAACTTCCTTCTCGGACAGTCATTGACAATGTGATGTATAGTTTGCCTGACATCTGCGCAGTCACACATCGGGTTAGGGCTTATCTTCCATTTGTGCATTAAATCAGCACAGCGGCCATGTCCAGTACGTATTCTGTTAATAGTTGTCCAAGTGCTGCGTGGAAGTGAGAAACCTCCAGGTTTTTTATTTTCCTGTAAAATAGGTTGCCATAGTGAAGATACGGATCTATTCCAGGTTTCTTGCCAATCGTTGAAGCTATTGTAGTCTGAGGCTACCAAACTTTGAGCGGTTGTAATCGGTGGATGACGTGATTTCAGTTGTCTCGTTCTTACGCCAATATCTTCATGTATAGGAAGTAACGGATTGTTCATAATCTTCACATATTCCTTTTTGAGTGCATTCTTTCTCCTTATGTCTGGGGGTGGTATGCTGCTCAGCACAGGCAGCCAGTAGGTTGGTATGGATTTGACTACCCCTGCAATAATTCTCACAGAACAGTTTAATTGCGTGTCAACGTATTTGGTATGTGATTGATAAATACGCGGTAACGCGGGTAATCAGCTTGTAAGAATCTAAGCTGTGGTCACCCGACCCATGTTCTGGTGCTTTTACCGCCCTCACGTTTACCCCTCCCCTCCTTGGCACCCCCCAAGGACCGCTTTTTGCCTCTCTCTCCCGTCCTCTCATCCCTGACTCGATGGCACCATGCGGGCGGCTCAAAGCGGACCGACCGTTTGAAGAGGGGAAGCGGAAAGCCACCGCCCCTCCCCATCCACCACCTCCACCGCTTAATTTAGAATTTGTGGAAATTAGTTGAATTTTGTTGACAAGCTGTTACAAAGTGGGGCAGGCGTCTGTACTTTCCATGAGGGCAGTTCAGAGGCTGCGCATCACAGTTAAAAAGTTCAGTGTGAACGTAAAAAAATATTTTTTAAATTAAAATTATGTGGGTGGTTGTGGGACACCTCGCTCTAAACCACACCGACCACGCCCCAACCGCACGCCCCAACCTCACTTGCAGATTACTTTAAACCAGATTTGGTAAAAAAGCTTTATACATGGAATTTCGAGATGAAAGTATCACGGTGAGCTAATCTAAGTTAAAATATATTTGTACAGAGAATTTTGTGAAAATGGGATAGTGGGTGGGAACGTTACTGCAGGACACAGAAACTTACATTATCGTTAAAGCTGCAAGATGGGAATCGCTTTTTAAGGCGACTTATGATTCTTTCCACGTAGGCGATAGGTGCAGGTCTTTGCAGAAGCTTTTGAAATTCAAATCGCGCCCTAGTAACTCGCCACAAACTTTGTTGTTGGTGCCCTTCAACCTCCTCCAGGAACGGAACGAAATGGAATACGTGAAGGGAGTAAAACAAAATGCTGCGAATCGATTTTCGTTCATAGCACGTAAACAGGAGGAAATATCCAAAGAACGGCCAGTTGCACGTGACGTAGTAGAGTGTTTAATTGAGCGTTACCAACTTAAGTTTTCAAAAGGATTGACGAATAAAAATAATTGTTTTTTTGTTTCATTAAAAAATGAAGGTTAATTATCGTAAATGTGATGAATATAGTAATAATGGTTATCTAAATCCCAGGAAGATATTGTAGTATTGCCCCGAGTGTTACCAATATACTTGAAGGGGCATTGGAACTAAAACACGTCATTTTGTTGAATTCTACCACAATATCGCATATAGATTTGGCTAATATTTACGTTGACTATTTTTTCTTGTCGAGAGGAATTGGATGAGGGCATGACCTTTAGCAAATAATGGTCATCACCTTTGTAGGTGCCATACGCCACCCTAAGCCTGTTTTAATGTCTCAAAACAGGTACATTTTGAGACATTTCATAGAATCTTGGTACTAGCAAACAAATGATCATTTCGTCACTAGGAGACCGAGATTTGTCGAATGAGGCCTCATTTGACTGGACTGGTGGATCGAAAAGAATCTGTCGATGAATGATGAAAGATGAATGGGGGAATAAGATTACTCGATTACTGTATAAGGATTGCAAATGAACTAAAATTATCTTCGATTGATGTTACTAATGCAAAGAGCTTAAAAGATGTCCCTTCAAACAAATAACTTATTTCAAGATTCTTGAAATTGCTATCGCTTGTGGTCTTGTTTCAATAGAGAATACACAGTTCATTCATATGAATGTGACCACTGCCTACGTTCGACGCAAACGTGCAATAACACCCTCACAACGGCAGATGGCAGCAACAGTGGCGTTAGTTGGAAGCGAAAACTGCAGTAGTTGTCGCAATGCAGAAAAGGAGCGATTACCTACGTCCAAAAGGGTATCATCATTGGGTTTCAAACCTAGGGTCAAAGCATTTCCGAAATAGTTAAGTTTATAAAGTGTTCGCGAGCCGCTGTGGTTAAAGTATACCATGCATGGCAAAATTGGCGATATCCAAAACCGGCGCCGAGGCAACTATGTCGCACCATGGGCCGCAGATGAACAGAGGAACGACGGCTGAGGAAAATTTTACGGACGTATAAACATACAACTTTTCAGTAACTGACCGCACAGATGAACCAAGTGGCTACCAACAGGGTCGCCTCAACAATCGTTCAGCGAATGTTGCTGCGTATGGCTGTTGCAGCAAGCCTCAGGTTCATGCCCCCGTGATGAATACTGTTCATCAGAGACGAAGGCTGGAATTTGCACGCCAATACCGCAACTGGACCTCCACTGAGTGGCGACAGGTGGCCTTTTCAGATGAATCACGCTTTCTTCTTGTAGTATCCAAACAAAGGCAAAACTTCATTAAATGTTTTTTTATTCAATATCCAGGTACAATAATGAGAATCCCGTGTACAATAGCCAAAGTTCCGAATAACCTGTAGAGTGTGCCAATTGCGAAGCCGTTTCACCGTAGTCCAGAAGTCCCATACACAGCCAGTCGTAGAATATCCACCAGAGAGTTCCGTTTCCGTAGCACAGGTCGTCATATCACTAATCACCACTCTACACTCCGTACACCACTCGCCAGAACACCGTGCACACCGTCGCTATCAGTCTGCCCTGGCGTCGGGTCGGGGCCCTCTTATAGCCCGCTGGGGCGGTCCACAGACTAGCTGCGGAGTAGGGGCGGTGGCGAGTCCCTACCCGCTTATTCAGGCGTGACGGCCGCGCGCGGTCAGCCCCGGCCGGCCCGCAACGGTCGCCTTCCCCTCCGGCCGAGGGCGGTGACGCCCCGCTGTCGTAGCTCGACGGCGGGTCTTTCAACCGCGCGCGGGCGGTCACACACTCTCCATCACACAAACGGTCGTCGGCTAACTGCGTCAAACGCTGAACGCAAACACCCTGCAACAAATTCAACTTCCGCTCAATCACCGAACACTCAATCGCTGAACGGGTCCAGGCCTACACTCAATCGCTGAACGGGTCCAGGCCTACACTCAATCGCTGAACGGGTCCAGGCCTACACTCAATCGCTGAACGGGTCCAGGCCTACACTCAATCGCTGAACGGGTCCAGGCCTACACTCAATCGCTGAACGGGTCCAGGCCGGAGGAGGGAGGACGACACTGTGGGCAATGTCATCTTGACATTCCCTGGGTGATCTCCTCAATCTGTAAGGCACAATGGTCAACAGAAGTTTGCAGCCATCCTTGGGACCATGCCCATGCTAAACGCATCTACCATCTGGACAATGCAACGAGACGTACAGTTCGCAATGTACGGGCGTGCTTCCAGAAGCATCATGATGAGTTTCCAGTTCCCCTCTGGTCGAAATGATTGAAGGCGGTGTCATTGTCAACAATAGTGATAGTCATAGTCAACTATTGTTGACAATGACAACGCCTTCAATCATTTCAATTATGTAAATGTCAACTACAACTCACCACTGAATCAATATCCCCTCTGGTCGCCAAACTCCCCCGAATAAAACCCAATGGAGAATACATGGGACCATCTCGATCGGACAGTTCGCTTCATGAATCTGCAAGCGAGGAACCTAGCACAGCTGGCCACGCTACTGGAGTTGACATTACTTCACATCTCTGCTAGAAGCATCCAGATCCTAACTGACTCTCTTACCGCACGTCTCGCAGTGGTCATCGCTGCGAAAGGGGGTTATTAAGGATTTTGACGTATGTGCACATTAAACTGACTGGGCTGTGTAAAACGTTATAAATATTATTTTAAGAAGAGTTTTAATTTTAAAAAGAAAATAACCTGGTTACATTTCAATTTATATTACTTAGTGTAAAAAAGTCAATAATTTATTGCTTTTTCTAAAGTTGTATAATGTGTCCGTTTCCTCCAAAAGCATTCATAATTACAGCGGAATAATTAAAATTAAACGAGACAATGATATTACAAATGTGATTTCTGTTTATGAGGCGGCTACCGCATGTATCTCTGTGCTTTTTAATGCACTATAAAGTGTAAATTATCTCTCGTTCCTTGCGTAAATGACATAATAGTGCTTCTGTACATGTACCTGAACTGGAGCGTTAAACATAATAGATCAATTACACCGAGCTATAAATCAATATTCGTCCAATGAGTACCTACGCTCGCAAATGAATTAAATCCGATGTGATTACTTGAATCGACACGTTTATTTCTATTTGTGGCCCATATTTCAGCCTTCAAATGGGAAATAGAGATCACTGTTCGGAAAATCTATTTAAATGCAGAAAATGTGTCCAGGTTATAAACTCAGATTTTTTCCTTAAAATTATCATATACCCTGTCATTTTTTTCTGTATACAAGAGCTTTAATGAGTCGTAAACGCTTTTCTCCCTCCGTTTCAGTACAAGTATTTAACCTTTTGTTGAAAATACTGAATATGCATCAATTTTGAACGTCATGAGCTGTAAAACAGCAGAATGTTTGTGTCTGAGTCATGAATTTTCAGTGCGTTTCAAGGAAACAATTGTGATGAAAGTGGCATTTACAATTAAATTCGAAAATGAATTTTTGAACGTTGTCTTTGGATTGACAATTTTGATTTTGAGTCTTTCGTCGGTCATCTAAGAAACGAGACGGTCTCTGTGTTATGTCGGTGAAACGTGTAGGTTTTGTATTTAAAATTTGTGTGAATTTACCCTCATAAAAATTAATCCATTTGTTGTATCGGGCTATTTGTTACAGTGCGTTTCTAATTTTAAAATAAATTAAATTTAGTGTGTTAAATGCGGCATTACTATTTCGAATGGTTGTCTTACCTGGGGTGACTCAAGGTTCTCATTTGTGACCCTTTTTTAGTTGAACCAGTTTTATGTTCATTGAACCGATTTTAGTGAACCAATTATATGCCTACTTACATGTAGAATTTGAGGTATTTTCAGATGATTGCAAACTGTTTAAGGCAATCACAAATAAGGTGAACCATTTCCGTACAAAAATGCGCTTAATAAACTTATCAAACTCCGTGCTGAGAACTATAATAAATTCCCGATAATTTATCCCATCAAATGGAAAATGTACATCGGTAATTTCAACGCGTGGATTTTGAAGTTGTTACTCGCTTGAATTACACTTCTGTCCCCATTCAAAACACCTGCTCTCGAAGCCCAATCTTTCCTCGGTCCGTTTCGTGTGCTTCCGTGACACGTTTTTTTCCCACAAAGGGAAAGTTCCGTCCGTTTTAAACTATGCAAAAAACTCTCCCGAGGGCACGAGCTTGGACCGGTGCCAACCGCCTAAAAATTCAATACTGTAGGCGTGTCCTCACGCCAGCCAGGCCCATCGGACGAAAAAAACGGGACGTCTGCCCCATTGCACTTAATGAAATGACGATGAATCAGGTACGTGAAGTTAGCGAGGTCATTGCATTTAATCTGTGTGAAATTACGTACGTTGAAGCTCGTAACACGAAAAGTTTTGCAGTTCTCAACAGCTTTGTTCAAAAGTTTTAGCCAAAGCAATAAATTCAAAAGCGGAATATATTTATCTATGTCTCGTGTGATGCTCATCCAAAAAGTGTATTTTCAGTGCAGATTTAATAAATATCTTTGTCCATGACCTATACATGCAATGAAAAATATTGAATGAGCAAAACAATAATTTTTAATTCAAATTATGGAAATTTAGGTATTAGTAAAGTTCCCGACAAGTTTTGTAGAGTTGTAATATTTACTTTATTCACTCTAAATACACTTTTGTAAAGTTAATAATACGTATATAAAATATTTGTCTCCTAATGGTGATTTGTTCTTTTCCTTTCTATTATAAAATATAGAGAGGAAACGTATTGGGGACGCAAAAAGATCTCATATATTCGGTCGTAAAATCCGATTTAAAGTTTTTTAAGCTATAACTTAGGTCATTCAAGATAATTTAATTTTTTGTTATTTACGTCGGTAAACACGGGCTTAATTCCTTAACAACCAACCATCTAAACAATGCATTAGAGCGCGTCTATAGCAACGACCGTTAAAATGCTACAGAGTTCATTAAGGATATTTTTGAGGACTCTCAGGTTTAGATTTTACCAGTGCTTCTAAATCTTTGGATAATCTCTATCGTTGCCATAAAACAGCTTTTTAGGAATAAATGTAAACAAAATTTATTTTTACAATTGTTTTGGTGCAGATATATTAAAGTTTCAATTTTTTAAATTACCACTGAAAGCAATGCCATTAATGCCGTGACATTTATCTTTGTTAGTATTACAAGAAATCTATTCTGAAATTTTTCTCTTTTGCTCCCTTGTACCTTTTGACTCCCTTGTTCATCTCCCTTGCCAGTTTGTCAGCCTTGTCCATTTTGTCCTTTGTCTCCCTTTCCCATTTTGTCCCCAATGTCCCATTTTGGGCCCATTCCCACATGGTCCCCTTTTCCCATTTTGTACCTTCTTCCCATTTAGTCCCTTTTTCCATCCAGCAGAGAAAGAAGGTAATATCAGACGACAAAACAGGCGATTTGAATTTGCTCAGTGGCTTATTTTGAGCGTGAAGATCTTTCGCATGCAGAGAATTTACCTGCATCAGCCGGCTTTATACCTCTTCCGAAGGTGAATTTTTTACTTCGATCAGGTTGAACCCACAAAGAAGTGGATATTGGCTATGACCCCAATTCGCTAACCTTTATACCAACAAAGCTGCAAACATTTTAAAAATTGTATGAAAAAGTGACAAAATTTCTTTTATTTAATTTCTTATTGACAATTTATATTGATAATTCAATATATTGACAATTCAGCACAAGTTCATCAGTACAAAGTGATGTGTTTACATTGCCTTTATGTGCAAGAACGATGTATTTAACTCACCAATAATCACTCATATCTGTGTTACACGATTACTCGCGTGTTAAATTTTATCTAACAATTGTTTATGTTGTATTTATTGTCTTATTTTGAATCAAATTCGTGCATTAATTTTCCGGGATATTTGTTATTGCGTTCTGTAACTTGTATAGATGTAATAATGTATAAATACGAAATTCAAGCTCATGAATTTTGTTTATAATAAGCACTCAATCAAAATGAATCATAAAGTGAAGCAAAAAAAGTCATTATATAAAGCAAATTTGTTCAAGAAAGGAAATCATATAATAGATTAATGCAATAAACAATATAATTTCACCTTACTGAAACATACAAGGGCATTTATGAACTAAAATAAAACTTCCTCAGTTTACATTTATTGCAAAGTAATTGTCTTTCTTGGGAGTGACGCCGGGTTACTTTTTTTAAATTCTATTAGGTATTCATTTAACACACTATGTTCCAATGAGCAACCCTGTTTTCGTTTGCTTTATATACATAACTCCACCGTCTCGTACCTGGCCGAAGGTAACGCCAGGGTCTGTCGCTGTCTGTCGGCAGGACGGGGAAGCTGCACTACCCCACCAATGTGTGCGGGCCGCTGTTCGAGGAGGAGCTGGAGTTCTGGGGCCTCGACTCCAACCAGGTGGAGCCCTGCTGCTGGTCCACTTATTCCATCCACCGCGACACGCAGGTAAGCCCGACAGCCACTTCTAGTATTGTACACTGTTAGAAATTACATGAAATTTAATGTACGACTGTACATGAATTGTAATGTACCTTGCACACTAAAGGGAGATTAATGTAGCTGTACATTAAATTTAATGTTTAAATTAAACATAATCTATATTTAATCTACGAATGTTAACTTAACTTACTTATCTACATTAAATTTGATTGTACGCGTACATGAAATTTAATGTACATGTACACTAACTTTCCCGTACATATACATTAAATTTAATGTGCGTACATGATAATTACTTTAATATACTTCACATTAAAAGTAATGCAGAAATTTCTGAGGGTGTACTACCAAAACACCTAGGGTTGGCCCGGACTTTATTGATATCCAATCCTTGCCAAAGAGAAAAAGATCAATTTTATATAAACCACGGTGTTTAACATGATTATTTTTATGTAATTGGTTCAAATTTTAATAAAATAGTATATATTTCGTTAATTTTATTTTAGGCTACTTTGCTATTAAATTTTTAAAAAATATTCAGCACTGCGACTGGCCTCTGACGCAATATATTAGGAACCAACCTGCTCTTAGCTAGAGGCAAAAAATTATGTTCGCGATGCATCTACCAACATTTCATTTAAATGATTATTTTTTTGCATTTGTGTTATATTAATCATTTCCAAACATTGTATTGGGCACAGTGCATCAACTGATGTCACTGCAGTGCCTCTGACCGGGAAGTCCTAGGTCCGAGTCCCGACGGCGGCAGGATTTTCGACACTAGCTTTTCAGCTAGGTCGAATTCAGTCGTTATCTGGAGGAGAATTCTAGCGGCCGGCTGCTCTGATCGGTAGTTTTCCGTGTTTTTTCCTATCAACACCAGGGAATGACGGAGCAGTACCCTATCAATGGGCCACGGACCGCGTGAGATCTGTCCTACCTCTTCCTAGTCCTATCCTCACCCCTTGCACAAATACACTTACACTAACATGCACTACGCTACCACTCATGCCTAGATACCGGTCGGGAGTGAAGAGTTTGTCCCGGCTGGGGGCGTTGCTCTGCTGGTGGGAGATACCATTTCTGGGGAAACGCTGCTGGCCGACAGTACGTCGGCACCGGCTCTTGCCATCCAGCATGGGAAGATCACCGCCACCCCACGATAAAAAACATGCACTACACATATGGGACTAATGACCTTGGTAGTTGACGTGCCCGTAATTACCAATAACCAACCAAACTTTGCAAGGATACTGCGAGAATCCTGAAGAAGAATCTGTAGGAATTTCGTATACATTCGAACACTGTTTTTCTAGCATAAGTGTAGGTTGCATATTATTGCAAGTCATATCGGGGTTATGGTCAGTGAATAACACGCAGAAATGTTTCACAATTATGTCACGAACGTTAGTAATTTATATTTAAACCAGTATACTTCCTATTATTGTCATTCTACTGACAGGAATATGTTCGCATGATATCTATGTATTGATGTAGCTAGAATGCGATAAAAATACATTTTAAAACGATATTTTTTGAGAAATGTTATTTGTATTCTCAATTCTGTTTTTAAAATTTAATCAATTGCGAGTTTAATTAAAAGCGTAATGAGAGTAAACCTGCCGTGCTCTTTCAAATTCGGTATTTACAGCCTGTCCGTTTAAGTACATTTAATGACTTAATTCACACGCTGCATTATTTTAATGTGCTTTTCCACGCAATTTGTACCAATTCTTGCAAAATCATTTTAGTGACCATATTGGGACAACGTAAATCGCTCCGTAATGTAAAACCTCCAATTGCGCCCACTGAACTGGCTCTGTGAGGCATTAAAAACTGGCCCTCCAGCGCTTATGGCCGGCGAGAGAATGTATTTCGGAGAGCGACGCGCTCTTTGACGATGCTTCAATGTTGCCTTTACCGGTTTTATTGCTTCTGCGGCATATACATAAGCATTTTCCGCGTAGGGTGAGCTCATGACATGGGGACCTAAGATTTGGAACTTCTGTTTTCCCCCATATGACCGACCAGGAAGAGTAGGAACATGGAGGGATGGAAAAAATAAATTAATTGGATTTGGAGTTGGAAATGTTGGAGATGTTCAAGTAGAAAAATGGTAATTGGCTTTAATTTTATTTTATTTATTGATTTTCTTGTTGGGGGTTTGAAATTTGGGGGGCTTCAATGTGAAGATGTGCACAAATCACCTATGGGTCAGAAGGCACCAATTACTATACGTATATGTGTAACAAATATATGTGTATTAAAATCGAACTAATTATAATTATCTTGTAGCATTAAGTATAATATTATTGATACTTGTTTTTATCGGAGTTTGATTTGTCCTGCATGTTGTTGGCTGGCTACCCACAAGTACTTCAAGTACTTCATAAAGCACGACAGAAAATCTCCACTTTTATAACGACGTCCTATTTAACTGAAACATACTTAATCTCTCGTTTTAATATGTTTCTGAATGTCTAAATAGCAATTAATTTTTAATTTATCTAAAAAACATTGCATTAATATTTTTTTTAAAGATGACAGAGTGTAGATAAAGACGAATTGTTCATTTTCGTAACATATGTATGTGGTAAGAACTCACATTTTGTTCCATAAATACCCTTAAAGATTAGGAAATTAAATTGTTGTGAATCTCATTAGGGGAAACAACAAAGTTTATAAGACCTTTATTTATACAGAATCAAATTCAGACGTTTACAAAACACTGAACAGAACAAGTTTGTAGGTGTAGCCTTACGACCAGGAGGGCTTATTTGCTACAGCTCCGTACAACATGTATATGTACAGATCTTGGAAAATATATTATTTTCAATTACTATTTCACAAACATGTTTAACTCTGTGTTCACAGTGAACAGTGTCTGTAGTTTTACCAGTATTTGTAATCTTCCCTCATTTCATTATTGTTCGATACTTAATACTGAACGACAAGAATCAACATTTTGGGGTTTCATGTCGTTGTATTGTGGTGTTTCAGTGTCATTCTATTTCTATTTTTTCATCGTGAATGTGTACGTATTTTGTAACTTTTCTCCAGCCAAAATCCCCATGGCTAATTTTGACGTGCATCTTTGCTGGTCGAAATTTTAAAATGTCACAACGTTTCAAGCCATTTTTCAACCATATTGCTTCTTTGGGTTTGGATGATTTATGCATAAATTCATTCAGTTGTAAATATTTAAATGACTTGCACCTTTTACTTTCTCGTATACATACGTATATACGAAGTAATATACGTAGTATATAATATGCGTAATATTATGAAACCTAAAAGTTGAGAAAATGTCAAAAAAATATAATTTGGGCAATGATAGATGGCAGCTGGCCAGAGAATGGAGCGAGACCTTAAAACCAGTCCACACCAAAAAATTTAAAAATATCTACCAGAAAGTCTGTGCCATTCTGTAGCAGCACTAATTTAAATCTGAGTAATTGTTGAATAATAACTCTACGAGGAGGAAACCTGTAGGCTGCGCATTTCTTCGTATTTAAACACTAATGTGGTGAGTATACGATCTTGTGGCAATGAGTTTTAACGTCCAATAAGACTTCTGCGGACTTATTCGATTCAAAAATATATAATTAGGTTTTGAAATAATAAAATAATTTTTGTTGGTTATCATAATTAATATATAATTACACTCTTTGGTTTGAGAGATCTTCTCTTTTGAAATTGCTCAGTCGAGTGACTTTGAAACTCCTGTACAAGAAAAACACCATTTGACGTACTTCATTCACGAAATATACAAAAAATACAATGACAGGCTTTCAAAACCTGTCGTTCAAACTCGACGGACCTTGTACAAAAAGTAACACATTTCCCAGAACGACAGTTTTTTAAATTGACAGCTCTGACAAAAGCTGTTGTGACCACAGATTACCGAAATGTATGAATATTTTGGCAACACTTAATGAAGCTGTGAGTTCGATATCGCGTAGTGCTTTTTGTCACTCGATGGGTTGATGTCACACCTTGTACCTTTTGTTACAGTTCTAAGATGATTTGCGAGTTCACAAAGTTAGTGTTGGGTTGATATACTGTTCGGTTGTGTTCATGAAAACTGATTTTGTATCTTTATTTCAATTTTGTTTGTTAGAATAAAAAAATCTATGAAAAATACCTAGATTTTTTTCTGTTTAACTAATGTTCATTCACACATAACTCAAAACTTGTTTTCTGGATGACCCATATAACTACTACGTCAAAAAATTGTAATTAAAGTAATAAAATTAGATATACTATTTTGTAATAAATAAATTTTAAAAATAAAAAATAATATTAAATTTAATATTATTATATTATTTTATTATTCCTCTAATTCACGACTACGTAAAAAGTCTTTATGAGATTGATGTTATGAGTCTGTTGATTATAAAGTCATCTCCGGATTGCAACGAGCTTCATAAGGCGTAGATCTAGGGACTATCGGTGCCACTACAATTCTTTTCGCAAAACGTGGGCTGTCCCCACTAAAGCAACATCTTGCACTTTCAAATCTTTTGAATTACCTAGGAGTTTAGCCACGTTTTTACACAAATTTTGCGGAACAAACCCCCAGAGCTCCGATAACTATTGGGACGATCTGTGCTTTTACGCGCCACATTCAGCTGATCTCGATTTCCAAACTCTAGTATTTAAGACGTTTCTCTGGCTCCTTGGTTACGACGTTTTGATCGCACGGTACTGCAACATCTACAAGTAGACGCGATTTTTTCTCCAAATTCCACATAACAATATCCGGTTTGTTTCCCGCTATCGTGAGATCAGTTTAAATTTGTTGGTCCTACAGTATTGAACACATTTCAAAAGACGTTACAGGTTTTGGTCAGTGTTTGTATCACTTGGAGCATGTGTTTGGAATTTCGAGGGAGTACAAATTTGCCAGTGAGGGGAACTACTCATCCTACCGTGTCTTTTCAAGTGTTCTAATGATTCTAATCTTTCTTTGTTGATACTTATGTTAATAATTCAACTATATATCGCCACAAATAAAGTCTGTTACATATAAATCTCCTTCTTCTTCTTCTTCTTCTTCTTCTTATTCTTCTTATTATTATTATTATTATTATTATAAACTCCCCTAAAGCTGATGGACAGCGTTTTAACAGTCCCGGGTTCTATTCCCGATGGAGGCAAAAATTATGATGAATTTTTCTAATACAAATCATGTCACTTTCTGTAGGTGTGTGACGAAAGGATAGGCTCAGGCAGTTGAGTATTGGGTATACATCATGGTCGCCACATGTTTTTCTTACTCCCAAACGTGAATTGTATTTTAAAAACAGGAGCCCGGCATGGGAATACCACTAGCTGACAAAATTCATTAAACAATTCCTAAAATACCGAATACATTGTTATTTTTGTTGCTACTATTATTATCGTTATTATTATTATTATTAAATTATGGAAGAAATAGGATATAGATTTAGGAAATAAAAAACCGCAGATTATACTTTGACCCATTCACATAAAATAGAGATGTATTTTTAAGGTAATGAATATAAAGGGTAGTAGTTGTAAGTGTTGTTTTGCGCTGCGCAGGCGACGCTGGCCATCCTGGACAAGTTGGACATCGACGCGGAGAAGCCGAGCGAGGAGGAGGTGGCGCGCAAGTTCGGCTACGAGGACGCCTACCTCGCCGGCTCCCTCTCGCGCTGGCAGCGCCTCAAGCCGCGCGTCTGGTCGCTCTTCGACGAGCCCTACTCGTCCACCGGCGCACAGTCAGTCCTCCCCCGTCTCTTCACGCCCTACTCGTCCACCGGCGCACAGGTCAGTCGCTTCTCTTCACCAGACCTACTCGTCCACCGGCGCACACGTCAGTCGCTTCTCTCCACAAGCCCTACTCGTCCACCGGCGCACAGGTCAGTCCCTTCTCTCCACGAGCCCTACTCGTCCACCGGCGCACAGGTCAGTCCCTTCTCTCCACGAGCCCTACTCGTCCACCGGCGCACAGGTCAGTCCCTTCCCTTCACCAGCCCTACTCGTCCACCGGCGTACAGGTCAGTCGCTTCTCTCCACGAGCCCTACTCCTCACCCGGCGCACAGGTCAGTCCCTTCTCTCCACGAGCCCTACTCCTTTACCGGCGCACAGGTCAGTCGCTTCTCTTCACGAGCCCCACTCGTGCACCGGCGCACAGATCAGTCCCTTCCCCACGAGCCCTACTCGTCCACCGGCGCACAGGTCAGTCCTTCTCTCCACGAGCCCTACTCCTCCACCGGCGCACAGGTCAGTCCCTTCTCTCCACGAGCCCTACTCCTCCACCGGCGCACAGGTCAGTCCCTTCTCTCCACGAGTCCTACTCCTTTACCGGCGCACAGGTCAGTCGCTTCTCTCCACGAGCTCTACTCGTCCACCGGCGCACAGGTCCGTCGCTTCTCTCCACGAGCCCTACTCCTCCACCGATCAGTCCCTTCTCTCCACGAGCCCTACTCCTCCACCGGCGCACAGGTCAGTCCCTTCTCTCCACGAGCCCTACTCCTCCACCGGCGCACAGGTCAGTCCCTTATCTTTACGAGCCCTACTCGTCCACCGGCGCACAGGTCAGTCCCTTCTCTGCACGAGCCCTACTCCTCTACCCATGCCCCCTGAATAGCTATTCTCTTTAAGAGCCCTATTCCGTCACCCACGCCCCTTAACAGTCCTCTTCAGAAGCCCTACTCTTCCACATCGCGCATTATTCTCTTCACAAACACTCCTCCTCCCCTTTTCCCTCCCGAACCGTACTCCTCTACCGGCTCCCATTACAAACCTCTCTTTAGGGGTTCCGTCATACTCTTTCACAATGACGAGATTCTAAGGTTACAAAAGTGATATTTTAAAGGAATTGCTCTACAACAAACTTAAAATGACTATAAATTTATCAAAGTTTTTTAAAATATTCTCACTCCGATGCATTGTTTTAGTACAAATCTTTAGCTTTAAACCTGATAAAATTAATGTGCCAATTTTTTGTGTTTACATTTCCATAAAACATTCAAAACTCAAGAAGAAACACAACGCCTTTGAAGAATGGCTTCGTAAAAAATGTAATTTATGTTGGTAATTTCAGGACACGCACCTCAATCGATTAAAACTGGGTGAGTATTTAGTCCTGGCGCGTCAACTTTTCACGTCGATTACTAGTACTGTAAAAGCAATACGTGCTATATCTCGGGATGTGAAGGTTTACTCCCTCTCTGAAGCACTGGGCTACTCGTCGGCTCTCGGATTTTCCTTCGTTTTTTTCTCCCCAAGTGGCATCGCGCCAGCCGGGATGCGCTCCAAGCTCCTTACAGATCTCCCTTCGTGTATGCTAATGAAGAGCATGCACGTGTAGGAGTGCGTAAGGGCATATGGCTGAGGAAGGACATTTTGCGCGCAGTCCGTGGCAATTTGGTGAGATAGATATTTATTATTTCTGCAGGTAGGTTTTTACAACCTTGTGGCAGAACACTGCAATTTACATATGACAATAATAATAATAATAATAATAATAATAATAATAATAATAATAACAACAACAACAATAATAGGATGGGAAAATAATTAATAATAACTAATAGTAAAACTCTACATTTTATGGTTGACTTACCCAATTGCTTTAAAGTATTAAATATACGACTTTTTAATTACACTGCACTGCATTTCACTTCACTTCTCTTCCTACTTCGCACTTCTTTTCACTTCTCTATTGCACCACACTTCACAACACGTCACCACACTTCAATACAATGCTATTTAAATATAATAATTTACTTAATAAATCACATTTAGTAGTAGTTATCACAATACTAATAACAACAACAACTAATAATAATAATAATAATAATAATACCCGTTATAATAAGCCTAACTTACTAAATTGATAAAGTTAACAAATATCCTTAGTTAATTTACTTTTAAAACTTTGAACACCTGGAGGAAAGGGTTCCAAAACTGTCCCACACAACTTATTCCAGTCCATTATTGTTCTATTTGTAATGTCCACCTAAATTGAAGAAACTACGGAAAAGTACCGATCAGAACAGTCGGCTGCTGTAATTCTTTCCCAGACATTAGTTGAATTCAACCTAGCTATGAAACTATAGTCACAAACATTCCGCCATAGTAAGGTCTCGAAATCTCCTAAACAGCGCTGATTGAGAGAATATTATCGCTGAGATATCGTATCCTGTCGCTCATCAATCGTGGTTTTCGTCCAGTTTTACAGGGATCATAAAGGGTCCTGTACAAGAGGGAGTCTGAACAGCCTTGAAGTATTTCCCAACGTAAGTGGCGTTTCCCTTAAGCCACGGGGGAGGCGATATGCCGAAAAATCCCGAACCAAATTCAATTTTGCCTTGAAGCCGCATTTCCCCGATCTCTTGATCATGTCAATGTTGTTACTCAGTCGTTATTGGTGATTTCATTTCATCAGTCATGTCTCGTAAAGTTTTACCAGAATTCATCCAAATGCTCGATAATGAATCTTGTTTGTGGCAAATTGGTTTTAAAGATTTTCATGATCAAAATAAAAAGAACAGAACTACAATGTTGGCTTGGAAAATATTCTTAGGCCATTTCCCTGTAAGAATTCCTTTAGGAACAAACCCTTCATGTGTTGGAAAGGATTCGGTACAGTAAATCCTTGAGTCTTTTTCCTCAAGAATTTCCTGTATGTATATTGACTACCTTTATAGTGACTGTTGAGATCCTCTTTGTTTGATTCCGGTCTGTAAATGTTACATTATTTCGCCCCAAAATTTACATGAAACAAAAGTTTGCTTTCTCGGTAAAATGAATTATTAAGTTTTTATCAAAAGATAAGATTCAAAATCACAGAAGTTCCTGGTAGCTCTCGTAACTCTCGATCTAACAAAACTGTAGCAGAAGTCGTTTTATAAAAAAACGCCCACTCAGTGCTGGGTCGGTCCTTCGGAGACCGCTCCAAAAATAGGTCAGATCGGATCTTCCTTTCCTGCGAGATCAGTGGTTCCGCCACACACTATCTCGTATCCACGGAACTCCCACGGCGATACCTTTCCGAAAGGAGACATTAGTATAATTTTATTTTCTCCCCGCGTCGCATTGCTCGTCGGCATAAAGAGCATTGGGTGTGATACGGTGGCACGCGAGTGGGGCGAAATTCGGGAGGAAAACCTAAAATTAATTCCTTTTGGTATGAAATGGAATTTGAAAGTTTATATAACATTGTCGCAAATATCATTATGTGTAGTGGTTATTTCCAATGAGCGAAAAAATATAAAGAAATCATTATAGCCTTCAACCGTGTTTCTATAGTTTTGTTCGAGAAAGTACGCAGAAAATCTGCAAAAATCTAAAACCAATGAAACACATTCGAGTTTCAACAAAAAATTGAAATTTGTGTGTTATTGAGCCTGTTCTCATGCTGCAAAACCGAGTCAATTTTCACCCTCAGTGCGAGACTGCTAATGAGCCAGCTGAGGTCTTACGACAAGAAGGGGCGGCCTGCTATTAAATAATTGCTATTCATATGTTGTTCACGTAACAGGAACATTTCGATGTTTTTGCTGGGTGAAGAACTGTTGTACGGCGTATCTGTATGTACTGCAGTAAACCCTCATTAGCACAAACTTGCTTAACATGAATTTCCCTGTAACACGAACAAAACTTCGATCCTGGCAAGAGATAATGGTAATAAGAACATTTATAATACCCGGATGACACGAATTTTTATAACATGAACTCCGATTATTTGGGTCCCTTAGAATGTGTGTTAATGAGAGTATACTGTATTTTATTGCAGTAGTCGTGAATGCTGCTTTAGTTAAAATATTTAATGTATTCGAATGTCATAAGAGAGTATTGTTATTGAGCAGTTACCGAGCTACTTTTTCAAAAACCCATTTTGTGTTGTTTTGTTCGTCGGCATTTTTGCTGTTGAATGTTTCTAGTTATTATTACTATTATTTTATTGAAGATTCTGCAAGAATATGCCTCTTGTTTCGCAGAAAATTGCCGAGGAATTTCAAGGGCAGGGAGGTCAAAGAAATTTTATGAATGTTGAGAAGTAATTCTTGCATTACAAATCTGAGTATAATTGTTCAGATCAAATACAATTTCACCATACGCAAGAAATAGGAAAAATGTGAAATATTTTTTTTAAATAAGGATTTACTTATTATCGCGGATACGACTTATATTTTTCAGACTCTAAACTTCAAAATGTAATATTGCGGGAACTTCTTATATCTTTTTTAGATTTTTCTGCTTTAGATATCCGGCACTACGTAGCATGAGTTTTTGCAGAGTCTAGAAATCCATGTAAAATTATTTTGACTATTTGCTATTTTTAGAAAGTTAATTGCGTAGTTCAATTGTTACTGCTTGTTAACTCTAGCAATATCAAGATCCCGTGTATGATCAGGCTTAGGATTCGAGGAACCACCCTATACATTTTCACTTTATTGATGTTTTCACGATTTTGATAAATAATTGTGATAATAAGTTAATTGTAACAAGTAGTATTTACGTGCTTTTATTGAAGTCAAAAGCTATTTTTCTCCCCACATGAAGAAAATATGAATTTTCTTGAATTTATATCAGTAATGACAAAACCTATCATATTTTTATGTCAAATAAAGACCGATGATTTTCCATAATATAGCAGCCTGTTAAACAATATATTACTAAGACTTAAGATAAACAAATATTTCCAAAATGTGTACAGAAAGCCTACATTGTTTTATTGTGTACAGAATGTTCAGTTTTCGAGTGATAGTTTGTTTTTAGCACAGCCAAAGACGCTGTAATAACTAATAAATGTTAAAAAATGTAATAAATTAAAAGTTTTATCAAAAAGCGCTTTATAAACAATATGAAAGGTCTTTAGATTCCTGGAAAGGAATAAAGTTTAATTAAAAACCAAGAAAAAACCTCGTAGGGTCACTGAGCCTTAAAATAGGAATTCTAGGAGGGTTAATAACCGCTTAGTCAAAACAACATGTACACCCACGCATAGCTGCAACACGACAGACGTAACACACACATCAGATTTGGCAGTTCTAATTTGGGTTGCAGTACGATGCCATTTTATATTCTGCTTCTTCTATGTACGTGAAATCTGTTTTTCTTCACACTTCACCTTCATGATCATCCGTAGATGTAGATGTCTAGCTCTTGATCCATCTTTTCTTTGGTCTTCCTGTATCCTGCTTACTTAAGGGTCGTGAATCTCTTGCTATTGTTATCAGCCAGCCTACTTTTGTGTGTCCTGGAAACATTCATCTCAGCCTTTCCTTGTTTTTCCTACGAATTTAACAATGTCTATCACGCCGTACTCATTCCTTATACATCTTGTTTTAGCTGTTGTTGATCTTGAAATACTCATCTCTGAAGTTGTAAATAGAGTTTTAGTTCTTCTCGAATCGGCACACGTCTCTGCTCCGGAAGCCGTAAGTGGACTTACTTTGATTTTGTACATTTTTAGTTCGCTTTCTGTATTAAGGAACTAATTTCTCCAGATGTACAATAAAAGAGTTATTTACAAAATAACAAAATGTTCGCTCTCGTCCACCTAGTGCAATACAATTATACAAATGCAATGAAACCGAGAGTTTTGGGACGTGGGAAAATGGAGCTCTGTGGAGTAGGCCCTCTGTCCCGCACGGAGCGCAGCACGTGGCGTCGGGAAGTAATTAATTTAGTTTCACCTCCCACAAAGGAAATTAAATCATTTGGAGATTAATTAAACAAAAATTAGCGGTTAATGAATTAATTTCGTGCTCGACGTCCCTGGCAATTCTCTTTCCTCGCATCCGCCATCGCCCTCTGTGCGTGGGACGGCGACGCATCTCGTGGCTCTCATGTTTCACGGTTTCGCGCCCTTTTGGTTCATGTTGTAAAATAATAGATTATGCGCTCACTATATTAACATACGTTTGTGCTGTGTTTATTAGTTGTGAATTATAATTATTGTTAAAAAGAGTTCCGGATTTCTGATTGAGAAACTAGCGTTTTCAGGATAGAAGACAAGTATTTATCATCTGTTGTGTTCTTCTGCGCAGAAACGATACGATCGGCGAACCTAAAACACAGAAAAGGAAAAAAACGGTAATAGGAGCAGAATTGTATTTGACGAAGGCAATGAAAACTCTGAAGTGAATGTCGGCTTACAACAAAAAGTGACGTGTAGTTCCAATAGTGACAATACACTATATTAAATTTAAACTAGTGTTGCTACAACAGCACATACTTTCTAGCATTATTTGTGATGACTATGCTACATTATGATACTACATGAACGTGTAAAAGTGTTGCCTATCAAAAAATTGTAACTCCGTGTGGGGAATCGAACTCTGGCCCGTAAGAGTTAACACACAATTAGTGCTACCCCTAATCTATCACTCATGTAGATAAACTCCACCTTCCCGACGCTTAAAAAGTTAAACACTTGCATTAAAAATTTAATAAAAATCAAATATTTTCGTTTACATTATTTCAAGATCTAGTCTGAGAGAACACGGTCTCATTAAGGCAAAAAATATCTCTATCATCACTGTTTTACTTTTTCGATGTCAATTTTTTGTTTGCAATTTTGAAAACTAGTATTTGCCTACAATGTGACCTGCGCTATATTTTAAGCATCCTCTGCACTATTCAACGAAAATATGCAAGAAAAACATGCAGAAATTTTCTTGGACAATTCATGTTTAAAAATTACCTATATTTGTGTTAACTCTTAAGAAAGTTAGAGTATTAAGCTGACCTAAACGACTTACAAGGTTTTCGCACACGTGTGTGCGGTTCAGCTAATAATTTTTATGTTGGATAGAGTGTGCTCGTGACCGCTGTTTTTCTTTAACTCCGTGAACCCGAGTCTGCCTCCGATTCTCTCGCTGGGTCAGGATAATTGCAATCCGATGCCACCTCATACCCTTCACACCGCCAGCACCTTTCTCATTGGTCACACGCCCGTCTGCTCAGACACCCAGCCGTATTCTCACCTACTAGTTCTAACCTCACATACAGTTCTCACCCACCCGTTCCACCACCGTTCTCACCCGCCCGTTCCCCCCCCTTCTCTCCGCCCGTTGTCACCCGCCCGTCCTCACCACCCGTTGCCCTGCCCGTTGTCATCCGCCCGTCCTCACCCACCTGTTTTCAACCACCCGTTCTCCCCCGTCCGTTCTCACCCACCCGTTCTCATCTGTCCGTTCTCACCCGCCCGTTCTCCTCCCTTCTCATCCGCCCGTTGTCCCCGCCCGTCCTCACTCCCCGTTGTCACCTGCCCGTTGTCATCCGCCCGTCCTCACCCACCTGTTTTCAACCACCCGTTCTCCCCCGTCCGTTCTCACCCACCCGTTCTCATCTGTCCGTTCTCACCCGCCCGCTCTCACCCTCCCATTCTCATCCGCCCGTTGTCACCCGCCCGTCCTCACTCACCCGTTGTCACCTGCCCGTTGTCATCCGCCCGTCCTCACCCACCTGTTTTCAACCACCCGTTCTCCACCGTCCGTTCTTACCCCCCTGTTCTCATCTGTCCGTTCTCACCCGCCCGTTCTCACCTCTTCGTTGTCACCCGCCCGTTCTCACCCTCCCCTTCTCCTCCGCCCGTTATCACCCGTCCGTCCTCACTCACCCGTTCTCACCCGCCCGTTTCACCCGCCCGTTGTCCCCCGCCCGTTCTCACCCCCCGTTCTCATCCGCCCGTTGTCACCCGCCCGTCCTCACCCCCGTTCTCATCCGCCCGTTCTCACCCGTCCGTTACCCCCCGTTCTCACCCTTTCACCGCCCCCGTTATTCTCATCCGCCCGCCCGTCCTCCCCTGTTCGCCCTCTCCTCTCCGTCCTCCCCCGTCCGCTCCCTCGTCCGTGTGTGCGAAGCGCAGGCTTAGCCCAGAGGTCATTGCCCCCGGCAGAGCAGGCGTGCTTGGAAGCGGCTCCTGCCCTGCAGCCGGCCAGACAGAGGGGAGGGAACGTCCGCAGAGTTGTTGTGCAAGTTTAGTACTGGCGCGCTCGAGTGGCGAGTCGGAGTTGTAGGTACTTTCTCGGCAGCTTCAGCCCTGTCTTGCTGGATTTCGGGAAGCAGGTAGTTTGTTCCCCAAGTTCCTGCAACGATAACGAATATACAGAGATTACCTGAGCCAAGATTGCGGTCTAGCGAGTACAGGAACTTGAACAAGGTTATCATTCAGAATATTAATTGTTGTTAAGTTTCATAACTTGTGTTAGTGAAATAAAATTATTATGTAAATTGACTGAAAAAAATGCTTTAAACAAATTTTAGAATTAATAATAAAATTGGAATTTAAGTTCAGGTAATGTAGTTTTGTTATAATGATAATTTTAGTCTTGTAATAAATTTATATGTAAATGAAAGAAGAATCTTTTATTTTAGGATACATCTGCATCGTTGCGTCTATTGAAAATTTGATTTTTATTTATTAGCAAGTTGTGTCGTTTGAATATTATTGAAATACTGAAGATGTAGTACCTGTGGTTGTAGGATTTATTGGTATTGAATAAAACATTAGGATTTGTTAAAATTTTTACATTTGTTTACAGTTTGTTACATGGAGGGAAATTCAGACAACAAACAATTTAAAGAAAAAATGTTTAGCCATTTTCCAGATAATTTTGAATATTTCACGGACAAGACTTGGGTTGAAAGTTCCAAAAACTGCGAAACATTGAAAATTCTGGTTGTTATGGCGTTATTTGTTTATGTTTCATTGTGTGAGTTGTTAATTACCTCCTGAAATCATTCGACATTTTCTCTTCAAAAAAAAAAACAAGCAAGTGTAAAGGTTATTGTTAGTGAAGCAAAAATGACGTGTTTTCTTGTGGTACACCGGGAATTCTAGCGGAAATCTTCATTCTCACTACTTATATCTGTCAACTTCCCTACTTCTTGCTTGAAAGCCTGCCAGAGCTGGGAATGTTAGTAGAGATTAATTGCAACAGCTTCACATAGAAGAACAATTTTAGCGCTAGAAAAATTTTATTCGTTTCTGCTTATCGGCTGACACTTTACCATTGGTAACAGGCTGTAGAAATCCTATAGAGATGCTTTATTTATACAAAATAAAGTCTTAATACAAAACATTACGCCTTCGCCTAATACAAAACATACTACTTCAAGGTCTATTACGTACTATTAGTGCACAACGCAATACATTACACGTGACGCCAAAACAGCCTAATCTCAAGAATATTTCTCGTTATACATTTCTTACAATCTCAAATCAAATTTCGTAACAACTTTCATCGCATACATCACGAACTAACAAGAACGAGCAACTCGAACTGTCCACCTCCAAACGACCGCTCTCAATTAAAACAGTCGTCGAACGCCTCTCATTTGCAGCTCCACCCACACGCGTTCTAGCGGACGCAGGTACAAACTCGAGGGAACAAGCGAAACACGACTCGATATTACAAGCACGCCGGGGCTTTCCGAGGCCGTTAAGGTCGCAGCCAATTACAGAGCAGCGACTGGGCATTATTAGCTGCGGCGGTGGCTGTGGGCTCGGCGACTAGTGGGGCCAAAAAGCTGGCCGAAAGTTTTAACAATGGTATCTACTGTGTTAGTTACCATTTAGACAGTTCAATTCTAAAACAATAAATGAGCGTGAACCAAGTATGGAAGACTCAATTTCTGGGTCATTGGTCCTCTCGATCAGGTTTTTCGTCCAGTTTTCCTGACCCTTGAGTAAATGCTAAGATGACCCATTGTTTTGCTTCTGGTTATAAATGTAGTTTCACTATCTGTTTGTGTGTTCTCGAGCTATTTCGGGTAATGTAGACATTCAAATAATCGTTTTCCTTTTTATCTTGGCAGTAAGTCCATTCCTTCTCGTAAAGCACCCGGGATAATAGCTTCCTTCCATAGCTGATCTGCCTTCTGAAATATTATTTATTATGCTGGACCGAATGTTTCATATTCATTCTTGACAAAAATGTCCGTTGCTACATGTATTCGTAATTCAATTTAATAAGTATATGAGTTAGAACAGACATTCCAGAGCTAAAAGTCATGCATATATTGCACTTCTCCTCATAGTATGTCACAGTTTTTAACTGTTTCTTGATGTCAAATAAATAAATAAATAAATAAACAAAGAAAGCATTGTGGCAGCGGGCACGACGTAAATGAATGCAAAAAGTTGGAGAGAAATCGATTTGAAGCAAAATAATATTAGGACACTGTACACGACGGGTTTTTGTACGGAAAAACTGCTCGAAAGCCGGTGTGAAACTGAAGAATACTGCATTTTCGCAGAGTAACTGCTAGACACTTTCTATAATCGTTATGCGAACGAAAAGTACTTACGCTAACAAACTATTAGATACGTTGTCCACACGGGACGCATAAACCAAAGACAATATGGAAACTCTAGGCAATATCTTCTTAACATTTTAAAAAAAATTAAGGTCGCATCAACATCCAGGTCATTAGCAATCATTATTGGAGTAAACGGTACGGTAACTATGAAGATGAAACAAAATGGTGATGATAAAGGGTGAAAAGACGAACACAAGTACAACCATGTCCGAGGCGAGACTCGAACCCGCAACCCTTCGTTTCAAGATCACTACGACACTACTGCCTCAGCGATCTGGCTGGGCCGACCTTTTAATATTGGTTTTGTTCTCATTAGAGAATTGTCGCGTCTCATTTTAAAGTAACATTTATTTCGTTGTTACTAAGGTATTTTGTTTTACTTTTATATCAAGAGTCTCATTGAGACAGTTCACAAAAAAAGCTGGCCGAACGTCGATATGGCTGGCAAAATCTTTGGTTACAATTTTCAGATTTATCTCTAAATTGATTAGGGATTTCATTCTTCCAGCAGCGGATGCACGATGTAAACAATTTTGGCCAATTTTTCTTTTTAAAACCCCCACTGCGGCAGCGTTGTCCATCGACCGGTTGGCTCGTCGCCTCGCCGCAAGAGCGGGCGGTGTGCGCTGCGGCGTAAGCGCCTATTAGCGTGGCATCGAGTAACCATTAGCCGCAGGGCGAGACCCCGGGAAGACAAAAGGGCGTGGAAGGGCGAGAAAAACCCTTCACGGATATTCACGAAGAGACTCTTGGGGGGAGACGGCGATTTCGTGATATATTCTACTCTTTGGTTTCAACAACGTCCCCGTCCATTTACAAGTTCATTCAAGTTAAAGTGCAGCAGTAGGGAAGTGTATTTTTAGCTTAGGATGCGGATATGTCATTTCCGTCGTTTTCAAGGACGGGGAGGGGGTGATTCGTTGCTTAAAGGCTAGGGCATACATGTTATACCGATTCGTTGATGTCGTATCTTACACCGAACTTTTCGATTGGTTGATGAATGTTTTCGGGCACGTCAACTCCTGTGGACATTAATCCCTTTAGTGTAGTGAAATTTTTCTTGCTGCAGGTGGCGGTGTACATCCTCTGCTACGTAGTGAGCTTGCGAGGACATCGGCATGCAGGGAATTTCCCATCCAGGCATCGCATTCAGTAGGGTACTACTCCAGCGGGTTCAAACTCTCGACTAGGCTACCGGCGTGCGTGGTGCATGTAAGGCTGTGAGTGAGTGAGTGAGTGAGTGAGTGAGTGAGTGATGAGTGAGTGTGTGACTGAGTGACTGACTGAGTGACTGACTGACTGACTGACTGAGTGACTGACTGACTGAGTGACTCACTGACTGACTGAGTGACTGAGTGAGTGACTGAGTGATTGACTGACTGACTGAGTGACTCACTGACTGACTGAGTGATTGACTAAGTGACTGAGTGATTGACTGAGTGACTGAGGACTGACTGAGTGACTGACTGACTGAGTGACTGACTGACTGAGTGACTGACTGACTGAGTGACTGACTGACTAAGTGACTGACTGACTAAGTGACTGACTGACTAAGTGACTGACTGACTAAGTGACTGACTGACTGAGTGAGTGAGTGTAAAGGGTGAGAATAGGGCAAGGAAGAGGAAGCACAGATTGCGCGCGGTCCATAGCCCGTTTGTTAGGTTTTTGCTCCGGCATTCGCCTAGTCTTGGTCGAAGAAACCACGGAAAACTTCCGATCAGAGCAGCCGGCCGCAAAAATTCTCCTTCAGATTGCGACTGTATACGACCAATCTACGTAGCTAGTGCCACCGTCCGGACTCGAACTCTAGGACCTCCCGGTCAGAGACGCTGCAGAGACTGTGGCAATGCTCGCTCCGAGCTAAGCTCTTTCAGTACCGTGTTCGATTCCCGACCAGTTCACGGAGTGGACGAAACGAGACTTGCGAAAACAGTGGTTTATCGGGCTTCTCCCTTTTCCCCCGCCTCTCTCCAACATCTCTCCATCATCAGTCTCCCTGTCATCTACTCACTACAGTGTCCCTCAATTTCTGGACTTCTGGGCTGCAGTCCATTATTTTATTTATTGTATAAATGTAAAAGTGATGTGTGACATTTTAAAAGTTAAAATCCTGTTGTTGCAGTTAATTTGGATTCTTAAAGCTAATTTATCGCTTTGATATTTAACATGTAAGATTCGTAATATTCTTCAGATTAGTTCAACTAGCTGTTGTATTTGTAATTCTGCTATTTTCTTTGCATAAAATCTCTCATTTTTGTTCACAAAAATTATATAACATAGGTCTACTTTTGTCGAAATGTCCATAATCCTTTCTGTCAACATTAATTTAGAATGTTAGTCAAATTAAAGTTAAATAAAAACACTTTTTAATTAACAGCAGTGGTCTACTAGAATCGAAGGAAAATCCCTTGAACTCTTCCGTCAAGGAACCTTATTTTATGCCTTCTTTTGTTGTGACCTAATTAGACTACCTAACAACAGATCTAATACATCAATACGTTAATTGAGTACATTTGTTTACATCGCAAAAACATCTTCAGAAGTTCTATGCCACACTACAAATTTTGTAGTGTGGCATAAACTTCTGAATTGTAATTACATCGTAAGCTTGATGTGTCCTATTTTCTCGCTTACATTGCAGGAAAGTTGCATGTAGAGCAATTCTCTTGCTGTCTGCCATTATGTCAATCCTTAATTAATTTATGATATTTATTAAACAGTAATTTGGAGAACGCTTCATTTATGAACGTTCTATAATTAATACAGGTTACAATTAACCATATAAATCATTTCACAATACACCACTTCCGTAATTGCATTGAGTGTATCTCATCATGAATTATTATCTTCTCTCTCTCTCTCTCTCTCTCTCTCTCTCTCTCTCTCTCTCTCTCTCTCTCTCTCTCTCTCTCTCTCTCTCTCTGTATGTCAAAATTGTCTCGATGTTTGGAAAGTAGTTGCAAACGCAAAAGTTTCAAGCAATTGCACGCACACTCTACAGCAACATAAGCGCGACTCAAACACGTGAAGGTTCGTTCACACACCAAACATTGACGTGTACACGAGTAGTTTGAGCCCACAACAGTCTTTTATCGCACCAACATTCATGAAACGTCTGATCTTTGTTGGAAACCAATGCAGCTTGTTTGCAATTACTCATCATTGCTTGTGAAACGATTTAATAAGTTTCACTAATTTCAAATACAAGCATAAAGTGATGAAAAAGTAAGCAACCCTCGGTAATGTAAGAGGGGGCACTACTTTTGTTACATACATGCATACATACATAGGACGGCTGGAAAATACAAAACAAATACATTTGCTTTGATTTCGGCTAGAAAATGCAAATTTTTGATTACGATAATGCGCAATTTTTAATTCTTGATACGTGTGCTTTAATCTGTATAGTATTATGATTACATACTCTCTTACTCTGGCCGTGAGAGGTGTCTCAGGGCATCAAATAATGTCACTGCAGTGCCTCTGGCCGGGTGGCTCTGGGGTTCGAGCCCCGACGGTGGCAGGATTTTCGACACTAGCTTTTCAGCTAGGTCGAATTCAGTCGTTGCTTGGAGGACACTTCTAGCGGCCGGCTGCTTTGACCGGTAGTGTTCCGTGGTTTCTCCGATCACCACCAGGAGAATGACGGTGCAGTACCCTAACAAACGGGCCACGGACCGCGCGCGATCTGTCCTTCCTCTTCCTTGTCCTATCCTCTCCCCTTACACACACACACACACTAACATGCACTACACTACCACACATGCCGGGACTTCGGTCGGGAGTTTAGAGATTGTCCCGGCTGGGGTGCGGCCCCGTTGGTGGGAGAGTTTTGGTTAGGGGGAAATCCCGCTAGCCGATGTTAGGTCGGTGCCGGATATCACCATCCAGGGGGGGAAGATCACAGCCTTCTCCCGAGAAAAAACATGCACTACACTTACGGGGCTAATGACCTCGGTTGTTGACGTGCCCGGAATCCCTAACACCCAACCAACCTGAACTTGTGTGTGTGCGCGCTTAGATAGATAGCTAGATAGATAGATAGATAGATAGAATAATAGATAGAATAGATAGGTAGATAGATAGTAATAGATAGATAGATAGATAGATAGATAGATAGATAGATAAAATTAATTACAAATAAAATAATAATATATAAAAAATAAATATAAACAAACAAATTGAATTTCCTTTACATTCCTGTACTAAACATTAAAATGCATATACACTGACATATAAATGAATAAACTTACATATTACACAAATATACATACATACAAACATATACTCGCGTATACATAGAGAGACGAAGGAACCCTCACATACACACCAGTCAGAACTTATTCAGTCATATTCAGAAGAAATGAAATCACTTCACTTCACTTCACTGCATATAACTTTATCTAAATATTAATTGTGCAATACTTTTTACTGTAGACTACGCATAACCGCACCTTTCACTTCACTTCACTTCAGATGGTGTGTGTGCGCGGCGTGTGTGCGCAGGTGGTGGCGGTGGTGTCGGTGTTCTTCATCTGCGTGTCGGTGCTGTCCTTCTGCCTGAAGACGCACCCCGACATGCGCGTGCCGGTGGTGCGCAACCTCACGCGCTGGTCGCCGGCGGCGGACGGGTCGGGCGCGCTGGTGGCGCAGTGGGTGCTGGACCAGACGGGCTCCAACCCGCACGACGCCTTCTTCTACCTCGAGCTCGCCTGCAACGCCTGGTTCACTTCGAGCTCGCCGTGCGCTCCGTGGTGAGTGCGCCCAACGCTTCTTTACCTACATGCAGCTCCCATCGACGTCGTCCCGCAACAGTGTAGGCGTCCCGCAGGGGTCCGCGAGCGGGCGTATTTCCAAAGTCATTCAGTTGCCGATGCTTTCTACTTACCCCACATTGCTGTACGTTATTCTCACTCTTGAGGATTGTGACATAAAACACTTAAAGTTCCAACAAGAAGAACGTATATTGTTCGTAAGTTGTGGTTTGCTAATCAGTCTGCTGTTATCTACTGTATCAACTGCAGCCACGCAATTCAAAGAGTCCACGTGTTTTTTAAACTGCGTAAGTACATGTTACTACGGAGTCATGTGGATTTTATGTAAGTAACATCTGACCATCTTTCTGTGAACAATGCTAGCGGCTTCACCGAATACAAGACTTTAACCAAAATTTATATTTCCCGATCGATTTGGCTCACTTCGTCGCTCTTTGAATTTGGAACGGACAATTTGACTTTTGAAGCTACTTTACACCAAACCTTTATTTTAAAATATGGCTTTAAATTTTTGATTCAATTTTTTTTCTTGCATGTTTGCAAAATATGCTTAAATGGTGCAAATGCGATTTTATTTGTTTATTTTGTTGAAGGTTTTGCCTTTTCAAAAATTACAAAAGTTACATTTTTGCCATATTTTAATAACTATAATATTGAAGATGTTTTGTTCTTGATAAAATCTGTTCTTCAAAATTGGACCCTAAGAAATTGTCTTGTACAAATGAAATTAATTCAGAAATTTAATATAATAAATTCATTTGAAAATCCGAAATCTTCTTGAAGTTGCCGTAACAGGTCCAACCACAAACGTAGTCAGAGAAATCCCAATCACATTTTTTGGTTGCTTCGTTTATTTTATAATTTGAAATAAATTTAGTAAATTCTTGTTTGCACTTGGCGACAAACAAAGCATTTTATGTTCAAGCTTCAATTTCGTCTCGTTCCCTTTAATTTCGCTTTCCCTTACTGGTTCTTTCTCTTTCCAACGGTATGGTGTTTTCTTTGCGTTATCTCAGTATTTTTATATCACCATTTATTACACTTTATCTCATTCTCGTTATGCTGCATCTGCCGTTGTTCTTTTGTTTCTCCATCAACCTTAGTGTATACCTTTGAATTGCCTGTTTTATTTCAGAGGAGAAGTAATATTTGCATTTCATTCTCGAGAGAATCAGATATAATATTTGGCTTAAATAATCCAGAGGTATTCAGTGACAACGGAAACACCAGGAGTAAAAAATACAAGCGATGAATGATCAGAACACAAGCATGAAATTTCAATTCTGAAGGAAGCTTTCTGTGATAGAGAACATTTCTCAAATATTGTGGTTTTGTCAGAAAATCTTTAGACGATTGAAAATTACAATTTTTAAGGCGATCTCGACTATTAAGTGACAATATCATGAATACACCTAAATGTATACACGAGTATCCCAACAAACAAACACACACACACACACACACACACACACACACACACACATATATATATATATATATATATATATATATATATATATATATATATATATATATTACACACATATATGTATACATGTATATATATATATGTATATTGTGTGTGTGTGTGTGTGTGTGTGTGTGTGTGTGTGTGTGTGTGTGTGTGTGTGTGTGTGTGTGTGTGTCGAATGTTAGGCCAATTAACAGGGACAAAATATGTACTAAGTTCAGGGACATTAATGACACAAAAATTGGGTTTCTCATATTTATTAAGGTATTTGAAATGACAGGACTGATTTCATGTTCCAAACCATTGCCGCATATAAGAGTTCACAACATTCCAGAAGCAATACAGACCCGTCCTAAAGGTCCGATTAGGCAGGTGCTTGGTTACCGCACGTGGCATACTGATCCGCACACTCACAGATCATCACGTGCGTTGCTTATCTCTGGTTGCTTGGCAACCTCCAAAAATCTCTCCTGCTCATTTCGCGACAGCTTAGTACGGAAACTGGGATTATTTCCAACAGCTTTCATTAATTCCCTATGACATTCGCGGGCATTTCTCACATGGGGAACGGCTATCTTGGTGTATGACTGCCGCTCGAAACGGGTTACATTCATCTCACACGACGGTAGTCAGACAACTGATTTCACATTGCTCCCTTTCACAATACATTCACATAGCCATACGTTGTCGTGTACACACAGTAGTACAGCATTTCTTTCGGGTAAAATTATGTGATCCTATTGAGATTTCTTTTATAAAAAATATTTTCTTGTCCTCTGCCTAACTGTTCGTAAATAAATGAATGAATAAACACATAATTAAATGAATAAACGCGTAAAACATTAAGGCGACAATCACCAATGAATAAAGTCATAAACTCGCAAGTGCATGAATACATAACTTATAAATGCTTAAGTAAATAAAGTCTAAGTATAAAGATAACTGCATAAATGCTTAAATGCGTAAATGCTTAAACGCATAAGTGTATAAACGCATGAATGCGTAAATGTATAAATAATAAAAAAATTAGTAATAAATAAATGAGTAATAAATAAATAAGTAATAAATAATAAACAAATTGAAGTAAATGCATAAATAATAAGTGAATTGAAGTCGATGCTCGTGGTGTGTGCGCAGGTGAGCCCCAACCTGGTGCAGTTCGTCAAGTCGCCGGTGAACGTGATCGACTTCGTGGCGACGCTGTCCTTCTACGCGGACATGGTGCAGACGGCGATGGGGCCGTGGCCCGTGGAGCCCACGGACATCCTCGAGTTCTTCTCCATCATCCGCATCCTGCGCCTCTTCAAGCTGACGCGCCACTCGCCGGGCCTCAAGATCCTCATCCACACGTTCAAGGCGTCCGCCAAGGAGCTCACGCTGCTCGTCTTCTTCCTCGTGCTCGGCATCGTCGTCTTCGCCTCGCTCGTCTACTACGCCGAGCGCCTGCAGGTGAGCGCGTCACACGCAAGGCGGCGCCTTGGCCTTAAGGGGCCACACATTCGGTATTCCGTTAAGGCGGCTCCACACATTCGGTATTCCGTTAAGGCGGCTCCACACATTCGGTATTCCGTTAAGACGGTGCACACATTCGGTATTCCGTTAAGGCGGCGCCACACATTCGGTATTCCGTTAAGGCGGCTCCACACATTCGGTATTCCGTTAAGGCGGCTCCACACATTCGGTATTCCGTTAAGGCGGCTCCACACATTCGGTATTCCGTTAAGGCGGCGCCACACATTCGGTATTCCGTTAAGGCGGCTCCACACATTCGGTATTCGCCGAACACCGAGCGACCGCTTGCCGAATCCCGAGTAGTGTGGATAAGTTGCTTGCTATTTGCCAAGTGACGAACATTCGGTGTTCGCCCTCCTCACTGCGTGTCAGTCTTTTGGACACATCAAAGGGAACGAATATTCGTCGAACACTTCAACTGTTTCGGCGAACAGTAGCTCACTGCTCGGCATATGCCTGAAGTGTGGTGCCGTCTTAGCAGAATCTACAGGGGGCTCCACACATTCGGTATTCGGCGAACGCCGAGCAACCGCTCGCCGAATCCCGAGTAGTGTGGATGAGTTGCTTGCTATTTGCCGAGTGACGAACATTCGGTGTTCGCCCTACCTACCCGTGAGTTTGTTAGGATTCGATTTTTATAATATTTAAAACTTCGCAAAAATTCTGAGATATTAGTATTTTTCAAAGTGACTAATGAATGGACTCTGTGGGATGCTGCTATTTGAAAACTCGTGTTTATAGAAATAATATAATGCCTCTAGCTGCTGCAAATAAATGGTAACGTTTTCCCGTTAGGAGAATTCCTAATAGTAAAGTGATGTAGTTTTCAAAATCAAATTCTCACTACCTCTCGAATTTAGCGTCCACAAGAGTCTCGTTTGAACCCAGAAGTTGTAGATTTGGGTTGATAAAAGTAAACAACGTTATAGGGTATAGTTTGAACGTAAATTAGTTATTGGCGTTGTGCTGCACCTTTCAGTGCATACTGCGCTGGTAAACATTGATTACTTAAATGATATATTCTCTTTCTCTCTCTTTCTCTCTTTCACCCCCCTTTTCACTTTATATCATTCACTAACTATAGCTTTCTCTTTTCTCCCTCTTTCTTTTTCATTCTCTTTTCGTTTCTTTCTCCCTTACTCTTTACTATTTTTCATCCCCTCTCTCTATCTCACTTCCTCTCTCACTTTCTTTCTCTTTTTCTTCCCCTTTCTTTACTTTCCATTTATTTCTTAACTTTTTTATCTCTTTCTCCTTTCCTTTCCTTTCTTCTCTCTTCTCACTTATACGAGCTGTCCGTGGTATTTAAAGAACTTAACTTTCTTATCATCAGCCTGGATATGATGTCAAGATACCAACAAGTAAAAACAATGAGAAATGCACTTATATTATTGATTACTTGGCATTCAAAGGCACAGTCAGAAAAAAATAGTTGGGTCATGATACAAATATTACAATCATAATCATTGAACATGAAAATTGCAAAGCCGTCAACATAAGAAACAATTCAGAGTGGAGTCTTTGAAACGTGCAATGTCGTTGTAATGGAAGATCCAACGAAGTCCAAAACTCGTTAACCAAGAGAATGCAAGGTCTTTGGTGAGACTACGTGACGAGGGAGCAGATTACTAAATGTGGAGACACCCGTGGGGCCTTTGCTGGGAGATAATTGTTCGGTAGGCTGAGGCCTCATTTATTTACAAGAAAACATATTATAAAGAAATAGTTAAAAACGGTGACGAATTGTGTGGAAGAAGTGCAATCTCTGCATGTTTTTACTAGCTCTTATACTATATTAAGTTGAATTATGAATACAGGTAACAACGAACGCTTTTGGCAAGATTTGGTAATTAGTTGATATTGTTCTAGTTTAATCAAAACTATTTGCAAACGTCAAATGATCTAGAGTTTGACTCTTTTCCCACCCTACATGTGCCCTTCACCGCTGAGCTTTAGGTCACCGGTTGCGTTCTGTAAGAGGACTAAAACCCACATGGGAGGAAAAATGATGATGGCGACCTATAAGATGAACTATTAGAATTAATCTAGTGAGCGCTCTCCATCCCGAACCACTTAAACCGGAAGGACCTAGGTTCGAGTCCCGACATTGGCGAGATTTTCGACACTAGCTTTTCAGCTAGACCGGTCGGGGGCTTAGAGCTTGTCTCAGCTGGGACGGTGCCTCGCTGATGGGAGATACCTCGTTGTGGAAATCCCCACTAGTTGACGGTAGGTCGGCGCCGGATCCAATCATCCAGCTGGAGAAGAACACCGCCACGTCCCGAGGGAAAAACATGTACTACAGGACAATGACCTTAGTCGTTGACGCGCCCGGAGTCAAACAATCTAATTAGCTGGCGTTCCAGATTTCCCACCGTCAGGACTCGAGCCGCGGACCTTCAAGTCTTTCAAGCTTTATTAGTTAACTTCAAACCATCCATGTTTTCCCTTAAGGTGGAAGGGATATTATACATATGACCTGATAAAGCAAAATAAGTCTTGACCTTCTTAATCGACGATATTATGCTACGCGCAGAAAGTATATCCTACGTGCTGAAAAACAGTGAAGGAATTCGCTCGATGCTTGATTGATCGATGCACGATGAGCGAAAGACTTACGGGACTAATGACCTTAGTAGTTGTCGTGTTCGGAATCACTAACAACCAACCAACCAACCGAGTATTTTGCTAGTGTCGTACTACAAGTTACATATGTAACAGGTACTCCTGATAGTTACGCAACGATCTATACACTACTGTTTGTTACCTGTAGGTCACGTTTCGTGTACATCGGCGCGTGCAGAGATGACCGACAACCGGTAGTAAATAGTTCTTTGAAATTTTCAACCATATGTTCATTTACAAAAAAGGTATCTTTGACCTCTCCATGTTCTAGAAGTTTGTTACATCTATTCTGAGGCACCTGTATTTCATCAGACATGCAAGCATAAAAGAAGGGCGGCAATATTCCCCTTTAATCCGCAGTATTGCACTCGCTCCAGAAACAACGGAAGAGCGTGCGCCGAGCCCAATCGAACGAGGCGGAAGACGCGCGGAGAGCAAACTGCGGCGGCAGCGCCCCCTACGAAATGAGTCGCGTGCGCACACACCGTTTGTGGACAGAGCGAGTGGGGCTGGGGGAGGGGGAGGGGAGGGGAGGGGCGCGGCGCGAGTTCCGTAAGTGGGCGCGGACGCTAAGACCCGTTCGGCCCCGAAATCCCGGGGCTTAAGGGATTAGCCGCTCGCCCCATCGATTGCAAACAGAACACAGCCGCGACGCGCAAGATCCGGCACCGACCCGTGTTCTCGCTCCTCCGACGCTTGTTTTTTTTTTGCTGCCGAAGGGTTCCCACGCGAAATATCCGCAGGAGGCACGATGTTGCACAAGCGTTCTCCTGTGTGTGTGTGTGTGTGTGTGTGTGTGTGTGTGTGTGTGTGTGTGTGTGTGTGTGTGTGTGTGTGTGTGTTGGTGATGGTATTTATTCTGGGCGCGTCAACCACGAAGGACATTAAGAGGCACTTAAAAGGATGTTCCTACTACATCCCAGGGGATGATGGTGTATTTGTCCTGTTGAAATGGGAGATCTAACACACACCTACTTGTCGCATTGTTTCCCTTTCCGGGGTATTTCCCAGAGTGAACTGCTCCTTGGACAAACTATATAATTCCGTCTGGTCTCCCGACATTTCTAGGGGTGTTGTGCATGTGTGTTTGTGTGTGTGTGTGTGCGCGCGCGCGCGTTTGTAAGAGAAAAGATGTCATGGATGAGGAAGGGATAATCGCACGGATGTGGATCTTTCATTAAGATACTGCTTCGGCATTCCGTTGGGATTGATGAGAGAAACCACGGAAAATTACCCACCAGAGTAATACCTCGCAAGCTGTTCATGTAGCGGCTGAATTTCACTCAATTATGTAGCTAGTGACAAGAATGTGCTACTGTCATTGCTGAGCTGTTGCAGCAGTTTCTGGAAATTAGCATATGAACATTCCGTCCTGTCGCATCAAAATCCTGTTAACCGCCTGGTCCTAAAACGTGTGTCGCGATGGCATAGAGCTGTAGTTCAAAGAAAGTTCATATAGCTAATGAAAATCGTTTTCGTCTACCTTTCTTGTTTGGGAAAATTCACAATACTGTATTGCGGAAAAGTGACTAACGTTGCCACTGAATTTCCTAATAAAACATTTAAAGAAAAAATTGGAGACGTTTTTGAGAAAATATTGTTTTTGTAATTTTTTAAAATTGCAAAAATTTTATTGCGCGAAAAATTCTAAAATTTTCAGAAAAATATACGTGACCTTTTTGAAAGAACTATTCATGACCAACAAATTTCATTTGAAGGATAAATCTCCGCCGTCAATTTTGTACTTGTAGGAAGACGCCGAAAAAAATCATACTTTTGCAATTTTCGAAAATTCAGAGTTAACCCTGAAAATCGGGTTCTACTGCCTTAAAAGGTTTATTTTACTATATTCTTACAAGAAATTTAAAGAAAAAAATTTGGGGCCGTATTTGAGAAAAGTTTGATGATGTCTGGGGGGCGTCATGTAAAGAACCCTCGAATTTTAGCCTGTTTCAAAAAAATTCAAACCTTCAACGAGACCCGGAGCGATTGAGGATTCTTCAATTAGGACACGTTCGTACGCTTAGTTTAGACGCCAATAGTATTCACAAACGAACAGACAGATAAAAAGACGGACGGACGTTTTTTTTCAAACAACATTTATTCGGTATCAGGGAATCCCAAAATGTGTATTTCCGTTGAAATCTCGAAATCGATTTTCCACAGCATTACTTACATTTCTCTACACTACGTATATTACTCCGTATATACGTATGCAATTGAGAAAGTAATAATAGTGAATTTATAAATAAATACGTCATATAGCTACACAACATCAATAGTTTTAAATAAATATATCTTCAGCTACGAGTCAACTTCAGCTATTATACTTCAACTTCGTATTAAGATATAATTCTAAAGTTAATATATAATAAGTGTACAATAAAACAAAGTTAATTTACAGAATAAAACAATTAGAAAACACACAAAATATTATAAAAGAAATGTAATCTTGTTTTTCCTTTACATTTCTCTTACGTGCTCCCGCGATGGTGGTTGTGTTGTGCATTTTCAAATTTTGCGCCAGTTGGGCGCCCAACGCAAGCAACAGTGATTTTTTTAACTTCCGTGTCCATCTCCAACGACTTGTAATTTGGGCACGAGGATAAAAGAGCGCTTCGCTTCTTCCGGGATTCGCCGCGTGCTCAGAGTGAATAGCAGAGATTCTGCCCTGCGACCGCCCTTTCCTTCTAATTAACCGCTCGGTGTGTCTGTCTGTTGGTGCCCGTCCGCCTCTGATGCGGAGGCCGGGGTTCGGTTCCCCGCGGAGCCACAAATGGAGCGGAAATGACGTACACGGAAGAGCCATCAGCGCGCGACGCCGCGCCCCGCCGCCAGATGGCTCTGCCCGCGCCCGCCCTCGCCCCTCCAACGCTGCGTGCCACTAGGGGAACATGACGCCGTCACACTGGGCATTTCGTCGTCACCGAGCCCCCGGGAATTACACAAAATTATCTTAAATAACCCACGCGTTATGTTCTTTTTTTAGAATCACAAGTAAAAATAGTTGCATTTTAGTGTTGAATACAGGTATTTTTTTTTTTCCGTCACCACATCATGAAAATAACTCCCCCTTTTTTTGTTTATTGTTCACAGTTGAGGCTGTCGGGTAATGACAACTGACATTTCGGCGAATTTTGAATTATTGATTCTAAGTGGAATAAGTGGGAGCTCCTTTTTTATTTCATTTTTTAAGAATGTTCCTTACATCATGTCTTTCCATTTTGCAAAATTCCAAGAATAAACAAAAAATGACAATAAATTCATTTGGCTCATACAGATAAATTGATGTAGATGGTAGTCACAAATTGATTTTTATCTTCTTTTGCGACATGTCAGTTAATATTAATTACATCTGAACGCCCCAACTGTAATTTTCAAACTTGTAAATTAATTAAAGTGGTTAGGCGGAAGACCGGTCCCGTCTCACAACGAAACAAACCGCTCCTATTCACCCACCTACCCCACTTTACTTTCGGCCCATCAACCCTCTCTCCTTTACTGCTCTTCCCTGCTCTCCCACTTCCCGGTCTATCTCGCCCTATCACATCCCACTCCTGTGCCGCCCGCCAGCCTCCCACGTGCGTTACCTGTCTCGGCCCCGATGCGGGAAAACCCTCAAATTCCACCTTCAAAAGTTTGTCCGGAGTGAAAGTGAACGTGAACGAAAACAGGAAAAGTCGTTTTTCTCAAAACGAACTTCGGTTGGAATGTACCGTTATTATTCTGAGTGTCTCAATTCTCTTGCAAAAACTCGGCTGACAAACAGTGATCCTGAAGAACTTCTAATGGTGGTCTTTGCCACCTGAATAGGGATATGTTGCGATATACCAATGAGGAATTGGCAATGGATCCAAATAGCGCTTTCGGTCCTGCCCGTTCTCTTTGATTCAATTTTTTCTCTTATTGGTACGGCCCATTACAATACAGTTTGTCAGCTAGGACGGGACCAAACTTCCAATGAGTCCCTTGCAACTATGACGCTCAAAGACTACTAAAGTACTGAAACTGATCTTAACAGAGCTACATCAGAAACTAAGCCCACTGGAAGAAAAACATTTTAACTTGGATAAGAACCAGGTACTTCTCAAATAATTTAGAAGAAGCCCTCCCAGGTGGGAAATTAACTCAAAAGAATATTCAGTCCGGACCAATTGTATGAGACATGTAACAAGTTTCAGATTTTGAGTGGTCCCTCTGAATCCACCCCACCACTTTGCTAACACACCCTGTAGAAATGGTAGCAAATGCACAAGGAAGCGCAACATACATGCTAGGGTGGAGGACATTTTCAAAAATGATCCAGCACTATTTGCAAAGTGGATGAAAACGGGCATTGACAATACTAGTGGAGATCAACAGCCCCTTGGTAGAAATGAGGTTATTGATGTGTAAATATTCCATTGTGTGTACTATCCCCCCGATTTGGTCTTCCGAATTAAAAGTGAGTGTGAAAAATCAGCGACACTTGACATGGATCCCGACACCATTTTGTATGCAGTATAAGTCGCCTGGTTGGGATGAAAAATGCTGCGGCATCAAGACCAGATAAGATCAAAGTTACCCACATATCGTCAGTTACAAAAATTGGAATATTAATTTTAGAGTACTTCAAATTCTATGCTGTAACTTTGTGCCCTGATCGCATCACCCTTATTCCAAAAGAGAGCAAGGATAATAAGCTTGTAACTATCACCCCAACAGGATGAGGTGAACATCACGGTTTTCTTCTTTGCAGAGTCATTTAGGACATTGCGGACAAATGCATGGGTTCCTGGTGAAGTTAAATCCACATGCAAAGTAGGTTATCACGGAACCGGGATGTTTTGCTATTTTTAAAATTCATCAGCTGACATTGGGATGAAAAACTGGAGGAGGGGTATCGTTGCTGGGCTAGATATATTCAAAGAATTCGGCATAGTTTCTCATGCGGAGATGCGGTGAGCCCTGACCAGGAAGGAGATTCGCGGGCCCCAACCAATTTGGTTATGGACTCACGTTGATGTTTCCACAGTCATTTAGTCCTCCTTGAAAGGCATTCAGGTGCCAATTTGAAGAGTGAAACAGGGGGATACCTTGTTGCCACTCCGTTTAATCTCATTTAATCTATTGGGAAGTAGACTGTCTGTGTTAGCATTTTCTGGCAATCTGGTGCTGTTACAAAAATGCTCCTGGGGCTCGAGAAGTGGTTGAAATTGTGGTGGAAGGTCATCAGTCAAGCTGACATTGTCCGTAGCTAAGTGTTCATTATTTAAAGTTACAATATTTGAACGATCTTGGTTCGATTATCCCAACTGAAAAGCCTGTGGAAAATTCTTCTGGTCAGTAATGATCGTATCGTAACGTACCTGGAAGTGAACCACCGTATTTAGAATCCCATTAAACAATCTGTCCATCTAATGAATGAAACAAAAATATGCTTATAATGAATGACCAACTTCATTACACATCGTGAAGATTTCGCTGTACGAATCTACGCTTTTCTCTTTTTAAGAAGATAGTACTGTGATGAAATAGCTGAGTTGGTAATAAGTATATGCTTTTTTTAATACCATTTGAGTGAGGTAAGAGTTTGAGTGAGGTGATATGCAGTCAATGAACATGTTATCTGACGCTGCATACTACAAACACGCAATATTCCGTTCTCTAGAACAAAACAGTCGAAGTGAGCTCATCTGTGAGGGGATGCAAACTTCGTGCCTTGTTGCTTTGTTGCATGCTCCTCTCCGAACAATCGATCACGTGATAAATTACTGCGGTCATCTGTGCGTGACTGTCTATAATCACAAGCTTCCGTTTCAAGCCGTTACACGCTGGAAGCGCTGAAAGCAATCACGCTTTGAATTTCATCGCGAATAATGATGTGTAAATGAAGAACTTCTGAGTCGAAATAACGCGAAATAGGTATCGCTTTGATGCTAGGTGACAGACAGGACATGGACGACGAATAATTGTAGTATTAAAACTAGTGGCCTTCATGAGCAAAAATACTTCTATCGAGTGTGTGGAGAATTGCTCTTGGAACACCGAAATTGGGCTGTTCTGAAACGCCACACGTGAATACTAAGTTTTTTTCATCTTCACCGCATGACGTCAGCTGTTTCGTTGGCAGTGACACTCTGAGTGTGAGAATATAGTATCAACGTGAGGCGTGAGAAATTGTGGTTTAACATAATCAAGGATTGTAATTTTTAAGTCAAAACCGAAAATTGTTTCCTTGTTTTTTGTATTTTACTTTCTTATTGTCTATCAAATGAGGTTATTGTTATCTCTCACTTGGCTAGAGGCTGCTTATTACTTCGATAATTTCGTTTTTTCCAAATAATGATTTCATTCTAAATTATTGATATTATATATCGCCTTAAATATACATTTTTGTTATATTTATCGGTATTTACAGATAGCTGTTTAAAATATTAGCAGTTATGTTTTTCATTCTTTTGAGACATAAGCTGTAGCGAAAATAAATTATATTTATCATTCCACAGCTCAGCTTTTTGTTTGCAGAATATTTTAAGAAGACATTTGAGAAAACTTTTAGAAACATTTTTGTGACAATGTTTTAAGAAATTTGGAACTTTTAAAAATATTTTGGGAATAGTTTTAAAAATTTTGATTATGTCAAATATTTTTTGAGATTGATTTTAAATATATTTTGATACATTTTCTTCAAAATATTTTGAGAAATTTATTTAAAAGATTTTTGAATATAAAGAACGAAAGCCTAAATAAGCACCGCATTTTATCAAATATATTTTTGGATGAAAATTTCGTAAAACTTCGGCGTGTTCTTCAAATGTTACTGGTTGAAATGTATCAAAATGCCAATTCTCTGCAATTATCATTATGAGCAGTACCTAAAATAATTGCAAAAGTATATGTATCCACTTTGACATACGAAGGGTATTCAATAATTAAAGAGACAAATTTGTCTGGAGAAATAAAGGTAAATTTTTGCAAAACAGGACTTTTCTTATTTTCCAATATAATTCTCACCAACATTTATGCGCTTGTCCCAAGCGGATTACCAGCTTTTTTTATACACGCTGCAAAGAACTCTTTATCTTGGAGTTTGAACCAATTTCCCACAATTTTTTGGCATACTCGTTATCCTGGAACTTCTTCACACATAATAGCTCCTTCAGTGGACCAAACCAATTAAAATTAGATGATCGGGCTGTTAGTGGGAGACAATACCTCCCCACCCATTTTGCGAAGGTTATCACGGGCTTGTTGAGCAGTGTGAGAACGTTCATTGTCTTGCTGGAGAATTACCTCCTCCTCTCTCCTCTCTCCTCTCTCCTCTCTCCTCTCTCCTCTCTCCTCTCTCCTCTCTCCTCTGAGATCGCTGACCCCTCTCTCATGGCTGGCTTCACCTTGTTCAAAAGCATATCTCAGTAGTATTGGCTGTTAATTGTGTCCTGTTCTTCGAGATAATCACAAAAAATTGATCTCTAGCGTCCGAAAACACCATCAACAGGACAGTCCCTGCTGATGCGGGCAGAACGATGTTCGTCAGTCACTAAGTCTCGACAACTTTTCGACTATTTTACCCACTTGTAAAAATGTTTGTGGTTCATAAAATTTTCATCATACACTTTAGTCATTCTTGAGTATATATTAGCTGGTTTTTCACCTTCAGCAAGTAAATGAAGAATCACAAAACGTGGTTCAATTAATGGGTATTTTTATTATTGAATTATCATGGAATTTTATTTATTGAATGATGCTCGTAGTTAAAGATGTAAAACAATTTTTGAAACATTATTTGGCTTCATTTCGAGATACCCGCATATGCCAAGGTGCCTTTTCCATTTTTTGGTATTTTATTGATTTTTTGATCATTTCGGGTGCGTAAATTGCTAAAGTCATTAGTCCCGTAAGTGTACTGCATATTATTATCTCGGGAAGAGTGGTGATTTTCCCCTCACTGGATGGCGAGATCCGTTGCCGACCTACAAATTTGTCGTAAAATTGCCACCGTCTGCACTCAAACCCTGGAACCTCCCAATCAGAGGCACTACAGAGACATCGGGTGATGCCTTGAGCCACCCGATTCGGTCACGTTTGCTGTCAAATTTTGGAAAAGAAAAGGGTCTTGTGTTCGAGAATTGATTATTTGATTGATTTTGTCATGTTACCGGGCGCGTCAACTGCTTCGGTCATTAGTCCCGTTAGTGTAGTGCATGTTTCTTTCTCTGGAGATGGCGGTGATCTTCCCCACTGGATGGCGAGATCCGGCGCCGACCTACCGTCGGCTAGTGGGGTTTCCCCCTAACCAGGACTCTCCCACCAGCGGGGCACCGCCCCAGCCGGAACAAGCTCTAAGCTCCCGACCGGTCTCCCGGAATATGTGGTAGTGTAGTGCATGTTAGTGTAAGTGTGTGTGTAAGGGGAGAAGAGGAAGAGGAAGGAAAGATCGCGCGCGGTCCGTGGCCCAGGGTACTGCTCCGGCATTCGCCTGGTCTTGATCGGAGAAACCACGGAAAACTACCGATCAGAGCAGCCGACCGCTAGAATTCTCCTCCAGACAGCGACTGAATTCGACCTAGCTGAAAAGCTAGTGGGAATTCTGATTGGGTGTTGTTGACGTTCTTATAAGAAGAAATAAAAGAGGTCATCTTCGTCAACATATCATGTTGACGAAGATGACCTACTTTATTTCTTCTTCTGAATAGCTAGTGTCGAAAATCCTGCCGCCGTCAGTATGTTCGTGAAGATATGTACTTATTTGTTGAGTGTCCAAAGCGTATTCTCCGCGTGGCTCAGCCTCTGCCCGTCGCCCGCACGGGATCTCCTCGCGCCGAGGGCGACGGAGGGGGGGGGCTGTTGGAGGCGCTAACGACTGTCCCCTACCCCACCCTGCGCAACTCCCCCGTGAAACGGCGTCGCATTATCCTAACGCAGATATACGCAATTATCATCCCTGACTAATGGCGCTCGTTAGAACCCCACCCCACCCCACCCTCCCGCACGCGGGCGCGCGCGCTCCTTCGCTTGTTTTGGGCTCAATGAAGTCTAACGAAGGCGCGGTTTATCGCCCTCGCGTGGCCGGGGTCCTTCCCGCCGCTTGGAGCGCGCGCCACGCAAGTGGGAGATTTATTTTTTTTTTTACTCTCTCGACGCTGCTGCTGCTTTGTACGGTTGCGCGCGGTGCACTTACTCGTCTACTTCAAAGTGGTAGTTTTCTGTGGTTTCTCCGATCAACACCAGGCGAATGTCGGAGCAGTACCCTACCAAACGGGCCACGGACCGCGCGCGATCTGTCCTTCCCATTCCTTGTCCTATCCTCTCCCCTTTACACACACACACACACACTAACATGCACTACACTACAACATATTCCGGGAGACGAGTTGAGAGCTTGTCCCGGCTGGGGCGGTGCCCCGCTGGTGGGAGAGTCCTGGTTCAGGGAAAACCCCACTAGCCGACGGTAGGTCGGCGCCGGATCTCGCCATCCAGCGGAGGAAGATCACCGCCATCTACGGAGAAAAAACATGCAATACACTAACGGGACTAATGACCAAAGCAGTTGACGTGCCCGGAAACACGAAAAATCAATCAATCAATCAAAGTGGTATTTTCTGCGAAATATAGGAATGTTTATTTTTCATTGTTTATTATGCATTGAAATGTGATTTCATAGCTTAAAACCGTTTGTGTCTATGTTTGATAGTTTTTAATTTAAGGGTACTTTTCCGAATGCTTGCCTATACGCGACGTCCCATGAACCATTTGCAGTTCAGTTGGCCATGATCGCTAAAAATGAAAGAAAAAATTGATTATTCATGAACAAATTTAAAAATGCAATTTAAAAGTAATGTATAGTCTTATGTTGTCACACTAAAAACAGAATAATCCATTTTAGAATTATTTCTTGCAGTTACGGATTTAGTGTTAACAGACGACCATTTTAGAGCTTTGGAATCTATTTAGTTTTTCCTTAATGTAACTTTTTCTCTTGTTTGGCCGGACTTGCTACATCAGAATACTTCTAATTTCGAAGTCATCTTTATGATTCTTTTTTATTTAATAGCAGAATGTCAATTCTTGTGTCTAAACCTCACATTGTTCTTTAAAATGCATATTATCATAATAAATTGCTCTGTTAATCGATATTGCTACCAAATTTTAAAAGTTCTCATTCAAATACTCTAAAGTACATCCTTTATCAATCTTCAAATTTAGGTTCGGGCACTAAAGTATATTCGAGTAACAATCTTTAAAAAGTATCATCAAAACATATTTCACGTTTCGTGAGTTACGATGTCACAAATCATACCCTGTTTTTCGAAGGACAATGGGCTTAATAGATTAAATTATTAATATAGTTTTAAAAAATTGTTATGTATGGAAATCAGCAAATTAACAATAAACAAGATTTTTAATACAGCCTTTCAGTCTTTACAATAGTTGCACTGAAATCCAAAAGAGAGTAAACCTTTTACAATAGCCGAGTCACCAGATGTTCAGTAGAAGTCCAAGTCCAAAGCCGAGTTCACCACAGTTAATCAGAAGAAATCACTTTGTACACTGCCGGGTCGCAATCACTATATTAAACACAATCCAAGCTCAAGTTACTCTCTAAACACTCTGTATACTCTTCTACCACTACCCCGGCGGCTGCCCGTTATATCTTGCTGCGCGTCGAAGACTCGTCTCCTGTAGAGGCTTCGCGCGCCGGCCGTTCCGTCCTCATTGGCCGGCTCCTTCCTTGCTCGGCTGTCCAGTTCCCGCTCGCTGACGTCACGGCGTGCCGACTCTGCGGCGCGCGCTTTGGTGTGGCGGACACCGCCGCAACATAGTCTTTGTAAAAAAAACCTAATACACCAAAAATACCTAAACGTGTCAAATGGAAGCGTACCTTAACGAAGCGCTTTTGCGCGGCCGAGTCCTTCGCTTGAAAGAAGAAATAAAAGAGGTCATCTTCGTCAACATATCAGCTTTATTAAGATAGCCGGCTTTCGACGGCTTTGCCGTCATCGTCAGTCTCGCTGCTGTCGGCAAAAGGCGGGCGACTCTCGAGCAAAAGCCGTCGAAAGCCGGCTATCTTAATAAAGCTGATATGTTGACGAAGATGACCTCTTTTATTTCTTGTTATAAGAACGTCAACAACACCAAATCAGAATTCCCACCCTTCACTTTAAAGGCGCGCCGCGCACGAGGGCGGTTTCTTTTTACTCTCTGGACGCTGCTCCTGCTTTGTGCGGTCCCACTGAGGAGCAATGAGTGGCGAGTGCCGTATTCGTCCTCCTTAAGGCCCATTCACAATGCAAACATAAGCATAAGCATGGCGTTAACATAAAAGTTAGGACTACGTCTACAAGTGGACTCATTCACAATGCGTTCGCATACGCATAACACGTAAGACGTTAACTTAAGAGCTTGCAAGCTTCAAGCAGTGCTTATGCTTATGTCAGACATAAGAAATGAGCCAACTACAGTTCGATAACTCAAAATCGAGTATCGAAGTCGATAGGCGAACTATTCTTGTCGATTCGTGTGCTGCGTGGTTGTGTTTGTCGTATTTGTTTTGATATCTCGAAATCTATTCTCATATCCAACCAATAGTAAACTAGAATGTCTCATAGCCAATAGAAACTCTTATTTTGCCTATGTTTATGTTCCACATTGTGAATATACTAACTCTTCGCTTATGTTAATCTCTATGTCTATGTGTTATGCTTATGTTTGTGATTGCATTGTGAATGCGCCTTTAGAGTAGCGAGGCGGCGACACGTGGTGCAGTGGTGAGGTGTCTCGCCTTTCTCTCTGCCTCTGGGTTCCGGAATTTAGTTTCTAGTATTGGACTCAATTTCAGTTTAAAGTAATAGAAAATTAAAAATAGGTAAATAAGTATAAAACATTATATATTTTATAAAGTTTCTAAGTTCATTATCTAATCTTTCAATTCATTAGTTCAATATCTAATCTTTTGTGTGTTCAGTATGACTAAATCATCGAAAGTTGCTGATAAAAAATAATGTTGGGGAACACAACTTCTTTCATTCTCATACCAAGTGAAGTACTCTGAGTTTCTCGAGGATTTATTTACCATTCTTTGAATAGGAAAAGGAATGAAAGGGTTGTCCTTAGTTTCTGTGTTTGTGGCTGTGTGTTTCTATGTCTGTTGTCAAATGTCCTTGCTCTCTCTGCTTGTGGGATAGAAGGACACGAGTTGATCACTGAAATAATAAAGACTAGACACCTCGAGAAAGTTTGAAAGTCGGTAGTAAGAATGTGGTGCGTCAAAGTCTTGTCAGTTTGAAATTTTACTGTCACCTCTTACATTACGCTTGGCTTAATGAAGCAATTCGTAAATGTTTTAAATAAGGAAGGAAACTGTTTCACGTACATATGTGAGAAATTCTCAGTACTATTTGAAACAAAATTAAAAGAAAGTATATTTAATGGTCCATATATAAAAATGTTGATGTCGTATGCAGCGTGAAAAGATGAAAGCAGCATGGCTATCTTTCTGTGAAGTGATTTCAAAATTTCTTGTTAACAACAAGGATCCCAATCATCGAAATATTGTGACAGGCAAGCATACAAGGAACTTGGTTGCAACATGAGTTTAAAAATTCATTTCTTGTTTTTTCACCGAGATTATGTCCCTTAAAATATAGGATTTGTGAACCAAGAACAAGGCAAACGATTTCCCAAGGATATGCTGGAGTTCGAAAGGAGGTACCAGAGACGCCGAAGAATCTGTATGCGTGCAGATTAATATTGGAAATTAAAGAGTGAAATATCTTAAGACAAACATAAAAGAAAAAGAACATGAGTAATTTCTCAAGTAAGAAGCAATAAGTGTGAAATGCGTGTTTTCAATAGTGAAGAAAACAAATAAAACAAAAAACACTCTAGTGACATGTCTTAACAACCATACACATTAATTCCAGCAAGTTGTGTGTATTAAATATTGTTATTCTTTAAAATAAAAAAGTATTATTAAATGTTTGTGATGAAATTCGCGTAATTATATAATACATGAAAAGTGATTTCGCAAGAAAACCTTACGTGATAGAAGAAAACCGATTAAAAATTCGTATTCAGCACATTGACATTATATAACATCACGTTTTTTTCTTTAGGCAGCAAACAAAAAGTTTAAATTCGCAGGCTAGAGTAAACCGCGTAGGAACTATAGCATAACTTTTTTCAATATTTGGCGAATTTTGGAACTCTGTTGGATATAATTTCATTCGTGGAATAGTCGTATTAAATACCACTCGTGCTTTGAAAATTCTCAGATAAATCCCCTCCTCGTTTTGCGGGACGGGGAATTATCGATTTTTTCCAACCCACTCGTGGCATTACCTTTGATAAAGTGATTATTTTGGGAATACGAATTCACGGTTTCCGGTCGAGATGATACGCGCACTATCAGGAATTTCGTGTTGTGAATTAAGAATACGCAGGGAATAGTAAGCTTTGGAAACCAGATATTGAATTTTAATATATCACGTGTATTGCACGTCATGTATTGAATGTACCTAGGATTACTGTAAGTATCGTAGTTGATTCTCATAGCGTTTATATAAGACTCATTTCAACGCTTTGAACATTTTGAAATGAATTTTTCAAAAACCCTTTTATTTGAGTTGCTTAAATTCCTTTTCAGCACTCGTGTAAGGAAAAAGAAGTCCCGATGCACCATGTGTACGGCAATGTAGATCTTTGCTGAGCACCTGCTGAAAAGAAGCCGTGATCAGAAAACAGTCTTTTAAACAAAATGCATGGAGAAAGTGTAACAGCATGACATCGTCGATGTACGAAAGTGACTTTGACGTACTAATTTCGAAATTCCAGACCTCTTCAAATGTTGCCTCGCCCGGTAACATTTCACTCGAACACCAATAACGCGCTTCCTAAACCAGTTATGAAATAGTTCCTCACGTTTAATAAAAAATTATAATTCTCTCCTAGTACTATTGGCTTCGAATATTAGTTACGTAATAGTTATTTACGTAATATTAGTAATAGTTAAGTAATATTTATTTTTGATAAAAGCGATTCTTTGGCATATGAATAAAATGTTGACGACGAGGCGACGACATGAACCGAGTCCAGCATCTTGAAATGAGTACGCCAAAGACATTTTCTTAGGAGTTGCGTACATTATTTTTTAGTACTAATTTATGGGAACTTGAAAGTACGCACTCTTGAGGTAATTCACTATAAGCGAGGTGGCAGTAATATTTATTCATGTTACTACAGTGTTTTGTTTACTTTGCTGGTTCAGTTGTTTTGTTGCTAAGCCCACTTTGTTGCACGCGTACAGCAAAATCAGTTTTGTCATGCTTGTCCCGCAAAGCAACACTTTCTAATTATTAAACAGTGACGTTAAGTACCACTTTCCACGCATCAGTTTTTAAAATGACTACTGGATAATGAGATATAACGCTCGTTAGTATCAATATTTTCCACGTTCAGTTGCGTCTGATTAACCCGAATGTTCTCTGTTTGTAAATTTCTGACTCACGCAAATTCTTAGCGCTCATCCGCTGCATTTGTGATCCTGGTAGGGTGTCTGTCGTCCTTTTTCCGGGTCTCGTCGTCCGTCCGTCCCACTTAATTACGCACGGCCTGCAGCCGCGCCGCCGTCTCCGCCTAATGGGCGGCGAGGCGACGCTAATGCGCTCTGGCGGCTGCGGGGGGAGGGGAGGGGAAGGGAAGGGGAGGGGGGAGGGAGCGATGGCCGCGTGCGCATGACGAGCAGCCCCACTCCACCCACCCCCGCTAAACAAACAGACGAAAGCCACCCGGCGCCGCGCGCTGCCGGCCACCCGCCTCACGCCTTCTCTCGCCCTCGCTTGTCGCCCAACTCCCATCACGTCCCACTTCTCATGAGTTCTTCTTCTCACGTCTCACTTGCCAATGCACCCGCTCGTCTCAGTCCCCCCGACGCCTCTCGCCCGTGCGCTCCCCTCACTCGTTTCCTCCGCCAGCCATTCAACCATCCAACAATGCTAGTACTCAACCATCCAACAATTCAAGTACTCAACCATCCAACCAAAATTCCAACCCCAACAATTCCAGACTCAACCACCCAACAATTCCAGTACTCAACCACCCAACAATTCCAGTACTCAACCATCCACAATTCCAGTACTCAACCACGCAGCAATTCCAGTACTCAACAATTTAAGTACTCAACAAACCAACAATTCAAGTACTACTGAACCACCGAACAATAAGTACTACTCAATGATCCAACTTAACCACTAACAACTCAACCACCCACAACTCAACCAAATCAACACAACCCCAAAAAAACCCCAAACACCATATCCAAATAACCTCCAACATCAACCAATACCACACAATAACTCAACTATTCAACAAAGAAATAATTCAAGAACGCAACTACCAGCCAACTCAACCACTCAGCCACCCAACAACTCAACCTCTAGCCCGTACCAACTCAACCCCCGCTGCTCGCCACGCTCACTGTATTTCGCCGGGAGATCCGTCCTGGGGCTGAGCGTGGACGAGGCGGAAAGCTGCGAAGTGCTCCCACTGGGAGCGCTAGCGGCGCCAGTGGCGTCGGCTGCAGAGAAGAGCTGCCAGAGGCACTGTGCGGATAACGCTTTAATATGCCTTTTACAAAATGTCGCGTGTTTGTGAATACGTTTGTATGGCGGACGGAAGGAGGCGGGTTTATCTCGGTTGAGAGGCAGCTGCTCTCCGGACGCTTCGATGCCCTCGTGGTTGGAATTGCGAAAAGAAAAGCGATGCACAGGCGACAGTTTTGAAATAATACTGGGATGCGTAGTTTAAGCTATGCATTTGCGTGTATTCTGTTTTCCTTTCTCGCTTGCTACGTATGGACGGGGTAAGGGGAAAGTATTGTAATTCTGCAGCGGAACGTGGCAATGTTTTGATCGAAAAAAGTATTGTGGGGCCTTGATATTCAAAACCGGAAACCTCTTCCTACATGCATGAAATCACTTCCTCTTAAAACTTTGTATAGTTGGAATCCACGTTTTGTGAGTCATTAATACCAAAAAGCTGTTTGCCAAAATATTTGATGGTGAACCCGTCCGTCTGGTCAACGATAGAGCCTAAACTTTTTGATGATTTTCTCCAGTATTTATGTTCTCCCCATTGATTTGACAGAACTCAGAACCGGGCAAATTTGAAACGGATATTTTGATTTTATCGATACATTACATGAAACCTGAACAAGCGTCACAATTTTTTTCTCGAAAATAGCTTCACATTTTTTAAACAAATGTGAAACAAATAGAGGTTTCTGAACATACTGGCACAGACCTCATTTTCTTTGAACACTCTGAATTTTTGAAAACTGAAAAAGATACCAATAATGCGAGAAAGTATGTGCTGTTGCAACACCATTAGTTTTTAATACTGTTATTAACATCGACGCACCAAACCGGAACGAAAGGCCAGCAATTAAAACAAATGAGTTTGAACTGAAGATGACAAATGTGTACTGACTAATGACTACCTCAAGAAAAGGTATTAATTTATTATTTTTTCTTATAAAATGTGGTATTAGAGAGATTGTATTAAAAGACAAATGGCTGATTACAGACTTGTTGAATTATTAGCCATTTATCGACGTAATAAAGTTAATAGCTATAACGATCCGTTTTTGGTTTCATCGAAAAGCCTGCAATTCATTGGAGATACGACAATCGTCTTCATTTCTTCGAACAGAAAAATAGTTCCTTACACATATTTTCTTCCAATCTTCAGACGCGCTCTGTCGGATAATTAATGGCTTCTGGAGAGTCTAAAAGCAGTAATATATTTTTCATGAAGGATTTGTACTAAAATTATCTTTAATTAAACTATTTTGATTTCTGTCCACCAACAATGTACTGAATCTATTTATATAAATAAATATAATGTATCTACCTATATACTTTTTTAGGCATCTACATTTCTACAAAATATTTTGTTTCAAAACTGTAATAATATAACTTTATATTACGCAAAAATGATTACACGATGTGTTTTGGGGAGAAGATAACACTACCAGGAAACGTGTTCGTAAAATAAGAATTTTTGCGGACAGATGTTGCAGACAGAAGATATTATTTATTCCTTTAATTTTACAATATGTTAATTTTAAAGAAGATTGCCTACCGTTTGTACTAGATAAATTTTCATGTGATAAGAGAAATCACCTCCGTGACATAAATTATAAAGCAGATTGCGGAATTTGAAAACCTATGACTCTCTTTCAAAATCCATCTAAGTAATTACAAAGAGTTTCATGAAATTAATTTTGTAATATAGTTTCTTCCTTAGTATTCGGACGTAGTTTATTTGTTTGTTGAAGTTATTTGTTGACTTAGGTTGAGATTATTTTTTTTGAGTAAGGTAGGTATTGATCATCTAAAAGTAAATCATGGTAACACACTTCTTTTAAAAGTGAATTCAATGCGCAAGATTTTATTTATTTATAATAATTCCAAAAAATGCAGATATAAAAATTCGAATCTATTTATTGTTCGTACTTCTATTCCTTCATATTATTTCCAAAACTCATTGATTTACAATTATCTCAAGAACACCTAGATAACTTCTGTGAAATTCATACATTTTGATCTAAACATCTACCTGACGGGGAGTTGGGAGACCAGTTCAACGTGCTCACAACCTTGCTGTCGGAATATGTTTGTGCCACGTCATCGGAAGCTGGAGCACATGACATCCTTCGATGCTGCTTTGTTAAGTCTCTTACCAACTCCCCTCTCCACTTCCGCTAGTAATAAACAACTTTTCCATCAGCTGGCCTCAACCATTGCAACCCGCAAAATAGTTAGGACTTCACATGGATGCAAAACTAACCTGGTAAACCCATACAGACATCAACATTTAACAAGCAGGAAACAATCTCAGCACCTGTCACTCACATTTCTCTCTCATATACAAACTCTATAACCATGTGTAAAACTATAATTAGGCCACCGATACACTACGCGTGCCTAGTATGGACAAACGCAGCCCCTACAAACACCAATAAACTCCAAATAATTCAAAATAAATATATCTGATTAATCACAAATGCACATTGATTCAAAATTAATAAAGAACTCCATTGCTAATTAAACATCAATACAATAATAAACCAAGTAGCACCCATGCCATATCTTCTATCAAATACTAACAGGTCAGCAGCAACTTATTTCAGATTAGCAAAAACCCCAACCCACACTGGAATATAAAAAATTAATTCTTATTTCAAGCCTTTCTCAAAATGTTAGCCACCTATTATACATAACCTTCATGTTAACCCTAGATTATTCATTATTTATATTAAGTTAGATTTTTAACTTGCATAGTCCTCAAATCCGTAGTGGCAGCAGAGATATGGTGGTAGTACGTGATTATTAATTCAGGATAGCGGAGGTATCAACCACAAAGTAGTTTATTACAATATGAATTTAATAAACAGAAAGCTCAGCGGTATACGTGTTTCGGGACAAATTCATCCCATCATCAGTGGCTTTAAAATATTGAAAATGAACAAACAAATTAGCATATGAGAAGAAATAAGAGAGGTCTGTTCTTATAAGAACGTCAACAACACCAAATCAGAATTCCCTCAAATTAGCATATGATTATACCAAGAAATTCAAAAGAATTACAAAGTACAAATAAACACTTTAAAAATGTATATAAATGGAGTACATACCCAAGTAGTATGGATTAAACACGAGGAAGGTCCCAAATTGAAACCATCTTGTACGTGGTAAGAAGTACAGCAACAAACTGAGGGAGAAAGGGATTGAGGGAGGAAATAGAGGTGTGAAGTAAGCTAGTCAGTAAATAAATTTATAATCTTGGATTTTGATGAGACTGTTCATTGAGATATATTAAATAAGGGCTTTTGAATAATTTTAAAATTTTTAATTTTCCAAAAATGTTCATTTTGTAGCCTTTATTCTCGAAGTGAAGAATTCTGAAATGGATATACTGGTCGAAAGAGTGATTATCTTGAATTAAGTGGTTGGCAAATGTGCAGTTTTTTAGTTTGTCTCCACGATCTGAGGTGTACATTAAGCCTACAATAAAACTTGCTACCTGCTTGTCCTACATACGCTCTGAATTACAATTGTTACATTCTAATAAATAAACTCCTCTTCCATTCATAGATAGAATGAATACAAGTTGATCCAATCACTACAAGTTCAGAAAGGTTCTAAACTCCGAAACGACGAATCAATACCTCCTTACTGAAACAAAGATAGGGAAAAGAAAATAGCTGATGTTCGTCGTTACTATCCCGTCCCCATTAGTATGCGAATGTTAATGGAATGCTAAAAGAAAATTGTTAGGGCAGTAGAAAATTGCTGTGATGTAGGAAAATAACTATTTTCGTCCAAGGACACTAAAACTGTCTGTTTGAATGTGAGTTCAGATATAAAAAGAAAATTTGATATCGAATTAACAAAAAAACAACTGAGAAATCTGAAGCGTAGAACCAATATTATAAACAATCTTCAGAGGTTATCATTGCTCAGTATCTCTGGATATAATAAAGATTTAGATTATTTTACTAAAGAAAAAGACCTTTTTCTTCTTACATTTTGAAGAAATTCTTGCAGTTTGTCTCTGTAATATCAATCGTTATTGTTGGTTGTGAAATATTGTGCGTATTATGACATTGATTGGCCGGGTTTTTGTACCGCTTGGTCAGGGAGTGTGCTTGCATAGAAACATTTGTAATACTCATTATCCAAACATGTTTGTTATAAAATTCACGACCAAAAAATAACAGCCCATTGAGAATTCATGAGGCGTTTGCCAAAAGTAGATTCGTTCAACCTTCGTGCGCCCACGTTTTAGCGTGACGTGCGCGTTCCAAGGCGGACATTTTGCCGCCGACGAACTTCCTTCCCTGTTCACTACACATCTTCTTTTCATCGTGAGTCATGGAGGATTTCATTTAGAACATATATTGAGAAAATAAATTTAATAAAAAACATTTATAGCCCTGCGTACACAGTACAGTTTCCGTGTAGATTATCGTACAGTTTCTGTACAGACACACCAAGATCCCAAACTAGAAGCATAAAAGCCAAAAGTCGCACATACACGGTCTGGACGTTTTCTATATGAATCGCTACAAGCCGCTGCTACGAGCCTAACGAGAAACATCTGAATTGCGCCGTCCGAGTACTGTCAGTGGTGTTATTTCTGTGCGTGCGTTTTCGTTGTGATCATTATTTAGTATTAATTAACCATGAGGAGCATAGGAAAATAAATTAGGAAGGCAGGAATTGGGAAAAGTGACGTTTATCACAATATATCACTTCACACGATTGCACCTTGACAAGCCTAACCAGAAATTTGAAATGACCGATTACCGCTAATGAACGATTCTGCCGCTAGAGGCGCTTGAGTCAAAATTGTAGGTTTTCTGCATGAAAAATTATGGAAAGGCTGGTGCAGTCTGAACTGCACGTTTTCCGTATACCGGACTTTAAACATTTTTGCTAAGAGAAAAACTTATATTTTACCAAGGAGGTTCCTGTTTGCAAAATCATTTTATCTTCGAAAGTTGTTGGTAACACATTGACGTAAAATATAATAGTATCACAATAAAATAGGGTTGGGGAGGATTGTTATTAGAAGTACAACAATGAGCAACAAAGACAGCAAATCTTTGAAATATATCTTCAGCGGGTCCGTTAATTTTTGATATGATGTGCCTTAACTACAATGGAAGTGTTTCAGAAATGTATACTTCTGTTCAAATACTTAATGATATTCTGATTAATGTCTGAATCTTTTCAACTTTTTTAAACTGGATAGAAAAAGCGTCATATCGCGTCGTGCAGTTGACCCAGATGACGGGCAATTTCTGGAGCCTCCTTCCTGAATTCTGTAGGATCAACTTGTTAGTGATCAACGCATCTTTTGTTTCTCTGAATGGTCTGAGATTGCCTTTTAGTTCAATCACTAGATTGCGAGATTCTTACTGATTGGGTATTTCATATATGCTATTCCACACTCTACGAATCTCATGCCATCTGCATACGTTTTTGGTCCCGTCATCTGCTCATTTGGGCTTTTGAGCTCTGCCGGTTCAACAATCGAGACAGTGTTTGTCGGTTCACCAATCGAGATGACGTTTGTTGCGTCTCTGTCTCTTCGTGGAGAACAGTTCTTTTTATCCAGATCACATCTCCGAATTTTAGGAAAATTCCTTAAAAGACGTGATCAGTATTTTATTTTTAGGGTTGAAATGAAGGTTTGTTTGTATGTCTGTTGTTTTTGTTGTTTGTTTTTTTGTTGTTGTTTTTTTGCTGGCTGGGACTTTTTTGTGGCTCCCAGACAGCAGAAAACTGATAATGATGGCTAAGCCATCGAACGCTGCTATTATTGAAATAAATACTATCGTTGACAATGACAACGCCTTCAATCATTTCAATTATGTAAATGTCAACTACAACTCACCACTGAATCAATTATTTTTAGGGACTAAAACGTGTTTTGGGTGATTTACGGCGCGTACAGAGATGATCAATAGCTCATTCATTTTATCTCGATGAATCAAATCTATTGGCACATTACTTAGCCGTTTACTTCGAGGATATTCTGAAAGAACACTAGGAAAACAAGTAATCTTTAATGGGTTCAGTTCACCTGCGAATCTGTTGGCGAAGCGCTGTGAAATACTGTACTGTCTTTCCGGCATTTTTATGTTTCATCTTGACGACTTGATTTGTCTGACGATAACTAAATCTTATTTTGTATTGAAACAAAAATTTAAATAAATATTTTCATCAAATCTTTTTCATGGCCGAAAGTGGACGAACCAGTTAGCTGTAACATGTTTAAATTTGATTTTATTATCAATTTGCAATACGGAAATAAAAAATTTAAATTACAAATACGCTAAGATAGCTTTTATTTATTAAGAAAAATTATTCCAAAGACTCGATAACCTATCAGTATTCTTGTTTAAAACCCTTTTCGAAGAAAAATTCACAGTATGTCATCATTTATTAGATGCCAATTAACACTTTTGGGTACGAGATTTACTACCTTATTTGTAACCAGCACTATAGGAGTAGTACGGTATAGTGGCCTAGTCTAGTACGGAATACTATAGAATACTGTAGTATAGAATACTATAGTATGGCACTCAGCAAATCCTTCTAGTTGCTTGTTTCCGGGCGCGGCAACTGCTAAGATCATTAGTCCCGTTAGTGTAGTGAGTGTTTTATCCCGAGAGGAGGCGGTGTTCCTCCCCACTGGATGGCGACATCTGACACCGACCTACACGTCGACTTTCCCACTCCAGGTCTCTCCCAGCTGGGCACTGCCCCACTTGCGACGAGTTCTGGACTCCCGACTCGACTCCCTAGATCCATGATAGTGTACGACCTGTAAGTGTATGTAAGGTGAGAGGAAGAACAAGAACCAGAAAGGAAAAACACCGTGCACGACCCGTGGCCCGTTTGTTACGGTACTACACTGGCATTCGCCTGAAGTTGATCGGAGAAACCACGGAAAACTACGAATAAGAGCAACCGACCGCTAGAAGTTTCTTCTAGGCAGTGATAAAACTCGCTCTATCGATCGTCTGTCACCACCAGGACTCGAACTCCGGGAGTCGCCGGCGCAGAGACAAAGGCAACGCCGGCTGCGCGCTCGCTCGGCCGCGGCGGCCGACGCCGTGCGTGGCGCGTGTGGGCGGAGCGTGTGTGTGTGTGTGTGTGTGTGTGTTGGCGAACGCGTGGCAGGGCGATGTGCAGCGCGACGTGACGCGCTGACGCGAAGCGGCCATAAATCTCTGCGATGCGCCCGAAAGCCGCTGCAATCGCGTGTCGCATCGCCCTGCCCTTCGTTCTGCTTCGCGCGCTAGGTGGCGCACGCTCTTGATGCGATGGTGCAATCCTGGTCGCTTACATTTCAACTTTGATGTGGACTAGAAAAGAATGTGAATTTAAAAATTGGACTTAACTCATATTGAACTTATTCAAAATTTTACTTATTTAAAATTCGATTTATCAAAAATTTGACTTATCGAATATTTGACGTATCCAAAGTTTGATTTATACAAAATTCGATTTATTCAAAATTTACTTATCCAAAATTTACTTATCCAAAATTTGACTTATCCAAAATTTTGACTTATCCAAAATTTGACATACCCAAAATTCCTAGTAACCAATATTCGCAATATTCAGTCATTGAGTCTTCAAAATAATTTTAAACAATTGTTATGTTCTTGAATATGTGGTCAAACTAGGGGTGAGAAAAAAGCACGTAATAACTTTATTATTTGCAACGGTTATTATATTGTGACATACCGATATGTCACGTTAAAATAAATTAACATTTATTTGTAGACAATATGGTGGAACATGCATTACGAAATATCACGAGAGCTAGAGCTTAGCAACGACCGTGAATAAACAATGTAGTTGAAAAAAGCACGTAATGACTCATTATTATTTGCAATGTAGTTTTTGTTTTTTTAAATGTATTAAGAGTTTTCTGGATGCCGAAAGTAGAAAATTTGGGATTGGGCGAAGAAGTTAACACGATCAAAATGTCAGCTACACCAAAATATAACGAACGTATGGATTGGCTGGGTGAGAGAAGGACGGTCAAATGTTTTGAAAAAAATGAAGGGAGTTTAATACGAAGTCTTCGAGGGATGAATCATGCAGGAAGATTTCATTCTGCTCTGAAACGCGCTTCTGAACTGTTCGTAGATATTTTCATGTGGAAGCAATATTGAAGTATAAATTGGAACTTTGTCGGGAGTGGTAATCAAGTTCGGGACTATGTCATAGGACGTAATCGGGACTGGTAATTTTGATAGTTTGAGAACAGCTTGGATAGGGGAAGAAGAGGATTTCGTTGGAACTTTGGACTACGGCAAGATCGCAAGATATTTCGACTGAGAAGTCTACGAGGACATCAACGAAGAAAAGATAAGTTAACCGCGGTGTAAAATTGTAAATTGAAAGAGATCATGATCAAAGGCCTAACTTAAATTCATTAAATTGTTTGACAAAAAAGTAAAAATAAACTTTGTTAAATTTTGTTCTATAGAAAAGAAAGTGATCTTTCATTTAGTCAATCCAAACAGTAATGAACTAGGAATAGAAACATTCTATTTCAGATTCCCAGCTGCGCTGTATAGTCGGCGGATCCTATAATCCATTACAGAGGTAATAAGGATTATAATTATATCGTGACCCATTGACCCAGCAAGCCGGACGCTAAGATCTTTAGCAGATATAGATGTAGAGAGAGAGGAAAATTTTGGTATATCTCAATATAGTGCAGTGCATGTACTAAACAATTGTGCGGAATTCGGAGAGTGTTCTGGCGGGCCACGGAAGTCCGAAACGCGCGGGCACGGCCCTGTGCCTTCCCCTGGCCCGGCGGAAGTTTTAGGCTGTTCTCGCGTTGCAGGTTTGTTTACTTGCGTCATAGAAACGCCACAGTTTTATTTTAGTACTCAGTACCCACAGTAGTACACAAATGAAGGAAAGGATATGTTGGGATTGAAATTACAATATGCTACTAGCACACAGCATCACTTTGAAAACTACATCAATTTGTGTAGATAGCACCGCTAAGAAAGAACATTTCTTAGGACGTTTTGTGAGCAATCTGAAATTTAAGAGAGGATAGTTATTAGCCTGTGGCCGGCTACATATCCCGATGAGATGATGTTCTGAGATTTTTCGTGTGGAATGTGTTGAAGTACAGTGTACACAAGAAAAATGCACGTACATTAACGGCTTTTCAAACACATGCATGAAAAGAAATATAGACATCAAATTAATACAGAAGATATTTGAAGCACTTGTTTCACGATATTCTTTTGAAGGTTCATGAAACTTATTTGAAACGAGACATTGTAATGTTAAATTAAACAATGTTGAAGAGGCAATGATAGAGATGGTCGACTTGTATATTTTCAGTTTACATTATTAAACCAAATTAAATAATCAATTACGTTGTTTTAATTCAACATGTTTGAATAAAGTCTCCTTGATTATACCTAAAAACTGCTTTAACTCAAGTTGTATTGTGATTGGTAAATTGAGAGAAGTGCTACAAAAATGTAAGTGCTCACCGCGTTAAAAAATATGACTAATTTATATTAGGGCCTTAAATTTTATATTTCGACGAGTGTGCTTTTTGTGAAGCATGAAACTGACAAGCGGTTATAATGAATGCCCTTTCGGTGAATTGAAACTCTACCCACCCATCTTCACGCTCTAATAGTTTGAAATGCTCTCGTCGACACAACGAGGTCAAAACCACTGTTCTCTGCTCTAGTACTATCACTTATCATAGGTGCTGGGTGTAGAGAGAACATTATACTCGACAGTAAATTCTCAGAACGATGCTTCAAGAGGATATGTCTCTAGTAAAACATGAATCGTAGCTTGTTTCTTTCATAGAATGAAGTGTGGAGTCTAATTATACTATCACTATCTCAACTCAAACGATCTTATATCAAAGCCACAAATACTGATTTTTTTAATATTTGTAAGATAACGTCATTATTTTTGATTGAGACTTTTTCTTTTCCTGGAAATAGTTCCCATGCATTAGTTTCAATAAATAGGTCGAAGGTCAATTAAGAAAACAATGTTAAAATAGTGGACTTTACAAGCAACTAATTTGTTATTTATTTCCTTTAATCATAAAGAATTGCAAAGGCTGCAGATTTGTTTGAATTACATCCACTATAACTTCTCAGGCGAGTTAACATGTTATAAAGGGATGTTGAGACTGCGAAATATTGGGAGAGCTTTATGAAGAGATTGTGTCAGAGAAGTGATTGTGGTTTTTCATGCACTCTTGGTCATGAGGGCAGACTGAAATGACGCAAGTCCAGACTATGAGTATTTCTCGGCGTAAGAATAAATGAGTATTGAAGAAATTATCAGTGATCATTCTGATCGGAAAGAAAATCGTTTACTCGCAGTTTTTCTCTCGTAATTCGTGCGTGTGAGGTACTTTTACGCGCCAGCTGTTCTCCTGGGACCTCGATCGCAACACCAACTTTACGCAATTGAATTGATTGTCAGTGCGTTCAATAAATACGCGAGCATTAACAGCTTTTTGCCCGAGTCGCCACAAAAGTGCTCGGCTTCCTAATTTTCAAACAATGTGATTCCATCGCCTCTTATTTGGAAAGACATTTGATTCTCAGAATTTGTCAACAATATGCTATTGGGGCTTCACGGCTTTTACTAGCTGAAGCGATCTCCCGGATACCTTTGTAAGCAGTTCAAAAGTTCAAAGCAGTTCAGTCCTTCCAAAGAGTTTCATATGAAAAATGAATTCCCTTTCTCTCTGGAAGTCAGCCCGTAGCTTTTTGAGAAAAATAACTTATGTCTAAGGCGCGACGTTTGAAATTTATGTTATTCGCTGTTAGTTAGCGCCAAATAATTGTTATAAATAATTAAATTTCAAGTACGGCGCCAAATTTGAATTAATTTGGCCGCCCACGTGCCAACAAGAGAGGTTTTAACTAGGTGACCTCTGTTATTTTACAAACATGCCCCAAGTTAGATAGTAATAACAAATTACAAATACAAACTGTGGGGGGAATATTACAAATGTATTAGGATCATTAATAGGTAATATTTTTATAAACAACTTTTTGTCTCAGTACATCTTCATCGCGTCTTCCGCAAGACTTTCTCCTCTTGTTCATGAACATTTACACTCGCTAATAACTTTAGCAGAAATTAGCAAATTTTATGCGTGAAAATCGGATGACATATTATGACTTGCCTTTCAAACAGTAACGCTGGTAAACATCGAAGAACTGATTTTAATGAAGATTAATGGAACTTAAAATGGAACTTTTTACTTTACGTACACTTTTAAAGTCCCCTTGTGCGCAATAATATTCAGACTGCACGGTTTAAAACGAAAGAAAAAAGAACCTGAAGTTCGGCAAAACTAGCTAGAAAATTGAAAAGAAAATTAGTAGAAGACAGTGAAAGTGCAAAATAAGAAAAGGAGAGATTATCAGTGCGTACGGTTCTGTTTAAAAATCAGGTGTAAGTTCCGCACGTACAAATGCATATAACTCCTTTATATAAAATTTCACATTGGTTTCTCGTTACTAAAAAGTTACCATTTTTCACTCCTCTACATGCCCTAACAAGTTTATCACAAATCATAAGTACTTCTCCAAAAATGTTGAAGATATGTGACAAACTTCAATATTTTTAAGTGTGTTTTGTCTATTATTACTACATAAACTAAATATTGCAAAAGTGAATGCATTACAGAATATTTACATGAATTGAACATAAATTCATTTGTAAAACAAAAATTCATTTCTAGGATTATTAAAAAAGTTTCAATTGTTCCTATTCGTATATAGGTTAATAATAAATACAGTTGAAAGTGAGTTGAATGTAAATCCTACCTGTCAATTTATGAAACACTTCAGATTATCACATCACTGGAAAGAACAAATAATTGCATTGCTTAAACATTTTATCATTGGAAAGGAGCTTTAAATATTTTGTTTTTAAATCGGTCACGTTATACGGATTACTACAGCGTATTTAATAATATTAGGCCGCGAATGAACTATTTCAATGAAATTCAATTGTTTTTCAGAAAACAGGAATAAAATGCGTTTTGTGTCAAATGACATTGATGTTAATTACGTTATTACATTGTACATCACGTTATTTCATTATCGAATATTTTATTAGGTTATTATGAAATTTTGTTATCATATTGATGTTTAAAAGGTATCACCCTTCATTTAATGATATTAATTTAATAAATTTAATTTTTATATTAAGCATCACACGCATTACAGATATGACATTCTGCACCAAAATTTGTCCCTTAATACATTATAATAAAATATCTATAATACTTGTTAAATTAAATGTTACGAGAGTACACTTTTAACATCTGGAACATATACGTTGTGTTTGTATTGATTCCAATAAATAATACTGTCCCTTGGGTAAAAACACTACCAAGGGCTGAAGATCTTAAATCTAAATTTTTGACCGGTGTTCGGATGTGAACGCTAGTGTGGGTTTGCCCTCTTTTTTCAGTTAGAAATAAGTAACCAGTATTGGATGCAAACTGTTTGTGCTTGTATGGCTCTGCATCTTTTATTAGTGTGAGATAAATAACTAGTGATCGAATGTCAAGGCTGGTATGAGAGTGTGATTGATTAGTATGTCATTAATGCTCATACACTACTAATCTGTAACAGGTGATTTTGGGGCCTCAGAGTTTGGTACCCTAACCTTGTTTTGAAAACATAAAAGCGAATTTTTCACACCAGATTTGCAATGCAGGAATTGCTTAATCTCACCTCTAATGAGGATTTTATTACATAACTAAATAATTGCAGTAAAGTACTTATTGTAATAAGTAGTAGAGTATTATAGTTAATATGAAACAGTTGAAGTAACATTTACAATAGTCTTACAGTAATATGAACAATAGTATCATATCCACATATATATTTGCTTTAAAACTAAAAAAAAGTATTAATGAATAAGTAGAAATGTACTGACTTACTGCAGTCACAGGAAGATAATTTTAATAGTACATTGCAATTACAAACAAAATTTTTTGTCATGAATCACATAATTAGTATCTAGTTCTGAGTAGTTCTAATTCTATTGAAACTGTAACTCATCGCTCAGAACACACGTCGGACTACTAATATTACATCGATAAATTTGTACACTTAGTGTTTCATTTTCGAATGGAGATTTTTTCATTAACCCTGGATCGGCCGGAGTGTCGGCTAACAAGATTTTAGATTAAAGTGATTATAACTATTCTACTGTTCGATGTACTAATCTGATTTATTTCGTTCAAATTATGTGTGGAAGTGGGGGAGTGAAAGTAATTTTCCCCAGGACTACGTTTGATTCGTACAGGTTGGCCCCGACTCAGTTGTCTCAGTGACACTAATCTTTGCAGCTGTAGCGTCTCAGACTGGGAGGTCTTAGGGATCGAGTTCCGACCGTGACGGATTTTTGGCCCTCACTGCCTAGCTGGGTTGAATCGACCACTTTTTAGATGAGAATTTTAGCCGTTGGCTGCTCTAATTGTTAATGACTTCTTCGCTGTTCGGGTGACGCCGCGTAGTGGGCTGATCGGCCGATGTTTCGCCGGTCATGTCGCAGGCTTCCTCAGGGCAGTGACGACGCGTTGCTGCGCGTTGGGAAGTACGTATTGTAGCTCTAATTGTTAGTTTGTCAGAGTGTCTACCGAGGAGATTCTCAGAGCATCAATGATGTCGCTGCATCCCTCTGACCGGGAGGTCCTATGTTCGAGTTCGGACGGTGGCAGGATTTTCGACGCTAGCTTGTCAGCTGGGTCGAATTCAGTCGCTGTAAGGAGGAAAATTCTAGCGGCCGTCTGCTGTGATCGCTAGTTTTCCGTGTTTTTTCCGATCGACATCTGGCGAATGCCGGATCAGTACTGTAACAAACGAGTCACGGACTGCGCGCGATCTTTCCTATCTCTTCCTTGTTCTATCATCTTCCCTTACACACACTTACACTAGCATGCACTACATTACCACACTAGCCGGGAGACCGGTCGGGAGTTTAGAGCTTGTTCCGGCTGGGGCGGTGCCTTTCTGGTGGGAGATACCTGTTTGGGAAAACCCCGCTAACCGTCGGTGGGTCGGTGCCGGATCTCGCCATTCAGCGGGGGAAAAACACCGTTACCTACCGACGCAAAACATGCACTACACTTACTGGATTAATGTATAGTAGTTGACGCGCCCGATATCACTAACAGTTAATCAATCAAACATACATTGTGTCTTACATCAGTACCACCCGAATTCCGGGTCAGTACATACACACTGGCCATGGACCAAGCAAAATTTTTCCTTCCTTATGCTGGTTCTCCTGCCTCCTTATAATCTCACTTTACACACTCTGCACTACACATGTGTCATGAGGACTTTCGTGAGCTTGGAGCTAGTCCCGACTGGGGCGATGCCCAGCAGGGGTAACTATTCATTCCTACAACGCCACGTGCGGATACACGCACGAGACGAAAGACTGACAGAGTTGACGCGCCCGGAAACTCTTAGAGGCTGGTGGAATATTTACGCAGGGGAGCAATGAAGCGCGCCATCCCTTCCAAGAAGTGCAGCTAACCTTCCGGTTAGTAGAGCTGAACGTTATATGCTGGGGCATTAGTGCTTTGTTGAGAGAATACTGACTTTCGTGAGTGATACTCGAATGCTTACTGGCTTACGATAATTTAGGGTAACAAATCAAGCAAGCAAATAAAGCTGTAGGACTTGAAAAGGCTTGCTAAGGCAAGCAAATCAAGCCGGCATCGTTTGCCAAATTGCTTAACTACATTCCGAAAGTCACTAGATTAAGAAGTCACCTAGGTTAAGCAATTCGAGATATTGCGGGTTCCTAAATGGGTGACCGTTTGGCAATCCTGGAGTCTAACGGCGCCGAACCCCTGTCTGAGGGAATAAAAGCAGTGACTGACCACGACTGGCGATGACTTACTAGATTAAAGTAGCTGCATTCTAGTCATTCTAGTCATTCATCAAAGTAGAACATTCTGCTAAATGTTCGATACTAGAAAGTGGCTTTAATAAAATGTTGTTACGAATTAATGTAACAAAATTTTTAAAAAATGCATTTTTTTTCTTATGAGTCATTAGAGTGAAAAAAATAACTTTACCCTCACACTACTTTAAATGTTCTGTTCTCAGAAATTCTTCTTTTCTTTTCCAAAACAGCCCCGACGTGAGCAGGGGAAGATGCTATGCGCCGAAGGAACCGGCACGAGTAGGTACTAAAAAGCGAACTGAAGAGGCTCCTTGAACTAATAAGCGAGGTTACCCACTGGAACTTACCAGTTGATGCTCACACTGGCTAAAACGGCGCTTTTTCCGGCTCTCAATCGGCGTGCTTCCGTGCAACGATTGCGAACACTCTCTCGCAAATGCACTACATTCACAGGAGTAGACGTCGCACGACATCTGTGCACTCTTGGACCATTACAAATCCGAGCGAGGGACATGAGGAAGGAGATAGTACATGAGCAGTGAATTCATCTACGCATATTAACGAATACCATCAGAAAACAACGGGTAGTCCAATGCGAACTATGGGTTAAACTCGTTGGATTGACGTCAAGAACTTTGTTGTGTCTGCATTAGACATTTATTTTATACGCTTTCATGCGTGATTTTTAACACGAAATGTAAACATACATTTTTTGTGCTAATTCTGCCCTTCGAAACGTCAGGAAGTAGATGATTTTGACATAAAATTGAATATAGTCGTCTGTAATCGTGACGTCTGCCACTCAGATTCCGTGCTCGAACTCAAGGAGGAAGTAGATAACGTGCGCAAAACACTAAATACACATTCATTCACGTACTGGTTGCTTGTCATTTGCAGAAAAATCCCAAAACGACTTCAAGAGCATCCCCGAGGGTCTGTGGTGGGCAATAGTGACGATGACGACAGTGGGCTACGGTGACATGGTGCCCAAGACTTATCTGGGCATGTTCGTGGGCGCGCTGTGCGCCCTAGCCGGCGTGCTCACGATTGCCCTGCCCGTGCCCGTCATTGTCTCCAATTTTTCCATGTTCTACTCCCACACGCAGGTAAGACTTCTCTCTTTTTGTACATTCAGGTAAGTCTACTCTCTTTTGGCGTGACAGGGTTCTTTTGCTGGTTACAGTGGTGACATGGTGATTTTCGGTGTGACAATATACAGTAAGATTTGAATTGCTTTTTCACTGTGTGAGAGAATAAATATTACAAACGTCTTGCAAACTTGAGGTGTCGCAAACGAGGAACTTTTACCAATGAACATCTGATGGTAAATTTAATGTAATGAAGTTACACATCTGTACATCTCTCAATGACCTAGACGTTTGTAACATGTATTCCAAGACACGCGTCAATATGAGACTAAGAACAGGAAAAACGTTCAACCCCACTACGGATATTTTTTTCCAACAAGTAACAACCATTGACGACGCCTCACGCCTGTAAGCGCATGGATGTGATCGTTACGAATTAGCTTTTTGTTGTAGTTTAATCAGGGTAGTGAGGAAACACATAGAACTAGGCTATTGATTGAGGTAGTGTGAAAAATAAGAGATATTTGTAATCACCGAATGTGAAACCATAAAAATAATGGCTGTAGCATAAGAGGACTTTTATATTCAGTTCCAAATCTTAAAATATTTTATCAAGTTGCAGACGAATCGTAGATATTCTCAGAGTTTTATATAACTCCGGTCAGACAAAACGTTTGGTGCCGAACGTATGCCAAAGCTACAGCAGCGTCTGGAATAAATTGCAAAATACAAGCACCGGTGTATGTGATCAGAGGCTCCTCAGACCAGCCCTGAGGAAAATCACGAAAAGATGGTCGAAACGTCAGCAACAGCCTTCGATGCGGCGTCACCCGGACAGCCAAGATCATTGACACCCGTTTGTGGTTCTCTGATACCTGAAAAGTGAATATTTTTCTTTCTGTATGTTGTAACTCTCTTCCTTTAAAACATTGGATAGTATGAATACAGTTTTGTGGAGTTTTGGTACTGAAAAATTGATTTAGGATAATACTGTCAGCCCATCCTTCTTTGTCTGCCGTCAACATTAGCGCCTAAAGCGTTCAGATATTTCCTCTAAAACGGATATTTCGCGGTCGACCTGACAGCACTGGAAGGCCTGCGAATTTGAAACGGATAGTTTGATTGTTAAGAGTACTTTACACAAAGCGTGAACAGCATTTTCAAAATTTTCTTAATAATGGTTCCAGGTTTTTGGATTAACTTTTTTGTCAAATAGAGCTCAGGAACTTAAAAAAGTACCAGATCTCATTTTCGTCAAACTCTCTGAATTTTTGAAAATTTCAAAAATTGAAAATTTTTTCGTCCTCTTCCTAGAAATACAATTTTGAAGAAAAATATTTTTTCCTTCGTAAAATCAGTGTAAATCTTAAAAAATCAGTGCTGATCTTTAAAAAAGGTCTTCTACAATTTTTTTGAAATTATAGTTAAGAAATTTTTAAAATTTTATTTTTTTATATCACGTACACTTCTACGTATAGCACAGGTCCCATTTTCGGTGAACACTTTGTATTTTCGAAAGTTAAAAAGAGATGAAATTGCAAGACTACAATATTTAGATAAATATATTTTTATAATACTATAGATTGAAAAATTGTACTTAAGTAGCATTATGTACAATATTTTGAAAATAACAGCTTTCGCGTAATTTCTGCTTGAAGACAATGTTTAAAAAATTTTCAAAACTCGGCTAAAATTTCTTCTTTCAATACTTTCATCTAAAAAATATTCTATGCACACAAAAATGGTTCATATTCTATTTTCGTTGAATTATGAATTTTAGAAAATAGTAAATAAGGTGGAATTGGAAAAGTGTAAATTTCCGACCTTCTGATCTTACGCAGACAGCAATGCCAGTACAAGTCAGTTTTTGATATGTGTATTGAGAGAAAATTTTTTGAAAACAATTTGGACCCTTTCAGCTGTCAGTTTTCGAGAAGAATTGAGTGAATTCTACTTAAGATCGGTGTTCCAGGATTTTCCTTAAAAATTTTCCGCTGTATTTCTCAAGCCAAAAAAACATGAAAATGGTTTCTTCTGAGTTAAAATCTTAATAACGCATAATTTAGCATTTTTAACATTTTCTCATAAACGTGATGGAATTCTAATGTATAAACAAACCAGAGTTGTAGAGTTGCAATATTGGACCTAACAAGTCGACCACATTAACTGATTCTGTGCACATGTTAAGTATTTATTCGCTAGAGGTTTGTAAAACTACATGTTTGAAATGAATTACTAAATATTTTTATTAAAATGTCCACAAAATTCATCAGTTATTATCATAAGGAACGTATTGCAATTTGTGTCTTTAAGCATAAGGAGATACACTATCACATTTGCTAAAAGCTGTCTCTCTTGCTAAAAGCCTCTTTGTGAAAAACATCAAAATACACTTTTCTTGCTCTTTATTAACATGATTTCTTTTGTATTACTTTCGATTACTTTCGATTACTTTGGAGCTCTTCTTTTTGCCCTACGTAAATACTAACTTCGTAAATATAGTGTATAAAATAATCTTTGAACATTATTTTATATTATCTTTCATGAAAATATACTTTACAAACAAAAAATACATGCAATAAAAAAACGTATGTCGGCCCGGTGGCCGAGATCGCTAAGGCAGTAGTGTCGTAGCGATCTCGGACCGAAAGGTCGAGGGTTCGAGTCCCGCCTCGGGCATGGTTGTATTTGTGTTCGTCCTTTCACACCTTATCATCACCATATCGTTTCATCCTCATAGTTACCATACCGTTAACAACAATAGTGGTCGCTAATGACCTGAGATGTTGACGCGACCTTAAATAACCAATCAAATAAAAACGTATGTAAAATTAATTTCATGGAAAAATAGCTACAACGAGGTCCTAATAAATATTTCTATTCATAAACTCGCGATCACATTCGCATGTTTTTTAGGAATTCAGAATTATATAAAATTGTCTTTTATTTTACTTTACAAATTTAATACAATATCATAATCATTGATCCTTTACTGTCTTCTTTATATTACGAATAATCACGACTATATCAAAAGACGTCTTTCAATTTTGTTGTCTGTTGAATTTAAGATTTGAATGTAATATTATTGTTTGGAATTTTGAAGTCAATATTAATTATTTGAACAATGTTTACGCGTTTTTTTTTAGAAATTTAACTCACGAAATATATTTTCCATTCAATCTCTGTAAATTATGTTTTTTTTACATTCTAATTCATATGAGGAACGAGTAATTTACGAGTTAGCTGACAGGGTATCATAGTACACTGTTTTGATTAAAATCTGTCCTCAGAACGACACAGGGTCACGTATGTGTGCATTCATTAATTTTAATGAACTTTGCTGATAATAAATTAACACAGGAACATTTCTAAAAAAATCTCGTTATATTACGCTTTTTTTGTTAGCTTGAAGTGTTGATCCGCTTCTTAATATTTTTATGAATTACGTTCTCTGCGACATTTATTTATTTTTTATTTATTTATTTATTTATTTTACGTCAAAAAGAGTTAAAAACTGCGTATGACGTGCTATGGGGAAATATACATAAATCAAATATAAATATTGCCATTGATACAAAGAAAAATGTCAAAAGAAAATGTAACTTTTAAGTATTTCTGAAATACTAAAATTATGTAAAGTAAAAAAATTAATTTATTGCGTGTGTTATAAATGTTTTCTTTGATCTACCTTCAAATGATTCACATTATTTAACACTGTAAACTGGTGTATTTCAAGAATTGTATTTTTTCCTTCAATGACAAAATGAATTAATAAATATAATAGCCTTGCGAATATACAATGTTTCACTGCGATTGGCTCTTGAATAACGATGAATGTGAAATTACATTTGGAATTTTGAAAAAAATTTGCATTAAAGTTTTTTAAATGCCATATATCATTGTCTAGATTCGATCTTCCAGTGACTATCAACTTGAGCCTGGTGTAATGATCAGCAAAGAAAGTAGTACGATATCATTATTTACAAACATAATGATTTAGAACATACGCTAATAAATCCACAAATATATGAACACTATTTGCTGTTTAATTCTATCATTTATGACACCGCCAAATGTATTTGTGTGACGTGTAAGAAATAGTTCGTTTGCTGAAACCGAGCGTGATGGAACGCGTTTCGTTTTTGTTTGCAGCGCCATCTAGCACTCGAGGGACGGGCGACACACGTTAAAACAATTGCACTTTCTGTTTGCATTGAGTATTGTGTTTGCTGTCGCGAGGACATTGTGGCAATGCAATGCGCACTTCTCATTAGATTTGTTTCGGCAGTGTTTTCTCGTTTGTTCGCGGAATTTTCCCCAATCTACACAAACGCTAGCGCAAACGTTAATTTTGCAGTGGAACTATTTCGAGCAGTGAGTGCATTAACGTGAAAAGAAAGTCAAAAATATTAATGGTACCTATTTCTACGAGAAAATATCCCGTTGGCCAGAGAGAACAATGTTACATTAACAATGAAACTTCATATTTTCTTAACGAGAGCTACAGCGCAACATACTTTTAAAATGAAAATTACATCGTCAAGCAGAAAATTTGTCAGTCCTCTTGTATTTTTAAACACAAATTCCTAATAAAATTATAATTAATGATTGGTTTTGATCCGGGAGGCATGCACAAGAATGTCCTCCAACACTGTGGGTTCCCTCAAAGCTTGTGGCCGTGTTTTTTACGGCAGGGGGGCTGAGATTACCGCTCTCAGATCAGCGAATCGCGCTAAGGCTATGATTACGTATTGCGTCTCTTGTCCGTCCAGTCGTGATGCTTCTCGTCCGTAGAAGTTTGTTGAAGTTCACTTTGGCCGCGTCCGGAAATGCGTTCGTCGGCGGACGAAATTCAGTTTATTTCGTGGTCGCGTCAACCCACACCCCGCCTTCGACGCGATCTGGTGGCTGACTCCCTTAATTACTCGTCACTTTCATTTACATTACATTCTATCCGCCTAAACCTGGGTGGGCTGTATCGACGAAATATTGGCTATGATCAGAAATTATATTAGGATATTTGTAGGGAACATATTCATTCTTTATTTTTTTTCAATTCAGACTGTTTGCTAATACATCACGCCATGTACAATTTTTACAGGTCCACAAAGATAGTTTTCCTTTGCGACAGATCAGAATATTCTGTTGCATTAAAAAAAACTCTGTGCAAAACGAGAAACTCCGTGGAAATAAAACACAATCGGCCTTCAATGCATCGAGCGAAGTGCGCCGTCGAATTAATTGAATCTGGCGATTGCTTTTCGCGCACCTTCCGCTCCCACGGGTGCCACCTTTGTTCCGCTTCCATCGAAATCCGAGCGCCACGCGGGCGAAATCCCGCGCCCGGCGACAGAGGGCAGTGCGGGCGCTGCACACTCGCTGGCAACACACCGGCTTGAAGAGACCTTCTGTTGTTGTTTTTTTTTTAGAAAGATTGATTTTGCGTGAGTGAAAGTAAGAAATGTTTTGCGAGCCTTCTATCTAAGATTTTTTTTTGTTTTTGAATTTTGTGCCTGAAGACCCTTAGTGAGATCGGCAGCAATTCTCGAAAAGTATTGGTTAAAGAGATTAGCCACTGTTGCCGGATCGTTCACATTTATATCGTTATATTTTAAAACAATCAGAAATAGATGTCAAAAGGAAACGAATTTTACGTTAGTTACAAATTGCATTTATAACGATAAATATTAATATTTGTTCAGAAGTTGATCTAAATTAGGCAAAAGTAAATGCAATACTCTGACTGCAGAGCGGACCGCATGTATGTTTCTTAATATCAGTTGGTCGACTAGCGAACATCCGACAACTTAAGAAAGTGGTTTTTGACGCCAGTGCCTTTAAGCCATCTTGATCAAGTCTTTCGTCCGATTTATCTTGATCCATTGAGCAAATGCACTAGTGGCGGCTGGTGTCCTACCAAACTGGGCGTTGAAGGTCCTGCAAATGACGGAAATGTAATTTACAAAATTCCCGATCACTAATATAAAATAAAATGTAAGCAATTCATGTAAATTAGTTGACTTAAGTTCAATTAAAGTCTATATTGAAACGTTAATTACTTACTTTTATGCGTAGTGTCCGTGTGAAGAATAGTCACATCCTGCACCCATGGTTCTGGATTTGAATTCCAGTGGGCACTCCATTTGTATTAGTGCATCATGGGGCTGTTGATGGTAATAGAATTCACACGAAACAAAGAAGAACGTGGTTTTAAAAATACGATGATCGCACTCCAGCGCTTTGCTCCAAGCCCTATTGTTTTGACACGTTTTACACTAGTTCATTTCATGATTTTAGTTGCTATTGATGCTAGTAGTGGTGATGATATTTTTTTAACTTTTACCGCCATGGTATAGTTTGCAATAATGAAAGATCTTCCTCTCACGGTCATATTCACAACGACACACTGACTCCTGCCGGGAAGATCATTGCACAGACCACGAGATACACAAAGGGACTGTTTGCTCGTGCAGACGCTTTTTTGGCTATCGCTAGGACTTACTGATAGCTGATATGTCTTGCGCGTATATAGCGAGCTCAGCTCACAACAGGGCCTGCAGCGAGAAGCATGACGCAAGACGAGTGGCTCACGGTCGGCCGGCTCGTAGCAATTAAAGAGTTATAAAAATTGTACTTTGCTAACACACTCCTGCTATAATATTATTTTATTACCTGTGCAGCTGTGCCACTGAAGCGCGAGTCCCACTACTGTGCACTCGTTTTATTGAGCTCCTAGTTGTGGTGAGAGCAGAGGCACGAGGTGTAGGTTGCTATTTTGTTAGCAGTAGTATAACATAAAATCTGTAGTTTGTATACATATGTAAATACGTTTTCTATTAGTCGGACCGGGAGCGGAAGCTCAGTGCATCAACTGATGTCGCTGCACCGCCGCTGACCGGGAGGTGCTAGGTTCGAGTCCTGACGGCGGCAAGATTTTCGACACTAGCTTTTCAGTTAGATCGAATTCAATCGCTGTCTGGATGAGTATTCTAGCGGCCGGCTGCTCTGATCGGTAGTTTTTTGTGGTTTCTGCGATCAACACCAGGCGAATGCCGGAGCAGTACCCTATCAAACGGGCCACGGACCGCGCGTGGTCTGTCCTTCCTCTTCCTTGTCCCCTCTTCTCGCTTTACACACACACACTTACACTAACATGCACTACACTACCAGATATTCTGGAAGATCGCTCGGGAGCTTAGAGCTTGTCGCGGCTGGGGCGGTGCCCCGCTGGTGGGAGAGTCCTGGTTAGAGGCAAACCCCACTAGCCGACGGTAGGTCGGGGCCGGATCTCGCCATCCAGCGGGGGAAGATCACCGCCATCTCCCGAGAAAAAAAACATGAACTATACTAACGGGACTAATGACCAAAGCCGTTGACGTGCCCGGAAACAAGAAAAAATCAATCAATCAATCTATTACTCAGGGGCAAACATTTCTAGTTTCCGAGCCACGCATTGTTTGTACTTTTATTTAACATTCCACTAAATGAATAATGAAAGGCTGGGGATTGGATTCTTGACGAAAAACAGGAGCGACGATTGTACCTATTCCCTGCATGCCGTACACAGTTTTTACTGCTTTTGGCGTAAAAATTAAATCTAACAAGTTATATTCCTCGTGATGTGGCGTACGAAATGTACTTTTAAAAGTTCATCTATTGCATTTTTGGAGCTTCGATACTTCTATGAATCCCTCACTTCCGGCTACCGATGAGGAGCCGTGTAGTATCTTTAATTCACAGACAAGCACAATTTAAAATTCCGTTAAAACGAATTTTCTGGCTATGTGTTTCTCTTTGTATGGATGCGGAGAGAAAGACTGGGTCAAATTTCTAAATACCAAAATTCTCCCACTCGTTATTTTATTTTTATTTTACTGCAATACGTTTTATATCATTACTCTGCACCAAATAAGGAATTTCATATCCGTTAAAACGAATTTTCTGGTTGTGTGTTTCTCTTTGTATGGATGCGGAGAGAAAGACTGGGTCAAATTTCTAAATACCAAAATTCTCCCACTCGTTATTTTATTTTTATTTTACTGCAATACGTTTTTTATCATTACTCTGCACCAAATAAGGAATTTCATATTTTTCGCAGAGGTATTGGTGATAGTTTGGCGATCTCGGAACTTTTGAACTTACGATAACCTATTTAAATAGATAATACGTTTACTCATAATACCCATCAAATAAAGTGTAATACACACTTTCGTATACATTTCTACAAATTTCATTAATATTGGTACTTAATTTAGCTGCAAAGGAAAGTAATATAACTTCCTCGCGTACGTTGTTGATATTTCTTTGTGCCTTCAAAGTTCATATTCTTTACAATATCTCTCTCTAGATTTACTGGGTAGTAAATATATATTACACTTCTTGCAACAGACAGCGATTGTCAAATATTCTTTCCAATGCCCCCAAGTATTGTTGAAATCAATACCATACCATTCATCCTTACACCTACTTGTAAAGAAGCTAAAAATGTTTAAAAAGCGTTCGGATAAGATAAAATGTTGTATTTTACATGTGGCTGAAAGACCATTATGTTCTCGTTAGCAATTAAACGCTAACGCGCTCGTGAATAATCAGCTAACTTGAGTAATGACTTGCTAATTTGCATGGCAGTATAATTACAAAATAAGCACAAAAACAGATATTTCAGCAACTTACAAAATAAAATACTATTAAACCTGTGCCACACGCGCTATTCGAGGCCACACGGTGATCTCTCAGATATATCATATGAATTTTAGCTTATCTTTCGTAACACTCTGACCCTAGGGTTGCACAATTAGACATTACACACCTTTACTGATAAATTTAAATCATTATTAACAAAATTTAACAATAACAGTATTTTCTTGAACCGTAGCAGTTGCACAATACACTACACGCACCGGTCTGTGCGATTCTGCGTCTCTCACTTTTTTATTGAAACTATTCTCATAACGGCAGCATAAAGCCTATTGGCGCGGTCTCAAAACTGTGAGAACAATAACAGAAAAGTTCAGAGTAGGAAGATGTTCTGAAAATTTCCATAACGTTATGACAATGGAAGAACAGTCTACTCATCTCAGAGATTGACCACGTGTGATGCAGGATAAACGACAGTATTTTTAATTTATTTTATTCGACAATGTTTCCTGCATGGTGAAAATATTGAGTGTCGTTTGCTTGTAAAATGCCGTCGTTTGCTTGTTTGCGCGCCAAAGTGAGGGTTGTGCTGACACGATCTTGTGTTAGCATTAACAACGTCATCTCTACTTATTATTCATATTGGAAAGCAAACTTTATAAATAAAATGCTATTTCAAACGTTTTTATTTGGTGATGGATAATCCAATATAATATTGCACTATAATGATGAGCACTATAATGACTATAATGATGACAGAAAGTCCGAGTTGGACAACAATTTTCGACTCAAGCAAAGGTAACTTCAGGGATCCCTCAAGGAAGCGTTATTGGACCTCTCCTGTTTCTCGCGTTTGTGAATGTTCTGCCAGACAATTTTTATTCAAAAGTACGGATATTTGCAGATGACTGTATGATATATCGAATTATTCAATCAAATATAGACGAGGATATTTTGCAAGGTGATCTCGACAGATTATATTTTTGAGCGGAAAAAAATGATATGACAATAAATAGTTCGAAAAGCAAAACCATCACGTTTGGCAGGGGCCGCAAATATAATGAAACTCAATACCGTTTAGGCAACGAAAATATTCCAAGAGTCTTGTCTTGTAAGTACCTGGGGATACTTTTTGATAGCAAATTGAGTTGGGAAAATCAGGTAAACTGTGTCTTAGGGAAAGCCTGGAGGTCCTTGAATTTACTATGCGAATACTAAAAAAGAGTACTGCGAAAGCGAGAGAATTAGCTTATTTATCTCTAGTTCGTCCATTAATGGAATACGGGGCTGTTTGTTGGGACCCTTAAAGAAATTCCCCAAAGGAATATTTAAATAGAGTACAGAGAAGAGCGTGTTCATTTACTTTCCGAGGGAATAGGAAGAATGTAGAATGGGAGTCTCTAGAAATAGGAGAGTTAAGGTAAGACTCTGTGCCCTGTACAAAGCGTATGCCGGTTATCCAGCTTGGAAAGATATCTACATCCGACTGGGTAGACCTTGGTACTTTAGTAGGGGGATCACAAGCACAAAATTCAGTTTAGGCCACAGAGAACAGATGTTGGAAAATTTTCATTTACAAATAGAACAATAATGGACTGGAATAAGTTACCTGCAACAGCCTTGGAATCTTTTCCTCTAGGTGTTCAGAGATTTAAGAATAAAAGAAGTAATGGAATTTGTAAACTTGATTAATTTAGTAAGTTGGAATATTATTTCAGTTATTATTTGATTCTTATTGATATTTCTATTGCCATTATCATTGTGTTCATTACTATTAAATGCGTTGAATATATAATTATTTTCAAAGTATTATTGTATTGAAGTGTGGTGACATGTTGTGCAGTGTAGTGCAGTATAGAAGTAGAAAAAGAAGTGAATTTCAAATGTTGTGAAGTGAAGTGTAATTAAAAAGTCGTGTAGTCTTGTATTTAATAGTTTAAAATAACTGTGCAGGTCAACCATAAAATGTAGTTAATGCTATTGTTGTTAGCATATTATTGTTATGTTATTATTATTATTATTATTATTATTTATTTTTTCACAGCTTTCTGGTATATTTTTGAGGAGTCATACAGATATATTTACCAAAGCAACCATAACAATTGACGCGCCCGGAATCACTAATCAATCAATTTTACCATTAGTATCATAAATGACCATTTTCGACCCTAAGGGACTGGGAGCGGTAGCTCAGTGCATCAACTGATGTCACTGCAGCGCCTCTGACCGGAGAGTCCTAGGTTCGAATCCTGACTGCGGTAGGATTTTCAACACTAGCTTTTCAGCTAGGTCGAATTCAGTCGCAGTCCGGAGGAGAATTCTATCGGTCGGCTGCTCTGATCAATAGATTTCCGTGGTTTCTCCGATCAACACCAGGCGAATGCCGGAGCAGTACCCTAACAAACGGGCCACGGACCACGCGCGATCTGTCCTTCCTCTTCCTTGTCCTATCCTTTCCCCTTACACACACACACACTAACATGCACTACACTACCACATATTCCGTGAGACCGGTCGGGAGCTTAGAGCTTGCCCCGGCTGGGGCGGTGCCCCGCTGGTGGGAGAGTCCTGGTTAGGGGGAAACCTCACTAGCCGACGGCAAGTCGGCGCCGGATCTCGCCATCCAGCGGGGAAGATCACCGCCAGCTTCCGCGAAAGAAAACATGCACTACACTAACGGGACTACCAAAGCAGTTGACGCGCCCGGAAACACGAAAAAATCAATCAATCGACCCTAAGGACCCTTTGTTGTCGCCTGTGCCGCCGCCTCGGCCCACTGTGCGTGTGGGACGCAAATATGAATCGTGCGTCGCCAATAATTCGATCGCCGCGAGTGACAATCGACACGCGATGAAATGAGAGCGGACGGACGGACAGACGGACGGGCAGGGAATCCGGTGACAAAAGCCAAGCGGCGCGGAGTGCGACAGGTGCACTGGGGCTTTCCGTTCGCTCTGCACAGGGGGCTCCGACACAAGAGGCTTCTCCTCAACAACACTAATACGAATACAAATAATAACAATAATAATAATAATAATTATTATTATACAAATAAGAAGAATACAAATAATAATAATACAAATAATAATCATAACAATAATAATAATAATAATAATAATAATAATTCAAATAATAATAATAAAAAACAAAGTAGTTTGCCTATACTCGGATTTAAACTTAGTGACATTTTAAGGTCACTACCTGGGCGGAAAGGGGGCAAGATCATTCAAAAGTACTATTCGATATTGATGCTCAGGATTATACTGTTTTTTTCTAACGTGGTATCTGGGGGTAAATCTCCAAGATGGAATATGGCACGACTTTTTGCGTCTTTCTTGGTCCTGCCGAAAAAATGTAGCATGATCGCGACCGTATGAAGCAGTGCTGCAGATGAAGCGACTCTATAAATAAATAAATAAATAAATAAATAAATAAATAAATAAATAAATAAATAAATAAATAAATAAATAAATAAATAAATAAATAAATAAATAAATAAATAAATAAATAAATAAATAAATAAATAAATAAATAAATAAATGTCTTTATTGGTGGCGAGGCTCAGGCCATTTAGCCTGCTCTTCCGCCTGACCACATTTAGAATTTATATTACAATAGTACATAATAAAGGGAGTCATTCAATGAAAAATACGCACGCAATTTGGATGAAGATATACACATGGGTGACAGGAGTAAAAGCGAGGGAGGACGAGTTTGATAGGAAATCGTAAAAGAATCGGGAGAATGGAACGGTAGAGAAAAAAAAAAACCCAAAAAAATAAAAGAATCGGTAGTCAAAAGTTCAAGCCCTGAGAGAAACTGAAAACATTGATAATGATAAATGATTTTACGTATATTTCCTAATATTAATAATAATAATTATTATTATATGATACAGTGTCGTAAAACTATTTGGTTTTTAAATAAAGTTAAAAAAATAAATTAATTAAAAATGTGGATATAATCAATTTCTTTTTAGGAAAGTTAAGTTAAAATATTCCACAAACTAACAAATTGGAAAATTTTAAGAACTTAGGAAAGTTTTTCCGTTTGGAGTATTCCCAAGACCCGAAAAACCCGACCCAACATCTCTCACCCGTAAGCCAACGATTCATTCTACCTTTATTCCTGGGACTGCAAGCAAGGGACCATCCCGGCATGCGCCTTGAGCGATTGAGTAAACCCAGGTAAACCTCAATCAGGATGGCGGCTTAAGGCCAAGACACAATACAAGTAAACAATTTAAGTGCACACAAAATACAAAGAAGAAAAACAAAAGGCGAAAATATTTTGAATTTAATATTATATCTAAATGTACGGCGCAGTTTGTAAGAGATGAAGAACTGGAACAGAAATATTGCAAATTAGTGAAACACATGTAGACAAAATTAAAAGCATATCATTATAGTATTTTTAATACATACAAATAGGAGCAAATGCTCATGCATAATCACACACAAAGCTACGCATACATCTGCGTACTGCAATAAAAGTGACGTATGAGATGTAAGTTTGTTCTTTATATGTTATTTAAAAATGATTGAAAGAGTGTACGAGTAGATTACAGAGACATATAGCTAGGTAATGGATATCATTTTTAAATATAGTGATAAATGTAAAAGAAGATTGGAGGTGGAATGATATTTTTGTGTGCTAAAAGATTAGTTTACTTTATAAAGCTAAATAGATAATAGTATGAAAATTGGAGGGAAGGGAGAATAAAGTAACCTAGGATGAAAACTAAAAGAAAGAGCGAGGATTTTAGCTATCCGGAGAGAGAGAGAGAGAGAGAGAGAGAGAGAGAGGATAGGGAGGGGGAAGGAGAGGGAGATAGGGAGGGGGAAGGAGAGAGAGAAAGAAAGAGAGAAAATGAGATATGAGAAGGCGTTAAGGATGACTTGAAAGTATTTATTTAGGAAATGGGGTAGAACTTTGGAATAGGAATAAATATGAGATACTTCACAGTGCTGACGTAGTGCGGCGTCCGCCCAGATCTAATTTTTGGCAAGCGAGCAGTAGGGCTATTGTTATGTATTTTTTCCATGGATCCAGTTAGTGACTTCTATTTTAAACTTGTGAAATGTACTGCAATTTTTTATAGTAGAGGGAAGATTGTTCCAAGCACGGATGGCAGTGACAGTGAATGATTTGCTAAACGCAGTGGTATTGTGATGCGGAATACAAATAAGGCGTGACGCTCGGGCACGATGTAGCTTCATAACTTGAAATCGTTGTGATAGGATGGTATGATGTGTGCTGTTTAAAATCTTGTAAAGGAGGAGAAGGCAGTGTAGTAACCGCCTTTTATCAACGGTAAGAATTTTAGAGTGGGCATAAAAGGTTGAAATATGATCGTATTTTTGAAGGTCGAAAATAAAACGAATACCTGCATTTTGAGCTACTTGTATCTTACGTTGCTGTTTTAGATTTATGTCAGTTAGTAGGAAATCGCAGTAATCAAAATGAGGCATAAGAAGGGATGTTACAAGGGTCTGACGAGTTTTTATAGGTAAAAATGTACGCATGCGTTTTAGAACATGCAGGGACGCGAATACTTTTTGACAGATTTTATCAATTTGTACATTCCAGTTAAGAGTAGTATCCATATACACACCTAAATTTCTCACGTCTTTACACCACGGTAGGGGAGTTCCATTTATGCAAATGTCAGGGAGAGCGGAGATTGATAGCTTTTTTAGGGAGTTTCTGGAGCCGATTAGAAGACACTGAGATTTATTGGGGTTAGACTCTACCGTCACGACCGAGAAAGACGCGAAAGGCCGTGCCGTATTCCTCTTGGAGGTACTACCCTCGCATGCCTCGGTCGTAAAACCGAAGTATATATGATAATATCCCCTGTCTTTTCAGCTTGACTATGAAGTGCCGCTATATTTAAATAGGAGGATGTTCGAAAATTTGACTGCCCCAACCGGGTGTCAAACCTGGATCTCTCGGGTTCGACTAGTTGCTCTAACCAATTTATTAATCCTCTTATCACCTGACGTTGCTAAAACTTACACCTATGTCGAGATTGTGGAAGTTTGCGTATTCTACTCAACCAATCATGATTTTTCCTTTAAATAAAAGATAGTGAGCACTAGATACGTCATTTGCTCGTATTAACTTTCAATAGCTATCGCTTTTCTACACCTTTCATTGGTTTTGGCTGGCTCTGACACCGCTCACTTATAATTTCTATAATTCAATGTGCCATTGGTCACAGTCGTCCGTGCAGTCAAGTGCATATGCTAGTCTGCAAATTAACACTTGTTTTATCAAGGCTTTTGAAGATGCAAAACTTAATATTCGAGTCCCGACGATGGCAGGATCTTTATCACGTGGTCACGACGCCCATATTGACTATGGGGAACCGGGGCAAGTCTCGTCGAAGGCGAATGAGAGTTAATGGGTTGGGGATGAGAACGAGTGAAGGGGAATATGGGTGAGAGAATGTCGAGAGACGACCGGTTTCGGTGGCTCTGGGCATTCATTGAAGCATCTGCAATGCCTCTGGCCGGGAGGTCCAAGTGTAACACTCCCGACGGTGTGAGAATTTTGGACACTACCTGGACAGCTATGTCGAATTCAGTCGCTGTCTGAAGAACAATTCCAACTGCTTTCTTCGGTAGTTTTTCCACTGATCACCAAGCGATTGCCGGAGCAGGACCCGTACAAACGGCCACAGAGTGCGTGTGATCTTTCCTTCCTCTTCCTTGCCCTATCCTCTCCCCTTACTTGCACACCAACATTCATGTGCTACATTACAACGTGTGCCGGGAGACCAGTCGGAAGCTTAAACTCGTCTCGTTTGGGGCAGTGTCTCGCTGGTGAGAAATATCTGGATGGGAAAAATCCCTAGCCGACGTATATATCCGTGTCGGACCTTGCCGTCCAGCGGGGAAAACATGCACAACACTTACGGAACTAATGACATTAACAGTTGACGCTCTCAGAACCCACTTTTCAATCAGTCCACTTTTCTAAGAAAAGGTGTTAAGATATCATCGTTCAACATTTTTATTATCAAATCTTTCTGAACCTTAACGAATGGTTTGTGTATCAACGATTAATAAATGTTCACAAAAACATCCAAACTTTCGCAATGCGTAAGCGCTTCGTGGGAAATATAGCAGACTCTTACATCCAGTCGGCCAAAAACCACGTTGGAATCTTGTCTTGTCTGTCGATGTAGGGAACAGTTGTGAGATCCTAGCAACAGATTGAATATTGTAGTAGCTCAAAAAATGAAAAATACTAAGAGTAAAAAGAATAATAAGAAAAAGAATAAAAAAGTGGAAATGACCACAAAAAGAGTAGCTCAAAAAATGAAAAATAATAGAATAAAAAAGTGGAAATGACCACAAAAAGAGATAACGTTAAAAATATTTATGTCCTTGTCATACATGGAAAACTGAACTTATTTTAACGCAATCCCACAGAAAATGATGGTATTTTATACTGGTGAGTACTTATAGTTTCTATTGTTGGATATAGAATTCATAAAATATTCCCTCAATTGTATTTAAGTTTCTTCTGGGTTTCCGGCGTTGAATACCCTTCCGCCGCACCTTTCATTGGTGTTCAACCGGTTCGGGAATGGCGTTGCTATGCGACTGTTGGTGCTAAAAAATGATGTTTCGTCCACCTTCATCCATCACGACAGGATGCGCGGCTGCCAAAAATGTTCGCACCCTCTGTGCGTTTAGAAATAAAAATGCGTGGGAACGCTCTTTTTCATTCGAAAGCGACAAATTTTTCTCCTCACAGCTGGAGGAAATTAAGCTGCCTTCCGTTTTTATGCAAGAGTGATGTATTCCGCTTCTGGTGGAAAAAATCGCATGCAAAATATGTTTTTACAGATGAAATGCATAATTATTCCACGCGAATGCCAAGGAATACAAATACTTTCGTTTTGTGAGGAATATTAGATTATATATAAATAAAAGCTTCATCCACAGCGTTGTAGATCAGTTTTTCGCAATAACAGATCCAAGAAGGTAATAAATGGGGCGTCAGAATAATTTTAATATTCCTTTTTTAACGGTCGAAGGCCATCTGTTCATTTTAATTTTTGTACATTATCTACTGCTTTTTCAGCGTTATTTTAGCGTGTATTCTGAAGATTAAAAATGTGTTATCATATATAGGTGTTCCTAAAAATTACCAAATATATTACTTACGTCGTAAGTATTTTTGTCCTAGTCGTGTTTTGTTCAGGTTGATTTCTACTTCCATTTTATTATTTTATTTCTAAATTCATCTTCTGATAAGTTATAGAAACAGTATTTTTTCTTTTTAACCAAAATTGTGTCCATAAGCGAGTTTTTAAAACAACGCAAGAAAAAACCTAGTATGGACATTTTATTTAACTCTATTTATTTAGTTGAGAATTTACAAACTTCGAAAATTCCTTAAGTATTTTACAGATCTAACACTGTGGTGCCTTTTATAAATACTGCACTATTGATTCCAAAATCTTCCACTGAATATGTCACATTTTTGCATTAAAATATTTCTTTGCAGATATAACGTCAAGCAAAGTTTGCTTAAAATCCCTTTGAGGTTTTCTTTGTAGAAGACAATAGAGCACTAAAAGTACGCTTAAATTACTCCCAGCCGGGTCGTAACGAACTATTTAAAAAACGTTGAATAAGGATTATGGTGAATTTAAAACTTGTTTTCAAGGGCCTCATTTAGAATTCACTTTCCATATCGGCAAACGGATCTCTAACGACGAAATTAAAACTTGCACTTCTGCAGTGCGAACTTAATACAAAGCTTCCAGACCGCTCGCTAATTTTATTTGCTAACTCGTTAAAGATAAGTTTCAACCCTCGTGATTTATGCTGTGTTTAACGAGGACAGATATTGCATTTACATTTAGGCCTATCTCAAAGGGTGTCATTTCAACAGTTCCTATCAGTTGAAAACATATTTCATCCCCATCATTTATTTATTCTGCTTTTTTTGAGGTACAGCTGCCACAGATTCTTATTCAGAATTTTATACTTCCTTCTATTTCGAACTCCATCTCACTCTCATGTTTTCCTACCTCTTTTTTCTTCAGCTTTTGTTCCTTTTTACATATATTTTTTTCACATCACATCGTTTGTACAATGTATGTAAACTAACCGAATTCCTAATATTTAGTCATCATTCATCATTTTTAAAATTCCCCAAATTTTCGCGTTTCCCCCTTTAATTTCTTCCCTCTTTTTCTTACTTTATAATCTGTAGACATAATCAAGTTCCCGTACTCTCATTCGCTTATACCTCTCCTTCCCGTATAAACATTTTCATGTTTACGCGGATTTCAATATAGGTAATTCATTATCAAGAATAATGTGCGGTAAATAATATTTTTGATTATTTGAAAATTATCTGGTCTCCTTCAAAACTGATGAATTATCTTCAAAACTGACGAATTTTACGTATATTTGTTCAATTGCGTTGTTATTAAAAGAGTAAAAGTTCAAACGTACGCCTTATGATTAATGTAGGAATCCCTGAGGTGCACCAGGAAAGTGATCTACAGCGAAGTCACAGTCTTGAATGTTGTTTCAAAAATTAACATTTTATAACGTTGGATACTTCTTACGTAGTATAGAGAAACTATTGTAAAACTGCAGAAAAAACTGGCAAATTTCGACAAAGAAACTGATTTTCTGGTTCCCTGCTAACAAAAAAGAAAAACTCGTATTCTGGGACACTTGTATTGAAAAAGTGGATTATTGTTGTCCTGTATGTTTGTTTGAGGGGCAAAGGGACTCACGATAATCAAGCACCCCGACAGTTAGAGGCAAAGGGACTCACGATAATCCCCAAAGGGACTCACGATAATCAAGCACCCCGACAGTGAGAGGCAAAGGGACACACGATAATCAAGCACCCCGACAGTTAGAGGTAAAGAGACTCACGATAATCAAGCACCCTACCGTCTAAGGCAAGGAAACCTACGGTGCTCAAGTACCCACGTGGAAGGCAAGGGGGCTCACGGTAATGAAGCAGAGTGGCACACGGAAAATGAAATTAAATAATTCTCAAACCTAAACAAGTGCAGTTGTTTCATTTGATTTGCTTTGAGATGACTTATGTGACTATCTATCGTCCAACAAATCGATATGATTTGTTTTAAAATGTATTTGTTTTAAAATGTACAACAGATGAAACTTAACAACTCTTTTTGCTTAACAGACATAGCGATTTTTGATCAGTATGATCCTAGAATCAACATTAAATTTCCAGACAATTTCACCGCAACCTCATTTCCATGAGATTTGTACTGGGTTCTCTCCCACTACGAGTTAATTTGCAAACAGTGATCATTTGTCACTCCACTACAAGCACCAGAACATTTGTTTCGTGACACTGTGTATTGGTGAAAAGATATCGCGTGTACAAACCGTATCCTGTGTAGAAGCGTTAACGCGTTTCTGGTGAGTGTCGACGACAGGGAGTATCGGAGTGTGTAAGACGAATCAACGAGAGCCGGTCACCATAAGAGGATTTCATCCGCGAGCCTTGCGTCGCCTCTCCACAAGCGATTCCGTCTGCCCCACCGCCCCCTAGGTCCCGCCCCCGCCCCCGCCCCTCCTCCGCCCCAACCCTCCCCCGCCCCTCTCCCGTCCCCGCCGTCCTCGCCGTCCCCGTCCCCGCCCCTCCCCGCCCTCCCCGCCCTCCCTCCCGCCCTCCCCTCCCCACTCCCTCCCGCCCGCCCGCCCTCCCGCCCCTCCCGCCCCTCCCCGCCCTCCCCTCTCCCCCGCCCCGCCGCTCCCCCGCCCCCGCCTTCCCCCGCCCCCGACCTTCCCCGCCTTCGCCCCCCCGCCCCCGCCCCGCCCCTCCCCCGCCCCGCCCAGCGGCGCGATCGCCGATTTCAATTCCGCCGACTCACCTGGCGATTGCCCGCCCCACCACGCCCCCACCCCAGCGCCCCACGCGGTGGCCACCGGAAACGGATTCTTTACGCCACCGCAGGCGCAGGAAATTGGTATTCATGCGATCTAACGCGTTCCTTGACATTCGTTTCCCTTTTTTCATTTTCATTCTACTGAGAATTCTACTTGTGGATCGTGTGTTGTCAAATGAGGGTTGTGAGGCGTGTGCTTCTTTGTGTCTCTGGGTGAAAATTTATTGTCCCTGTTTTCTTCCATTTTAGAAATTAATTATTAGTAAGCATTATTCTATAACAGAAAGATAGAGTTCGCGGGACAGATTTTGAAAGTAGGTTATGTAGAATCTCTTTTGTAGATATATCTGTGTATGCTTATAATTTCCATTACAGCAGAAATTGAAAGAAAATTGTGCATCCTCTGCCTTTTCTAGGTGTGTCTATAATTTTGTTCTACATTCAGAAACTTGAGAAAAATCCAAAAAGAATGAAACGCTTTAGATTTTTACGTAAGAACGCGAATGCTTCATTTTGTTATTCCGCCTATTCTTATACTGCGTGTCGGGACTAAATTATCATATTCATTGCGCTACTGCCTGCGACATAGCTTACGTCTGCAACAACAAAGCTCCAAGGAAGAGCCTGCCCGACATTGAGTATTTGCTATTCACATGCTACGTTATGGAACAGCAACATTTTTTTATCTTGGTGTGTAAAGAACTACTGTGTATCCATGTATACAATGCTATATTATTGGAGTATTCGTGAAGACTTATTAATTGTTGTGTTATATGAGGATATGTTGTACGTTGTTTGTTATCATTGTGTGTGCTACGTTTTATAAATTTATTTTGTGTGGTTTTGTTGAGCAGCTTTGTTTATGATGCAAGCCACAAGTATCTAACGTGTTGCCTTTGTGTAAATGGATCAAGCTACCATAAGATGTATAATTGTAAAAGTATACTTAAGTAGCAAATTAATTGTATTATGAGTATATTGTAAAAATTTGCTTTGTACTACAATGCATTAATTACATTAATTTATCATATTGTATTTTACTATATTATATTGCATTGTAGACATATGCTTACATACTACAACCTCTCTTTAAGGCTATTACATCTATTACCTATTGTGTTTAGTTTGCTGCGAAAATAGCTCTTAAGACTGACTCTGTGACGAAAAGTGTACTGCAAGCATATCGCCTGACATCGTCCGCGCTCCCGCCCCCGCCTGCGACCCAGCGCTACGCATGGTGGCCGCGGGAAACGAATCTTTATGCCACAGCAGGCCGACACCACCTAGACATAGACCTAGGTGGTGTTGAGCAGGCCTAGAAAATTGATGCGAAAGCAATTTAATGCTTTCCTAGCCGTTCATTTTTATATTTTGAAAATACCCCTCTTTCCGGCTGTTAGATCTATTCCAGATTGTGATTCTTCAACGTTCGGAATGTATTCAATTTGCGATAGTGATTTGACCACAATAAGAGGGAGGGGAGTCTAAAGATGTAGTGTCTAGCCAATTTTGTTTGTAGTATTGTTTTCATGAATTAATTTAGAATTATTTTGAAATCAAAGTAATTTTGATTTGTTATTATAATATTGTAAAAAAATATTAAATGTTTGTCGTTGCTACGTAATATATATTCCTTATTAAAGTTATTGTCTACTAGCTATCGAGACCTGATAGTAGCCGGGTGTCATAAGCAAGAAGTTATATTGGGCAGAGTAGATGATTCGTTTAAAAAGAAATATAATTATTCTTACGTCTTATTAGGTTTCTATTCTCTCTTTTTAATTTTTCTCGTTCTTTTTCCAACTCTTTTGCATTCCCTGGTTCATCTCTTTTTCTTCTCTCTCACCTTCACCGTCGTCTCAGATCATGTAAGTGTGACGAGATAATATGAAATGAGCGCTGCAACGGGAAAGTATATAATGTCAAAAATGTCATTGCTTCATAAATTAGTTGACAAATAACAGCAATTCAAGGGTTTTGAGGTAACGTTATTACTAGCATAAGGTTTGAGGTAAAGTTATACTGGTTCAAGAAAGTTTTTCAGATAAAATTTTAACAATTCTTTCACAACAAGTTATTTTAATTAAATTTTGCAAGTAGATATACAAACATTTATTTATACGTTTATGGAGGACCAACATGATATGCAAGTAAAATTGCGACAATACAAATATTATATACCCTAAAACAAACTAAGTTGTCATATTTAACTCAAATAGAGATAGCAAATGAATTTTAAATAAGTAAAATATATTCATAATTCGTTTAGAAATTATGAAACAAAAGTAATTCTGAATTTGTGCCAACGGCATCTCGTGAATGGAGCTGAAATATCACGAATAGTTAAATTTTGGTTAACAAGGACACATCCAATTAGAGAAGGTTCTTGGTGAAGTGCCTCGCCTCAAAAATTGATCCTTTTCGCCCCTCCCCCCTTGTGCTCACCTACCGGCGACGCCCTGTCCAAAAACACCTGTCCCTCCCCGCTCCCTGGACCCATCCACCCTCTAGATCCCGCCACCGCCCCCAGTCCCACCCTCTTCCCTCTCGCCCGCGCCCGCGGCCCGCCCCGGCCCGCCCCGGCCCGCCCCGGCCCCGCCCCGGCCCCGCCCCTGGTCCCGCCCCGGCCCCACCTCCGGCCCCGCCCCGGCCCCGCCCCGGCCCCATCCCCGGCGTCGCCCCGGCCCCGGCCTCACCCCGGCCCCACCCCGGCTCCCGCCACCGGCTCCGCCCCCGGCCCCGCCATTCCTAGCCCTGCCCTCCCCGGTCCAGCCATCCGCGTCCCCGCCAGCTCCGGCCCCGCCACCCCCATCTCCGTCAGCGCCGGCCCCGCTACCCCCGTCCCTGCCACCTCTGGCCTCTCCATCCCCGGCGCCGCCCCCGACCCAAATGAAACTCGAATGTTTAACGCGGGCGCGCGCGTAAGAGACGGGGCGGACGCCCAAATATTCATGGCGCCTGTCCGCGGGAGCCAGCGCCCCTTTAAAGCAAACTGGGGGCAGCGGCGGGGGAGGGGGGAGGGTGAAGAGTGGATTTGCTGCGGAGCCGTTGACCCCCCTCCCCCCCCCTCCACCGACTGTTCCACCGCCGCCGCACACTGGTCCGCAAGCGAATGTCTCCAAGCAGAAGACACGCACCACCAGCCACACCGCGATCGCACTGTCCATAGGCTACCAATCGAATTTTGAAACTTGCTGAGTGAACATTTATTGACGAAGGGATTGTGAAATACTCTGGTCATTAGTACCGTATGTGAATACTGGAGGTGGCGTTTATCTCTTCTCGCCGGGAATCCGGCGGATGGGTGAAATTCAGAGCCGACCTATATGTCGGTTTGCCGAGTTTTCCACTTCAGGTCTCTCCTCACCGATGGGTCACCACCTCATCTGGAACAAGATCAAGGCACTCAACTTAATGGTAGAGTAGTTTATGCATGCAATGTGCATAGTACTCATGCAAGTGTGTGTGTGTGTGTGTGTGTATATGCGTATGTATTGTGTGTATGAGAGAGAGACAGGAGGGAGAGGGGAGAGAGAGGGAGTGAGAGTGGAAGAGGGAGAGGGGAGAAGAAAGAGGTGGAGAGAGGAGAGGGAGCGTAAGAGGAGGGGACACATGAAGAAAAGATCGTAGTCGTTTATGCGGATAGTTCGTGAGTCAGTAATTGGGTGGTATTCATCGACAACCCGACGCAAGAACATCGCTAAATTTCTTATCTAGACGTGTTTAAATCGGACACAGATATGTGGCTTGTTTGAATAATCCGCCACCGTAAGGAATCAAACCCGAGGACCCCCAGATAATGATGTTGCAAAGAAAACTATTGCAGTCGGGTTTTAAAACCAACCCTTAACTCGTGTTTTTCCCATGTGCCGCTAAAACTCCGGTCTTCAGTCTACATAAGATCATCATGAGTTTAAAAGTGTCTAAACATGCAGGCAGTGAAAATAAACAAACTGCTTGCACCTAATTACTATACCTTGCGAAATCCTATTACTATGATCTAAAATACTACAATATTAATAATACAACAATAAAACAACATGATACAAAAATAAAATGTTAATGTTATCACCAGCAACGCTTGAGCATAACAGTTTATTCATAGTGTAGTAAGTTTTTCTTGAATGATGTGATTAAGAATCGTATCATTTAATTAATAGCTGGAAATCAGTGATTTACAGTCATCAACATATTAAGTTAGCCTAATTAAAGTAACTTTAAATTAAGGGTTCCAACTTCGAATTTAACTACGAAATTAAACTCTATTTCTAATCAAATTTTTCTGTTAGTAAAAATATTGTGTGCATCTCTTTAATAATTAATTTCCATCGCAAAAGGGTTTGTAACGTCCGCTGTTTGCAAAGTGTTCCCTCGTGCGATAAACTGTATCTTAAAAACTGGTAGTATAATGTACGAGTGCCATATTTTTCTTGTTTAGAAATCATGGAAAATATACATGGCAATTTCGGACAACTGTGTGTTGCCCCCTCCCCGCGCCGCCATGTCTCCCTAAGAGAGAGATCCCCGGGTCTCCGGGAGACTTTGGCTGTCACAGCCGAATGATATATTGAGGCCTTGCGTGGGGCGCATGCTCTTTTCTGAAACGTGCATGTGTTTATCTTTTATGTCTTTCCTTTTCACGATGTGGGGTTTTGCAGTCTTTTCTTGGCAGGTATGTTATTTCATTCACTTACTATATGTAAAGAGTTGGATGAATATTTAAACAAATGTACTATGCAGAGATTATCATTTTACTAATAGTTATCTAAACAGTCTGTACAGTTACATGGTGATAATGGATAAATGGCGAATTCGGCAACACGGAGTTTAGCATCACCTATTCATTGCCTCTACCTTGAAGCTAACGACGTTGAGTGCCGCCGCGAAACTCATGTTCTGGGTGGACGTCTACGGCTCTCCATCAGAGACCCTGTCCACCTCCGTGGTCATGATTTTCCCCCTACGAGGAAGTAAACGTTACTGCTATGAGGTGATACGGGGCGATTTGGAAATGCCCGGACCATGCCACTGCTTAGAAGCTAAGATCTGTACCCTAGGGAGAACCCGCGACCCTTCGAGTTGAGACTGCCAATGCGAGTCCGCCTTAGCCATCTGGCCTTCCAGTTCCGCGTCACAACAGATTCTTCCGTAAACAGCCCCACACGATCACAAATCACCACTCGAAACTTCGATCTCCATTACATTCCGAATGAGTTAGAGAAAACACGACAAAAATGTCAACCCTCCTGGTGAACGCACTCTATAGAATTTCGTTTGCAGCGTAACCAATTTCACGGCTCGTTATGCGTTTTTTGCCCTCGATTCTCGTCGTGGCTGGTAAAAGCATTTTAATCGAGCAAAAAATCGCAATGTTGATATTTTGATGGACTTGCATTGTGTATCGACTGTGATGCATTTGTCGCCCTCTATACTATCTGTCAGCGTTTGTGCTTTTTCGGGGAGGGAGGAGCTGAAGGAATGGCCTAAAAAAACGTTCATGTGAACATTAGTATGGAATATTTTTTCTATAGGGTAGAATATTTGCGGGTTTTGCGTGAAATCTGTGTGGCTTAGTAATTCTGCTCGATTTTACATTTTTATTGTAACGTTGAAATGGAAATCGCCAACTACATGAAATATGGTTGAATGGAAGTATATGTTTCGGATAATTTTGAGAATAAATTGAAATGTAAAAAGTGATACCCTTTCATAACATGACCGCATTTTGTCCTAAAAGTTCATTTGAGAAACACAATTGCTCTGTGAATTTCGAATTAAATTTGTTACGAACTTTTTAAATTATTCTGCTCTTTTCCGCTTTTCATTTTCAACCCCCTAGTTTTACGACACACAAAATTCAAATTGGAGAATTTTATATCCTGGACATATGTATTTGCTGAAATCACGGTGTTTTTGCTAAATATACTAAGAAACAAGATCTATGTTTATTTTCATATATTAGTTGAATTGGAACTGAACGTAATTTAAAATAAGAAAGGATAAAGTGTTGTTAATATAATATAACATAATAATAAATGAAATCCAGTGATCAAATTAGTATTTATTCCATCTTATGTATTTGGTCATGTTTTGACCATCAGTCTATTCGTGTGTGTATTAAAATCTTAATGTATTGGTAGTTTGGCAGTTGAAATATTGATAATTTATAACAGAGGTAAAAGATTAACATTCATTTAGTTCGAAGAATCTCATATTGTAATAACTTCATTAGCGTAATATTCGTCATTGAATAAATTTACTGAGGTTAATATATCTGTCATTTTTATAGTGTGTGGATGATTTCAGTTCTGATTTTATTCTAAATGTTTTGATTATTTCTACATAATAAAGACAAAATGTTGAAATACTGCAGCGAAAAACGGCAGTTTTTCTTCAGAAATACTCGTACATAATTCCGAAAAAGTGGATAATTCTTGTAGTAAGTAACTTTCTTAAACATTGTGTAGTAAATCCACGTTTTCTAGGTCCTAAATACCGATAAATGTGTTCATGGAAAACGGGTGGCGGATGCACGGTAGATGGACGGATTTATGCCCGTCAGCAACACTAATGACCGAAAACAGAATTTCCAACACAATTGTTTTTATCGATCTTTGCATCTTACAGAGCCCCTCGAAATTGCAATGGATATTTTGATTTTGAGAGGGGGCATTTATCACAAAGCCTGAACCGCATTTTCATTTTTTTCTCAAAAATGGCTCTAGTATTAAAAAAAATACTTTGGAGATAATAACATTCTTTTTGGATTGAAATTTTTTGATGGAGCAAATAACGCTTATAAAAATCCCCCCAAAACCAATTTTCTTTACATTATCTGCATTTACTAAAATTGAAAAAGTCTAAAATTGTGTTTATAAGTTATGCACATTTTTAAAATTTTTTCTAAACGGGCCCAAATTTTTATGTTTTCTCAGGCAAATTCGCTTTTAAAAAGGGCACACGCTCGAATTTCGTTGAACTACCCGAATTTTCGAAAATTGCAAATGTTATAAATAATGCGAAAGACGTTGTGCTGTTGTAGCACCAGTGGTTTTGTAATTGCGGCTGTACAGTCTGCATGGCATACCATGTTCCTTAATTTGAAATTAGAAATAATGTCTGGTTTCACTACTTGTTTGTTTAAAGTATTTTAAATAAAGTTTGAGGCAGGTGCTTGCAGATAGTGTATTAGAAAAACTATTTCTTGAACTAATATCGGATACCACAACGCTGCGACAAACTGTAAAATATTTCACCATCACAGCAAAGGCATTTTGCATTCCCATTTTCTGGCCGAGGCTTTTTGATGCAAGTCGCAACAAACAAAACTGTTTTTATTATGAATCCAGTTGTTCTCGAGAAGGCTGCACTAGTGGCCTGGACGCGACTCTCTAATTGAAAAATGTTTTATTTATGAGTGCTTGCTAGCCGTCGCTTACAGAACAGAGCGAAGTGAAAGGGAAGATTCAAACGCGGTCGACTTCATTACGAATAATCTGATTCAACACCGCGACAGCCCTTGGATTCAAAAGAGTGGCCGAAATAATGAGAAATGAGTCCATACTAGCTACGCTGGGACCAAAGGATTAAAATCGGCCATGTTAAATGTTCTGTTCTGCATTCTTCAGTGTGCGTAAGAGTCTTATGGAGAGCGAGTTTCCAATGTAAGCTGATTACTGAAAAATCAACTCTGAGGATTTTGAGATGCGTGTTAAAATTGCGTCGTTTTAAAATTGTAAAATACACCTTTTGCAGATATTTCAGTATAAAAATTTCCAAACCATTATGAACTGGGTTATTTTTCTATTATTTCCATACTGATCAATTTGCGTGAAAATAAAATATTATGAGGTGATATACACAAATATTTCTTTTTTGCGAAACTTTCACATCGAGACTTTGAAAGCCTGCAACAGTTTCTGCGAGTGTTCTAGATAACCATAAATTTAAAAACTTGAAAATAATTATTAAAAAAAAAATTATATTTCAATTGCTGACTGCGGTAAAAATGCATGGTTAGAATGAAAATGTATGTTCTTTGTTTGTAGATGGTTCTTTTAATATGGAAAGGGTGAATCGAATTTCAATGATTCAGTTTGTAAATGGGCTATAAGACAAATCAATAAAAATGTTGCTATGCTATGGGATTTTTAGTTATAGAAGACCGTTATTCACTGAATAACTCCACTTCAATTGAATTAAAGTCAAAACGAATATTCTTTATATAATTGATGACTTGTGCAATAATTAATTCTTGTTTTGTTCAGTATTGTTAGTTCCAAAACGAATATATTGCATTGAGTTCAGTATATTTCTAATCTCGTAGAGCGCATTTATTCAAATTGCCTTCATTTCCATTAATTCCTAATGGAATAATAAATCCTCCTTCCTTCTCTTCAAAAATAGAAACAATTTAGCGATATACTTCTTCCTGAAGCTGCAACTGTTTCTCTCATTCAAAACTATGGGTATGGTAAAATCTCAGTTTTGAAACAACACCATCATACAAATGCATTTAGCAATCACGTCTTTCGAGCGTGTCCTATTCCATCGTTTGTATTTTCATATTTCAAATGCTTTCATCACGTATGTGAAGCCCTTTTTGTATCAAAAAAATAACTTGGCCTTAAAAATTATAAAGCGTAAAACACTTTCTGGATTCTATAATTATTATATAATTCAGATAGTGTTTACCGTATTTATAATTATTACCATATTATATAATCCCAGATATGTTTTACTGTATTTATAATATAGGTATTTTCAAACGGACATAAGTTATTTGATTTTTTGATACAAAAAATAGCTTCGCATACATGAGAAAAGCATTTGAAATATGAAAATGATAAAGGATGGGATAGAACACGCTTGAAAGGCGTGACAAAGAATGTAAAAGTATTAATAAAGCAGGAGAAGAAAGACATTTTTGAAGGCGATAGGAAAAAGGTGCTAGATAGATCATAATTTTAGAGAAAATGGACGGTTATAAAGGAAGTCATAAAAAGATACATTATTGGGGGAAAAAGAGAGGAAGGAAGACAATTCAAGTATTGATTGAGATGAGAGAAGGAGAGGACTGAAGGAGGGCTGAAGACTGAATGTAGGTGAAGAAGAAAAGGTATGGACGTTCTGAAGGAGCAAAAAATTATTATGATGTTTTTGACAATTTTGTTTTGATCTTCGTTATCTCTGACACCTCTCTTTTATCACCCATAATTGAATTATGAATAAGAGGAACGAGCGTTTTTGTCATCATTTGATAATAAGAAACGTTTGTTACCGTGTTTGAGAAACTATTTGCAACGACAAATGAGGCACAGATTTGATTTGTTAGGTTGAGGGCGCATGATGTTAATACTCCACTGCTCTTCCATCTACCAAAATTTGTGATTTCAGTACACTGATGCACCAGTGCAAGAGCGAATATTAAAAAATCATTTGATGAAATTTTTCCTTTTCCAAATTGACTTGTTTTTATTCTAAACTATAACCTGACCTCGAAATTTTTATTGTTATTGAGGCGAAAACTTTTGGACGAATGTCAACTAAATCATGGATAGTTCAGTTCCCAAGGCATAGGATACTTATTGGAAACGCAATTGAATGTGATAAGGTATGGTAAGAACCGCAATAGTCATTTGAGTAACTATGCAAAATTATATAAATTAAAAATTCTAAACTACGGAAAGCTCGAGGACCGTGCAATCATTTCTTTTCAATTCGTTTGGCGCGCACTCGCGTGTCAGCTGGCCGAAATATCGAATCTTACCTCGACGACACTTCTCGCTCTCCCAGTCCCTCGCTTCAATGCGACTGCCACCGACTCGGCCGGCCAGTAACGGCTCTCCATGAAAATATCCGCGAGTATACAGCGGAGCGGAACGTTATAAGAAAATAGCCCGTGGCAGCTAATCGGGCGGCGGTCAATCGAAAGAGTGTAACGAAAAGGGCAACGCTTATTTCTGGCTAAACTCAGCGTCAGAGACGAAAATTGTTCGGGATACTTGGCATTTTTCTTAGTAAGACCTATACCGTGGCGAAGACACGGACCTGAAGAGTCCGGCGGTTAAAGAGGCTCAACGTATCAACTGATGTGACTGCAGGGTCTCTGACCGGGAGGTCCTACGTTTCGACTCGAAATAAGCCGCTGTCTAGCTAGGCTTAATTCATGCGCTGTCTGGAGGAGTTTTCTAGCTGCCGGTTGCTCTGATCGGTACTTTTCCGTAGTTTCTTCGATCAACACCAGGTGAATGACGGAGCAGTACCTACAAACCGCAACGGACCGCGCTGATGTTTCTTGATCTTCCTTGTTCTATTCTTATCCCGTACTTACACACAAGTACACATACTTGCATAACACTGCCAAACACCTGTCGGGAGATTAGAGCTTGTCTCTGCTGGGGCGCGTCCCGTTCGTGAGAGATACCTGTGTGGGGAAAACCACAAGCCGACGTCTAGCTTGCCACCGAATCTCACAATCTGAGAACACCGCCACATATCATGATGAAACATGCACTATACTTACGGGACTAATGACACTTTAAGTTGACCTGGAAACACGAAATAATCAGTCGATCAATGGAAGAATTTCATGATAGTCGAGAAATTAAATTCTAAATTTACGCTTATTAATTTCCACGTCGACTATCACTGTTGCTGATTTTCTTTCTTAGTTTTTTCCTGCAAATTATTAACATTTCATTAAATATCAACCCGGCGTGCAAGGGAGTGTCATGAAGCAAATCTTGCTAAAAATACTCTAAAAAATTAAACTTTGGCCTCCATATAAATATCCTTCATTTTTTTATTTTAAAAAAATCGAACGCTCACCTGCGTATCCATAAGCCGACTTATCGCACGCAACCACGTGCAATGGTACACACAAACTCCTAATTCGCGCCTATTCTGCCTCCCCATCTGCCATCGAGTGGGGCCGTATTCAATAACGGCCGCCGATGAACATCGCACGCCGCTCACCGTTATGAAAATTGCCTGTTGGCGCGGTCCGCCGTTGTGCAGCCAATGGAGCGAACAGCCGCGATGACGAGAGCGTCGTCTGATACGATGCCGCAGCGGCCGCTCGGCGCGCCACATGAGCGTTAATTCCGTCGACGCCCGCCGCGCCTCCCGCGCCGTCGCCGATCCAGGGGGCCGTGCCAGAGCGGCGCTTCCTGCAAAAAATGGTTCTATTAGATGCGATTTTGTCAAAACGGCCCCGATGTTTTTTATTATTATTTCTGGTTCAATTACGGTAAATTACGCACATAGCTGTAGTAAAAGAGCGATTTTTTACTACCACGATCACTTCCTAGAGATAAAAACGTCTGTTCTATGGGTGTGGTTATTTAGTGTTTTCGGGAGTGTTAGTACTATGGTCACTAGCCCTGTGAACAGTGGCGTATTCATGGGAGGTTATAGACCCATGCCCCCCCCCCGCCATGCCCGGAGTTTTCGTTTATTACCTTCATTTAGTTGTAAAATTGTTTTAAAAACTTATTTATGTTAGAAAAAGTGTAATCATTTGAACAATAATATTGCATAGTACCGTACATAGTGGGGGAGGGAGAGGGGGCGAAGTAGGGAGAGAGAGGGGAGAATGAGAGAGAGGAGAAGAAAGAAGTGGACCCGAGTATTTCCCAATCATTTTCCGGGCCAAGATACACTGAATTAAGCTCGTTGGATGGTCTAACACATGTACAGACTGTTAACCCTAGGATAGATTGACAAGGAAAACCACATGAATGCAACAACAGCATCATAGGCTGAATGCCGATCTGATGAATCCGCTGCTGTTGCTAATTACTTTCTCAGGAGCCTTTCAGGTACTCGAAAGGGTACTGGGAGAGTGATTAGCTACAATCAGCGTTTTGTCCTGTCGGCCTCATCATCCTTATTGTTGAACCTTGCTTGGAGTGAGGTTATCCTGTCTGAGGCGCTCAATACGAAGTACTGCGATCTGCCTGCCGCGATTCGTTCAGTTGTAAGATGTAGACTGCGATCCGCTGGCGCCAATACGTGCAGTCGAGCTGCGTATGCGCTGCACAGAAGTAGTGTTTTGTCTTTCTAGTGCAGGAACGTCGCTTAACGGCAGCTAGCCGTGAAGCTGCTCATCATTGCATGAATACATACGCAAGGCCTCTGAGGGCTTGCCAAGTACGCTCTAAAAATGCACAATTTGTTTCTTATTCTTAATAACTTCATTTATTAATAATGTCAGTAAAAATACACACTTAATGTTAAACAAATTATTATTTATTTAAATAACTATTAAAGAAGAAAAAATAAGTAATATATGAGTGGCAAATGGAAATATAATGATCACTATTTAAATACATTCATACATCTATATAATTTAGCTTAATAAAATGGTTCCTCCGTATTGAAGAGTCAAATCAATGAGAATATCATTATCTAAAAACCAAGGTTTTCATTTTGATCATTAGGTCGGTCATCTTCTTCGGAGCGTTGCAAACTGTGTTTCTAAGATGGTGACATGTCAGAGACCTTCGGCCTCGGCTATTTGCCTACGATGATCTCGGGTCTGGCCAATACAAAATTACTAACGATTTGTTTTTTTGTTTTTTGAGGTCGCATCAACATCTAAGCCATTAGCGACCACTATTGAAGTCAACGGTACGTTAAATATGAAGATGAAACAATATAATGATAATAAGGAGTGAAAAGGTCGAACACAAATACAACCATGCCCGAGGCGGGACCCGAACCCGCGAACCTTCGGTCCGAGATCGCTATGACTCTACTGCCTACTCTAAAGCAGTGATCTCGGCCAGTAGATCGGCTAACGATTTTCTATTTCCTTACTCGTCTTCCTTTTCGTGGCATCCTTAAACAGAATGGCCAAGCTGAAATATTGTACTCCCTTAAACAAAACAAGTGGAAAATTTAATATAATGTAACACATTAAATTTTGTAAATAATGTAATGCATATTACTATTGGATGTTAATGTCTCCAAAACACATGCTGAGAACTGTAAGGCAGCATATTACCAATGACAAGAGGTTTTTAATATCAGCATGTAAATTAAAATATATTAAACGAGATATTATGTTGGTTAACATCTGGATTCAAATTTGACGCGTCCATGAAAACAGCCTTCTTTTCATATGTCAAATATTAAAAGAAATCTAACCAAAACATAGACTAAAATATAAAGTAAAAGTATTAAAACGACTAATACCATTACAAAGATGCATACTGTGTGATTCAGGAGCCATTAAATGATGAAAAGTTGCAAAAAAATGTAACATCCGCGGTTCCTGGAATTATTTCATGTGAGGCAATACGAGATTCTCAGAGAAAAAGACCATTACAACTGTTCGTTCATTTTCTCTCTGACTAATAAAAACTAACTGGGAATTAAAAGAAACAAAGTTTTTAAAAGTACTAGATTAAATAATAAATATTATTAAAAGTATAGGGTTTTATGTTTTCTTTACTTTAAAGTTGAATGTAGATGCTGAGGTGCGCACATTACTCCATTTTTCGAATGTTGTTTGTTTTATCTGAATATATTTTTCCAATGCTGTTGGGGTGGAAAAGTGTTTATAAGATGTTCATGCACTTGAATACAAGCACTTACTGAGAGACTATTATTATGTGAGAGACTATTATTGTAGATCGCATATATTAATTGCCAAATCGCTTCAAATTGATTAAAAGATCGTGTGTTTGTTGTTTTTATGTGACATCCATATTCACAGAGTAAATAAATACACATTTCACGATACCTTAAATTTCACTGAATGAAAAATTCGATAGGTTTTTACTGATAGTCATCTCGGATAGCTTGAAGTTCAAAAGAAGTTAAATAAAAGTAAAGTTATAAATGCTCTGATAGAGGTGCTGGACGGGATATATAAGAAGGCACATCATCTGAGCTGTCTCTCACAGCGTTACCACTGTATCTGCAACAACTCTGACCGGGAGGATGTGGAATTTTAGTCCGGACGATGGAGGATATTTTACATAACTAGGTCAAATCAAACCACAGCTTGGAGGAGAATTCCACCGGCTGGCTGCTCTGATCGGGATATTTGGTGGCTTCTCCTATGAGTACTAGGGGAATGCCGGATTATTTTTCAACAAACGGGTCACGGACCGCGCATGACTTTTTCTTTCTCATCTTTGTTCACTTTTCTTACATTATACACATACACTTACATACTCTATTCTACCATCTTTTCCAGATTCCAGTCGTACGCTTACAGTTTGTCCCGCTTAGAAACTCCTCAAGTCGACACGTGGTCCCGTGGAGGGGGAAGGATACAACAAGCATAACATTTGTTTGATTAATGTACACAGTTCCACTGTTGACACGCCAGGATACTCCTATCAATCAAGAAAGCATAATAAGTGGTCTTTGTAAACGACCAGTTGGTGCACAGAAACCCCGACGGTTCTTTTGAACTGTCTGTCGCAATGAATTCCCATTCCATCCACTCGGCGCCATTTTAATGGTCAAATATTGTCCCAGGTAACGAGATCTCGCCACAATCAAAATGTATGTGCTCCGGAGCTTTGTAAACACGAACCGGGAAATTCTTTTGGACGGATGGCGAGGGCGGGAGACAGATATCGTATTGGAAAGCGATCATATCGCACCTGCGGGATAGCGGTCACACACGCAAACATTTGTCGAAGTGTTAGATTCCGGTGGGGGAAATTCGTTTCTCGTTTGCTTTTTTTCTGCGGGTAGTTTGTCTATAGTAAAATATGGTGCACTAATGTGATACACGAGAAATATCTGGGAATTTGATGCCTTTGAAAATTCATGTTTGAAAAATATCTCACAGAGGCAATCCATTGATATGACTGTACGAGGAGACATTTTAATTTATTGTTTTACATGTTATGTCGAAACAGAAGTTTCGTCACGTATTTACAGTGCTTTTATAAGTTAGACTCAACAAGCTCTACGTACTATTAGTTATAAATAATGAAGGATTATTAGCTTAAAGTTTTGAGGGGTCAGAGGCTTGTAGTGCTCAGAGAGTGTAGTTAAAACATTAAATTAATATCACAAATCACAATCATGCAAATCATGCAAATTTTCAAATTGTCATCTTTTCAACCTTTTATTGCGCACTTTTAAGCGCATGTAATCCAACATACTTTGCCAACTTAAAACTCAAAAACAGATAAAACTTTAAAGCTGAGTAAAACAAACGATAAAAGCACTTTTTTAATTTGGCAATTATGCAGTTTTTATTGGTCTAAGTAAATGCTCTTTAAATCATATCCTATCAAAGCAATCGCTATTCTCTTTTACCACTTTTTGTATATTATTTTCCGACTAACTTTATTCTGCAGATGGGGGAAAGTTTATATCAACTGGTCAATGATTCTTGTTCACACGTGGTCACGAATTAGAATGGTGGTCACTGTCCGTGGAATGCAAGTATTAATCGAATCAAAGAGGTCTGTGAAACAATTGCAGGTGCTTGTCTTGATGTCTTTGAAACAGTTGCAGTGTTCTTAACATTTTAAAAAGGAATTGAAAGATAAAGAGATCCTTCGAAAACCGATAATAGATTAATCGAATGAAGCAATTGAACAATAATACCCCAGAAATCGGAAGATAGACATGGAAAAAATATGAAAAATTTAGCCTCAGAACAAATACAAATAATATTAACATCGTTAACGAGGATGTAATGTTGTCTTGGTAAGTGGTTCCTATTCCACTTCACGATTTCACGATTCCACGTAAGTGGTTCCTATTTACTTCCTATTCCTATTCCACTACACGACATTGAAATGAATTTGGAACTATTGATAGTAATTTTGGTACAGTCCAATAGTGAATTCGCTTTCTAAGGTAAAATTTTCCTGACTTAATCTATGACGCCATGGATTCATTCCATGCTTAAATAATTCAAACAAAATATAAGTAAATTTAATTATTTCCTGACTTCTTTTTAAACTAAGAAAACAATGACGGCCGAAATGTTGATATTTATACCTTGGTTGCGGCGTCTCCCGAACAGCCTAGTAGATAGGTTTTCTATAACTCAGATATTACTATGGAGCGAAACTTTACTTTTCAAATGTTTTTAACCACTATTTGCTATTTTATTCATCATTAATTTGTATGTATCAAAATGATGCGGAAGGGATTCTGGAGCTCAGGAAAACTTGCGAAGAATATACTTCTAGCCCTTACGTTATACAGTTTGACTGTTTTTAATAAAATAAACAAAATAATATTACATTCTTGTTCACAAAATTTTCACCAACTCACTTGTCTGACTATTAGTATTTTTTCGATAGCAATATTTCGCTCTTTCCACTATAGCAGTTGTCATTGTGATATATTCTCAATGTATGGGACTTCTCTCAGGCATCTCTTTATTATGCTGTTCCACCAGGAAGCTCCCAATGCAGGTTCAAGGGCCAAAATGCTATTTTGCCCAGCCTCTATTACTATATAACTAGAAAATAAGTAGGAAATAAAAAATGTGAAAATGAAACAAAGTAAATTATTCCACTTTTTGATAACAACTGACAATCGAGTTAAAATGACGTTTTTTGGTAAACTCCCTTAGAACCTCTTTGAATGTTTGATTATGTGCAGTTAATTTTTTTTAAAATCTTCTTTTTTCAAGAGTTGACGATCAAGAGAACAAATATTAATAACATTGCGCAAGTATGTAAATAGTTTTTGGTGTTGACTGTAATAAAATGATTATTAAAATCCGTTTTCCACAAAAAAAGTGCTTGCACGTGTTTTATATGAAGTATATTACTTAGGTCAACCAGCTTTCGCCAGAACTGAACCCTCCAATGAGCCTCATGTTCGGCTTTGTCTGTGCCTTACCTTCAGCCTCCCATTGGACCCCATTAGAATTCAGAGGGATTGTCAACTGGTCACGTCGTGTTTGCTGGTAGGCGTATCAGAAATAACCAGGTACGTAGTGTGTCATTTCGTGAGTGAACATTCCGACACGTGTTTGCGCACAGGAATACGTGTATTTGAATTCAACAAATCAAACTTGATTTTCTGATAATGAGAGAATGTAATTGACGGCTGTGAATGGCTCGTAATTGGGTCATTGTTCCTGAACCCCTTGCGGCAATAAATCAGAATATAATACGAGAACTGTCATTACTTTGTGTGAAAGAATCGTTGATGTGCGATACATTAATATCTTTTAATGAACACCATGAAACTGCATAGCAATTCATTTTACAGTTAACAAGACAAATATTTTTCACGCAGGCGTTGCCAATTACCTTTCTATATACTTGCTTTCATTCAGAAAAATTGCTTAAGTCAAAGTAAGGGGCATTCATTAAAATTTTTTGGAGATATTTAACTATTTATGTGAAAATTTTAAAACAGTTTAAAAAGATAAAAAGGTGAGATAATTATTGTATCAGATTATTTTGGAAATTCTAAGTCTGTTGATTGTCAGACAGACTGGGAACTAGTAAAGTAATTACGTATCAATGGCATACGAACGAAACTTTTGTGCTATAATGGTATCAACTGGAACCAGGAATGCAAGTTTGGCAAATTTTCATGTCATATTTGCACCATTCACTTTTCTAATGTGTCAGTGAAAAGTGAGGAATTAAGGAATGAATAAATTCCATTTTAATTCTTGTTTTATATTGAAAGAATTGTTTTAAATGACGAACTTTATTCACAGGCAACTATGTTATAGAAATACTTCACACGGATAAAAACATTTCTTACGTATTACACTTTTCGGGCTATGATATGGTGACGTTTTTCTAGTGTGGACACATAAAACGGAATGAAACAAAAATAATACATAATTTTGTAATAAAGTTGTTTTATTAATAAAGTTGGTTATTTAAAATTGTTTAAGAAATGAAATGCGAATGTAAATCATAATTAATTACTTCGTTTCGTTGATTACCACGCGTAACCTGGATATTTGTCACAATCGTCTATTAAAGAGCCCTGCCCATCCCACGCAGCAATGTTTCCAGCATTATCCTCGGTTATCTACATTGCGAGTTGCATCATTTCTAGTAACTCACATGAGATGTAAATAAATTTGAGTTAGCATTTTCGGATCAGCCGAACTGGATGACCACGATGGCTGAGAGCACGAACCGACTCAATGCTTTGTTCTGAAGGGTCGCGGGTTCGAGTGCCGCCTTGACCACGGTTATTTATCCCTTGTCTCATGTATGTGTTGTCGCGAAGAGCCTCGTGTTCAATTGACCCCATATCAGAGAAGCCTGCATGTGTGATTGTGTCTACTGTATGGTTGAATATGCGTTCCATCGGGCGTAAAAGGTAATTGATGTCGGCTGAATAAAGCCCTAGGAAAAAAACCAACTCGGATCACACGTTCTTCGATTTTTATGGCTGTTCAAAAGTGTTCGTGCAACATTTGGCAGCAAACGCACCAGTTCAAATGTTTTTGTAGAACACACGCACATTCATTTTTATATCAAATATATAATTGTGAACAAAATAACGCGAATTATATCGCTGTATCTCTATTGCCACGAGAACGTGTCGTGGTTTTGATGGGATATAGAATTTGTCGATGCTGTTTATACTTGAGGTACTATCAATTTACAATTCAGCTGTAGGTTTGGTTACTCTACTTTTTATTGATCATGTTATAAGTCTGTCGCGGTACACAAACTTCAATTTTTGTGAAGTTTGGTTCATTGGTGTAGCATTGTTGGCATTCGGATTTGAACAAAAGGTGTCGTTTCCAATAATTTTATCTTGATAATAATAACACTATAAAAGTGGTTACAAACATTTTAGTAATGTTCAAAACATTAATGCAACTAAGATTTTGAGGGCTATTTCGTGTAAGTTAATGTGTCAATTACCACATGTTCTCTTGTAGAAAAAATTATTAATGTTAAATTTAATTTTGTTTATGTTGTTGGGGTGAGATAAAGCCATATGAGCTTCCCCCTGAGTTGTATCTCATGTATTAAAAGAGTATAATAACTTCTTATAAAGATGTTTGTCATGGCAATGCTTTTTATTAAAAAAAAAGATGATATACCATATATTTATCTATAAATATGTTATTTTTAATGCTGATCAACAAATAAGAAAAGGTCACCCTGTACGTACAATGACGCAAGATTCGTAATATCAAACCGTCAAAAAACGTTCCCATGTCTGTTTGGAAGGACATAAAGTGAGCAATTCCAAAACCACGCCCACTCGTTTATAACGGTATTGGCGATACGGCAGAAAACGACGAGCGCCCCTTCCGCAGAACTTGTGCACTACAGACCGGTTCCTTTCACCGCGCCCACCCTCCACGGAAGAAGTTGAGCGATTCGGTCAACTCCGCCGGAACTTTTCTCCTTCGCTCCTACCTAACTCAAACCCGCCCGCCCCGCCACTGCCCGCTCCGCGCATTCCAGCCCCGCGCATTCCCGCCACTCCCCACCCCTCCCGACCCTTCCCTGACCCACCCCTCCCCAGCCCCGCCCCTGGCCCCACCCTGCCCCTGGCCCCACCCGCCCCTGGCCCCACCCCCCCCCTGGCCCCACCCGCCCCTGGCCCCACCCGCCGGCCCGCCGCGCCCCGTCCCGTGCCGCCCCGCCCCTGTCCCGCCCCTTTCCCGCCCCTGTCCCGCCCCTGTCCCGCCCCTGCCCCACCCTTGCCCCACCCTTGCCCCACCCCTGCCCCACCCCTGTCCCGTCCCTGTCCCGCCCCTGTCCCGCCCCTGCCCCACCCCTGTCCCACCCCTGCCCCACCCCTGCCCCACCCTGCCCGCCCCTGCCCGCCCCTGCCCCGCCCCTGCCTCGCCCCTGCCCGCCCCTGCCCCGCCCCCTGCCCCCCCCCTGCCCCGCCCCTGCCCCCCCCTGCCCGCCCCTGCCCCACCCCTGCCCCACCCCTGCCCCGCCCCTGCCCGGCCCCTGCCCCGCCCCACCCCTGCTCGGCCCCGTGCCGTCCTTTCACGAAACACTTGGGCGCGTCACCTCGCTAGCGAAGGGCGGTCAAGCGAACGAATCGGGGAAGCAGGCGGCGCCTTGGGCAACTCCCGCGCGCCCTTTCGGCCGGCGCTCCTCAAAAATCGCAGCCTCCTCTGGCGAGGAGCTAACGCGAGCGCAGGGATTTCGGCCACTGCACGAATCACACGAGAAGTGCCGAGAGGAATACGTAGTGCGTTACGCAGCACAACTATTGCGTGCTCATGTGGTGTGTGGAACATGTAACAAGCTTGGATGCTGCATCTCGTACTTTCTATCTTAGTAACATATACGTAATATTATTGTATTTATCATATGCACCCACACTAACGCATCTTAGCCGTTTTTATTACGAATCGTCGGCAACCACGAAGTTTCTTTACTTATCCATTTAGGAAACGGAAATAGGATTAAATTACAATTGTAAAATTATTCACAGGACATTTTTCGCACAAGTAAGAATATTTTACTTTATATAAGCTTGTCTCGACTGCTTCAAATTCACCGTTCAACTATATAGAATGATTAGAATCCGCAGAATTTATTTGCCTATGGCTTTATAAAAATTACGTTTCAACCCTATCCCACAAAATATGGATTCTGACTACATGATGTGTTAGAGAAAGTTATTTACTATGTATAAAGATAAGATTTATTCACTCTTCGTTCCCTGAGCCCGGCAAGAAGAGATTTTCTGTAAAAAAAGAAAAATGCGTCGTTTTCGTCCCGCAACATTACAATACTTTCTCCATACTGAATAAACAGTGTCGAGAAAGTAAAAAGCCCTATTACCAAGATTATGCTTATCCAATGTTAATTTTTTGCAATTTTCGAAAATGCAGAATATCCAACGAAAATGGGATCTATGCAGATCGTATAAACGTATTTGGCTCTATTAATGAAGAAATAAATTTAAAAATATATTTTTAAAATTTTTTATTTTGAATTTTTAAAATTCGTGTTGAAGGAAATAATTTGCTACATAGAGGAAATAGAATTTCCCGGTAAAACGGACCCACAATACAAGTTCTTCTGTCGAAAAACCATCATTTTTGGTCATAGCACTACAAACTTTCTTTGTACTTTGTTAGTAGTAGATACGAGAAAGTAAAAGGTGAAACGAGAATTTTGAAACGAAAATTGTGATACATACATACCAACCAACTGATACATACATACCAACTAATGCATATTTGAATTTATCTTACGTGTGTTACGTTTTATGAGACGCTGTGTCCATTTTAAAGGATGAGGCAGAGAAGCGGAAAAATGTACTGTTTGTTCAATAAGAGTTGATTCATTTATTACAAATATTGACAATAATTATATTTATTAAATATTAAGTCTATGTAATATTAAGTGCAAAAGTTCTCTCACACACTGCGCTAAGAACAAAACAACCACATAAAAGAGCCGTAACATACACAATCAAAAATCGCCTGTATTCACTTCCCTAGTTCTGCACCGTCCATCTTGGTACCGCCGTGCCGTTGGCAGCCAGGTAGCTATTCTTCCGCGCCATCTAACTTCCTTTCAGTGCAGGACAAACAAAAAAAAACGGGCGCCGCCCTCGACTCCTACAACCAACTCTGCAGGCGCTCTCCTTTCGACCCCCTCTCCCGCCCCCTTTTGTTATGACATTGCCTACACCCGCCCTGCCCTGCCCTACCCCTGCTGCCTGGATTTCGCTCCACCTCCATCCCTTTCTACAAACCCTGACCCGTCGCACTCCTCAATCCAGTTTCATCAGGCTTTCTTGCCCTCGTTATGAATGTTTCAACCTTCTCTACTTCTTACTACTTTGCTCCTTTTCTCTCCGCATCTTCCCCCGTTGCGACTCGCCCCAGTCGTCGCGACTCGTATAGATTCCCCCCCTTTCTTTGCCTCCACTGCTTCCCTTTCTCGCTGCACCGCTCCCATCCCGATCTCTTCCCCTCTATGGCCACTCTATCCTCGTTTTACCTCCACTCTTCCACTCACTATGTTCCCTTGTCTCTCCCCGTCTTTCTCCCTCTCCCTCCTTCCACCCCCTTCCCCTCCCCCCCCTTCTTCACCACTGCCCCCGCTCCCGCGTCGCTCCCTCCTCGTTCCCACATGGTTATCATATCGTTCCCACGTCGTTTCCACGTCGTTCCCACTGTTCATCGTTCCACTTCGTTCCCTCTTCGTTCCCACGTCGTTTACACATCGCTCCCAGCCCGCTCTCATTCGTATCCGCTCCTTACACCACCCGCCAGTCATTCTCCGGCCCTGCCCCCCACCCCGCGCCCTCTCAAAGGCCCAGCGCCGGCACAAAGGCCCGCCCTTCCATTGTTCCCGCGCCGCGCTGGATTATTTAAACGGCCGCGCGGCGGCGCTGGCGTCCCTCCCAAGAAGCCCCTCGCGGCGCAGCATCAGCCGCTCCACGCGAACCCATACGCGCTGGCCGCATGCGCGACTTCCTTAACATTCCGTCACTCGCGCGGCCATTCGTAACACCAGCACTCGCGCGTTGGACTCCGTCCAACACAACTATTAAGGAGTTTATTTTTCTCGTTAACATAATTTATACATTTTTCTTATGTATCTCTGCTTATGTTATAATTGAATATACCATGGAAAGATACGTCAATAATTAGTTGCAATCCATTTTGAAGATTTTATTATATTTCCGTCACTCGCGCGTTGGACGTAGTCCAACGCCCGCATTATTTAGTTATAACATTTCTGTTTTTGCACACTAACGAAGAAAAATGCATAAACACAACATTTAAAATATTAAACATTCTCATATTACAGAAAAAATAACATTTTTATCAATTATACAAAAACACCGTTCTATAACCCGCATGTTGGATTCTATCAAACAGGCACTAAGATTTTACTTCAGCGTATGGCGACACTACGCATAATAGAGATAAAAAGTTTATCGACATCCTTCCCAGACACCATTCGTGGAATAGAAGCATTGTTTTTGAACGTGGAAGGCTAACATTCCTTTCTTAACAAGAAAATAAACTTCTGTTTGAATCTATCCAACAGCGCGAGTGACGGAGTGTTAACCATGGTTTTGATTTATTTGCTGAAATAACAATAAATATGTTTGTGACGTGTGGGGGAGAAGTGTAATCTGCGTCTATTATATTTTTGCTTCAGAATCATTCATGGTAGGCAACATTGGAGAAACAAATATTTTTGCTCTCGAGTAATATTTTTTCCATCGGTAAAGGAACATTATTAGATCCATCCACACTCGCCAGTTGTGCATATTTTGTTTATTTATCTACGAGATGTTTTCAAATGCCCATCATATCAACAGGATATGCAATTAAGTTTTCGATATGTGTTTCAAAAACTTTGAATTTTAAAAATAATCCTAGAAGAAGAAATTCTTGAAATTTTCAAATAATTAATGGGTTAGTAAAATTCTGACGTGTGGCGACCATTTTTTTAGAAGAAGATACTTTATAGAGTATGGGAGTGTTCATAGAGTATGTGTGTTTGTTAATAATGTATGTGCGATCATAGTGATTACCAATTACCCTTCCAAGGAGCATCCAGAAAATCTAGAGTCTTTTCCGGAGTAGTACCGACACACTAGCCGCGCCCCACTCAGCATTGTAATTGGCCGGGGACGCTGTCTGCCGCTCTTACTTCCCCAAGCGCCGGCTCATGCAAATTCCCTGCAATTTCGCAACTCTCTCTCTTTCGCGCGTGCTTTTTGTTTGGTTTCTCGCGCGGCGCCAACTTTTTTTCCGCAACCACCCCGACCGCAGCGCCCCTGCAGCCTGCTCGCGCGCATCGAAATGTTTCTCTTTGACGACCCTTTCAACCTGCCACAGTGGGCCGAACGGCTGGTGTTCCAAGAGAGCTACAATCAGTGGCAAAATCAAACCGGCAGACCGTCGCCGCTACTCATTGGTAGCCTGCCGTGGATTCTCCGATCTACACCAGGCAAATCCCGGAGGAGTATCCTAACAAACTGCCCACGGACTCGCGCGATTTCTTCCATCTTCCTTGTCACAGAGCTTCTCTTACACACACACACACACGCTTACACACACACTCTATGCTACCACACGTATTGGGACATCTGTCGAGTGCTTAAAACTTGCACCATCTCGGGCCGTGCTGTGCGGGGGAAGTACAGGGAGGGAAATCCCCAGCCACCGACGTGCAGTTCGGCGTTGTAAGTCATCATCGAGCGACAGAGGTATAATGCCACTTCCCGTAGGAAAGCATTCAGTACACTAACTGGATTAGTGATCGCAACAATTCACGTGATCGGAAACGTGAATGAATCAGTCTACTTACGCGCAGAAATATATTTCTCTTTGACTCCCATTTGATCCTCCCACAATGGGCCGTCAAAGCGGGCCACGATCATCTTGGCGAAATGATACTGGTTGATAGCAACATCGTGCTAGAGACTTTTCCTGATGGCGAGTGAGTGAATATTATGTTTCTTGGCGCGTTAATCACTGTGGTCATTAGTCCTAGAGTAGTGAAAGTTACAGCGGGGAGGTGGCGTGTTTCTCCCCCACTAGAAAAAGAAATATTGCGACGACCTTCATTTCGGATTGCGATGACTTTTCCCACTCAAGGTTTCTCCTCGCAGCGCGGCGTCACACTGCCGGGGCAAGCTCTAAGCCCCCCCATGTATATATATATATATATATATATATATATATATATATATGTGTGTGTGTGTGTGTGTGTGTGTGTGTGTGTGTGTGTATAAGGGGAAAGGGGGGAATGGATGAAAAAGAAAAGATCGTGTGCGTCTCACGGCCGGTTTGTTAGGCGTAAAATACCTTCAGGTAGAAGCCGAATGTAAAAAAAATAGCAAAAAATGTGTAATGGACCTATCGTTTTCCCAATAACAACTCATTTTGTCAGATAAAAAACAAATTTTTCATCACATTTTGTAATAAAAGTGCTGTTCTGAATCCTTCTAATAATAAGAATGAAATTTTGTACGTGTACAGTACACGAATATAAAAGTATTTTGGTTTTTGAAAATCGAAAAAAGACGACGTATTTTCACAATCGATTTTTACCCATTTATTCACTCTATGACCTTTCAATGCGCTTGAAACATTTTTGTTGTGCAATGACGTGCTTGATTTTTGGTTGTGTTTGACTTCAGTAGATAGTGTTAACAAAATATTAGACGAAACTTTATATTACAATATTAGCTAGGAGTTTTTTAATACAACAAACCCAGAAAATTCATTAAAATCGTTAAAAAATTGAATTATTTTTAAATAAAATACAAAAACATACAAAAATATTTTTTTCGTGTTTTTATATCATGGTAAATCCGAAAATATTACTATTTGCATGATTTACGAACCTTCGATATTTTTTGTCCGTTTTGACAAAGAATGTCTCATATTGTTTCTTTTAAAATATTTGACACACAAGTGACCCAGATGGAATATCAATTTCAAGATTTTGAAACCTTTAATTGTATTGAATTTCTTGTAGAAAACCACCTACAAAGCGTTCTTCAGAAAAGTTATTTTTCCTAATAAAACAATATCCGTTTTTTCACAGCGAGCAGCTTCAAAATGAACTGATGAGCGTATTCATTGATGATGCATAATATATGCCTGTAGATTTGTTGCTGAAGTGTGTTTTGGACAACGGTCTAGGAAAGAGATATCAATAGACTGTTCAGTCGATACAACTCAGTCTAACTTTCTCTGTATGTACAGCATTATGTGAATGAAATATGATTACATTAAAGAGAGTGAAGACATTCCTAAGAAATTCCATGGGAAATATCAGAGTTAGTTATTTGAGTACACTGGCTATCGAAAAGTGTGTTTTGCTAAGTTATCTTACCAGAGACGAAATCTTTAAAAAACAATTATCGATGTGTTTGCTGAAGGATAAGCTCAATGTATCGAGCTGATTTATAAAAAAGTGTCAGGTAAGCTTTTCATAATCCACAACTGCATAACTCTAGCTTCGCTATGGTCAGTAATCTCGTGATAGTAGTGCACGTTACCTTGGAGGTGGGAAATCGTCGCGTAGCAACAGGATATTACCCATCTGACCTGCAGTTGATGCTAAAATTTACGGCGGCATAAAAAGGATAGTGGAGCGGCGCCGAGATGGTTTTCAAGGCAGAGCAACATTCGCAATGCGTGCGTTTTTATTATTTAGAGAGCAAAAGTGTGGCTTTAATAATGCTCACTGAGTTTCATTTTTCTCCGCCACTCGAGTCTGTCCTGGTTTTTAAATCTCTGCCACGCAATTTGGAATTTATGAGCGAGAAATAGGGATCACAGAACGATTTCATAGGGTTATCTTATTTCAGTTATAATTCATTCTACTGAATCCCTACAATCGACTATTTTTCATTTCATTTGATTCAGCACCATGCCGAAAAACTTGCCTTTAAAAATGATGCAGTTGATTTTGAGAGATCCACTGTACATACCTCTTCAATGAGAATCATGTTATTGGAGTCGAAAGCAGGAATAATAGAAAGACTAAAATAAAAATAGCATGAAGGAAACCCGCAATTTAAATTCTTAGATTTAAATATTTGGTAAATATGGTTTTGGAAGGAAAACTGAAGATGAAGTATTGGATCGCTGTTATTTTTATATGAGTAGTACATTATTGAACAATTCCATCCCAGATTATAATTATATTTATTATAGTATTTTCGTTTTGTAACCTCTACACAGTTACTTTACAATTGTTTTGTAAAGGGAAATAATATTCAATGACTCCATTGGTGTCAAAAAATATATTTGTATTCATGAGGCACTAATTCCTGCTATTTGGTTCTGCGATAACTAGAACATAATAGACGTTCACCATATTGACGGACCGTCACTATTTCTGAACTCAGAGTGTTGTCTCCCGTCTACACTAGAGCACCCCGGTGGGGGCGACTAACACAGTCGTCTGTTTTTTGAGCGAGCGCGAGCTGTCAGATATCACACAGGGGGCGCTGGCTGAGGTTCAGGGGGCCGAGGGAGGGGGAGTGAGGGGGAGGGGGCCTTGCCGCCACTCGACGCGTGCCGCTGCGGTCTGATTGGCGCTCTAAAGGCGGCGAACGGGGCGGAGGACTCGGCGCTGAATAATAAATGGGCAAAGCGGAAGGTGCGAACCAAACGCTGCACAGACGCCGATGAATCGCAGGAAGGTATCATTTGTAGCGACATTTTAAGGGGAATCGCCTTCGATTTATAAAGATATCTTTATCTTTAATATTTTAGTTGTAGGAAGACGCGAAAAAAATTGAACTTTTACAATTTCAGGGATAAAAATCAGGGATTTCAACGAACATGAGACCCACACCATTCACTTTTACGTCCTTCTCACTATTCAGTAACAAAGTTTAATAAAAAACGTTCGAGACTTCTTTTTAAATTTGGAAAATGTCCCAGGGGCTTCAGGTAAAAACAAAAACAAAATAAAAAGTATCAGTTTCAAATTCAAGGGTCCGCGACATCAGATTGATGAGGGAAGATCATTTTCAAAGAAAATCGGCTGAACTATTTAGCCGGTAGCCTTGTTCACAGACGGACGGACGGACGGACAGACGGAGAGTCTGACGGATGGACGGACAGACGGATAGACGTTTGCCGTCAATTGATGTTTCGGTATCAAGGAACCACAAAACATAGATTCTGGCCTCACCACGTCTTAGAGGATTTTTTCTCAATTTAGCAACTGCATTTATCCAATTTTTTTGCTACCAGGTCTCTATTAAGTTTTTTGCTGAAAATCGTCGCTTTTTCCCGCAGCATTACATAACTTTCTTTTCTTTACGAAAAGCTAGAAAGTACAATGTTGCAAGGCATGTAAAAGAATAGTCTCCCCTTGATCACTCTGTAATTGTGACATTCAAGAACAAACAAAAGCTTTATTATTTATAAGTTTCTTTATGGGTAATTAATTTTTGATTAGGGCCTTGATATTTTATCAGTAAATCGTTTCACTCCCCTAATCCTTATTCATCAAATCTCCTTTCTTACGAAGTATTATTTTAGCCTTGCTATTCATGACGTCTGTAGTCCTTCTCTAACCATTTAAGATATCTTACACTGTATTTCAATGTCTTACTATTGACGTATCTTGAGATGGGTGAGCTCATCTAGGTGCTGAGGCAAGACTACCCTTTAGGGGAGAAGGTCAGTGATTGTGAATGAAATGTGATATCACTATTTCATACCTTTATTGAAACTTTCTTGTAAAGAATCTCTCACTTGTTTCGTTCGCTCACTTTTCCTGAAACACCTCTCGTAATATCAGTTGACTTTCCAACAGGCATCTGACGCCGTACTGGATAAAACGCAGCAAAACAGCCCTCTCAGTCACATACTACAGTCAACTACCATCGACCGCTACCGAACCGAACTGTTTGGCCATGAGTTCGGTGGATGTGATTGCTGGTGATGTAATTTCGCGGTCGCAATCAAGGTTTTTCTGCAAAGCTACGCTGAGAAAAAACTAGTTTGCAGCCAACAGATTCCAGTATGCCGCATACAAGCAGTTGTTGAAAACATACGTAAACACACATTCCGTTTGCTGTTGCATCGTTCGTGAAATAACACACTCAATTCACTTAATCAGAAATCAGTTCAATACAATATTTTCCTTTTTCATCAATTACGTTCATTCCAAATATGGTAACACTGCGAGTTGTTAATAGCTGTTTCGTCAATGATTTCTTTATCCCTTCAAATCGCTTTCCTAACCCTCCCATAAGCACCGCTCATAGGAAGGGAAGCCGGGAAATCCCAGCTGTCACGTGTCAACGGCTGTCGCCCCGGTGTGGGGAGGCGTGGACGGAGGCAGTTTGACACCCGTCACACCTCAGGCAACTCTGCCAATTAGCCCAGCAAATTCCAATCTCATCCAGTACGTCGACGTAGTCAGGATATGCGTTGTCGGTCCTGACAAAATAGCTGACTCGTTCGAACTGAAAATGAAACTGCTATAACAGTTCGAGATATATTATTTCGGGCGTGCGTTATTTTGATGTCGTTGTTATATTTTCAAATCGCATTAAGTTACACATCACAATGTTTTCTGTCGTGTGATCCTACTAATAAAATAGTAATTTCAAAGCTATAACGCGATTTTTAGAATCAGCTTTTGTGTGAAACGTTCCGATAACAAATCGCATTGTTTATGGCGTGTGGTGATATGTGTGACAGGCAATAGTTGTGAAAACTTCCAATGTTCCATTGAACAGTCGCTGATCAAATATCGCGATTGTGCCCGGAGTGAAAGAGAATTTTTAACGAACTTGAGAGGGGGTATTCTATTATATCCTATTTTTGGCATTTAATGACACGTTTTAAACTGACTATTTATGCATAATTTGCTCCACATCGCGCCACTGCCCGTTGACCGCGCCCTTCTTGTCGCCTTTTCCGAGCAGTGCGGCCAAGTGCGGCATCGAACACAAAATTAAGTTCATTATGCTACGCGTTCAGAATTCTTTCAAATTCAGTCAGCCTTCATACTGCTCGTTGTGTATATTTCGCGAATGTTCATTCCCGCCTGAGATATGGCATAATATTCTGGGGAAATACATCTTATAGCTCCCAGACTTTTAGATTACAAAAACGAATTGTACGAATAATAACCAAATCCCATCCACGTGTTTCTTGTAAACCTCTCTTTATTAATACAGAAATGTTACCATTACCTTGTCTGTTGATTTACGAATCAGTAGTTTTTTGTCAAAAATGATTTGTTTAAGGGCGGGGATATATTTTCAGAATACGCCGACATTTATTACTATAACAGTCGAGTAGAAATTATATTCATCAGGTACAGTATCAACAGCTTTTACAAGAAATTCACATACAATCAGTACATTATTTACACTTTACAGATACATTAAAGATTAAATTCATAGAAAAGTATAAATCCCAAGTGAAATCGTTTCTGCTGCATAACTGTTTCTATACAATTAGACTTATACTGCCCCACAAGGAAAATAACTTCAATTTTAACAGTGATATTAATGCATTATTTACCATTTGGACTGTATAAATGTAAACAACCTGTAACAAGTATTGTACTGCAGCTTCCGGGTCAATGACCCCCATCTCGATCAGGTTTTTCGTCTAGTTTCTCTGATCCATTGAACAAATGCTGAGATGGCTTCTTGTTTTGCTTCTGGACATAAATGTAACTTCATTATCTGTGCACGTCTTCTAGAATTTTGTGGGAAATATAGTTATTCAAATGGCCGTTGAATGTTGTCGTGGCAGGAAGTATTATTCCTAGACGAAGGACATGATGGATAAGAGCCCAAAATGTATTGCTTATTTATCCTTGAAAATAGATTTTATGACATCAGAGCACTTTTTGAATTTTTTTTACAATCCTTGCAAAAAACGCTAATTTTTTTCCTGGTTTCAAAATTCAAGTAGTATATGGCTTAGTATAGAGATCACAGAATTTTGAAAATGTGATCATTATTTACTTAACGATAGCACGTCACACACAGTTTTTAACTTTTTTTGTCGCGAAATAAATAAATAAATAAACTTTGATGTCAGCAAGACAAACAAAAATGGTCTCCCACTGGAGGTAGTGGCACGCTTCGTGCACTGTGACATGCCACGAGCTTTTCTGCGCAATTAGCGCCGGAAAAGGAAACTTATCTTAGGTAATCATACGAACGTGTTTTGGAAATTGTCGATAAATCCCCGACTCGCGAAGCGAGGAGGGGATTTATCTGAGAATTTCCAAAGTTCGAGTGCTAACTTCCACGATAAAACATGCTCTGCAATTGCGGAATAATGACGGTAGTAGTTGGCGCGCCCGTAAACATTAATCAAACAATCAATCAACAAGACGAGAAGTTTATAAGCGACACTATCAGTAGGTCAAGAAAGGCTCTAATAATAAAAGTCCTGAACGATGAAAATCTCCCTCCTTACCTACACAAAAATAGTGATGGGAGGATACTGGGGTGCGTTCCTGCCTCCTCCCGCATCGGTATGAGTGTGTTAATCTTTTCGTCAAAATCTTCCCGCGAGGTGCGGATGGTAGCTCATAGTCTTCCCTTCAGCGCCCCTGGTGCCGGGCGCCCGAAACAGCGCGCTGGGCGACACGCGCGCCCGCGGCGGCGGCCGTGGGCATTAGCCGCGCTCTGCCCTGCTTCCCACTATAATCCAATACACATCCAATATACGTCAAATATAACTCCGAGGCAGTCTTCAATTTCTTCTTGACTCCAATATAGCTCCTCCCGCCCCGCCCCCGCCCCCACCCCCGCCCCCGCCCCCACCCTCGCCCCCGCCCACGATGTCTCAGCCACTTCCGTCGCGCAGTGCGCCCGGATGGCGGTGGACAGGAAAAAGCCTCGTCAGCTACCACAGCTCCGTGCACTGCCTTCATCACAAACATTTATAATTCGTGCCTCAGAATCGGATATTTTCCTCTAACATGGAAGCACGCGGTCATCATACCGATTCCCAAACCAAATAAGAACCCCTCAGTAGTCGAAAGTTACCGTTCTATTAGTTTGCTCCCTACCTTTGCAAAAATATTGTAAAAAGCTATCCTTACGCGTTAAAACATTTTTGATTCAGACTAGTGCAATTCCCAAACAGCAATTTGGATTCACCAAGAAGATCTCTACCGTCATCAACTTTTACGGCTATCAGAATATATATCCACACAGGCTTTCAAAATAAGAAGCACACAGTCGGGATTTTTATTGACATCACCCAGGCCTATGATAGAGTATGGCACAAGGCAATGATTTACAAACTAAAAAAGATAGGTACCCCATATTATCTCATACAAATAATATCCTCCTACCTTGAAAATAGAACGTTTTCAGTCACCGTCAACAGTCATCATTCAAATCCAAGACAAATAAGTGCTGGCTTACCACAGGGTCGCCACTATCCCCTACCTTTTTAATTTACATGTATCCGACCTCCCGAAATTAGACAACATACAAACAGCCCTCTATACCTCAAATTCCACACCTAGAAAACGTCAGACTCCGCAAAACTCCTCATAGAACGAGATTAAAAAAATAGATATCCATACCAGGCATTCCTAACCAAATTTGCCGAAATAGATTGTTTTTAGAGGTGTCTGGAAAAGGGAAAAAAAGAACTACCACCGGTGCGTGGAGACACGATTTCCAAAATGTGATCGGCAATTTGAAGAGCGTTTCGTTTGAATACGGAGTCGAAATTTTAACCCTTGCATTATCAAGAGAGCCCCACAGCTCCGCCGGTAATGGTATTCAGGATTGCTTTTTTTAACAGGTTTCAGTATTTTAAAAAATATGAAAATCGATGATATCTATATATCTTAAATACTAAGTATTTTCCTTCAGAAAGAAATTTGAACATTATATTAAAAATTATCACTTGCTCATATTACAATTATTATATATGAACACTAACATTTATAAAAATTCTTAATTAATAGAATGAATGATAAATCGTCATTTGTTCATTTCGTCATTGCAAGGCTAATTAACTTTAAAAGGCCACAAATTAAAAGCAAACTTTGGTGGTTGAGGCGCTCCCTTATGCTTTACTTTTTACAATAAAGGGGATTTATCAAACTTTGACAGGTACAGGCACGCTTGCTACAGCATGCGTGTTTACAACACGGTCAATATAAAACATTTCAATTAAATTTCAAGAATCTTGTTTAGCTGGGTGTTTGCAGTGAATAATGACAGTTTTGTTTCAGAATTTCTGCTTCATTTCATTTGTCTTGAAAAAGAAGTTCCGAAAGACATGATACAATATTTTTAGATACTTCAACTTTCCTTAATGTACGTATATACTACTTTCCTGTAGAACCGTTTGTGCGCTATAATTGCATGGGTTTACCTAGATTCATTCCTTTTTGCGGGTTTCCGCGTCAGGTGCATTCATATGTGAATTGTTTTTAGTTAGACCTACAGGAGGTCTTTGATTTTTTGATTGATTGATTTGTTCGTGTTTCCGGGCGCGTCAACTGATTTGGTCATTAGTCCCGGTAGTGTAGTGCATGCTTTTTTCTCGGGAGATGGCGGTGATCTTTCCCGCTGGATGGCGAGATCCAGCGCCGACCTACCGTCGGCTAGGGGGTTCCCTCAACCAGGACACTCCCACCAGTGGGGCACCACCCCTGCCGGGAGAAGCTCTAAGCTCCCGACCGGCCTTCCGGAATATGTGGCAGTGTAGTGCATGTTAGTGTAAGTGTGTGTAAGTGGAGAGGAGAGAACAAGGAAAAGGTAGATAAGATCGCGCGCGGTCCGTGGCCCGTTTGTTAGGGTACTGCTCGGGCATTCGCCTGGTGTTGATCGAAGAAACCACGGTAAACTACCGACCAGAGCAGCCGGCCTCTAGAATTCTCCTTCAGACAGCGACTGAATTCGACCTAGCTGAAAAGCTAGTGCCGAAAATCCTGCCGCAGTGAGGACTCGAACCTAGGACCTCCCAGTCAAAGGCGCTGCTGTAACATCAGTTAATGCATTGAGCCACCGCTCCCGGTTGCATTTTTTTCATTATCTCTGTTTTCACTGTAACAGAAATAAAAATATAAGAATGAAAATCCAAAGCATTAGCTGTATATAGATAATGTTTAGATACAAGTTTGCTATTCCAGCTGCCATTTTTCTTTAAAAATACAGATATGCAGGTTTTCATACGAAATGCCTTCAACATTTGGAATTAAATAGTGATGAAGGAACAGCTTAAATATTTCTCTCGTAATAATTAGTTCTGAAGAGTCAAACTGTGCGAATTTATACGCTAAAGTTTGGAACAAAAAAATTGTTCGTGCGCTTGATATATGCAGGAAAACTCTTAAGTATATTATATCATTTATATTTTCGTACAGTTAAATACAATACTCAACGAAGAGATCATGTTGTTATTCTAAAGAGCTAACTTGCTCATATCACAGTCAGAGCGCTGCGTATAAGGTACGCACGTGTCCACTACAGTGGCGGCCTTCAAATTATTCCGCGATAGCAGCGCTCTCCCTGTGAGGCTAGTTTATTTGCATTGCAACGTCTTTGGCGAGGGCCTTTCGAACTCTCGCTGCGTTGGTCGCACCTCCACTCCCGCTCCGGCGCTCACGTTGTATGATTAACCTCCCTCCCTTGTAAGTGTACCAAGGGAATAGTATTGTACCGGTCTCCAATTACACCACCTAACTTACTGCAGTAAATCTTCACTTGCGCTACAAATCTCTATAAACCATTGCAGAAACTAATGAACATCTCCTTTTTGACACACTTCTATGTTTATATTTTGAGGCTGACCTTCCAATACCTTCTATTATTACAGGACTAACAACTGTGTGTCAGTAATAGAAGGTATCGCCTTGACACGAAGTTTCGGTTGTCTGTTAGGTGAGCGCTATTCTTGATTTCAACCCATTAGTTCATGTAATTATTGTACGTAGAAATTATCTACATTTTTAGTTATGACGTGAAAAATGGAGATAGTTTCAATATAGTTCTAAGAGATCAGATGTGGGGAGGTTCAAGGGTTGTGTGATGTGTGTGTACACAGAGTTGACAGTTGGCGAGACAAGTCAATACGCGTCAAAGAGAAAATAGGTCCTGCTGGTAGCCAACAGTAGGCTAGTAGGTTTGCTGGGATTTTAAATGAGTATCATGTACCTATTTTCCCTATTCAACTTAATTTTACATTATTCGATTCATGATAGTAGTCGTTATTAATTTATTTGCCTAATATTTATTGTCTAATACTTAAATAGAATCAAAATTTAGGGTAGGTGCTCCTAATCTCTTTCCCCTTGGTAATGTACGGAACTTCTTATATCTTGATGTTGCTAGGATTAAAATTGAAATGATTACACAAAAAAGGCGGATGAATAGTCGCCAATTAAATGAGATATACTTAAACGTTAAGTGCGTCAATAATCTGATACGAAAAACGATTACCGGTATGTAGTTGATGAAAGTTGTCGTTCACAGTTTTCACGCAAATGATGTTGGGCACATTCATAAAACGCAATAGTATTACATTTTTAACAATTTTGGATTCATGAATCTTTGAAGACGATTTAAAATTTCAGTGCCGTACAAAATTATACATTGATTTTGGGTGATTCGTCCGCTAACTTCTACGAGAAAAAGAGAGAAAGAAATTGTACAAATCTCAAATTATAATTACCTATCTTCAATGGCAAAAATATTATATAATTACGATTACCGATCATGTAACTTTATTAAATTAAAATTTCCAATTGTTAAAGTATTTTTGTATCCCAAACAATTATTTTCGTAATTCGAAAAGTATATGAGTCTTCGAAGCATGAATGAAATGTTTGCGGAGGAAATGAAGAAAAGACAAATTCTGAAATTTTGAAATGAGTAAGTCAACTACACTTGTTACATACGTATGAGTTGTGAATAAATTTTTGTACGAATTCGTGGACATTTAGAAATAAACATTCAAAAGATTATGCTATATATAAGATGGAAGTTATGTTTGTTCATGTGGCTACTTTACCGAGCAATGAACAATTAGCTATTGTATATAGTAATGCATAATCTACCGTACTGCATAGTGCAACTTTTTGAAAAATAAACTGCAATGGGAAGTGGGATTTTCCATGAATAGTGCTGAAATATATTATTCACTTGCTGATTACCTGGCATTTACGGGCCATTTAATACTGCTTTGCTCGTTTCACCCGCTATCCCTGCCCGCACTATTTGCCTGCCACACCCTGTACGAGAGCGCCCTATAAAATGCAGCCCGGATACATTGAAGATTGCATTAAACCACATGTAAAAAAATTGGGGTAACATTTTCATTCATTACACCATCCCCCACGTTTAGTTAGAATCGGTTACTCAAATGTATACCAAGGAAATGTGGGAGCAGTTCTGCTGTTTGTTCTAAAATTTTAGTTCATCACATTACGCACGTAGTCATATACATATTTTCTAGTATACAGTATATCATAAATATATAGTGTATACATACCTTTTCACATGTTAGGCGATGTTTCGCTCGTTCATTTTTTCGCCGCTGTGAGGCACTGTGAGCGAGCCCGTCCGCTGACGTCGTCGCTCACTTATTCGCCATCTCCGCCGGCAAAGTTCCTCATTTCCCGAAGCCTCGCCCCCCTCCCACACTGCACACGTCACCCCCTTCCTCCCTCCTCTTTCCGCCTTCGCGGCGCCGTCTTCCGTCACCTGGAGCGCCCTCGCGCACACACACACACACACACACACACACACCACGCAAACTCCCGGCGGCCCCAAGGACTTCGCCCGGTGACAGGCAGTGACACACACTCTCCGAAGCTCGCGACGGTGGGGTGGGGAGCGAGGAGATGTTTGCTAAGATGGAATGAAAGAGGCGGGGGGAAAACCACGAAATTTGTTTAGATCTACGTGGCGGAAGAAATGCATCAATATACTGAAATTGACTGAATAAAGACAAAGAAACAAAAGGAGTTTACGAATAACAAAGGCGAACGTACGCAGACACAATCGCGCGATTTTCTTCTGGTGAAAATAAAGGGATTATATTTTCTGAACATACTTCTTCACTTGACTAAAAGTGATTTTTCCCGTACACTGATGGCATTACTCACACCACTCAATCGTCTAAATGTATTTTTATCATTTGTTTTGTCGCATGAATGCATTCACCTTTAATAGTCACGCCACGGAGAAACCTTCGGGTTTAGAAGTAGCGCATAAACAATGCATTTAAACATTAAAGTGTTTAAATGTTGGATTTTAATATATCCTATTTTTTCACATTTACTTCAAAATGTAACAATATTCTTATTACATACGGTGGGAAAATGCTAATGAGATATTTTATACAATTTTACTGATGGATTTAACAGTTCTCTGTAAATACGTTTCTGAAATGCTGTGCATATAGGAGGTAATTGAATGTTCTGATTTACGAATAAAGTGTCTGCACTTTTAAAATCTCGTGCTCATGTTATTTTGAATATTTCCCCCTGCTCTGCAAAAAAACTCTTTCACTCTTTGATAGTCTTCTCAACACCAGACCATAGAATGTACGTCCAGACCGGTCGAGGTTTTTTGCCAGATCGGTGCGAGGTTGTCTGGTAATGTACCACACTTCGAAATATACTAAAATGCACACAGAGCTTTTTGGACAATTATTAAACGTTACTATATTCTAAATACGTAAAAACGATAATCTAAATAAATAAGTAAAAAAGTTCGTCCATGTCCGTTGTTCGAGTAACATCTGAATTTGGTGAAAAATACATTAATAATTTAATGCATTTCATAAACAACATCTCAAGAGAGTTAATTGTGCTTTTCTTCATCAGCTTTTTTACACGATATATTCACTTAATCATGTTCTTAAATTCCGTAAGTTTGTCTAATTCTCCTTTAAAAAATGACAATTTACTTCAGATCGAATATAAATCATTTAGGTTTGATTAGGTTCGATATTTTAGACAAAAAGGAAAAAATGTGTTACATGAGTAGGGAAATGCTTTAAAAACAAGACACAAAATACTATAAAGATAGGAAAATATAATAGAGAACAAATATGATATTGTCTTCTTTAAATACTAACAAGCACAAAAAAGAAAATGTAAAGATCAGCAATACGATACTTTACAGCAAAAAGCGAGAGAGTAAAATTTTTACTCCTTAAAAAGAAAATAAAGCTTCTCAGCAGCGAAAATGTGTACAAGAAAGCGGATAGACTCCGAAAATAAACGGAGAAGGGGTCGAACATGGCAAAGAACGAAGCAAATTGTGTAACTTGCTCGGCGGGGTCGAGGCGAGGCAAAGAGTTTGCAAAGCGCCGAAAAGAATTAAGCTGTTTTGCAAGGAAGTTCGTGTGGGGCGACGTAACGCGAGCGTCCGTTGAGTGAATTTTAATGAGCTACTTTCAGGCGCTCGGCCGAGGGCAGGTGTTCCGCGAAATTATTACGCCCCAACGGAAATGCGGAACGCGCTCTACAAGCTCAGAATAGAAACGCAATGCAAGTTTTGATGGGGAATTTTTGGAAAGAACGTTTTGTTGATTGAGTGATTGAGTGCATAGGTATTTTCAGTATTCAAGCATAGAAACTAGTTCGTAACTTTGTTTATTGATTGGAAAGTGTTCTTTTGCGGCTCGCCTACCGCAAAATAGATTTCGCCGTAACACAACTGCATACAGCAAAGTAAACTGAGTCAATCAAAATGGCTGCCGTGTTGTATATTGAGAACAATTCCAAGAGTATAATGGTATATTACCATGAATTCGTACTAAAATAAAGAACAAATGTTACACTAAAGTGGCTGTGGCGTACTCATCTCAAAATTCCAGACCCAGCTTTTAGCGTCGCCTCGTCCTTTATGTCATTTGTATGCCAAAGACATACTTTCTCTACTAGTCACGGAAATAATTATTTGTTAATTATGCTGGTCTTTAGTTAATCGTATAATACCTCATTTCAGAAGTTATTTTTTTATTGAAGAGAAGAAGGAAACGAGAGTTAGGACAGATAGGCTTAGCAGTTCTAATCCAGGTTGGCTAGGAACAAAGGATATTCATTTGAGTCATAAGGTTCATTTATTTTCTTTTAGATTATACACTTTAAATTATATACTAAATTGGTTGCATAGGGGGAGCTGTGGTTGGGCGTTTAAACCGATTTTGGGCTTAATTAATTTGGGATTAAAGGTTCCTCGAGCTAGCATATGAACTCTCAAAAACCTCTGTAGGTGGCCTTGAGATATCATTCCGATCCAATAATCTATGTAGGAGAAATTGAAACTTTTCAATCTGGCCCAAAATTTCGTAAGTATTGTACTATTGGATATGAAATTGCCCTCTGTCATGGATCAAATTTTAGCCAAAACAATTAGATGGCAGAGTATGGGATAAAGAAAGCAGCAAATCTATGTGCTCTCAACTCACGTTACATTAAAATACACGTTATTAGTGTGCGCAACGTAAGTGATGAAGCGTCATAGATCTTCGAAATGAAGTTTCTGTTCCTTGCGAGACAAGCGTAATATTTCATTACTTCGTAATAAAAAAATGAAGCATTTTTAATAGTTTGGATTTTGCACTTCGTATACACAGCAACTTTTCCATTTAAAGTGCTTAGAGAGGAAATATCTCATAGATATCCTGGAAGTTAACTGCTTTAGGGAGCCCTCGGCCGTCACGAACATTAGGGCGGCAGCAGTCAGTGGAAAAAGTGCAAACGTACGAAAAAGTAGTGACCGCAAGGTAATCAAGCGTCCATGATGAATAAATAAGCGCAGTAGGATATACTTCAAATCATTTGGATCAACTGTGAGATGCAACGTGATGAATTTATGTCCATGAGTAGATACATTTTTTTCAAATACGTTGCATAGATACAATTACTCTATGGAATTCTTTGACGTTCAAGTACCATTTGCAGAGTTTTGGAGCATGAAAAACTCTTATACTCTTTCCGTGCTGTTTGCTAATAAATGGCCCATTTGACATCCGAGTGTTGTTGTTGTTGTTGTTATTGTTGTATTTGCAAAGCTATTCTTCAGCATTTTCCGCGTTTTCCGTTGGGTACTTGTTCTGCAAGGACTCATTTTGCGATGAAATGTAAAAATATCCGAAGACAGGATTGTAATTTGTGCTCTTTTAAACCACATGACTCTGAAATAATGATGATAAATAACACAAAAAGTGTCTGTGGTTTGTTGCACGATCTAAGTTGTTACCTTTCAACGAGTGCATTTATCCCTGCAAGGTTCACAAATCCTTAAGGAAGAGACATTGGCCGGCCTCGTAATCCTTGATACAGACTATTCGTGTCCGTTGTATGTTGTATGAATTGTGACCTCTGTCTCATCTTTCTTCTCACATTTCTATCAGTTTCCAAAACTCAATACCCCACGACTAAATAATGATCGCAAAACAAGATTCAGTAATGTTGCTCTCTGTAACTCTGCATTCAATATCTGGCAACGCTCTGGTGCACAGTCACAGTACATAAAGCTTCAACTGCTTTTTAATTTAATAAACTGAATATGACAAAAATATTGATAGGAATTACTCAGCTTATATTTTCAGATAAATATCAAATAAAAATATTTATGTGCTAGAAGAGTTTTAGTAATAATTTTGTTTGAAATAATTTAGCCGAACTGTAAAGCATAAACTTTTTATATTTTACGACCTACAAGTAAAGCACGTATTTATTTTGGTGGGTCTGTTTTTCGGAGTCAATGTGTGTGAATAGTGTGTATGTGTGTATGGGTGTGGGTGTGCACGTGTGTGAAGTGTGATTCATCCGAACTCGAATCGCTGGTCGAGGCAGGGTTTAATTTCGCTTCGCTGAATACAACTTGGCTTTGGATGCGAGATGTTCGCAAAGCATTGATCGTCATAGCGCTGGTCTCTTGATTCATTGCTACACTGAGCCCTGCTTTATTGATATTCTGTACTGATTTACGCAGAAGCAGGGTTATTGATGCATTATCACTCCGTTATCTTCTCGGTCGTTGACCTTACGGCAATGAGCAGTGACCCTCGATTCGAGGAAGCAGCGGGTAGTTTCCTGTTTCCATTTTACTGCTATTACAGACCTTGTCAGTTTGTCTTAATTGTAAAATGACTATAAAGCTTACTCCCTACAAATGTGAGCTATGAAATTAAATCCATAACGTGACCTTAAAGTTAGTTTTTGTAGACACATTTTTTGGTTTAAGGAAGGAAAAAAAACATGAATATTTCAAAGAATATATGAGTAATAAAGATAAATTTGCATTTATGATGTAGAATTGAAAAAAATAGAATATTAGACGATGGAAAATCTGTCTAACAGATGAACAGAAGAAAGTGGTTATCAAAACAACAGGGCGTCAGAAGCGACAGGTCGGATCATAAATTATTTATTGACTCTTAAGGCACAGAATAACTATTTCATCAAGAACATTCCAAATCAACGCAGGTGTTCCTCAAGGATCAACGGTTTCACCCATTTATTTTTTAATTTCGTTGCCCCGTTAATTCTATTTATCGACGCAACGCGTCTCTTCGCCCCTGGTCGAGCGTTGAGCGCGGAGTAATCCTCCATTAATATCTGTCCTTCTGTATTTTTATGTCTCGTCTTGTCTAGTCAGTTGTCAAAGAGGACCGCCAGGTAGCATCTCCGCGTACGCGCCTCTTACTTCACGCGCCCCTGCGTCACTACCCAGCGGCCAGAATTGGGAAGAAATTAGGAAAGGGGTACGGTTTAGGACACTTCACAGAGGTTGGACTAGTCCTTGTGAAGCGGCCAAACTCGTTTTGTTGGAACACATTTCACATGAGATTCGACGGGAATCGAACCCGGACCTCAGTGGTGAAAGGCTAGTGACTTCGCTATGTGCCACGAGCGAGCCAATTTATTTATATTTATGTTTACTGCCACGACATTCTCTCTGAAGGAGACGCGAACATAGCATTATACGCTGATGATGTATCAATTTACGTTACAAACTCCAATACATTAGTGGCTCATAACCACCTACTAGAAAGCGTAAATAACTATTTGGAATGGACTCGGAATTGGAGAGTTCGAATTAATCCACATGAAAGTATACAAATAAAAGTATCCAAAGTTTTTTATAACAATCATTTATTCAGTAATTTCACAACGTTGCGTAACTCGTTTTGTTACATCTTCAGGTGCTAAACTTAAAGGGAACGCTATCCCATTGATTTGTAAACATATATTGACAATCAAGAAGAAAAATATTGATCCACATGAGAGTATCTTCAAAATCTTTACTCTTCGCTGTCTGAAAAATCCTGCAGAAAGCATAATCCAAGGAACAAAAATCCATGGGCAACCTCCCCTATTAAATACCTCGGGGTACTCTTCGATAAAAGACTCAACTGGAAACCCCACGTTAATGCAGTCATGGACAGAACAAAAATAAAAATATCCAATTTTTCACCTATTATATATTGCCGTTCACCTCTGAGGTAAGAATGCAGAGTATTAATATTTAAGTCAGTTATATTACCAGCAATGACTTACGCATGCCCAGTATCGGGTGGTGCTGCATCAGCACCATCAACAGACTTAGTGTTCTCCAAAATAAGTATCCGAGAATCATACCAAACGCATCTTGCTTTCTCTTTATTTAATTAATTAATTAATTAATTAATTTATTTATTTATTTATTTATTTATTTATTTATTTATTTATTTATTCAAAAACTGTATGTGACGTATGAGGGAGAAAATCATCTGCACACGCGTTCTTGAGTTTCAGAATCCCTCCCCAACAATTTAACTATTAATAGTTGAAAGATGAAATAATAATAAATTTAAAAAAGCCAGAGATTAACATTTCAAAAACTAGATATTTTCGTTGCCGAATGATAAAAAACTTATTTATAACGATAAACGAACGAACATATTTGATTTTTCAGTATTGCTAACAAAATAGAAACTCACCCTAAGCTCTACTACCACTACAAGCAAAAGGAAAGCTCAACAAAACGTGTGTATAGTGAAGCTACATTTACGTCCAGAAGCAAATCAAGGGGCCTTCTCAGCATTTGCTCAATGGATCAGGGAAATTGGACAAAACCACGATCGAGATGGGGGTCATTGACCTGGAAGCTGAAGTACATTATTTGTTACAATCATATTGAGTCTTTTTTAAAATTATATAATGCAAATTAAACTAATTCATTATACTATATCTTGTTTTTGTTAAAGTAAACATTATTTTTCTTTTCGACGATCAGTATTGTCTCTAATTGTATAGAAACAGTTTTGCAGCAGAAAAGATTTTACTTTTAACTTAAATTTGTGTACCAATTTTAATTGTTTAATTTCATCTGGCAATGCGTCGTAAAGTGACGTACATGTATTGTATGTGGATTTCTTGTAGTGAGCTGTTGATACTGACACTCGATGAACATGATTTCTAGGACGTGTGTTGTAACTATAAATATTAGTAAAATATAAATATCATGATAATATATCATAGTAATATATCATTATATATCATAGTAACATAAATATCAGTAAAATATAAATATCAATATAAAATATAAATATCATGTCATCCACAACTACAAACTCCGACGGGAATTAGACATACCAGAAGTCGGAACACATTAAAAAATCTTGCTAGCAATTTTTACAACCACCTACCAAATATTCCCTGTCCTGCAATATCTAACATACGAAGAAACAATAGCAGACCGCGAATTATATCAAGATTCCCGAGAGATAAACTTAATCCTCCTTAACTTGCTCCTCACTCATACCTTATATATAAGGACGCAAGGAATCAGTCTCTAGAAAAATATTGAAGCGAACACACGTAAGCGGTTGGTGAGGCGTTAACGGATTCCCAGCATAGGCTGGGTATTATTTGAATGATAGTGAGTTGGGAAATTATTATAGTTAGATTTAGGTTAGGGTTAGATAAGGGTAGGTTAGTTATGGTTAGGTTTTCAGTCTTTGAACAATTAGAATTCTAAATTGGAATAAACTTTTGTTTAATACTTTATCACCTACATTTCTTAGATTTTTTAGAGAAAAGAAAATTCAAAAATAGAGAATTTTTTTAATGTTTCAAATTGCAGAGTTTTGTAATTTTCCATAGAACTAACAAGTTAACTGCTACGCATCTTCATCGCTAAAGCAGAAAATTTCCATTAATCACATTCGAACTTCGACACTTTGACAGCGCAATTAACTTGCTGTTTCAATCTGAGCTATTTCAATGAGTGGATTTGGCACAGCCTGCACTGCGCGGGTCTCTGCATTGAAACAGAGTTTTAACCAGCCTCTTGTGTAGGCGGATCTGCGAAATAAACAATTGCAGACCGCGCCAATGAAGGCGACTTTGAAAAGCGTGCACCCCGCCACCCCCCGGTTCGCCTTCCGCTTGTGTTCGTCTTTCAACGAACACCTCCCGCCATTAGCTGTGTTGTATTCATGTTCAGGGAGCAAGTGATTGCGCTCTTTGTTCGTGGGAGAATTGGATTAGGGGGTGAATGCAGAGCTGTCCCCGAACGCAACTGGAGAAGTGGCCTAATCTTAGCGCTCGGCGCTCGCCGGTTGTTGCGATGATTCTGTTGCTGCGCTTTCAATGGGTTGCTCCTCTTGCAAAGCGAAGTGCACGGGGCACATTTCTTACAAGTAAAGGCCATGGTTGGCGACCCTGAATTGTATTTTTTTAAAATTTAAAGTTCTTAATGAAAACGGAACTTGCGCCACGTGCCTCGTGCATTCTGCACTATCCGTGCATCTATCCGTGCATCTAACTGTGCATCTATCCATGCATCTATCCATGCATCTGTGCATCTATCCGTCAGAAAAATTGTAGAATCTGTTTTTCAGAAAATCGCGTACATTTATCTATGGGAAACTGACACAATTTGTTTATAATTAGTGAAAACCACTAGTAGTTTGGAAATATTCTAGTGATAGAAATGTTATAACACTAACGAATATATTACATTAAGAAAACATCACTACTTGAATAATTAAGGTGCGGGGGTTCCAAATAAGTTTAATTTCCTTTTAAAAGTTTGAAGAAAAGGATATTTACCTACTTAGAAACACATTTCCCCAAAAAATTTTTTAAAAATTATTAAAATATGTAATCACTCGTGTGTATTCACATCGAGTTTCATAGTTTTTCTACGACTTTTATAAGTTAAATTTTTACATTGAATCGTTTGGAGGCAGTTGACTTGTAGGATTCAGCCAAGATCGATACTTGGTTTGTACTCTTCTCTGTGATTGGTCAAGAACCTATATCATAATGAAATCTGTATATCTGAGTATCATTATGCATCTGGTTGCAGCCAACAAATGACAGCATTATACAATGGGGATAGAAAAATACATTATAAACTTTATGTACAGTGTGCACAAAGTTAAAATATACGTTTCAAATTCGCAGGGTCTTAAGTACGAACAGGTCGATTGGATATTGCAAGTAACATTAACTCTCAAAGTGTTACACCAATTTATTATTTGAGACCGTGCAAAGCCAAGGGTGCTAAGTGCTATACATCTTTGTTTCTTTCTTTCGGGAAATCAATAAAAACTGTATGAATTCGTTTCCCTTGCATACAATAAGAGCCATCACTAGGTAGATGCAACAACAATTGGGAATATGTTTAGAATATCCCTATTATAACTATGTATTGGCACCAATTTATATAATATATGGATATCAAAATATTCTTTTAAAAAGTTTATTACTTAGGTCTTTTACTTTGAAAGTCTTCATTTATTATGATAATTTACTTGATTAGAAGAATGCCTTAAATTACCACGGTACCTAAGGAGTTTATATGTATAAGGAAAGGAAAATAAACGTTAATTGAGAAATATTTGTTGAAGTTATTATTAAACGCACATTAAAAATAATACACAATTATTGACAATCTTCTGCTTTCCAGGTTTGGTAACAAACCCCCTCTATTGAAGCTCGTTACAAATTACGAAATGAATGCCAAAATTTCGTAATATATATTCTTCTAATGACAAATTAATATTTTAATTATAAATGCAAATAAACGTATAAATGTAAATTATTACGAAAATGGCATGTGTTGATAGTTGTAAAGACACATTGGTCGGAGCAAAATCTAAAAGAAATGAACAGTCGACTCATTCATCACCAGCATCTGTGAGGGAGTAAAGGCAGTTTTTATAAGATTTCAGACTCTTGAAAAAATTAATTTTCCCTTGCCAGGAATTTTTAATTTCAAGATCCATGATTAATGAAAGCGTTAAAATGATGTGCTCTTATTGCGCCTCACGGATCCAGATGGTCGGGCAGGCTTCCTGGCACTCGGCCAGACGCAATGAGGTGCAGGAGGAGCTCTAAAGACGAGACGAAGTGGGACAATCTCCATAATTTGTGTTTAGAAATGTTTATTTAAGTGGAGTTGGCTGGAGTGAGTTAGTGCGTCGTGTTCGCAGGAGTGTTATCTACTTTGATCGTTCGTACGCTGAACATAATGTAAGTTGTATACCGGGAAGTGGGGGAGTTAATCAACTGTTTGTTCATGAGATCCGGTGCTGACTTACACAGTGTCGACATGGGAAATCCATCTGTAGGTATCTCTCCCCATGGGGACAAGCTCTAAGCTCCGTCGCGGCTGGTCCGTGGCCCGTTTGGTAGGGTACTGCTCCCGCGTTCGCCTGGTGTTGATCGGAGAAACCACGGAAAACTACCGATCAGAGCAGCCGGCCGCTAGAATTCCCCTCTTGAATTCGACCTAGCTGAAAAGCTAGTGTCGAAAATCCTGCCGCCGTCGGGACTCGAACGTAAGACGTCGCGGTCAGAGACGCTGCAGTGACATCAGTTGTTGCACTGAGCCACCGTTCCGAGTCTTGAATTCGTTGCAGCGGTGTCGCTAATGTTCAAAATTCAAACCCCACGACCTCCCAGTTCACGATGCTGCAGAAGGAATAAATATTGTCAATAAACCATCTCACCCAGCATCTGTTCTCGTGGTTTCAGACAAACGGTGGCGCTATTATGGAATCATTAAAATTCAATGTTCTAACAAAGTTTCATAAATTCGCTCATAAACGCAATTAGTATTCTAATTATTGGAACTAATGACGTTACAGAACGGTACAGTACTAGTTACTCGTAGTTAGTTTCCTATTGTTTTTGGTCTTGGATGGGTTTTTAATTTGCCCTCACCGTCTTGCCAGCTGTTATCTATCGACGCCTAAATCATCTGCCAGTGCCACCCGTGTTTCCTACCGCTCATTCAGTGACATTCCCGGTCAAGAGATTTATCAAAACATTTTACTCTATTCTAGCAAGAAATATAAGGAAAAAATGAAGCTATTTTTAAGAAAATTTTGAAAATTGGCTGATGGCTTCATGTAAAGTACCCACAAAATTCAATGAATTCGTTTCAAATTCGCAGGGTTATTGGTTGAGCCACATCGATTAAGGTATATTAATTTTGGCAAATATCCTTCAAATATCAAAGTAAATAAAACAGATGTTGTCTGGTATCAATTTTTATATTTCTGCTTAAGATCTTTTCGATCGCGTAGCGATCATCGTCAGAGCTGAAAATTACAAATTAAACATTTCGTTTCGTTTTCTTACTGCGTTGAGTTTCCTTACTGCAGATTTCCAGGTTAGAATACTCTAGTTTCGTCTGACTTTTAGCACTAGTGCTAGACGTCTCATATTAACCGCACTCTGCGTTCACTACAAGTGTTTACTGGAGGCAGCCTAAAGTGCCCTCCAGTATTGTGTTTGGCGGAGCGAGAGTGTGTGTGCAATGTACGCAGGCGCAATCGCAGCTGCAGAAGAAGCGGCTGGATGGCCTCGGATGAGGGGTCGGTTGTACAAAACACATAGACGACACAATTTACAATAGTTAGTCATAACATTAGAGGTAAAAGTGACATTTTAATGTGATGGTAAAAACGCTTACGGCAAGTGACTCAAGAGGCCGCAAGGCGCAATCGTAAGAGCAAAATGAAATCACTTTCACCACGTGTTCCACTCACTGTATTGTAGAGTCCTTTTAAACAAATCATTAATATTGTTTTCTGTGCTAGTTTAATGTGAGTACTAGGTGATGTGGGTAGACAAGATTGTTTTGTTTTCTTTGTTGGAGTAATAGTGTTTTGTTTTCATTGTTGGGAGTGATAGTGTTTTGTTTTGTTTGTTGGCGTGAGAGTGTTTTGTTTGAACGTTTGAGCTTCGCCTCGTTGTTTGCGCTGATGCCAGCGTGTGTCGTGGTGTGCGCAGGCGCGGTCGAAGCTGCCGAAGAAGCGGCGGCGCGTGCTGCCGGTGGAGCAGCCGCGGCGGAAGCGCGGGGAGGGCGCGGCCACGCGGCGCGTCAACGCCATCAAGCACCACCACCCCGCCTGCTCAAGGACGCCTTCGGGGGCGCCAAGATCGGTGAGTCCCCCCCTCAGCCTCACCCTCCTCACCCTTACCCTTCTTATCCTCCTCATCCTCTTCATCCTCCTCGCAAACTTTCCACTCTTCTCCTCTTCCAGCCTCCATCCACCTCCTTCTTTTTCATGCTTCTCACATATCGATACTTCTCACACGTCTACCCTTCTTATTCCTCTCCCTTTTCCTTTACACTGCGTGCTCCTAGACCTACACACTTATACTTGCAATTATTCTTGGCTTCTTTGTGAACTTCAGGGTTTCCCACTTGCTGTGCTTGAAACGGAGGAAAGGAACGGCTTGTACCAAAACTTTCTCGACCTCTTTTCCGCAAACTAAAACTTGTTTTTCATTAGGTTTTAATTCTCCGGTCTACTTGTATATGGAATTTATGTACCAAATCACTTATTAAGCGTGTTCTTTCTCTATTAATTACTTCTTGCCGATAACTTCATTTTTCGTTTATTTGCTTTTATGCAAACAATGTCTCAACTGCCCCAGTGAGCAATATACAAATACCCTTGAGAATTTGTGAAAAATACATTACAGGTAATCTCTGCCGCATAATTTCCTTTTCGTTTGTTATGCTTTATTACTCGTCCTATATTTTGTCTATCTCAAACCACACGAGTAATTTTCGTTTCGTTGATTCTTTTCTCATTTAAGTCTTTTCACTTCCAGACACGCAGGATTGTTCTCATTTAAAATTTTTCCCTTTTTATAATCTAATTAACTTTTTCTTGTTTTTCTCAATCATTTCTCCAGTTTTACCTTTGCACCAAGAAAATTGTGATTATTTATTTACTCGCGTTCTTCCCACCTTCCCATTCCCTCAAAATTACTTTCGATTTCTCGGTAACCTGCCGACATTTATTCGTATGAACTTCAATCTCTTTGTATTACTACTCTTAATGCTAGTAGTGGCTACTTATGAAGCAAAAGCGGTGCATGTTTTTTTTCTTTTCTTTCGCCAGCATCTTTTCTCTTTTGCATCCAATATTTCCGGGTGTGGATAGGAATTAGGGAAAGAGTAAGACGTCTTCACTAGTTTTGCAGTCTTTTAAATTGAAGTTTATGCTCTTTTTAGTTCGGCCGAGTATTTCTTTTAACAAGAGAAGACAACTTTTTTTTTCACGGTGTCCATCAAGACTAACCTTTCTTGTTGCATTTCGGTTATGATTTATTTCACAATAATTTAGAAAGATTTCAATTATTTTAGTTTCAAAATATAAAAGAAAGCGGCATTTTTGATTTCCGAAAAGCAAACTGATGTGAGATGGCATTTAAGAACGTGAAAACCAGCTTCTTGCTCGTATTGTTAATCAACTCCGTAAAACAACATACATGTGTGTTGGTGTTGGAAGTTGTCTTCAAATTTCATTAGAAAATCAATAAATCTGTAGTCGCTAACAATATTTTGTTTTGCAACGTGTGAATTATAAAACACCTTGATTGTGAATATTTTCTGAATTAAAATAGCTGGGAAATGTTTAAGAATGGATGAATTATGAACTCTTCAGGTAGTAATCGAACTAATAATTACAGTTTATTATTTGAAGTTTTATGTTAATACGTAACAATTTGATTGGGAACAAAAAAAAGAGAGAAAATATTTGTTAATAAATGTTTCTCATGAGAGTTCATTTTATGTTCTGCATAACAAATGCTTGCTCACGCATTTTTGTATTAGCATTGCGTCTAATCGATACTAGTGTGTATTCCAAATATTTTTTTTGAAGCGCAAAGAAGCGATTATACTGCAATTGTCAGCATTTTCCCTCCTGTAGTACATTTAAAAATAGATGGAACCCAATTATAACGGCGAACGATATTTTAATTTATTTACTGGCGTTTTGAGGTGTTACACATCTTCTGCAAATAGATTGCACAATGTGTTGACAGAAGCTTTTCATAACCTTAATCAAAGAGTATCCGTTGAAAGTCATTGAGCTTTATCATGTTTTCTATTTTGAATTCACATAAATTGATCCAAAAATACAAGCACCATGAGTGAAAAATTGGAGTGACTGAATAAGGAAATATATTAAATCTATATTACTATTTATTGAAGGAATTAATAAACAAATGTAGATCTGTGTATGAAAGTACAGCAACAAAATGTAAAGATGACGGCTCAGCCACATCTACGAGTGGACACTTCTTTTTCTCCAAATCCCGGACGGCAATATCACGTTTGTTTGCCACTATTGTGCGATCAGTTTGAATTTGTTGGCCCTACAGTATTGTAGACAGTAAACAGACGTCACTGGTTTTGATGAGTGTTTGTACCACTTAAATTGGACATTCATCAAACCATGAGTTTGGACTTCGAAGGCGCCACTGGAGTAACTACCAACCTTGGGAGCCTTTTCAAGTATTCGGTCTTCGTTGGAATTGAACAAGCTGAGATGATCAATGTATAATAATAATAATAATAATAATAATAATAATAATATTATTATTATTATTATTATTATTATTTATTATTATTATTATTATTATTATTATTATTATTATTATTATTATTTATTTTTTCGCTTTCGGCCACATTTAACCACGCTTTACGTTATCTTCAAAGGCCCGGTCGTATTTATTATCCCGGAGACATTAACGTGTGTCAGTATCAGTGGCGGCTCGTGGGTATTCGCACGTTCGCATGTGCACACCCAAATTAATTCGGTGCCATTTCTCTTAAACATCTCTTAACAAGAGGAGAATACAAGTCCTCTCAGAGCATTTCCGAAACATGTTATTTCAAAACACGCGCCATTCGGAAGCTGCGATTGCCGGTCTGTCCGCCTTTCTTTCGTGAAAGCCTGCGGGAGCACACTCGGGAGAATGCGACCGAGGAAACGACGTCCTAGGCTGCCGTGGGGCTGCAGGGGAAGGAGGGGAACAACGGTGGCTTATGGAGGACTGGAGCAAACCCGGCTCGGTGCTCCATCTACGGCGCAGGCGCAGTGGCGATCTCGGGAAAAGCCTTCACGTGTCTCGAAGATATAACACTCGAGAAGCACAAGTTTTTAACAGAAGTATGACATTGAACGAAGAAAGTGTGAGATATCTCTCCACTTAAATGAGCTTTCGCACTAGCGCGCGAAACGCGAACGCATTGCTGTGTACTGTTGCATTCATAAAAATGTTAATAGTATATAATATGTGTATTCTCTTGTGTTTTAAAGTGAGTTGCAATTACAGAACCATTCCGAAGTATTCAAACCCCTAGTGTATTTTGTAAACGTAAGTATTAGGCTACGTTTCAATGTGTTTTGAGAAACCGAAATCAGAGAGTTCTTTTTCTGTCAAGGGTGTTTGTGCAACTTACAATGAATAGCGTTGAAAATATGAAACGTAAGAAATCAATGATTTCAATGAAAAAGCCACAGAAAAAAATTGCCGAAAAGAAACAATGGAATGGAATTGTTCCGCATGTTATCAGACGTCATAAGATGATTTGTGTTTAATTGTCATTATTAATGTTAATGTGTGTCAATGCATGCATGTAATGTATATGTGTGTGCGTGAGAGAGAGAGAGAGAGAGAGAGAGAGAGCAGAGGGAGAGAGAGTGTGGGAAAAAGAAGAAAAACGTTGCACACCCTAATGGCATGACCACGAGCCGCCACTGGTCAGTATGGAAATCATCTTTTCGTCTGTATGGCTTCGTAAGTCAAGGTTTTTAAACCTTGAATTACGGATTATGAAGTTATATGATGATGATGATGATGATGATGAGAGATAATCGTGGCCTTTTTTAACCATCTCAGCCTTGATGATAGAGGGTAACCATGAAAATCCTGGTCGGGATCGGCCCAAGGATCGAAGTTAGTCCACTGCATCCTGAGCCACTTCGTTCGGTCTTTTATTATTATTATTATTATTATTATTATTATTATTATTATTATTATTATTACTGAATCCTGCAGGTTCTAAGTCCTCGTGAACCGCGCTCGTGGCGCCTGCTTTACTCGGGAGGGGCACCCTCTGTTGGCGACCGCCGCGCCCTCCAGCGACTGACGCGGCACCTTGGGGCCAAGCCGCGCCCCGCGACGCGAGCGACCAATCGATTCCCACCCCGTCTCGATGGCGGCCGGAGGCGCCGCCTTCCGCGAACGCCCGAACTACCAGGGTAGTTTTGAGGGGTTAGTTGGCGAAAGAGCTCACAGGGGGTGCGGGTGTCGCCAACGGGGGGAGGGTGGGGGTCGTGTTTGAAGGAAGTATTGGCGACTGTCAATGGAGAAGCGATTCAAGGACGTGGAATGGTGGTGGGTTTGTTTGAGCACGTGCTTTCCAATCCAGCCTACTTATCGACTTTTGTTCGCTCTCGCCAGAACGCAGAGGTAGAGCAGTGAAGCGTTTGAACTTTACTCCCTCGCTTTGGACACATCCTGCGTTGAGACAAGTTCTACGCGGTCACGAGAGAGGGCGGCTAGATCGTCCAGTTAAGAAAAAATACTTACTTTATATTTAAGATGAAAAGAGCACGTTTCATCAATTGTCGGGATACACAACTGGCGATTTTACAGTTTGATTGTTATCTGTTTACCACGTATTTTCATTATTTATTCTCTTTATTCACGGCTTTTGAAGTAGGTTTCCCCAAAAATTATTAGAATTGTTTAAAATGTCTTAAATTTTATGTTCAAATTGTATGGGAATTCAAGGTGAATTCAGATAAAATGTGTTCCAAAAAGTTTATATTATTATTTATTAGCCTTTTCAGGGATTCGAGTTTCATTGATGACTGATGTTTATCGTATATAAAAAAATTTTTCCTTTTTAAATTTAAAATCAATATATATATATATATATATATATATATATATATATATATATATTGATTTTTACCAGTTCGTTTGAACTTTGCTCATTCCATTTCATTTCAAATTTTCCCTTTCCATTAGTCTTTTACTTGCCTGTTGTATCTCTCACATTCCACTCTTTCTCACTTCTTATTCTAAAATGAAAAAAATATCCCCTAAAACACTACTGTCATATCTATTCATCATAAAGTCCTCTTTCCTAAAGAAATTTTTGGTAAGTATAGTTTCATGTCACAAATACTAGTAACTTTCACTAGGAAAGTTTTAATTGCTAATGCATGTACGTAAGTAATTGATAACATAACACACGGAAATCTAACAATCCTATGAATAAATATTTGGAAGTAGAAATATAAGTTTTATATTGCATGTTCAATTAAAACTGCTTAAAATAAAAAATAATGAAGTATAAAAAATTGTTTTCTAACTAGAATTTGAAAAATCTAGCTTAAAACAAAACTTACAAAATATACTATTTGATTCGTATTTTAATGACTAACAGTTAACTCAATAATTAATGAAGGACAAAGGGCTTGAAGTGTGATAGCTAGAAGTATTGAAAGGTGAGTGGTGTGCTTTCCCTGACTATGAACTTGTGCATTTGTGTTTGTGTGTATGTTAGAAAGAAAGAGGAAAGACAGAGGGAGAAGAGAAAGAGAGAGGGAGGGAGAGAGAGACCGGAAGAGACAAACACCTAACGCCACATAAATTGAACAAGGAACAGGTTTGCATACGGAATATGGTGATTCATTGTGATGAAAACGCTAGAGATCTGTTCATACTGGGTGTGAGCGAGATGCAAAGAACAGTTATGCACATGTGACTTGAAGTTCGTAAAATAACTGAAACCCCCAATGCAATGTTTTGTACATACATACATTTACATTTATTTAACTGCAATTGGGTATGACCGGTGGCAGTTAAATAACAATAATAATAATAATAACAATAATAAAGGAGTACAGTACATGTCGAACATGCAATAATCATACTATCACTAATATTAAGTATTATAACAAATATTTCTCCTCCGACAAGGGCGAGTGGGGAGGGGGCGGGTGAGCGAGGGTTGCTTGGCTGCTCCGGGGCTAGTACTCCTCCTAAGGGCGAGGGGGGGGGGCGGATGAGCGAGTGTGATGAGCGTGACCTGCAGACGAGCGCCTGTCGTTGAGCGGCTGGAGAGCGAGTGAGGTTGGCGCCCAGCGTTGAGCTGTTGAGTTCGGCGGGTGAGCGAGTGTGATGAGTGCGACCTGCAAACGAGCGCCTGTCGTTGAGCCCCTGTCGTTGAGCGTGTGGTTGGGCCCAGGTTGAGCTGTTGAGTCCGGGGGGGCGAGGGGGCGGGTGCGGGTGATGAGGTGGTGCAGACGAGCGTGTTGATCTCTTCCTGCGCGGGAGCGAGTGTGATGAGCGTGACCTGCAGACGAGCGCCTGTCGTTGAGCGTGTGGTTGGCGCCCAGCGTTGAGCTGTTGAGTCCGGCGGGTGAGCGAGGGCGGCGGGTGAGCGAGTGTGATGAGTGTGACCTGCAGACGAGGCCTTCGTTGAGCTCCTCCTGTGAATGGTGGGTGAGCGGTGTGATGAGTGCGACCTGGACGAGCGCCTGTCGTTGAGCGTGTGGTTGGCGCCCGGGCGGCGGGTGAGCGAGTGTGATGAGTGTGACCTGCAGACGAGTGCCTGTCGTTGAGCTCCTCCTGTGAATGGCGGGTGAGCGAGTGTGATGAGTGTGACCTGCAGACGAGCGCCTGTCGTGAGCGGCGGGTGAGCGAGGGCGGCGGGTGAGCGCCCGCCGCCCGCAGCCAGTGAGATCGTGCGCGCGGCGGCGCCGGCTGCTGCAGGCAACGTGAACGGGGTGAACGTGATCGGGCTGGCGCTGCAGGGGCCCAGCATGCCCGGGCTGCAGGTGGTGCAGGGCGCGGCGCCGCGCGTGGCGGCCGCCGCCGCCGTCGCCACCGCCGCCGGCTCCTCCGCCTCCACCGCCGTCGTCGCCGCCGCCGCGGCCGCCTCCTCCTCCTCCGTCGTCCCGTCGGCGCTCGAATCGGGTACTCCTACCAGCACCCGCTGCACCCGCGCGGGCCCACCAGTGAGTACGCGGCCGCACTGTTGGCACCACTGAATACTCAGGCAACCCAACTAGGGGCTGAACTGTTCACTATTCAGGTATTTTGACTAAGGCCGGAAGGGGATAATCAACCAATACACAAGCATTTCGACTAGCAGCTGAAGGGGATTAACAATCAGTACTCAGGCATTTTGACTAAGGCCGGAAGGGGATAATCAACCAATACTCACGCATTTCGACTAGGAGCTGAAGGGGATTAACAAACACTACTCAGGTATTTTGACTAAGGCCGGAAGGGGATAATCAACCAATACTCACGCATTTCGACTAGGAGCTGAAGGGGATTAACAAACACTACTCAGGTATTTTGACTAAGGCCGGAAGGGGATAATCAACCAATACTCAAGCATTTCGACTAGGAGCTGAAGGGGATTAACAAACACTACTCAGGTATTTTGACTAAGGCCGGAAGGGGATAATCAACCAATACTCAAGCATTTCGACTAGGAGCTGAAGGGGATTAAACATACTCAGGATTTTGATAGGCGAAGGGAAATAACCAGTACTCAGCATTCGAAGGATGAAGGGGTCAATCCATCTCTACTCAGGCATCCTTGTAAGGGGCTGAAGGGCTCAACAAAGAGTGCCTGAGTTCTCAGGCATCATATCAAAGGGATGAAGGAGCTCAGTAAATCAATATTTCTTCTTGATTGTCAATATATGTTTACAAATAAATGTATCCAGAGTTTTTTGACAATCATTTATTCAGTAATTTCACAACGTTTCGTAACTCGTTTTGTTACATCTTCAGGTGCTAAACGTGGTGAGGGAACGCTATCCCATTGAATTATCACGTCAGCAGAACATTCAAGGAATTATTACGAAATACCTCACTCTTCAATGGGATAGCGTTCCCTCACTAAGTTTAGCACCTGAAGATGTAACAAAACGAGTTACGAAACGTTGTGAAATTACTGAATAAATGATTGTCATAAAAAACTGTGGATACTTTTATTTGGAAGAAGGAGCTATTCAATTAATTCGCAGTCATACACACTTAGCGATCAAGATTAGTACTCAGGTACAAGAGTTTGTAGGGGACAATCCGTAAGTACGCAGGGATTCTATCAAGGACCTGAAGATGCCAAATAATCAGTAACTCCTGCGAATACCCAACAATTGTAGCAAAGGGTTTTTCCAAGTGGATTGGGTCTCATGTCACAGTATCTCCTACCAACACCTGGAGGACTAAGTGTTGCCGAATACCAACCAGAACTTCTGTGTATCGTCATTACAGGTAAAAAGTTGGGATTTGGTAACTCCTGACAGCACTCGACGTACCGCAGGAATGATGTATAAAAACTCGGAGATGATTTGAAGTGTTCTGCGAGAACTTCCATGACAAAGTATCACCAGACTTCTCCCATAAGAAGGTATCACCTAACGGTACCTATCGTAGCAGAAGATTCCGATCTATCATTAGAAAACCTGTCTTTTACCAGGAAACTGAAATACAAAAAACGATGCATAAGTCAACACAGCAGGTAAGAAACGACTCAACTTCTTACCTGCTGTCTGGAAGTCACAAAAACGACTACGCGGGTTCGGGCGGGCCTAGCAGCTTAAGTACCGGCTGTGGGGTGGAGGAGGAGGGTTAATGGCCTGGGTGCGGTGTGCTGTGTTGACTTATACATCGTATCAATTCAGGAGTATAAAACTGTTGTGGCTTGGGTCTCATTGCAACCGGAGTGTAGTTGGTCCTAGCGCCCGTTGCTTAGCGCGTGTGGCGTGTGTGTTTCAGTCGAGGACGTGGAGTCTGCGCTGCCGCTGGTGGCGACGGCGCGCGCGTTGCTGCCCTCCCCCACCCCGTCGGCGCCCACGCTGCCGCCGCTGCACCCCCGCCCGCCCACCATCGGCGGCGTCGACCTGCTGCTGCCCCTGCAGGTCAGTTGCCACTCCTGCCTCATTGCCGGGCCCTCTCGGTGGATAAAGCATCTTTATTTATTAGGTCTTCAATTTATTAGTTTACATGATGAATTCACCCATTAATCAATTAATTTATTTATTGGCGATTTACTTTATTTACTTATTCTTTGCTATACATTTTTTAGTGACATACTTGTAATTCGTTAATTTAAGCGGTCAACTTCCTCTGCGATCTATGGTGAAACACGTAGAATAATTAATATCTGACGGTCACCACGTACTGTCAAGATTACGAATTGAGATCAAAGGCTTCCGCAGCCGGTGTCGGTAACCTTTTGGCCATCCGGGATACACCGCCCCTTAGGCACAAATGCCAACCTTTCGGACCCCATTCTGCAACCTTCCTCAGGGTCATTTCGAAATGAATTATAGCCTGAGGAAGATCCCAGTATGATGGCCAAAACGTTGACTTATCTGCCTAGAAGGTAGTGTCTCTCCGACAACCAAGTCCTTAAGATTACGAATTGATTTGTAAGCTATAAAAATCGGAAATCAGGTAGTTCTTTTTGATTGTAGAGTATCTTCGTTCGGCGAGATACAATGTCAAATTACGTAGAGCGGATATCTACACTTGCTTATTATGCGGTGCCATTGATTTGTGACTGGAAATATTCTGAAGCCATTAGTCGCCATTGGTTGGCATAGTTTGGTGGGACGGGTAGTAGAGAGGTTGTGTGTGTGTGTGTCCGCAGCCGCGCCTGCTGCCCGCGCTGCTGCCGTCGCCGCTGCCGCTGGTGGCCGCGGGGCCCCCGCCCCCCCCCCCGCCATCGCCGCCGCCGCCGCCACCGCCCGCGCAGCCACCCCCGTCGCCACCACCCCACGGCCGCTGCGACAGGAGCGCTTCTAGGCGCAGCCACGGTTGGTTGGCCCATTAATTACACGTCTATCGTGACAGCTGAGGGGTATTATCTTCAAGACGAAATATGGCACGACTCATTCTCTGTTCTGGCCCCAGATTTCGCATGATCGCGATCAAACAGTGCTGCAGATCAAGCGACTCTAGCGACACGACCGACAAAGACGCAAAAACTCCTGTTATATTCCATCTTGAAGATAATATCTATAGTTGCCACATGAGAAAAAGCCAAGTATAGAGATTTTTTGATTGGTTGTGTTAAGTTCATAGTCCCGTAAGTACAGAGCATGTTTTTCTTTTCGGGAGGTGGCGGTGATATTCCCCCACTGGATGGTGAGATCCGACATCGATCTACCGTTGGCTAGCGGGGATTTCCTTAACCAGGTATCTCCTAATAGCGGGGCACCGTCACAGCCGGGACAAGCTTTAATCTCCAGACATGTGTGACAGTCACAATAATTTATTTCACATTGTGATGACATAATAGTAAATATTGGAATAAAGCTTATTCGAATATTTTATTTCTTCACAGAGAGGAAGTCTGGGTATGGATAAACGTTTCTGGTACTTTCAGATCTGCTAATAAATAAATAAAACTTTCATTCAATCACTCAGAATTTTCATCGATTTTAATTATTTGTTTCTTTGTTATTAAATGCATTACCAAATCGTTAGCCTCGTTTATGTCAATCGCTGTTCCTGGCTTTTTTACAACAGTTTTGATAATCTCTTATCCATTGGATAATTCCAACTGAGTTGCCATGATCTTAATTTTTTTCTCCAAGAGCTATTTCTTCCTTAGACGTACCTTTTTTGTGGGATTGTGTTAACTTTGCTGTATCTTTGAAAAGTAAGAATAACGGATATTCTTATCTTTGTCAGTAACAAGACCCACGAAATATCTTCCTCCCATGCTTGAAAACTAATTTCATCTGAAGTTATTGTTAGTTTTAATGACGATTTTACTAACCGTTCATTCGTATGTTTTCAGCATGTTTCAGATCATGCAGAATACAGAATGATTTCTCTATCTGCAGAATGTGTAAGTTAGGTAATGTCTTTGAAGAATTCCTTGGCTTTCAAGTCGTGTTAGAAGATTTCTTCGGAAATAGAAATTTATTTTCATGATATGTTCAATGTGTGAGTCAAAAGACACTTCCGCCTTGACGCATTACAATGAATAATAAAAAGAACTCTGATACATGAGAATCTCTTAGGCAAGAGAACTTGACTCTCGATTCGATGGAAAAGATTATTCGTATTTGTTAGAGTTTAGGTCATTTCTTATGTGTATTAAACTGCACAACTAAAATACTTCATGTTTAATGTTAAAAATGTAATTAAATTTGTATCAAGGTAATTCCTAGGTTTAAGGAAACAGTCAGCTTTAACTTGTGAGGGAGGGAACATTGTTGTAAGAATATATAAGAGATAATTACTGTATTTTGTAAGAGTCACAGAAAGGATTGACACATTTTACAGATGTTATTTAAAATGAAATTTACCATATTTTATAAATGCCTCATGAAACTCAAGATATTATCAAGGTTTTGAAAATTGTCTACTGATCCTCAGGAAATCAATTTTCCTTTCCGAATGTATGAAACTCATCTAAGAGAGATACGCAGGATTAACGTGTAAATTCTTTGTGAATATATTTTTTATTTATGTGAAACAGCTAATTGCATTCATAACATGATGCGATCGAATTGTGCATTCATGAAAACTTTGAAAAACGTAATTCGTTTAACAAGGAAAAAGTGAGCCTAGTTAAAAATTAAATAATAATATATAATTAATTCATATGTTTAAGTTACTTTTTGATATGAAAATTCTCATCAAACAGTTATAAAAATTCGTATCAAGTATGACCTTGATTACGGCCATTATCTCGAATATTTTTATTTTTGAATAAAACATGTACTTAAATTTCTAAATAAGGCACTATTTTCATGATTGGCCTTAACGACCATTTTGTGTTAAATGTCACAAAATAAAAGATGGTGCTGAGGAAAAGTGATTGTGTGGAAATTCACGTTTTGTCCTGAGGATGCGGAAGAGAATATTCATCAGTAGCTTTAACAAGACCCGATCGGCAAAAATATCACAAAGGGTTTAGATCGAGCTTCCGTCAAAGGATTTTTTCCAAAACATTTGCGGTCACGTGTTTAAAATTATGCGAAGAATCTTCGTGCTGCAATAATTCATCCACACGCTGGTTTAGAGTTTTTTTACTCTCTATCTAATTGAAGTTGTTACCAAACCGATTGGGTTATCAAAAGTGAGCTTTCCTAAACGGGAATTAAATCTGGACGTATAGGTCCCTCTTCTGTTACAAAGTTACAAAGTACACCAACTCCTTGTTATGGAAGAAAATTGAAACAAAGTAAACTACCTACTCTAGATTGATAAAGAATGTATTAATATGGAAATGAGTGTAGCAGTCTTTGTGAGTAAGAATTAATTTTGTCAAAATATTACATAATTCTGAGAAAAACAATGTTGATATACATATATTTATGTTTGTGTAAAAGGCAATATATAACAAATATGTATTAAGACTTATTACAATTGTCGTGCGAGCGTCTCTCTTATCGCCGCTTACGATAAAATTCATAACACACTCCAAATCCATAAAATCCTGAATTGGGATCGAACCGATCAAAGTTAATAAATTATTTGAGAAAATAATATTGTAGTGTCTGTTTTTAAAAAGGTCATAATACTTTTGCAACTCTAGGAGATAACAGACTTTTACCTACTATTCCTTCATAACATTCAATTGTAATGATCCCTTTTAAACATTTTACCATTTGTTCATTAAAGTATTGTTTGTTCAACCTCAAATATGTAGAATTAGAGTCTGCTGTTTCAAACATTTGTGGCAGTTTTGCCCCATTTTCATGACTGTCTGTTCAGAATACAACGGTTTCCAGGAGGTCTAATTTACTTTTTCGGAAGTGAGAAGATGATCATTAAGGGGTTTGCGTCATCCTATTCTTTTGAAAATTTACTTCACTATATTCCATGCATGTTAAATGCACCAATTTAATTACTGACTGCTTGGAATTGAATGATACATAAATTTTCCTTAAAATTTAGAGCTAATTATTTCCTTAGTATGTATTCTGCATTACAGTAATGACAGTGTATTACGTGGCAGAGAAAATTGTATCAAGCGCAAAAGTACTCTTCCCCCCCCCCCTTCCGACTAGGTGGGTTTCTAGAAAGATTGCTACGGCTTATGGAAAGATTGCGAGTGCATGAAATGCTCATTAAATTACTCGTCGGAAAATAAACTTTGAAATTCATTCCGTTGTTTTCTACTGCATTTCTAAGTAAGTGTGCGTCTTGGTTTTCGTTGTGTCACTAAATCCACATTATCTGCTATCTCGCCTGATCAGATATCGTATCCGAAATAATGTGTATTTAGAGTTTTCTTTCTTGCGTCTGAAAATACGCATGCCACTAAACCTTCGTGTAATTTTTCAAGACTATATTCCAATTTTTTTCTTCTGTAGCTGTTTACTTCTAATTAATTTTTTCTTGTTTTATGAATATTTTCTTCGAGAAGTTGATAGAATAAAAACGATCAATTTCAAATATTGAAATATATAGAAGTTATTTCACTCAATATATTGCAATGAATTTGCAATCTGATGCGAAAAGAAGTAGAAATGATTGTAAGCTGTAAGGATAGTCTTTACATTGCAGCACGGAGATTCCGACATAAAATGTACATCACGTGATACATCTAGTGCCAAATACCCTTTTTATGGTAATTTTCTGCAGTCTTCTGAAAAAATGAAGTAGCTACACGCTGCAGATGGTTCTCATAACTATGAAATTGGTAGAATAGCCAATTATGGCTAAAGTTGTACACACTCAGCAATTGAAATGGATATTAATATATTAAAAATATTCGATTTGCTCTTCCGTAAAAATAATATTATAGATTCCTTTCTATTTCTAGATATTTACATCTTCCAATCACTAAGACGGCTATTGGTATCTCTTCTGCAACAAATTTGTGAGTGTTCATCACGAATTAGAACATTAAGGTTTATAAACAACTTATATAAAGTAAGAAAATTGTATTAAATCTCTTCCGCATTTTTAAAAATACGACCTTTACGTAAAATGCGGCGACGCTTTAAGAAAAATTTTTCTTTTATAAGTAAGAAATGAAAGACCAAGTGTAGCATAGAAATGTACCATCACTACATTTAGAAACACATTGTACATTATAAGACTTCTGCAAATTACCATAAATAGTGTAATGAGATGCTGTTTTAAAAAGACTTCCCCAAATGTATAATCACGGAAAACTAGTCGAATTATTTTGTATAAAATTCTAGTCAGTGATCAAGCTATTAAAAGGGCTCTTGCCATCCAGTGTATACCTGTATTGTATATTATCCATGTAATGTCGAAGCAAGAGAAGGAACAACACGACAGCAATGCTTTCGCTATCAATATTGTCAAAGTTTTTTGAAATTTATTACTTGATAGACCTATTACAACAGGATTAATGCCTGGCGAGCAAAACGAGATATTTCTTGCGTAGGTGACCATTTTAAATTGTGGCTTACTTAGCGATTTAAAATTTAAATCAACTTAAAATGAACATAGTTTTTCATTTCAGAGATATAACTAGCCACCTGTTTTCTGATATATCTTATGTGTTGACATAATAATGTTAAATTGCTGGAGCAGTTAAACAATTACTACCATTCACGGATTATTTTTCTACAGAAATTTCATATTGACTGGTTAGTAAGAGGTGTATTATAACCTCAGAACCAGGTTTCCATTTTGATTGATTGAGTTTAAGGGCACTTCAACGGCTAAGGTCCATTTTGAAATCTATATTCCAACATTGACTTTATTTCTAAGGAGCAGATGAATACAACTTTTGAATAACGCATGTATACTTTCGTGATGCAAAAGCGAACAGTAAATTATGTTAAAAGTTAATATTTAGCGCTGTGAAAGAAAATATGGGTAAAATTCCATTTTAACGTGTTAAAAAATCTGAAAGTTAGAGTGCGGTATATCACAGCGCCTGTTTCGTTTCTACTCTCCAGATCGGCAAATATTCTCCTAGAGTTACATTGTTCTTTTACAATGGTGCTACTTTGCGATGATACTTCACAAAGCCAGTGCATTCTTTGACAATATTCCAGTCAATTCTTGAAAAGTCAATTTACTAATTTCACGGTGTGTCTGACTCGCAAATGGACGTAAATATTATGAAACGAATGTTGGCACCCGTGAGAATCTGGCGTCCTTCTCTTGTTTCTCGAACAGTGAGAGCTCTGTTTAGCGCTGAGTTTAGATGTAGCAGCGTTATTTTAAGGAAATTATATATATGACCGGCAATTGGATACTGTAGAGACTTAGATTTTGAATTTAAATTACAACTTTGTAAGATATTTGTTACCTACACGCATGAATTCTTGATATGGAGGTTGAGTGCGATTACCATCAGCTTTGAAGGAGATATTCACTAGATTTAGCAGTTTGAATCAAACTCGTGATATAATCACACGTAAAATTACAAATTATAATAGCACACTTTATTTATCCATACTTGAATTCTTTAACTAAATATTCAGATGCAAGCATCTGCTTAGTATTTCTTATATAGTTCTTACTTTTTTCTTTCGTCTACCTCTTTTATGTTTCCTACACGGTATATCCAAATCAGATGAAATTCCTTTTCATGGTTTTACAGGGTATTTTTTTATGAACCTTTTAAACTACGACAGCCTCTGTCTTCATGCACAAATATTTCTAATGACTACTCACGATTATGAAAAATGGACCAATCTAGACTTTATTAAAAAGTAGATGCACACTTCGCTTGTAATTGTCTTAATCGCCAAACTAGAGCAATATCTCCGGAAAAATGATTGCTTGCTTAAATTGCAGGAAATTGAATTTTTTAAAGGGTTGCTGTAGTGATATGTAAAAAATGTGCTTTGAAACTACTACTTAACGATTTTGGATTAGTGGTCATAACCATTCGGGGTTCATTCTCAAGGCTTTCTAAAACTGCAAATAGTGCTTTGACACAGTGCCTGTGATATTTTTGTAGTTAACAAACTGCATCACTCTTAAACGCCAGCATATAACATTGAACACGAGCATATTTCTGTGACTAAATAGAGATTCACATTGAATACATCTCGAAATTTCAAAGTCCCGCAGGTAATCGCACTCAACGAACATTTATTGGGTTTCCAATGACCAGTTCTGTAAAGCTTCAGAATCGAAATTAAGTAGAATATTTTTTAAAAAATAAAATATAAGAACAATTAAACACTTCTCGTAGTTTCTTGTTCTTGTTAGAAAATTAGAACAAAACAATCGATTTGAGAGTGGAAACATTACAGATACACGTTGTAAGAATAAATGCTGATTGATGCGAAGGTACTTTAAAGCTTATCAGGTTCTGGCCAATTGGAAATCCAAATCCAGAAAATACTGGGCATCCAAACGCCTAGTGCAGAGGAACGTTGAGACACGGACTTGTGCCTCTTCTATAATTGCGACTCGGTTCTCCTTGAAGCAGAAGTGGAGGTTGGAAAAATAAACGTTTTGTAGGTTTTAGGGTGTCCCCAAAAAGAAAGTTTTTTATGGCACCCGTTATATCAAAATATAATTATGTAAAATAATGCGGAAGCGATATAAAAATGTATTTGAAGTGTCTAACTTAACCTAAAACTGTTTTTGGTGCAAATAAGTGTTATTTTCGTTATTTGGGTATAACAGTACTGTTTATAATTGAGTAATATGATGAAAGATTATGGTTTTTCCTATTTGTAAGATGACTCAAGAATCGTTTTAAATTTTCACAGAAAATAATGGTGTCCGGTTTACAGAACTAAAAGTAGTAATTGCTGTTGGAAAGTGACAAACTCTTCTTTAAGCTACATCTTGTTAACTGATTTTAATGATATTTTTCGGCAGCAAAATAATTGTTACATTAATCAATTATTTACAGTAGAATTATAGTAAAATAGCAAATATAACGATAATTTGCACTGAATACAGGTTTTTGGGAGAAGTGGACATCCTTAGAAATACTTTTAAAACGTCTTCTGCTTTTTTATCATTATTGTTTTAAGATGTATCGCAATTGTTTTTGCGGACACCCTTGTGGGAATTGAGAAAAAGTCTTTGGGGAAAATTTATACGAATAAAACTTGTTTGGCAGCGATCCGTCCAAATGTTCCTTTCACAGGAAGCCAGTTACATTGTGCGAACTAAATTCCATTTCATCATAAGCCAAACCATAATGTTTATACTCGTACACAGCTTCCGAATGATTCAAGAAGGTAATTGAGTTTTTCAGTTCATGAATGCTCGCACACTTTGAAAAACGAAGTTATTTATATTGATCAACAGCACACAAAATCTTAATGACTTGTAGTCTGAATTATTTCTAAGCACATTCTGGATCTTAACCTTCACAGCTTGTAATATTTCAAAAGAAAATAAAACTAAACATAAGTATTATATCTGATGTTAAAGATGCCTAAAATTACTCCTTTGAATGAAAACTAAATTTATTGGTGAGCCTTTTGGCTGAAATCAATTGTATAGAAAAAGTGTAAGTAGTGCTCTTGTTTTTAACTGAAAACTAATAGCCACGTAATAAAGCTTTGGACCAAAGTCGTATATGTAGGCTTAAAATTTATACAAATCATTTTTTGCAAAAAGGTAAATTGTTCGAGATAACCAATTGAAAAGAAAAATATGTCACAAACTAAGTGAACGCGTATAAAACTTAGTATTATTGTGTTAATCATTGGTTACAAATGAACTCCGGAACAGAAGACGAACATTTGAAGAAAATGTTTCGATTACATAACATTCCATATCTTGAAAGTTCACTGCATTTTCTTAGAACTGCTTTTGGGTGAGAACGGAGAAGGAAGAGTACATTTTTCTTACTGTTCCTCTGTGAAATGTATTGACTGCTTCAAGTATTTGTTGTGGAACCCTATGTAATATGTATTGATCACTCCTTTTGCAGATAATTATTTGATGTCTGCACTTTTCTGCTTTCAGAAAAAATGTATCTTTCAATTGTGCAATTCCTCGAATGTAGCATAATTTACTTGATATCAGAATCATGTCTTTTGACGTGTATTGAAAATGGATATATTATGTGCATCTTTAACTGATATTTTTAAAAATGTATATTTTATTTTAGCTCATTATTGTGAGTTTTTAGTTCTTCTTGAAATTAAAATGAATATTATTTAAATATTGTATGAGTTTGGAAGCATCTGTTATGTGATAACATATGGACACATACTCTTTGCGGTGTTTTATTTGATGCAGTTTATAATGCTTAATAAATACGTTCATTTTATAATCGGTAAGATTCACCGTCAACTACCGTCTTCAGAGGGTAAAAAATGGGCAATTGGAGAAAGCGCCATTTGTAATTCCGAAGAAAATGTGAAGTAAGGTCACAAGAATCCTGTACTCAGTAATGCTTACAAGAAGCTTTAATCTTCCAGCACCTCAGCCTTTCTGTCAAAAAAATGTGTGTTAGAATTCTGAATATACTACTGTAGGAGTCTCGTCCAAAACGTTTGTTTCCCTAAGCTATAATCCAAACCAATGGTTTAATGATTGAAAGCAAAGCTTTACAGAATCCTTTCCTCCTTCAAGATAGTTTCTAAGGTCCTCCAGCTTGTAGTAGTATATTTGTGTGCCTTGTACATACCAATTAGTCACTGTAATTACCTGGTGTGCAACACCGCCGACTTAAGTCTTGTCGTCATGGAAGTTGGGTCTCTGTATGTGTATCTTGAAGTTGAGAAAATATGGAAGTCACTAGGACCATGTCGGAAAAACAGAAAGAGTGACCCAAGATTTTCCATCTGAACTTCTGCAAGAGTTTCCCTTCGCGACGAGAGGGACTGGCTCTGCTTTGCTTTGTTTTGTCATGCAACAAAGGAGTCTTTGGAGGCGATTTTCATCTTTTAACCCGAGTGCGTGAGGCAAATAGGAAGTTTACGTTTTTCATTATATTGTAACAGGGTATCTTTTTAACCATCTATGTTCTGACTGATTGGAATAGTATTCTTCTGTGACGTATGCTTACTTCCTCTTAACAGCGTAAATGTGATGGGTCAGTAGGCACACATTTTTTTGCCCAAACTAAGTCACAAATTTCCTTATGAATGTATAAATTTGTCTTGATATTCTACATATATTTAACTATAAAAATTACTGAAAACAATACGGTCAACAGTAGACTCCATTTCGTTGATTCATTTTTCGTATCTAGTATTACATTTTTAACCCCAGAGAGGTAGCTTGCAACCTGGTTACATTTAAAATTGTTTTTCTTGTTCTCCTTTATCGTTGTTCGATGCTTTCCCGAGTTTCCTATATTTCAGTGTCAGTAGACGCATATAATTCATACTTTTCAACTTAAGTGAGTCGACTGTGCAGTCCTACGTTGACGCTCTGGAAGTTTACAATCAACTAACCAATTGACTTGAAGTAAACGTCAGGTCTGTACTGCATCCGAACAAAATTTTCCTGTCGTCGCAAGAATGTTGGTTTCCCCATCTCAAATAATCAAGGGGACAAAATGTGGAAACATACTTTTTGGACTATTCTCGTACATTTGATTTTAAAATTCTCCGAATAGAAACGTTTCTGGAATCAGACGGATTGGAGGAATTTTTTGAGACAAATATCTCTCAATCAAAACTTTCATTCTCGTAAAGTTGATAAAATTATTGTCGAATTTTATTACGTAAATTACATATCAGTTCTTGCCATGATGTAGTGAAATAATCAACTCTACATATAAATAATTGATTTGATGTATGAATGATTGGTTAAAACTCTCTGAAAATGTTGGATTTTATATTTCTCTCTAAGATACTCATATTACTTCTTCTAGTAATTCCACTTGATTTTGTCAACATTCTGTATGCTAACTCTCAAACAAATGTGTACAAATGTGATGTCACCTATGTAGTGCAACTTGAAGAGCGAAGTACAACCATGTGTACAGTATGATGTAAAATGTTCTCGATTTTTTGGAAAGAACTGCATAACATTTTATTTCAAAACGTTGTTTCAATCCCATCAATTCCCAGTAAATATATGCTCTGGTTTGGAAACTAAGTTATGTAATATACTGATTTATGTTAATTCTGAATGTTAATGCAAATTTTATAACTATTTTGTATCATATCTAACAATTATTTTTATTGTATGAAAATGTGAGCTTATTTTCCCTAGAAAATTGACGCATTAAGTGAGTTATCTGTGTCATTGATAGTATCATAGTTGGTAAGGTAACAGATCTTTTCCATAGAAATTTCACTGGAGAAACAAAGACTTCTCATTCTTTTGTAATTTTGTTATGAAATCATTTTAAACTTCAGCTTAAGAATTTATCACTACGAATATGTTTCCAGTTATGTGCACAGGCTCATCGCAATAATTTCGCGGAAAATATCAATAATTCATTTCAAGGCAGCAGGTGGTAGTGAAATAAAGAAAATATAACTTTACAATTTACAATTTGCCAATTTCAATGCAACACGCCGTAAAATAACATATTGTATTTTTTTTCTATCAGAGGAAATTAAAAAGAACATTATCACAACAACCACTCCAAAAATTTAAACTGAAATAAAATTTTTATGAAGCTCATTATTTGTCTCAAAAATGAACTTTCTTACCTTAAGAAAGTTATCTATTGGCCTACTTATTCGATAGTTACTTGGGATTCTGAAGACACATGAATTTTCAGTAGTCGCAAAAACAATTTCTTAATCGTATGATTAAATTGTTTCTCATATAAACCACCTACTTTCATTCTAACGTTAACACAATCTAGCAAGATTGTGTGACGTCCAATCAGAAAGTGACTCAAGATTTTTGTTTATCAACCATCTTGATAAATAACGTCTAAAATTCATTCGTAAACAAAATTGATGTTTGTGGTGAACATATTTTTCTTTAAATTCAGGGAGCTTTTATCTAGACCAGAAATTTATTTTTTGACAAATACAATTTTATGAATTAAATTGTTCATTTTCTTAGTAGCTTGTCTTGATAAAAACAGTATTAATGGAATGACAAATTTGGTGTTAAATCATATTGCTTCAGTGTCCGGCAAAAATTATCATAACCAGATATTTAATATTTATAAAATCCAACTTAAACTTTGCTGATTAAAGCAATGCATGTCATTAATGTGATATTTAAATATTTATACCTATTCACTTCTATCAATTCTAATTAGATATGAACCGAGACAGCGTTTAAAATAAAGTAAAAATGCAATTTTGATTGATTTTTCAATTTCAGCACACATCAAGAAGTAGCTGGAGCGCTATTTCCTTTAATGCATTCATTGTTTTGGGCTACTTACTTTTATTTAATCACGCTTATTTCTTTTGGAGTTTTGAAAAGTAACAATTTTGTTTCTTGCAAATATTTTTCCTGCAATACAACTTCTTTAAAAATATTCTCGGGCGCTAAACTCTTTATTTACTGCAATTAAACACCCAACTTTGGGTTACGAAAGACTGACACAGTTATGCATTTTCCAAAAGCAAGCGAGTGTTTCAATTGTGACCCCAAAGACAGAAAAGGATACATACTCCATGTATGTCAACGTGTGTTTACTTATAAGAACTGAATGTGAAACATTCCTAGTACATGAACTCTTTACTCCCTAACTACGAATATAATTTCTGTCTGAGAAAGAATGTGAGTTTTTTAAATTAATTCATAATCTATGAATATGTTCCAATATTGAAAGGAAAGTTCTATCAATTTCACAATTTCTATCCCCCAACACCGTGATATCAAGATGGGATCTATACCACCTTGTAAAAGGATTGTAACATACCAAGGGGAATTGACGGCATTCGTTGTGAGACGAATGAAAGGTATTGTATTCCGTAAGCGCTAACAAATTGTACAAATTATCATGTGAGCGTCTGTGTAATTCCAAATTTGGACAAGCTATCTTGTATTGCAAAAGTAACATCTACGAACAAGACGCAAAATGTTAACATTCATACTAAGAGAAGACAAATGTTCGAGTTAGCTTCATTTTTATTTATAAAAACAGTCAGGCATTACCAGATATGACGATTAGGCATAAGTATAAGGGGAAACGGACGATGCCAGCAGAATTAAAATGAGTGTGTTGCGATATTATTTTTCATTACTTTTTGACTGTTAATGTTATGTGGCCTAACTTGCTGTGTCTCTTGTTCCTTGTATGGAGAGGTTTTGTGAATAAATATATTTCACGTTAAAATAAAGTACATGAATCATTAGTATCCCCTTGGTTCCTTTCTAAAGGTATTCAACATTTTAATCAAACTTTAAATAGTTCATTTGAAATCCAACATTGAAGAAAAGAGGCAATTTATTTTTTTCATGGAGGTAAAAGAAAACAATAGTCGTCAACAGGGCTAACATTTGTATGTAATTACATATTTATTTGTTAAGATTAGACTTTCTAAAAATATTTATGAATTAGACTTTTTGAAGTGATTTGAAATATATTTGATTCTCCATATTTTTAAGTATTGAACATATTTACACATATTTAAGGAAAAGTAACTTTTTCAACATTTTACATGCAGTATTTTCCATATTGTCTTTCAAAATATGTATTGTATAAATTCAAGGTATGTTTGCCACCGAGCATTAGCTCAAAGCAACTTTAATAAATCTATCTATTGTTCTTGGACGATTATTTCTAACTTTCAATACACTTTGTGGTAAATCGGGTTTAGAAGAGAATGTGTGTATAACTCCATAATATTTTGCAACGTAAGATTGACTCAATTTCTTCTTTACTTACTTGTCCAGTACGCGCCCAGTTGTGTCAGTACAAAGCAATATTGAGACACACAAAGGGCAGTTTCACATTTGAATATTTAAAGCAGAGCTTTGTACCTCTTTGCTTTGAAATGACCAATTATTAAGTACCATTAAATGACCAACGGATTAAGAAATTTACTATTACGAAAACATCGAAGCGCAGTTATTGTGTATCCGATTATTGTTCTAAAATTATTATTATTATTATTATTATTATTATTATTATTATTATTATTATGTTATTTGACTATCTATTTAGTTTTCACAACTTTGGTTCTTATTGAATTGTTAGTTCATATCTTACTTCATATTTTTAACATTATTAGTTCGTATGTATATACGTACGAAAGTGCCTGTTATTGCTTGTAAATTCTAGCTCTGTTTTTCAATAACGTAAGAATTTATGGAGAAGCAATTAGTGTAAAGCGTAGAGAATAGAGGAAACGAAAGAAAGAATTAGGGAACTAAATCTTAACAGAGCAATTTTAACAGACAGAAGCATTGCAGCAGTGAGTACTATGTGAACCGTTTTCATAATTACTGTTGAGGGTTGAGTTAAAGTTGTAGTCCTTTGGTTCGAGATTCTCCCAGTTGGCAATTCTGACCAGCATATTTTATAAATCACTATTGCATCTTAAAAGTGATAAGTCGCGAAACCCTTTCGGAGCACCACATGGATGGATTGGACATTGGATGTTACATTAACAGACTTGTATATGTACTTGCATATATTTAGCAATAGAACAAAGGTTTACAATTTATTGAGAAAAAATATGTAATCAATTCTTTAGAGATACATTTGTACAGTAAAAAATTTCCCCGAACTTTTTTTTCTGTGGGGGGGATTCCCGAAAATCGGTATGCAGGACGGCGCCGTATCTGGTATTCCCACAAGGAAGGTATCAACGCCACTTCCGGGAATAAAACATTCATTACACTAACGGACCTAACAATGGAAGCAGTTGATGCGTCTAGAAACATCAATGAAGCAATTAATCGTATCCTATTATAATATACTTTGCTGCAACGTTTTTCTATTCAAAAGGGGAAAAGGTAGATATAGTTTCACACGGGGAACTTTCCCGCCTGAGTACGTTAGTCTTTGGGTTTCAATCAACGAACTCTTATTAACTGTATCTGCTTAGAACACATCATGCAAATATTGTAATCGAATGATGGACGAAGGATTTGCACTGAAGTGGGGGCCTTTGTAACGTAGCGCATTTAATTCTACTAGGATTAGAACGTGAGATTATTAAGACCATTTCATTCGTCAAATTAGAACAATAGTGTTTAACTATACATATAAAATACTCCAATCAGAGTGTTGAATTGCAAGAACTTTATCGCTTTTTCTTTCCGATTTTTCTTACCGCCCCTCCCTACTGGCCAATAAGAAGCTGAGACTCGCCTGCCTTAGGAGACGGTATGTACCGATCGCTGAGTTGATGTGGAAGAAACCGCGTATGTACTGTAAAATAATCTCTTTGATTTTAACATGATTTCGGTTCTTTTGAATATTTGACGCATTTGGAACTCTTTTGGACATAATTTCAATTTCATTCGTGCAATACTCCTTTTAAATACCACTCGTGATTTGGAAATTCCTAGATAAATCCCCACCTTGCTTTGGGAGTCGGGGATTTATCGACAATTTCCAAAGCCTTATTACCTATGAGAAGATCCCTATTCCTACGATAAACATAAGCATTTCGTAATGATAGAAAATGTGGCTTGGAGACAGTCTTCAAAGTCAATGCTGTAGGACAAAAACTATTAATAATTGCTTTTGCTTTAGTTTTTAAAGCACCGACACATGATGCTGTAGGTGTAAACCTTCGTTAACTCGAATTCCAAGGGACCGATATAATCAGTGTGCGTATTATAGAAATTCGTTTTGTTCGATTATACACATGAATCCTCATTACTACATTTCATTTGCCGGGATTCAAGTTTTGTTCGTGATAAGTGAGTTCTTGCTATCGAGGTTTTATTGTACGATATAGAAAGAGTTTCAGGTTTATCCTACAATAACACCGCACCTCCAGACGAAGTGTCTCTTCTCCTCCTTGGAAGAATGAACTCTTAGCGCCGGTGGGGAATGGAAGGAATTAGGAGAAGACGAGGATGAAGTCAGAGGAGACATGTAGACATGCAGAAATTGTGGCGAACCGAAGTTGGCTAAAGAGAGTATGAAATGGAAGGAAGACGTTGAGTGAGTTTAATATTTTTGTCATTGAGCAGTTTAAATTTCAGTAAAAATACGAGAATTTAAATAATAATAATAATAATAATAATAATAATAATAAATAATAATAATAATAATAATAATAATGTATTCTGTAACTGAAAGGTATATTAAACATTGTATCTCTGAGTTATCGTAGTGATGTCCACATCTGGACAGATAAAATGTAAAGAAATTTACTAGAAAAATTACCTAAGGAGAAATCGCTTATCTGATTATGTTATTATAACAGTTCTCGTAATGTCATTATTTCTGCAAAATAATTATTGGTAAATACTATTATTGTTTGATCAGAGTAAACAAAGTTGTTTTTACTATGGTATGAGTTTCTCTACGCACTCACAAGTTTCGAACACATCGATATAATGCCGATAAATAATCAAAATAGGAACTAATTTTCAGAGGAGACGTGTTATTTAATAAAATTTATTTTAAACAAAGTAGTTCAGACATCAAATCTCCTACTCACAAAATCTCATTAATTTTCACAAATTTTGTAGTAGTAAAAGCCATACAAAAACAGATGAACTTTAGTGTACCAATTTTTTTCTCATTAGTCTAATGAGGGCGCTGTGTGGTCACTGTTTGTGTCGATGCACCACTTCTGTGTGGTAGTGGGGTTCTGGAATACAGAAGTAATAGATTGGGGTACAAAAGTGTAAAAATTCTATCACGTGAAAAGAATTACATTGCTTTCACTCCTAACGTACAATGAATAGTTGGATAATAAATGGTAGAAGTAGAGCTGAGGGTGAGAGTCTAGTTTTTCAAATTTTTAGAAATTGTTAAGAAATTTAGAAGAATGTTTAGAAAGTTAGAAGAATGTTTAGAAAATGTCTAGGTTTTCAAATATTACTAATCTTGCCCTTTTAAAATTATTATTATTATTATTATTATTATTATTATTATTATTTTAACTTTCATTCATCTGTCAACTATTTATCATTAAAATGTTGGAATGGGATTCTGGGAGTCAAGAAAACAAGCGTAGATAACCTTCTTCCCCATACGTCATAGACAGTTTTTACTGATTTTTGACACAATAAACAAACCAAATCAAATATTGAATATTTCCATTTTACATACACCGACAACATTTTAATACAAAGTATTCACTGCTTTTTCCTTTGTTAAAAGACGAAAAAGCAGTCGCCTTACGTCGTGAAGTGAAGTTTCGATGTTCACAGCGCTGAACCTTCAACTCGCTCGGTCGAGGGCGGGCGCTTTCGCTTCCGCATTTGGGCACCAGAATGCGCTCGCAGCCTCCCCGCTCGCGAGGAACTAAGTGGCTCAATTGTGGGGCTGCAGCTGCGAATTGCCAATCAAATGCCCCGGGCGCAACGCGCTGTGCATTTGTTGGTGAAACAAAAGCCCGAAGTGAGGTAGCTTATTAATGATAAAATGTAACGCGTTCGTTTATGGAACACGGCTACGTGTCATGGAAACGAACCCCAAAACAAATTGAAATTTCCCTGCCTACTAAAAGCGAAAGTAACATGATAAAAGCGCCATAGGGCATCCTGTTATTCTTCAGAAACTAGGAAGCTGGAAAATATTACAAACGGCTCGTTCAGGTCGAGAAATACTTACGAAACAATCGCGGTTTCCCGATCCATGATTACGATACTTTCAATTCCTACGAAATAAGGGCGAGAAAATGATAATTGAAATGCATAACTGAAACACATTTTCAAGAAATGTCGACGGAATAAGAAATTTTCAGAAACAGTTTGGTATTAAAATATTTTTTCGTTTAGTTAACTAAATTTGCTCATTAATTCTATAAAAAATCGTTGATTATCAATATGTTTATTGCATGTGTGGAATTAAAATTCCACAACTACCAATCAGAACTCAGAAAAATTATAAAAATCGTTTATCTCTATAACCGTTTATCTCTATAACCGACGTGACCAAGGTATTTCCAGTCGGCCATGAAATATAAACAAAAATGTACATCATAGATTACATATATCAAAAACATATAATCACTAAACGAATAAACCAAAATTATAAACTAATAATTATTACTACTCTTTAGACAATCGGGTTAAAATCAGTACAATAATTTATATTAGAAACTGTTCTCTCACTCATTTGATTTTATTTGGCATCAATTATCCTAACACAGAAGTCACTTTATATTGCACAGATATGTTTATTTCACATATTTAAACATGAGGGATCAGGCGGAGCAGTTGTTTTGGGAAGAATTTCAAACGTTTCTACCATTTTCAAACGTTCCTTATTTTTTATTTCAAACATTATTCTGTAAGACACTGTGGTAATCATAAATGTATACTGCAAGATCTACTAAATTAGATCTATATGATGTCATCAAGTAGATGCCTCAAATGGTGAAGCAATGCTTGAATTCCTCAAAATTAAAACTATTCTTAAGCGTAAACGAAAAAATATTGAACACAACACAAGGGGTATAACTGCATTCACTCATTGTACATATCAACACTCGTTTCTTAAACATACCACTCTTGCAATTATAACCCTTTTTATCTAATCGTTTCGTTAATTACTACAGCTCAGTCATATAATTAACAGCAGCTATTCAAAGAACAGTTTTCTTGAAGATCAAAATTTAAGCACAAATTGGAATCAAATTTAAATCGCAATAAAATGAAAATCAATTTGAATTTTATAACATTTTACCTCTAATTTTAGGTCAGGTATTTGGATATTCAAAACTAAAAGTTTGGCATATATTTCTTGTAAGTATGAGCAGAAAATGAAGGTTATTAATCAGAATAAAGTAAGTTTCATCACAAAATTTAGAGGGACGATAAACCCCTCCTCTGTAACGGAACTTTCAAACGCTTAAATTGTTAGTGACAAGAAAAATCAATATTTACAAGAAAGTTTTGAAACTTGTTTACTTAAATGTTTTACCTTGAATTTAGTAGTTAATAATGAAGTGAATTTAGTTTAGATGTTAATTACAGAATAAAATGAACTTGAAATTTACTATGTTTTCTTGGATAAAAGATACTGGACATGAACCAATAAAAAATGAAGAGATAATACAAAATACATCTATTTAAAAAACGAACAAGTTAAATTATTGTCAATACGTTATTACAAAAAGAACAAGCCGGTATCAAAATTTATAAATACCATTTTTCGAATAATAAAAAGAGAAGTATAAGATTGTATACACTACACAAATGTCTAAGAAAGCACTCCAAAAATAATATATTAAGTATAAACAGTGAAACGCCGGTCAAACACAAATGTTTGCGGTAGCGAAGAAACGTGGAAGAGCAAACGAAAACGTTTCAATGAAGAGCTTTCCCCTTCTATTTGTGGTCTTTCGCTCGTCGCTCTGTTGATGACCGGCTCAGGAGCAAGCATCTCTACGCAGAAGAAAAGCAAGGAAGAAGCACAAGGAAGAAAAGGAAGGTTATCGAGTAAAGAGTTGAATTGTGGCCCATTTTGAAAACCATCCTTCATGTTTTGCGAAAAGTTAGTTAGCTTGTACGCACGTATTTATGCATAAATGTAGAGCTATCTAGCAAACGAACTCTCGCATGTTAAACTCCACCCTCTTCCCTATTTTGCCATTTTCAATGCTGAAGATAACACTGAAGATGGCCGCAAGGCGGCCGAAAAAGATTTATGATAAAATTAATACATACGACGAAACAACGCCTCAAATTCATTTCCATGATGCAAATGTCGTTAACGCCCCACCATTTCCTTCCATTAATTTGCAATATAACGAATTTTTTATAGTTAAGAAATATAAATAAAGGTATTTAGCAATTCATTGCAGTTTTGTAGATACGGCAAGCACACACTGAATTGTTCCATACTTGCGATCTTTTCGAAGGGACACAAATTGTATCGTTCTTTGTTTGAAGTTCTAGGGCAACATTTATTACGTTACTTCGCTTGTACAGCTGATCTCTACATCAACATACACCTTAATAAGATTTAAAGATGATTATGTGTGCTGTAGACCGGGCTATAAGAGAACGCGGGGTTTTCACAAAGCGATTCTGCCTGACAACAATTTCAAATTAGTTTATAAACTTCTCATAAACGTTGAAAGACGAACACATCGGTATACAAATATATTACTAATAATATTTCTAAAAGATGAAACAACAACTCTTTACATAAAAACTACGATGGGGTCCGTCGTTAACCCTCTCCCCCATAGGTTAAGAATTGTTTGATTCATATGTGATTCCGGGCGTGTCAACGAGTAAGGTCATTAGTCCCGTAAGTGTAGTGTATGTTTTTTCCACGGGAGGTGGCGATGACGTTCCCTCGTTGGATGGCGAGATCCGACGCCGACATCCCCGTCGGTTAGCGGCTTTTACTTTACACGCTTTATAAATTAAAATGTTTATATTCTAAATTAGATTAGATTTTGTTGTTAATTCTGCAATTACGTAGAGTAACTTGGTGGCAGAATATCTTAACCTTACATGCATTAAACTTACAATCACTAACAAAAAGTTACAAAAAAGGAGTTAATTAAGAAATAATAATAAATAGTACATAACATCACCACGCGAACCTTACTCCACTTCACTTCACTGCACAACACTTCACTTTGACGCATTTCTTTCGCATTCCCTTCTCTCCACTTCACATCATAACACTACACTGCGCTGCACTACACTGCACTGCACTGCACTGCACTGCACTGCACTACATGAATAATAATAATAAAATTATAACAATAATGATAATAAAGATAAAAACAATACTACTACAACTGATATTTATACTAACAATTAAACAAATTACTTTGTAGGAAATACTACTAATCTAACAGTGGAAACTTAACATTGATACAATAACCTAATATATAATTAACTAGAAAATTAATTTATTTTTAAACTTGCTGATGCTTTGAGGGAAGGGTTCTATGATTGTCGGAGGCAAACTGTTCCAGTCTCTAATAGTTCGGTTTGTAAATGAAAATTTCCCGACATCCGTTTTCTGTATTCTTGTCTTAAGTTTATGCACGTGATCCGCTCTACCGAAGTATGTAGGTTTTGCTAAACGACGGTGTATTTCAGTCCAAGCAGGATAGCCTGTGTATTCTTTGTACGTACATTTTCCCCAGGTTTCTCCCACCAACGGAGTATCGCCCCCGCAGGAACAAGATTTAAACTGCCGCCCGTTCTCCCGGGAATTTTGTTAGTGTAGTGTCTGTAAGTGTACATAGGTATGTAAATACGGGGTGAGAATATGACAAAGAATGGGAAGGAAAAATTATTGCGCGATCAGTGACCTGGCTACTGCTCAGGCATTCGCCTGATGTTGATCGGAAAAAGCACGGAACGCTATCGAACAGAGCAGCCAGCCGCCAGAATTCTTCTCCAGAGAGCAGCAGAATTCGACATAGCTATCTAGCTGGTGTCGATAATCCTACCACCGTTAGTTTTCCGTGTTTTTCCGATCAACACCAGGCGAATGCCGGAGCAGTACCCTACAAAACGGGCCACGGACCACGCGCGATCTTTCCTTCCTCTTCCTTGTCCTATCCTCTCCCCTGACATACACACACACACTTACACTAACATGCACCACAGTACCACATATGCTGGGAGCCCGGTCGGGAGCTTAGAGCTTGTCCCGGCTGGGGCGGTGCCCCGTTGGTGGGAGAGTCCTGGTTAGAGGGAAACCCCACTAGCCGACGGTACGTCGGCACCGGATCTCGCCATCCAGCGGGGGAAGATCATCGCCATCTCCCGAGAAAAAACATGCACTACACTAACGGGACCAATGACCAAAGCAGTTGACGCTCCCGGAAACACGAAAAAAACCAAACCAAACCTACCACCGTCTGAATTCGAACCTCTGACCTCCCGTTCCGAGGCACTGCAGTGACACTAATTGATGCCCTGCGCCACCTTGGCCGGTGTTTAGAAGGAGAGGCAGCGGGGTTTTGGAATGGAGGGTGGTCCCGCGAGAGGGTACAGGGCGCGCGCGGCCGTGACTGGCATCGGCGCAGGCGTTCGCAGCCGCTAATCGCGTGGGAGCGGAAGGGAGGGGGGGGGGGGCGGTCACGTCTGATGTGGAGGGGGGAGGGGGAGGCAAGAACGTGAGACCCGCGGCTGCTCTCTGCCCCTCCACACGGGCGATAGGCGTGCCTACACCCACGGCCGATCGCCAAGGGCATACACGAAAAATCTGACCTTCAAAGAAATCGTAATACTGCATTGTTATATTGACATAACGCCAGCAAAAGCATGAACCACGAGCCGCTCATAAGGTGAGATTCCTCCTCTTATGGTATTGATGATGATGATGTTATGAGCCCATTGAATCCCTAAAAGGGAGGGGCCTCCTGTTGCAACACAGGGGTGATTCTGTTTATCTAATTAGGTGAACCAGTCCTTAAGAGACAGAGTTATCACTACAGTACTACTATCAAGTACCAGCCGACCCGCACATTTCATTATATATTATTTTACCTCCTATGTTACCCACGTTAAATTCTTAATATTGATCATCCATTATCTCAGAAACTCCTCGTAATACCGATTTGAAATGTTTACTGTACATCGTCTGTACTATTGGTCATGTACTGATCTACACAGAAAAGAATTGCTTGGAAAGAAACTAAAATATACTTATTTCTCGGACCCCTATTTTTTCAAACATTTTATGACATTTATTTCTATAACGTAGATACGTATGCACGAGACACGTACCCAAACGTTAGGGAACTTCTCATGCATTCTCATGCTTCTCATGTTTTCGCCAGATGCATAAAATCTCTTTGTGTTCAGCAAGTGACCAGCAATTGATTAGTGTTCTAACAATCAAGTGAAAATGTCACGTGTGTGACTTGTTATATGAAATTTCCACACACATGTTCATTGCCAAAAAACTTATCGAATCGTCTTCATGCCCCAGAACACGAGTTACCTCATAAAACTGGTCATGGTTCACACGTTACCTTACATTCACATTTTATTGCGGGGGACAAAAAGCTGAAGCGCTGAAGAACTGAAGCGCCTTAAAATCGCAGTAAAATGGAAATGGACTTTGGCATTGCACTCGATCACCGCAGATTCCCTTCTCTCGTTCCATGTTCAGTGTCCACTCTTACGCCACAGGCGAAATTGCTTCTATTCCACCGCGTCTCCATTCGCCTTCCCCGCCTCATTTCACCTCCCCGCCCCGCTCCGCCCCTCCGCCCCCGCCCGCCTCCGCCCCTGCCCGCCCCTCCGCCCCGCCCGCCCCTCCGCCCCTGCTCCGCCCTCTCCGCCCCCTCCGCCCTCCGCCCCGCCCGCCCTCCGCCCCGCTCCGCCCCTCCGCCCCTGCTCCGCCCCTCCGCCCCTCCGCCCCTGCCCGCCCTCCGCCCCGCTCCGCCCTCCGCCCCGCTCCGCCCCTCCGCCCCTGCTCCGCCCTCCGCCCCTGCTCCGCCCCTCCGCCCCGCTCCGCCCCCGCCCCTGCTCCGCCCCTCCGCCCCGCTCCGCCCCTCCGCCCCTGCTCCGCCCTCCGCCCCGCTCCGCCCCTCCGCCCCTGCTCCGCCCTCCGCCCCGCCCGCCCCTCCGCCCCGCTCCGCCCCTCCGCCCCTGCTCCGCCCCTCCGCCCCCGCTCCGCCCCTGCTCCGCCCCTCCGCCCCGCTCCGCCCTCCGCCCCTGCTCCGCCCCGCTCCGCCCCTCCGCCCCCGCCCGCCACCTCCGCCCCGCTCCGCCCTCCGCCCCGCTCCGCCCCCGCCCCCGCTCCGCCCCCGCCCCCGCTCCGCCTCCTCCGCCCCTGCCCGCCCTCCGCCCCTGCTCCGCCCCGCTCCACCCCGCTCCACCCCCTGCTCCACCCCTGCTCCACCCCTGCTCCACCCCTGCCCACCCCTGCTCCACCCCTGCCCACCCCTGCCCACCCCTGCCCACCCTGCCCACCCCGCTCCACCCCTGCTCCACCCCGCTCCACCCCTGCCCACCCCGCCCACCCTGCCCACCCCACTCCGCCCGCCCGCCCCTGCTCCTCCCCAGCTCCGCCCCACTCCTCCCCAGCCCGCCCCTGCCCGCCCCCGCTCCGCCCCCGATCGGCCCCCGATCCGCCCCCGACCTGCCCTCGCCCACCTCCGGCCGTGCAACCGCTCCGACCCGATCCACCCCCGATCCGATCCCGATCTGCCACTGATCCGCTCCCGATCCGCCCTCTATCCTCCCCAGATCCGCCTCGATCCGCTCCCGCCCATCCCCCGCCCCTCCCTCGCCCATCCCCGCTCCGCGACCGCTGGCCGGCGCGGTCGTAATGCTGCGGAATGAGCGGCACAAACAAACGAAGAAGGGCGCGGGCGGCGATCAATACATGACGAGCGGCCGGCGAAGGACGGAGGCCACGCGCCCGCCACCCATCGACCCGCGGCGCACGCCGCCACGGCCTCCCCACCTGTCAGCCAGCCCCAACCACCAGGCTCCCAAACGCACCCACCCGCATCCGCTAGGCATGCTATCATTCCACGTTTCAGATAGACACCGTCCCTCGGCGTCTCAGTCATCCACAGACCCACGACTCATGAGTAGGCGGAGTTACCCATATTGACCCTGCGGTCACTTCATATGCACTCATTACTTTGTACCTCTTAGGCTTTATGCTACTCAGTCATTCAACCTGTCTCTCCATCTTTGAGCAGGCCTACCTACACGACCGTCAATCAAGGCGGCGGTTACATTTTAGCCGAAATTTTGGTCGATCATTTCTTTCCAACGTTCTGGACTCGTCCGAACACATGATAGTAAACAGAAATGGTCATAGTGATCACAAACGACGGACAACGGCCGCGAAGCTGGGTGGGAGCGGGGTGGGAGGAGAGTCGGAGCGGGGGCGGAACGGAGGTGGAGGGAAGACGTTCTTTGGACGGCATACGAAAAGATCGGCTGTCGGTCGAATAACTGCTGTTTTGTCCGTACGACATTGGGTGATTGAAAATTTGGCCAAAACCGGCTTTAGATTGTCCGCCGCCAAACTTATAAATTCACCCTGCTCTCTATCACACCCACTAATCACCTTTCCTCAACACGACTTTGCAGTGACCCACAAATCGTTTGCACCTTCCTTTCAGAGGCGTTGTTTCCCACTCGCAGGTCGATCAACCACCACAGAAACACTGCCCAGCCTCTCTCTTCATCTCATTCAAGTGCCACTCGGCTCACCAGCCAGACAGCGCTTCATCGACACGGCTGTTCACGCAGGCACATGCGATCCTCAACCCCCACAAATCCCCCTTACATAGACATACTGCCTGTCAATGACTGTGCAGCATCACAACTCGGCCTAACACTGAACCACGCCCCTTACTCGCACACTGACATCTCAGACACTACCACGCCTACCGCTTGTACTTTGACTACGCCCTGTACCAAGTCATTCTTCTTTCCCCTCACCCCCTAAATAGGGATATCGACCCACTGACATGATTTTTCACATATAACCACCCTGTTTCTCAGTCATCTCCTCTGAACATCGACCCAATAACTGCCCTGCCCTTCCCAGCGGGAAGGGCAGTTATTGGGTCGATTACAGGCCTATATTGCTTCTCCGACATCCATCTAGTAGTAACCTACGCAGCCCTCCGGCAGTAAAGTCCCTCCCAAAACCTCAGCTACTCATTAATAAACCATCTACACAGTTCTCCAGTCGCCCACAGGCCTAGTTTGTCATTCATCCGTTACCCGCACAAAAATCACCATTAATGTCCTCAACTGAGTACGTGCTCCCTATTCACTCAGCTTTACAAGGAAACACCGACAAATTTCCACACATACATTGACTCGTTTGCTCCTCTTTCTGACCATGTGTACTGTTGCATGCCAAATCTTGGATTGAATCTTCCACCTACATAGACCAACATGCAGTCCTATTCCCCTTGGTGCATTTACGTTTTTGGGAATTAAGGCTTCCAGGAATAGTCTTCTAGCCGGCGGCGCTAGCCGAATTCGTTTACTACGCTCCGTGAAGTCACGAAGGTTAAGCGAATTCGAGACTCGCGGGTTCGTGGTTGGGTGACCGGCCAGGAACCCCGGGATCTAACGGCGTCGAGCCCCTGGCCGAAGGGATAAAAGGCACTCACTGACTGCGACGTGACGAGACTTGACAAATATAATAATTAACGGAAGATTACTCCAAAAATAAAAGCACATTAATGGAGGATTACTCCCCGGTGCAAAGCGCTCAACGCCATGGGGCTTGGAGACGCGTTGCATCAAGGTGTAGGCGCAACAAATTAAAAACAAAAAAAGAACCCAAAATGCCCACAAAAATATCGAGCCCGGCACATACTTTTAGCGCGACGTCACTTCTGCTCTTCAATCTACTTAATGAAGTACTATGTACTTCAGAGGAAAACGTTTCTTCAGAAAATGTGTTCTTAAAACCTCAGCAATATATGGATTTAAGATTTTTCTGTGGTATGTTTTAGAATGTTTATATGAGTAATTTAAATATTTATCGAGGCGTTCAACCAAATTGACCCATTTATTTGCACAACCGACCAGAAAGTATTGTAGATTCTACGATTGCAAAACACAAGGTTCTGAACGTGACCATGGGCAAGTGATTTTCGTCGAAAAATGAAAAAGATAATACCTCCTGAATTGAACACCAGACCTTTTCTCACTTACAATAATGTGTTCGCATTTGGAGAGAATTCCAAGTTACTATCATACGAACCTCACAATTATGCAAACCTTTTTCTCATTTAGAGTGTAATGATACGAAAGACAGTGATCAATGTACTAGTGATCAAAATGTAACATTCTATAATTTTACAAAAGGAGGAGACGACAATGTAGAAGAAAGACAAGATGAAAAGTGAAGTATCACGTCGAGAGCCTATCAGAATATTTTCTCCCTAGATGATATGGGCGCTGTCAATGCCCAGATAATGCTGCACAGCAACAAGCGAGAGAAAATGACACGCTGGCAATTTCTTAATAAAATATCATTTGAACTCACCAGAGGCTCATGATACGGAGTATTTGTAACAGTCTGCAAAACATCTACGACGTCGCATTAGAGAGTAACATTAATGACAAATGGGATACAGCGAGTGCACAATAGAACGGAAAGAAATAATTAAATTCACTTCTTTTCTCAAAAAGAAGAACAGGAGAACCTCTGCGACTTGTTTAAAACGTTAGATGGCTGTATGTGGATAAAAATACGAGATGTATGTGGATAACAATATTATTATTTGCGGTCATTGCAAATAGAAAAATATTTACATAATTGTTAAGTTTCATATTAAAAGTATTAACTCTATGTTCATGCTTTTTTAGTCTTTCTTATGTTCATTGTTCAAATGGTGCATAATTTTAAAAGAATAAATATTATTTTAAATATTGTGATTATTATTTAAATGTTGAAACAAAAAAACTATTGAAAATAGTTCAAGGTAAGTTTGTAGAATGCACTCACCGTCAAACAGTGCCATCAGTCTGGTGGGGTTGACCAAGGCGGGATATTTCCTTGTGATATGGAAGTTCCGTTACTCAGATCAACACCTTAGATGCTTTTAATTATTTAGTCTATATGAATCTGTAATTAATTTTAGATTATAGAAATCTTCTCCATATAAATAACACGAAGTAATGTACTTGATGGCGGATCATTTCCAGATATATTGATTTTTGGATAATTAAACTATTTCGATACGTTTTGTTTTACATGTGCTATATTAATAATTTCATGTGGCCTTTCGCTTCTATGATCATGACGGTGCTCCATTTACCGAAGTTGAAAACTCACGATGCAATTAAACTATGATAAACTTTTCGCAGTCGTTCTATTGCCCATGCCTTAGTGTTGGAGGTCTACGAATCTCCATTCCACCCTTGAAATTGTTTAAGCACTTTTTCGAGTATTGGCCGTGTGATAGTACATTGCACTATCACCACATCGCCCTATGGTATCGAACAGAGAACTACTGTTGTAATTAAACTTTTAGAATTTAGGTCAGATGGTTCATTTGAGCTTAGGATTCTGTGTGTTGGGACAACCGTCTTTAATCCCTTTCCTGAGGTATTTTTCCCAGTCTTCAATTGGGGTCGAACCAATGATCTCATGTGAAACACAACGAAACACCAAACGTGACTCGGCAAGCACGAGCAGAAAACAGATTACACGCGTAATAAAAAAAAAATCTTTTTTTAAATCTGCAAGCGTGCGTGGGGAGGGGATTAAAAAAAGTGCATTTTCGATTAAGCGTGTAACAGGCGGCGACGGCAGCGGTGACGGAGGCCTTCGCTGGAAGAGAAGCGACGGACGAAAATAGCGGGCGCGCGCGTCAGCAGCTCGGGGGGCGGGGCGGGGCGGGGCGGGGCGGGGCGGGGCGGAGGCGAGTCGCCGAGGGATGAGGTGCGGGGGCGGGGCGGGATTGCGGTGGTGTGATGAAAGAGTGGCGGGGAGGAAGGGGGTGGAGCGGGGGCCAGGGGGAGGAGGCGAGGGGGGGATAAGCGAGGAGGATATTGCTGGACTGCAGTGTCTGGGGGGGGGGGCGGGATGAAAGCGGAGTGAAGCAGAGGCGAGCCGGGACTGGGGTAAAGCTCGGCGGGGAGTTGGGGTGAGGCGGTTTCGAAGAGAGGAAGTTGGCATGGAGGAGTAGCGAAGAAGGGGAGAGGCGGGGACGAATGTGCAGTGGGAATGTGTGAGAGAGAGGCGATCCCAATGCTACGGGGGAGGATGCCGAGGGGGGGAGCAGAGCCGGGAATGAGTCCTTGTTTGGGGAAACCCCATAGCCGACGGTAGGTCGGCGCCGGTCTCCGGAAGATCACCGCCATCTCCCGAGAAAAAACACGCACAACACTAACGGAACTAATGACCACAGTAGTTGACGCACCCGGAAACACGAAAAAATCAATCAATCAATCAATCAAGCAGGAATGGGCGATATGGCTCAGGGCAGAAATTGATACTACTGCAGTGCCTTTGTCCGGGAGGTCCTATGGTTACACTCTCAGCTCTGAGTACACAGATACGTCGAATTCAGCCGCTGTCTTGGAGGTGAATTCTAGAGACCAGTTGCACTCATTGGTAGTTTTCCGTGGTTTCTCCGATCAAAGAACAGGGGAATACCGGAGCAGTAGCCTAACAAATGTGCCAAAGAGCGCGTGCGATTTTTCCTTTCTCGTCCTTGCCCTATACCTACTCCTTACACTAACACTTACTTTTCCTAAATACTATACACGAAGAGAAAGACTCCGAGAGATAAGAGGTCATCGAGGCTAGGAGGGTGCCCCTAAGTTGTGCGATAACTCCGCAAACCGACAAGTAGGTCAGCTCCAAATCTATCCATCCATCGGGGGAAGAACACCGCCACCTCCCGTAATATAAGCATGTTCTACTCTTTGAGGAATAATGCCCATAACAGTTGACACGCCCGAAAACATTACATAGTCAATGAATAGAGTACTCTTTATATTCTATCCTTTGAGGCATAATGCCCATAACAGTTGACACGCCCAAAAACATTATATAGTCAATGATTATACTACCCTTTATATTCTACCCTTTGAGGAATAATGCCCATAACAGTTGACACACCCGAAAGCACTACAGAACCAATGAATCGCCACCGGGGGGGGAGGAGGGGGCGGAGGAGCAGGCTGGGGCAGGCCGGTGACGGGGCGGAGAGGCATGGAGGCGGCGCGGGGCCGGCGCCGGAGCCAAGTGGGCGCGGGCGCCGCGCGGCAGGCGTTTATTTGGGCAGCGGCGGACAAAAGCCAGTCGCCGCCGCAGGTGGGCTGCGCGCTTTGGCGCCACGCCCCCCTCCGCCGCCTTCGGAGGCCTCTGGGCGTCCGCGGGCGCGGCTCCCAGTTTCCACTCCTCTGCATCAAAAGACCCGCGAGGATGCCGTGGAACTTACGTGAGCTCAAAATTTACGTTTCTCTCATTTTTACTTTCGCGCTACGGAGTAGAGAGAAAGTTATGGTATAACACGTGTTATGTGCGAAAAAAAACAGCGAAATTTTGGCAGAAAAACTCTTTATTATGAAGCGGCGGCAATGATGTACCGGTTAGCGTATTGGGCTGTTATATCCAAGTTCGCGGGTTCAAATCCGATCGAAGCCGTGGATGACTAAGGGCAAGCAAATCCTTCGTAACCCTTCCTTCGGAGAGGAAGTAACGCCGGCTGTCCCAGGTTAGTAGGTTTACTGCACGTAAAAGATACTCAAGCCTAAAAGAAGCCTCTGAGCTATATTCAAATTGCCTGTTTCTTCGCAAGTAATACCTTCTTTCTCCTAGTAGGTGAATGGAGCGTAACGAAATTTGCGTGGTCAGACGGAAGAGCAGGCCTCATGGCCTGAGTCTCGCCACGTAAAATAAGGCATTCATTCATTATTATAGGGCCCCGGTGACGAAAAAGAGGATAAATCCAGTTGCTAAATTTAGAAAAAATTCATAAATTCTCAAAATACAATTTTGAGAGCGAAAATACGAAAAGTAATTCGCTCTCAAAATTGTACATGTACTACTTTTTCATTTATTTCTTGCTTAAAATTAAAAAACTACTATATTATATAAAGATATAACTCTTTTTCTTTTTCTTTCTTTAATTCTTCTTCTTTCATTTCTTAAGATGTTTTAAATTATATAAATTACTTATATTTTAAAGATCTAACTCTCCGCCCCCTTTCTTTTCTTTCATTCTGTCTTTTCTTTTCGTTAATTCTTCTCCTTTCATTTCTTAAGATGTGTTTTTAAATTTTTTTAAATTAGGTAACTATGTTAATTCTAATTTTATATTTTCTTGTACCAGAAAACTGATGATGATGGCTAAGCCATCGAAAGCTGCTATTTGTAAAATAAATAATATTGTTGACAATGACAACGCCTACAATCATTCCAATTATGTAGATGTCAACTACACCTCACCACTGAATCAATATTTTTCGTCTAATTTTTTGTGAAAATACGGACGAGAAAGTACGTGCTGTGTTAGAACCTTTGTGTCAGAAGAAAAGACGGTTATGATTTGAACCGTTTTCAGAGAGATATCTGAGGTATTCATGAGGAATTCTATTAGTAGATCATCTAATTTAACAATATTATGAAGAATAAATAGTTTGAAAATTAACAAAAACAAAAGAGCTATAATTAATTTTTGATGAAATTTTCTAAGAATGTGAATTCCTACTCGAACTGAATGATTTTATTTAGATAGCATATGAGTTTTGTACTTTCCTGTTACTCCAATCGTTAAAAATGTAATAACATCATAAAATAATAAGATTCATTACTAAAACAGGTTAATAAAGTAACAACAAATCTGAAATTAAGTGTACTATTTTCTTATTTTCTGGCTTGACTCAGTGTTCAAAATTGCGCGACCAAAAACGTTATAATTGTCACAAACTACAATAAAATCTATAAAAACAGAAGAAAGAACATTAAACTGTCAGGAATAAAATGATAAAGAATGCATTTTTGTTTTGTTTTTACGCCTTTGTGTAGAAAGAAGCTAGTATATGTATGATGGGTCTCGTAATTTTTCCACCCTCGTCATAAAGTTTGAACCCAACGCATTTTGACGATCCAAGAACCAAATGATCCATTTTCAGCATGAGAGAGCGACATACCACATAAACTTGCTAACCACCATGCTAATGTGTTGAAGAATATGACACCTGGGGATTTAATTTTAAAATATCCCAAAGTCTTTTCCGTAATATCCCACATATGTAGTATACTAACTTCATTTCGTATTAACTGCGTGTGAATGTAACGATAGATCTTTCCGTTACCCCATTCCGCACAACGAAATGTCATTCAACGCGTGGTCCGCCTGTAAACGTTCTTTGTCATTCATGTTTACAAAAATAGATATCCGATAGCATCACAAAGTAAGGGTAAAACAATTAATTTTGTTAAAATTGATCTGGATGACCATATTTTTAAAGAAGATCGAACTCAGATCATTTTAGAGTTAAATTCTGAAATTGCTGTAAGTGTTCTCACAAACTGACAAAGGAAATAAGGTTTCAACTGTTGTTTACATGTATCTTAAAATGTTCTATGGGCTGATGTTTTGTAGGTGCAACGACTGTCAAAAATGAGGCGGCGGTAAATACGACTGTAGTTTTACATTTTATGTAGCAAAATATGAGTACTTTTCGCGCAAGGTTTCTTGACTAGTAATCTCCGTAGTTGGAGACCGCAGGACTCAACAGACACTGGTCAAAGGCATTGATCTATCTCTACACGATTTTCACACAGCAATCATGTAAGAGTTGCCTACAGTCACATTTGAATGTTGAATTATCTAGTTCGGTTCTATCACAGCTGTTTTATTTGTGTTTTTACGAAGATATTTGATTACATCCTGGTTTTACGATTCGTATTTTTGGATTTTTGGTATTTAGTAATAATATTTTTAAATGATAAGGAAGGAGGTTTTGTCCAACAAGTTATACGCCATTATCACCGCACTAGACTACATTCGCGAAGACAGTGATCGCAAATTTCTGATAGCAACATACTTCAAATTGGTCCTGTCGATTATTAGAAATGCCTTTTACTCAGGAAATAGTCTATCTTTAGACATTATTCGTATGATAAAGAACTCGAACATTAAAGGTAAGGAGAGTTTGGATGGATCTCGGCTCATGTGAGTATCATCGAGAATGAGCCAACAGACAGATCCGGAAAATAAGCGTCACAACTTGATGAAAGAACTTCTCCTAAATGCCACAGAAATCTCACGCCAACATCAAGAGAAAATTACAAGAATTGGACAGGCAGGAATGGAATAACAACTCCCACTGCAAATTAAGAAGAATATGTGAATACAATGATTATAATCCAGCAATATCCTTCTGTAGAGCTGACCAGGTTACGTTAACTAGATACCGAATAGGTCACACCAAGCTCTCACATGCTCAACTGATCGCAGGGAAAACGGCTGTTATGTGTAATGTGTGTAATGTTTCTTTGAATATTAACCATCTATTTCCGTGCCACAGCTTTGAGACGGACAGAACGAGCCATGGTGTTAATAACGACATGTCAAGAGTACTAAAGGACAGAACAGTGCAGTCAGTCTCTCAAATTTTTTGAAGGGCATAAACTTGTACAGTGATATACTTCTGATGCTGGTTACTATCGTTATGTTTTTATCACTAATTTAACTACTAATCTTATTTAGTTTGCTTTACAAGTTTTGCCACTGTTTTTTCTTAGTTTACTTTTAGTTTATTTAACCACTATTCTCACTTGATTCGTTTTTTGCTTAAAATTTTTTTTTCCTTCGTTCACTTTAGTTTCTTATCTACTATTTCTACTTAGTTGACTTTGTTTTTTTTTAACTTATTCATTTCTTTAAAACGTCTATTATACGTGCGTGTTAATAACGAGAGACAGGGGAATAGTCATGATATTAGTGTTGTTCCAGTCACAACCCCATCTGATGTGTCGTAGACAGACTCCTCTGCATTCCGCGTTGAGTGATGTCAAGAAACTTTACACACAGAATACACAGCACATTCTGTTTAAATTAAAATCGTCCCGTCATCACGCAACGAAACAGGAAAGAACAATTCCACTACCGATTATGGGATGTATTTTCCTAACACCGGAAGTTGAGGTGTGTACTCGACCTTGGCCAAAAGGAACGGATCGAGCTAGTGCGGCCAGTCTAATTTTTGTGAGATTTTTCTTCTGTTTGATTCAATCTTACCTTTTCACATTCTAAGCTCAGGAAGGTACAAGCTAGTCAGCTGCAATATGTTCCGAATTTCGTTTTATTTCAAACTTCCATAAAGAGGACAAATAACCTTTACATTAAAAATATATTTAAACATTTAAAACCCGCACAAGTCTTGTGGTTATCTTAAACCACACTAAAGTAGCTGTATATTGTTTGCATCAGAACACTTTCTTTCAGCTAGAAAGGATGCTGCCTTCAAAATTATTAAATTGCTGACGAAGTGGCTTTGTTTAAACAACAGTATTAATATCTGAGATAAGGACTTCTACTTCTCTCGTTCATCTTCTGTAACGAAATGCATATAACTTTCTCATGAGTTTCCTAATGAGTATAGATGCAAGATGTTGCATAAAATGAAGTAATCAGGTTTTGTTTCCTTATTTAACGTTTCCTTGAGCATAAACATTTGCGGTAGAAGATTAATATTACTTCCACTTCTTGGCATCATATACAAAGCTTTCAATCTTTGCCCAAATGACGTAAATGCTCGAATATTGGAAACACATTAATAACTCACGGACGGAGAGAAATAAATTACGCAAGTTTCAGAAAACACTACATTCATACCTGGAAGTCTTTTTTGTTGTATTTTTATACCATTTGATTAATGATTCATGAGATGAATTTGCCTTGTGTGAACCAACAGTGGCTGAAAAAATGGGATTTCTTGTGTTTTGCTTTTCCCTTTGTATTTCACACCTCATTTATATCTCCCATGGCAAACAAACTAATCACGTTCAATGCGCTCTTTAGAAGACCATTAGCTTCAGAAATGAAAATCCAGTCCCACCAAAATGTAATAATTTTACTTAATACTTTTACATTTCAACTATAACGAGACCCAGTTGATTTATGTATAATCTCTAGTGTTCTAAACTATATTAATAGTTACCTAGTAGCTGAAATGTTGTCTCGTATACTTGTAGGTGGGTTTGGAATGAGTTTAAATTAATAATTGATACATTCGTCCCGATATTAACGCTAGACTGTAAGAGAATTCGGAAAATGCGAGTGATTAATTTTTGAGGACCGTGCAGAAAAGTAACTTTCCATCATGCCGATTATGCGCCAGTAAGTGAGGGACACTCGCTCCCGGCCAGTCTGGAAATTCTCCCATGACGACTATTGTATGAAAGATAACATTTTCACTCTTGCGCCGAAAAGGCCGACAAAACAGGAACCCATTTCACCTGCAATTATTTCAATGGTAATTTTACGTTAAACATTTTCCGTACATTACCTGCTTTGTTGCAAAATCAGATAACACACTTATTTTATACAGAAACAAGTAACTATACGATTGTAAAATGCTAGATTTTTTTTTGTTTTGTACTAACGAACTGGGCTGGACGTATCTAAACTGGCTTCAGAGGATGATTATGACGAACGACTAGCGGTCTTTGAAACTGCGTCGACACGTCTTATACTTTGTTCGAATGAAAAGTTCAATGCACAATAAAAATAACTTTTTTAGTACGCTGCACTAGCCAGTTTCTTGAAAGTTACTAACAAATGTGTAGTATGAGAGTTCCAACTAGTGTATTCATAGAGTTATTGCCACCAATATATAGAGCAGCAAGTAATTGATATACGAAGGAATTTAAGTTTTCGAGATCTTTCTGAAAACAAAGTTATAGAAAAAATGTGAATAATAATGAATAGTTAAGATGCCGAGAAATTGAGTAGTTTTACGAATTACCTTAACTCAACGTTCCCGCATCAGCGTGTACACAGCAAATGTCGCGATCTTTTGAACTCAACTACAGCGGTATTGACACTCAGCAAACGCCGCTGTCCTTTGGCCTCGTTCTTGGCGTAATCTAAACACGAACATTCAAAGTTCAAACACAAACAAATACATTTTTATGTATTCATGTTAGCGGATTCAATCGGCAAATTTTACATTCTCTGCTTCTGCGAATATCTTGTTCCTTAGTGTACAACTACCGATTAATTTGCTCAAGTATCTTTCATAAGGTTTTGCCAAACTTCCAATAAAAACGTGGCCACTAATTGAGTTTTAAAACCAGAATTTCACGTTAATATTGCCGGATTACATTCAGGCGTCCATCAACTCTTCGACTCGATCTTGTTTCTCCCAAGAAACTTGCGACCATGATAACCGACGATCCTTCCATTTTGTACGAGTTCATACATCTCGTAAAAAAATAATTTAATTTCGTAACAAGCAATTGTAGAGCTTCGGATAAATGAGCGCTTAGCGAAGACTTAATATTTCTTCCTCACCAACTCCACCTACCCCCTTTCTGCGGTTTGGAAGTGCGCGGGCGCTACTCCCCCCACTTCCGCTTCCCCTACCCACTTCCCCAGCCGCGCCCCCGCTCCACCCGCCCCTCCCCGCCCCTTCCAGCCCCAGCCCCTCCCCACGCCACTCACAAAGGGAGTGGCTCAGTGCATCAACTGATGTCACTGCAGCGCCTCTGACCGGGAGGTCCTAGGTTCCCACTCCCCACGGCGGCAGGATTTTCGACACTAGCTTTCCAGCTAGGTCGAATTCAGAATTCAGTCGCTGTTTGGGGAAATTCTAGCGGCCGGCTGCTCTGATCGGTAGTTTTCCGTGGTTTCTCCGATCAACACCAGGCGAATGCCGGAGCAGTACCCTAACAAACGGGCCACGAACGCGCGCGATCTGTCCTTCCTTTCCTTGTCCTGGACTTCCTCTTACCACCGGCGCCACTTCGTACCTACACTACCACATATTCTGGGAGACCAGTTGAGAGCTTGTCCCGGCTGGGGCGGTGCCCCGCTGGTGGGAGAGTCCTGGTTCGGGGAAAACCCCACTAGCCGATGGTAGGTCGGCGCCGGATCTCGCCATCCAACGGGGGAAGATCACCGCCATCTCCCGAGAAAGAACACGCACTACACTAACAGGAATAATAACCAAAGCAGTTGAAGCGCCCGGAAACACGAAAAAATCAATCAATCAAACCCACGCCACTCACCCGCCACGCCCCTGCCCTCCACCTTGTCCTCTCTCGCCCCGCCCCGCCCTCGGCCCGCCCCCGGCCCGCCCCCTCCCCGCTCCCGCCAAGCCCTCCCCCGCCCCGCCCCGCCCCCCGCACCCGCCCAGCCTCCGCCCAACCTTTCTCCCGCTCCGCCCCCGCCGCTCCCCCGTCCACGCCCCCCCAGCCCCCCCGACCTCCCGCCCAGCCCCGCCCCCCCCCCCCCCCCCCGCCCCATTCCGCCCCGCCCCCGGTTGCTGAGAGCAACGACTGGTAATAATGCAGCGTCTGTGACCGAAAGGTCCTAGGGTGCGAGTCCGACAGCAAATTTTTGGAACTTCGCTTTTTGCTCTGATTGACAGTTATCCGAGGTTTCTCCGATCAACAACATACGAATGCCGGAGCAATACTACTAGAAACGGGCAACGGACCGCGCATGATCCTTCCTTCCTCTTTCTTTTCTTATCCTCACCCCTTCCACTCACACACACTTACACGCACTTCACTATCACACTTGCCTGGAGAACAGTCGGGAGGTTAGAGCTTGACCCGACAGAGGTGATGCACCACTGGCGGAAGATACCTGGTTGGGGAAAACCCTACAAGACGACGGTTGGTCATTGCCGGATGTCACCAGCCGCGGGAAGATCATCGCCACCTCCCGAGAATAAAATGCCCTACAATTACGGGACTAATGAACTTAACTGTTGACGTCTCGGAATCACTAATAACAATAAACTAGCAAGTCGACGAGTTGTCGGCGGCTATGATCCCAGTCAGCGGGGATGAACACCGCCACCTCTACACAAGTAAAACATTCACTGCATTAATGGGTCTAATATCCATAGTACTTGACGTGCAGCAGATCATCAAACAATCAATCAATCCACCACTTTCTGACCTCTCCGCTCGCGCACCCCACCTCCAGCTCTTGCCCTCCCCCTCCGCGCTCGACACTCCAGCGACGTCGCGCCGTCCCCCTGCCCCCGGCTCCGGTCCCGCCCCCGCCGCGGCGCGAGCAACACGTGGACGGTCGGTGTGGGGGTGGGGGTCGGAGGGACCTGCCTGCAGATGAGCCCTTGAGCTCTCGCCTGGGGATAAGGAGTGGAGCCCTGCGACGCCCGCGGAATGGCAAAGGCCCCGCCCCGCACTCCCTGCCACCTCAGGGAAGATTTCGCTTGGCTCTGCACGCTGGACCACACAATAAATACGATTTTTCCTTTAGTTAACTGAATAGTTGATCCCGGTTAATAAGCTGATGAGTCATGGACACTTAATTGTACAGGAGAGCAAAAAACAACGTTTAAATGAATTAAATCAGAGATTAATGATAATCAAACGAAAGTGATATTCAAACAAAACTAGGCTTGTGTAGGTTTTGTTTGAAAATTAATAATCCTTTACTTATAGCATTAGTTTAAAGTTATTTTTTCTCGCCTGTAAAATTAAGCTTTTTTTACTTATCAGCTTATTCACCGTGGTCAAAGCATATTTAATATGCTCATGAATTCCGAGACAAATTGTTGATAATCTGTATGTTAATAGCACGCGTGCAATTAAAACTCCACACCTACCAATCAGAATTCAGAAAAGGAGCGAAATCGTTTGATTAAGACTTAAAACACACACGAAGCAACGGTATCTGCAGTCGGCCATGAAACGTGAACAAAAAAGTTCATCACATATTACGTACCTACAACAACTACATATAGACAACGAATGAATGAAATTAAATTGAGGAAGTAAACGATTAGCCATCTGACTTATGGAACAATATAAAATATTTAACGCCAATAAATTAAATGTTTTACATGTAAAAAATGTAAGAGTCAGTTTTCTTTACCACTTCAAAAAAGTACCCTATAGCAAAACTCTGTCAGAAGTGACTAGTTTCCCCCCAATATTTATACATGTTGTATTCTCTCTCATGCTTGTCTTTTCTTTTCGTGGTAATAATGTTTTCGTGACTTTATCAGCTTCTTCTAATATTTTATTGGCAATATATTCAGTACCTTACATTTGCAAACATTCTGTGAAACAAAAACAATGCAAGGTCCACTAAAATATATCTTTTTAGAAGCAATAATACGTCATGGACTGTATGCCTCGAATGGTAAAGATGTGCTTGAATTTCTCAAAATTTAAATTATTTTTAAATGGACAGACAAAATATTGAACGTAACCTGAGGATAAATGGGTAAAATGGCACTCGCGGTATATAAGAAAACTCGCTCCTATCGTCGCTCGTTTTCTTGAACATACTACGCATGAAAATACCTACCCCTCCTTATACACGCGTTTCGTTAATTACTATTATTATGAAATTTTTAATTTTCTGTACACGGAAATAACATAAATAAAAGACAAAATTTGTGTTATATTGGACACGAAAATATGTAATATCGTTATCGCTGTGTGTGATATTTTAATTTATTGCAATTTTTAGCAACGTAGAAAATAGAAAAAAGCGTAGGAGCGTTCGGTATTTATCTATCTAGTTCAGTATTAAAAATATCTTATATTACGTTTGAATAGGACGAATAGCTGGCTGCACCAACATTGAACAGCGCTAAAGAAGTAAGATAAATTACCATCCGTACGTGATAAACAAGTAATCAGCATACTTTTAATCATTAAGAAACGTACATAACGTCTTTTACATTATGAATAAAACAAAAACATGTTGTCCAGGGGCTCTAAAATGCATTTGATCTGCTGTAAATTGCTCAGCCAAGCAATATTATCTAGCTTAACAGATTAAAAACATACATCACCCCCTACAAAAGTAGAAATCTCAGCAACTGTAACAACTGTAAATGCAAATACTCACCATTGGATTTAAAATTGTGGCCGCCTGGATATCAGAGGCTAGGGGAAATGGCATCCAAGCATGCGTTACATACGGGCTGTGGGTTTGAGGCTCATGTTAGGCATAGGTGTTGTATGTTGAGACATGGTAGGATCGACCCAACTATAATCTGTCTTCCTCTAAAGATATTTTCTATCCAGTCCCGATTATGAAACCGACTCTATTTCACCGAGATGGACTTCCTTTGCAATTCTACGTCCGAAACGACTGACGAAGAAGGACCTATGTGCCACCTCCGGTAACTGATGAGAGGAAGGATTCCATTCCGAAAATGGTGAGATCGATAGACAAATGCAGAAAAGGGATTTGGGATGTTCCGATAGAACGATTCGCTAAATAGCTAGTTCTCATTCCTTGTCATCCTAAAAAGGAACCATCTCTCCCGGTCAGAGACGCTGAAGATTCAGCAGCAATGTTACGTTAAACTCAACCCGTGTATCATTTTGACATTTTGAATAAACACATAATAGTTTTACAGACAAAACCCGACAACATTTGCTCCAACTTGCTATGTTAGACGACTCACAGACATTCATATTTCGAGGAATAATACTGTCCTTCATAGAATTGATGTCTTTATTTACTGTCAATATCCCAGTAAAGTAATTGGAAATTTCTTTGTAGTTTTTTATTCTTTTGCAATGTGTTAAATGTTCATTTGAAGAAAAAATATTTTAGTTTTATTAAGAAAAAATATCTTATAAACCTTCTCCTTTCACACATGAATTAATGCTTCAAACATGTCTTAAGATTTTAAGTGTATTATAGTTTTCCACGATCATCTATATGAATTGAATTTTTTACTTTCATTAAAATATTATGTTTTGAGCCAGTGTCATGCCAACGTTTGGTTTTGTTTGATATTTTTAGCATTGACACGATAAACGCACAATGTTCCTTCTTCATCCAAGATTAACCACCGCAAGAATAACACCGAGCTTATACCACCGTATGCGTGCCAACCATGTGGATAAGAACCTAGGATGAAATACGACGGGGAAATAATACTTGGCAGGTAGCTCGAAGACAACATCAGAGAATGACTTCTCTTATTAAGAAATTTGGCCCGGTTCCTACTTTCGTTCACTTACGCCGTAGCGCCAGAACCTCTTAATAGTAGAAGAATCTGTAAAATGTCTCGAAGATTAACACTATTAGTTTTCCGGGTCATAAGTCCTTCTGCGCATGCGCAATATTTAAATAATTGTGCTATACAATTTTATCAAGAACAAAGTAATGATAATTATTTTTATGGAAAACATAGTAAAGCTAACTCATGATCTAAAACTATTTTCAAATACTAACACTACTGATAAAGCAAACATTATTCCATGTATCTATTGGAGATACGCACGGGTATAATCTTTTTCGAGTTCACCTTTCAAGCTGACTTAATACCACGTTATTGAATAGCACCTGCAGATGCTATGATATTGAAAATCTCGTTTAGAAACCTGTCGTCAAATATATGAACCAAGTTCACTACTTGCAAATTCACAATTCAGTTCATGCGTTCTTGTACTAGCATCCATTGTAATTTACAATATACTACTGACACAATCATTGAAAATATAAGCGTTCGCTTGTACAGTCATTGAAAAACATACGCATCTTACCTTTTCGAAAATGCCGCGTAATAGCCAACAATGAGGAGAACCGTTTCGTAAATCCAAGTGTCACTCCTTAGGAAACAAAACGTGTACATTAGAGTTCTGCAATAGAAAACATGAATGCTTGGATTATTGAACGAAAATAATTGCATAGGATGAAAAAGAAAGATACAAAAGAAGCTGAAATTGAGACAGTTAGTGGCATCAAATGTTAGAAAACCCTTGTCAGGGGGAACATGTTAAGCAATCAGGAAGTATGAGCAACAATTACTATTGCCTTGGAAGATTTTAATAGGAAGAATATATTAAGAATTAAAATTTTGATTAAAAATGAATAAATATGGCTATAAAATATTTTTTGTGAAGTAGGGCTCTATGTAGATATTAGTGGAATAGTAAGATACTTATTTATCACTATAAAGATGGGTGTAATTCAAGCGACAGGTTACACTTTTAGGTAGTTTTTCATGTTTTTCCGATCAATACCAGGCGAATGCCGGAGCAGTATCCTAACAAACACGAGACGGACTTCGCGCGATCTTTCTACCTCTTGTCATGTTATCTTCCCTTTTATTCACTTATACTTGCAAGCACTACACCACCTCACATATCGCGAGGCCAGTCGGAAGTTTGGAACTTATCCCGGCAGGGTGGGTACCTCACTGGGGCAGAAACCTCGATAGATTGAATCCCACAGGCGGCTGTGTAGGTCAGTGCCGTACCTCATTTTCAGCGAAGAAGGGACATCCTCAACTCTTGTGATATACGATACCCTACACATACGGGACTACTGACAAAATTAGGTCATGTTCCCAGAAAAACGACACACCCATTCATTCTCAATGAAAGCCTATATCTATCCAATTTCGGCACAAGAGTCACAACACTTAAGAAAACCCAATCATGAAGCATTATTAATTTCAAATTATTCGCGATCCTCCTCAACTTTTGGAGCAAAACAATTTTTTAGAGTATATCCATATTTAATCCTAATCTGAATATTGATTTCTGTTTTGAATAAGAAAAGAAATGTTTAAGTAATTTCGTCTGCTAAGAATACAGACAATCCTCGTTAGTTTAATATACATCATTTAGTCTCATAACATTCTCGAGGACTTCCATTATTAAATAAATGGAATGCCACTGTAGGGTAGATCATGAATGCTAACGGTTAGCCAACACATTTCAGCATTTTTCCGCGAGATGCCACTACGTTCGCACTCGGCATTCTCCGCCACATGGCGTTCCGAAGCAGGGTCAGCGGCATGCAAGGGCACTGCATGCACCCCCTGAAAGTTACGAGAAGAAATTATTTTACTTAATGATAAGGAAAGAATAAACACGGTAGTCACGTCAAAGAAATAATGATGAATAACAAAACCATGGAGTAAAATTTGAAATTATTATTTGAATTTACTTACAATTATTTGAGAATAATTATAAATTAATTAGTATTGTTTATATTAATTATTATTAGATTTCGTTAATTTCAAAAATTATTTGAAATTAATTAAATGAATTTGAAGAAGCAGAACGAACAAAATTCTGAAACCATGATATGATATGTGAGTTGTTACAGTATTAAGGGCTTGGGCGAAAAAAAATTCGATGAGATTTTGTTGAAATCGAGAATGCAGACATAATTATAAAGATAATAACAATTATAAAGAAGGGACATTAGTTTTGCTATATTTCAATTGATTTTGAGAACTAGAAATAAATAATTCTTGTGATTTGCTGACACGTAATATTATGTGACTCGTGTTCGGTGTAAAACCGTGGTATCTCATTGAATTTTGCTGCAAAACGTTAATTTGAGTTAATATTTTACCCCTGAACGTCTTTTTTGAAAAATTGCGATATAAAATTTCTGCCCAACTCCTTAAAAATAGAAATATTGTTGAAATAACTTACGGCACAAAAGTTATATATTGTATGAATGTAACGTACAGAAATTGGGTAGGTACAGAACTTGGGTATTATTTCTGGGATAATTTCACTTGAAACTTTCTATAATGAATGCATATTTCGCTTAATTAAAAGTACACGCATTCATTTTTATAGTACATACAAGTTTTTCAAAAGAGCAAAGAACGGATAGTAAATATAAATTACTATTTTTTTATAAAAGCATTATGCAGTTTTGGATTCGCAATAGAGGTAAGAAAAGACTCATTTTTGAAAACATAGAAACACAAGGTTTTATTTTACCACTTGCGATATTTAATAATTTACAATTTAAGAGTGTGTTTTGAAAGTTGGATGAAACTTCAAGGATACAACAGACTATGAGGTCATTGGCGCCATCAGTGTTCAAACCAGTGACCTTCACTTGCATAATTTGAAAGTTAACGAGAACGTTGACTCCTCCAGGGAGATGGGTTGCAGCAGAGCATGTAGCACAATGTGTGTGTAATGAGCATGTTATATACAAAGTGTCGGGACATCCCAAGGTAGTCATTATCTGCTATGAGGGTCGTATTGAACAGTGAATTTTAGAGGCTTTGAAGCTATCGCTTCTAAAGAGCTGATTATCTTGTTCTCTCGTGAATATTTGAAACTGTTAGTGCCACGGTGATGCACGACACTTTTTCAAGTTGGTACCATTCACATGCGTATGTAGGTACAGTGTATAATGTGAAACGGGCTGAAAGACACGAGTTAGGTAATATTTTATATTCTTTGCCAATATGTAGTAAATCAATGGCTTTCTCACCACTTTCTCTGCAAATTGTGATTATATCAATCACGATAAACTATCTTAACCCATTCGAACATTATTCATAATGTAAATCATTATTTTAAAGTAATTATAGTTACTTTGAACCTAATTTGTGTTGATAGTGATAACCTCTGAACTCCTCTATAAACAGTATACTCGCAATCAGAATGTCATTGATTTTTGGTGATTCCGAGTGCGTCAAGGTAGATGGCGGTATCTTATCCTGCTGTATGGCGACATCCCGCGCCGACCTACACTTCAGGTCGCGGATTTTTCCCGAACTAGGCATCTCTCACCAGCGGATCACCGTCCCCACAAATTCTAGCTCCCGATTTATCTTCTAACATGTGTGATAGTGCAGGGCCTGTAATTGTTAGTGTATATAAATAACGGGTAGGATAGGAGAATGAAGAATGGAAGATCGCGCGCGGTCCGTGGCCCGTTTGTTAGGGTACTGCTCTGGCAATAGCCTGGTGTTGATCCGCAAAACCACGGAAAACTACCGATCAGAGCAACCGGCTTCTAGAATTCCTCCCCACAACGGCTTCATTGGTCCTTGCATTGTAGCCTGGATCGAAAATCTACCGACGTCGAGGGCCGAATCTCTCTGTCCGAGGCCTTGAAGAATACAGAGTGGTAAACATTATAATATTGCTAAGCGTTTATTAACAATCAAAAATACTTAGGATTCTGTATTTAAACTACAAAGAACATTAAATAGCCAATTCAATTTTACAACGATTTCCACATTCTGCACGTTTCCACTGCCCGTGAAACAGAATAGGGAACGTGATAATGTGCTAAATCTCCTCGAAAGTAATATAATTATCAAAAGTGTTTTAGTGCAAACTAGTATTAAATATTTTACTGTTTATTATGAAATATTTTTGTCATGAAAGTAGTGACACTCTTTGTAAATATTGAAATTTGGATTTGTTTTGTCGCAGAAATATTTGTATTCTCTAGAGATTGAAATATGTTGTTTTGGTATTATTGATATTATTTTATTATTATTATTATTTACATGGCAAGTCTCGATCTCTGGCGCCCGCTATTTTGCATAACTTTTTGAACACCACTCTCTCGTATTTCGTTATATAATTAACAAAAAGATTATGAGTTTTTTTATTAAATGCTCCTACAGATACATCTAACAGATTTCAATCTATATTAGATTACAATCTAAAGATTAAATAAAAAAATAATAAAAATTTTTTTTTTAAAACTATTTCCTCCTAACGACCTCGTACGATAAATTCTCCAATGTCAGATAGTAATAATATGTCTTATAATCCTTAGTAAATAACTATTTCCATCTGATTCTTTACTCGTGCTTTAACTGGAGGCAGCGTTAGTGCGCGGCGCGTCCGCCGCGGGCGTTGGTGCCTGCTGCTCGCCCAGTGGCGCCGCGTGGCGGCAGCTCCCTGAGCAGCCGCTTTCGCCAGCCACGCAGCCCATTCGAATTGATCAAACTCCCGGCGCGACACCAGTCTTCATACCGCGTGCACGGCCCAAGGAAGGCATCTGCGTATGGCGGAATACTCTCTGAGGGTGAATGTAGGAGGGTACTAGAACCTTTTAAAATTGGGTGGATGTTTTAACTTTCACTAGCTTACTGACTCTGTATACTAGGACTGTACTTAGGACTAGGTCAAACTTATGAGAGCTCTAGCGCCCGGCCACTCTCTTCGGAAGTTTTCCGTGGTTCCTCCGATCAACGACCAGGAGCGGTAGCTCAGTGTATCAACTGATGTCACTGCAGCGCCTCTGACCGGGAGGTCCTAGCTTCCCACTCCCCACGGCGGCAGGGTTTTGACACTGGCTTTTCAGCTAGGTCGAATTCAATCGCGGTCTGGAGGAGAATTCTAGCGGCCGGCTGCTCTGATCGGTAGTTTTTCGTGGTTTCTCCGATCAACACCAGGCGAATGCCGGAGCAGTACTCTACCAAACGGGCCACCGACCGCGCGATCTGTCCTTCCTCTTCCTTGTCCTATCCTCTCCCCTTACACACACACACACACACACACACACACACTTACACTTACATTTACATGCACTACACTATCACATATTCCGGGAGACCGGTCGGGAGTTTAGAGCTTGTCCCGGCTGGGGCGGTGCCCCGCTGGTGGGAGGGTCCTGATTAGGGAGAAACCCCACTAGCCGACGGTAGGTCGGCGCTGGATCTTGCCATCCAGTGAGCGAAGATCACCGCCATCTCCGGAGAAAAACATGCACTACACTAACGAGACTAATGACCAAAGCAGTTGACACGCCCGGAAACACGAAAAAATCAATCAATCAATCTAATCAACACCAGGCGAATACTGAAGCAGTACCGTAATAGCGGACCTCGGATCACCTTTTGTCATCCTTGTACCCTCCTCTGTCCTTTCACTCACACATAAACGTAAATGCACTACACTGCCACACATTAAAGACCAATCGGAAGCTTAGAGTTTATCCATTTTGGGGCGCTGCCCCCCCTGAGGGGCCTACACTAGTACCTTCGTCTATAACATGCGCTACACTATAAATACTCACTAACTCAACACTCTGTAGACAAAAGAATATTTGGGTATCGATTTTTCTGTAAAACACACATAAATAGGTTGAACACCACCATAAATAGATACGTCATAATTTTAAAGTTATAGCTATGAATAACATTCCTCACAGTGGCTTTCTTACCTGCTTATCTGGACACGTGATATCAATCGTTTTCCCCTCAAAATCAGAAAGATCTGAAATTTCTAAGAATAGCATAATGTGTATTTTTTGCAATCTAGAGAAATTTTATTCTTTGCGTAATATAATTTGGATTTCTTAGTTTCCAGCGTTTTCAAGTAAATAAACAATTATTACGTACAATGTAGTGCATATGGTGTAAGATCTTTTATAAATACGAGAAAAAATCGTTCAGTTAATTATTTATAACTATTAAATTGCTCCTACAATAAATACCATGCTAAAGCGGTATTTTATGCTCAAAATCACATATTTAGTTTATAATATACTTAGTTTAAAATACACATGGCAAAAATAACAAAAGTCACAAAATATGTACAGAAACCAAAATTTCAGAAGATGGATTTTAATGAAAGAATATGAATAAGGTACATTCAGTTTTATAGTATGTTAAGTAAAACAATAAAATAGTTTCGTGATGTGAAAATGATAAAATAATTTAAAATTTCAAAGGTGTTTTAGAGAGGCTTCCAGTTGGAAGGTATAAAAGAAATGTGACTTCGGATTGGAACGCAACCCAAAATACAGCTAGTTCAAGTACATATACCAAATTATGAAAGCAAATAATTTAATTCGCGTTGACTGATAACCCTAATAGGTGGAAAAAGAAAATTAGAAAAAATGACCTTATATGTTTTGAAAAAGTTGAAACCCTACTAGCGCTACATTTCCTTTCGTCACAAGAAGGGAGAGGGGACTATTAAACTTTGAATAAAACCACCAATTTATAAATGATGCGACAATTATTTTTATTAACGCTTCAGAAGTGGAGAAACAATATGAAAAATGTTTATAAAAGACGTTTGTGGGGTCCATTTTTAATAAATATAATTAATCTTTGAATTATTAATAACAAAGTGAAGATAATTTTAAAACTTTCACACACCTTAAGTGCTAAAATGGTGTAATAGGGTAAACTTAATTGAAGTTATTATGAATTTATCTCGTAAGAATTTTTCTACATCTATTTGTACATGTTCAGCTTGCCCCTCCATCCATTAAACGCTAGAACTCTGTATAAATATATATTCAAGTTGTTAGGAGGAAGAGACCGGCTGTATGTCCCGAGCTTTGCCACTAATAAAGACATCATTATTACCACAATTTGAGGTGGAGAAATTATTAAACGACCCCGTTAGGATGAGTACGATATTATATGATATCAAACGTGGTAGAGAATTTGTTAAAGACAAAACAATTATAATGTACTTCTATATTTTTGTAGAATATTTCAAGAACTTCAAAATAATAGTTTAGTAGGTTTATTCACGTATACTCTACGTTTAAGACTGATTTGGATGTATAGGGGTATCGAAATTCGCAACAAAAGATGAACTTAATTATGGTCAAGTTTTAAAAACTTTATTGGAGACATTTAAATAGAAATATCTTTCAGACCGAAATTTTACTGATATGAACTATAAGGCTTAGTTAATGTTTCTATGAGTTCCCAAAAATTTAATAGTACAAAAGCTGCATTAAAGTTAAAGAACTCAATATTTATAAATTATTCAACTGATAAGTCAAATCTACAATTGAAACATCACAAAATAATGTAATCGTTGTTACGATATGAATATCGTTCAACGTTTTACCCTCGTAAAAATTCCAATTGTACGAAAGTAATTGTAAGTACTGTAATAATTTTAACCCTAAATATTTTTTGACTATTTACTCTTCATCTTAAAAAGGCGACAGACTGATGTTGATAGGAGTGTATCAATCGTCATGGATTAATAGAACACCTGTTTTCTACGAATTATTATTACAAAACCGATGTCCGTTCTCTAAAGTTCGTATTCAGAATATCATAGTGGATAAAATAAGTTTAATCTTAATCTTACTACTAATTTTCGGAGCTTCAAGTCGACCTCTCTACCCCCCGCGTGGCTTCTATCCGTTGGAAGCGCGCGCTGTTGCGTCGGAGTCCCGCCAGGGGCGCTGGCGTCGCCGCCGCCGCCCCCACCGCCACCGCGGGCGCGCGTTGCCGAGCGCGGCCGCAGTGATCGGTCGGCTTCTGCAGCGAGCGCACCGACCGCCCCCTCTCACCCGCTCTCACCCCTCACCCGCTCTCTCTCCCTCTCTGTCCGCCAGCCCTCGCCCGTGCGATGCGGTGACGCGAGCGGTGATCAGTGCAGGGAGGATGACGTGTCCGGCGAGGGAGGTGGTCGCAGGGCTGTTAGCAGAGGTCTCCGTCGCCAACGCCGCCGCCGCCGCCGCCGCCGCCCGCCGCGGTCGCCGCCGCGAACGGGTGCATCAGCTATGAGGAAGAGAAGGGTGAGTCTCGCATCTTTCTTCGTGGATTGACTGATTTTTTCGTGTTTCCGGGCGCGTCAACTGCTTTGGTCATTAGTCCCGTTAGTGTAGTGCATGTTATTTTCTCGGGATATGGCGGTGATCTTCCTCCGTTGGATGGTGAGATCCGGCGCCGACCTACCGTCGGCTAGTGGGGTTTCCCCCCTAACCAGGACTCTTCCACCAGCGGGGCACCGCCCCAGCCGGGACAAGCTCTAAGCTCCCGACCGGTCTTCCGGAATATATGATAGTTTAGTGCATGTTAGTGTAAGTGTGTGTGTAAGGGGAGGGGATAGAACAAGGAAGAGGAAGGAAAGATCGCGCGCGGTCAGTGGCCGTTTGGTAGGGTACTGCTCCGGCATTCGCCTGGTGTTGATGGGAGAAGCCACGAAAAACTACCGATCAGAGCAGCCGGCCGCTAGAATCCTCCTCGAGACAGCAACTGAATTCGACCTAGCTGAAAAGCTAGTGTCGAAAATGCTGCTGCCATGGGAAGTGGGAACCTAGGACCTTACGATCAGAGGCGCTGCAGTGACATCCGTTGTTGCACTGAGCTACCGCTTCCGGTCATCTTTCTTCGTCCTATATCTCTACCCATTCCACTTAGTCGACAAAAACGCCAACACCAAAAAAGTTTTCGGGTGATTCTCGTTTTTGTCATGCCTGTTATGCCGCTTACTCAATCATTTACTTACACATGTCACACATGTGTAATCATGTTTTGTTGAAACGCCAGTACAAATAATAGTTAAGAAATAACTATTTATTTTGAAATCATTTTCACTTTATTTTATTGAATAGTGCCTTTATAATACTGTTTTTCGTGTACTGTGAGTGAGAGTGCAAGAAGGATGAGTCTCACTCCCTTTGGATTACATCTTTCTATGCCCTACATCTCTCCTCATTCGACATAGTCCATCAAAAATCCGACACCAAAACGGTTTTTTTTATTAGAGATTCTCATGTGTGTCATTCCTGTTACCTCGCTTGGCCACTCATCCCACGAATTCCTTGAAACGAGGGTATGAGTAATTGTTAATAAATAACTATGTAGTATGGAGTAATTTTCATTTAATTTTTTGTGTTAAGTTGTACAATAATATTATAAAACTTTCTTTCGTGTACTGTCCGTGCTGGTGCATCACTTATTAGGAAGAGCAGGATATCTCACTCCCACGGAGTTGCACAGTTTTTACGTCTAAAATGACGTCGAAAATTCAGTCGACCTTCTCGACCTAAAATCTTCGAAACCAAAAAGATTTTTGGGTGATTTGCGTTTTTGTGATGTCTGCTATGTTGTTTTTTCACTCATGTCACATGTGTGTAATAATGTTTTGTTGAAACGTGAGTACGAATGATCCTTAATAACTAATATAAAATAATTTTCAGTTTTTTCATTAAAGTTTGCACAAATATTATAACATTCGTGTAGAGTGTTGCGGTCCATCAGCTATGAGGAAAGAAGGGTGATATCATTCCCACGCGGTTGCGCATTTCTACACCTAATATTACTACTCAGTGAAGCAAAAATCCAACGCCAACACGTTTTTCGGGTGATTTCTTTTTTGTCATGTCAATTACGTTCCTTTCCAACCTGGAGGGCCGAGGTGGCTAAGAGCGAGTACCGACTCAGCGCTTCGGTCCGGAGGGTCGCGGGTTCGAGTCCCGCCTTGGGCATGGTTGTTTGTCCCTTGTCTTTGTATGTATGTGTTTGTCGCGGAGGGCCTCGCGTTCTGTTGACCCCGGATCAGAGGAGCCCGCAAGTGTGTTGGTGTCTAGTGTATGGTCGAATACGCGTCCCATCGGGACGCAAAGGGTAACCGGCTCTCGGCTGGATAAAAACCCTAGAAAGAAAGAAGAAGTTACGTTCCTTGCTCACTCATCTCACTATGTTTAGTCGTTTTATTGAAACGCAAAGAGGAATAATAAATAATACGTAACTATAACGTGCAAATGATTCAATTATGCGGAAGAGAGGGGTAAGTCTCACTCACTTGAGTTGGAGATTTATTGAACTAATATTACTGCTCACTAGATTCATTCGCTAACTCCCTCGGCGACGAATCCAACGCCAAGGACATTCTCTCGTGTCCCTCCTCGTTTCGTGTTTTCATGCCATTTGTGTCACATTATAACACATCCCTGTAATCTCTAAACATTTTGTTGTTGAACATACAAGTAAATAACTATGCACATGCATAAATACCAAACATATGATAATGAAAACTATGAAAAATGAAAACAGTTTCAATACATGTTACCAAAAGTTTCTACGATTGCCATAATACATTTTTTGTTCACGCGGCGTGCGGGTGTTTCAAATAAGAAGAAAATAGCGTCAATATTTGCGGCTGTAAATGATACGTAAGATATTACTGCCTACATGGCGTGTGTCCTTGGCCTCACTTGAGATGCAAGCCCCTGTTGCTCCATGTGGGATTGTGATCAGAACTTTCGCATACGCCACTAACTGTAACTACTTTCGACATACGTTGAGAGCGCCCGAAGAGAAACGATCCTTAATAAATAGTAACGAATCACAAAATAAATATAGTCTCATTTTTTGTGCACAAATATCATCGAATTTTATTTTCGTTTTCACTGGGTGCTTCAGCTTTGAAGAACACGAGGATGCGTATTCATACTACAGGGTTAAAACTTTCTGCGTTTAATATTACTATTCGGAAGGTCTGTATCGATCACAATTACCATCCTTCCAAATTGGAAACTAATTCTTTGATCCTGAGATTTTTATTACGATTTTCCATCAACAGTTTCACAGAAATGAAATGTCAGTAAAATGTGAAGCGTTGCGTAAAATTGCGCGGGAAGATAATTTCCACTTGAGGTGACCCGACCCCCAGCGTCTACAGCTCTAGACTCCCCCTCCACCGAAGTGCGGATTTTCGGCACTGGGCGGTCCATGTGGTCGTAACGTTGTCTCGTCAGGTCCTCGGTTTTCCCTTTCGTCTTATCCAATCAATGCTACGCCACCATGAACACATTCACTAACACTAATAAATATTATTAATACTAGCATTAGCAACGGAGGCCACAAAAGCCCACGGATGATTTGTTATTAGCTTTGTATATGTTTAAATATTTAGGTAGCTGGAAATCAATGATATTTTTTGTGATGTGATTTTGTAATTAAAATATGACGTAATTTATCCCAAGTGTAATAATAATTCAGCGTCTTAGGCCATGGAAAAAGTAAATCATGATCATTCGATTGAAAAACTCAACATTGAGGATACATTTTGGAAGTATTTTAAGTCTTTGTTTAATACCGTTTAATACATTTCTTCGTTATGAAGAAACATCGGCCATTGGCATACAAGTGTAAGAGGGTTTATGATTAATTACAAATATTAATGAGATACAATCTATACTTTCTCTTATAAAGAGACACAAATTCGATAATGTGTTTTGTTTAAATGAATGCACCTGTGTGTTATTAGTTACAGCAATTTATTAACTTATCAAAATTGTCAAAAACATCAATAAAATCAAACTTTAAACAGTGTAGTCCACCCCTACTTGAAATTATTGGACCTTTTATACCTTAGAATTTCAAGAGTTAATCAATCAAAAAGTCGCTAGCTGAAAAATTTTTGACGGCATTGAACGAAAAATATTTATTAAATTTAACATTAATTGGCATAATTTTACTTCCAATTCTAAATCAAGTAGGTTAAACTCCAAGATTTCCGGACACCGCTCTAAAGAAATCGATATTTTTCTCTTAATTACTATAGCTTAAATTATGAAATGGGATTTCCTAACTTGACGGTTTCCTCACTGTACGGTGGGTTGAAGTGCAACAAATATAGGGGAAATGCCTGAAGTGCTCAGAAAAAAGCCTAACGTAAAGATGTGCATCTTAGAAGCGCACAACACTAAGGTTGTTTCAGAACAAGTGTTGGAAACATCTAGGGCATGTAGAGGAGTCGACATGTGACATTTACCCCGCATAGTTAGGCAAATTCTCGTGCACAGCTTTTCGGCAGGTAAAATAATTTCGTTGACTAGAATGCGACCCTCAAACACCATGGTATAATGAGTTATTACATTCTCTAATACTGTTTAAATTTAAGCAATCAGGGGAGAAAAAAATTCAGTTTAATTTATAAAATTTTGGGTGCAAAAATTATTTTTAAAATGTCATATTAATAGTATTTTGTCATATAATTGTACAATTTTCCAAAGTTAATGTTTAAAAATTCCCACCTTTTTGACAGGTTTCCTATATTTTCTCCCAAAGTTCAAGACTACATCATTTTGAGGGTGTAAAATCCTTAATCTGGCAAAACTGTTTTGTTTCGGCTTTCGTACTTCCTGATTGCAAGAAACGTAATAATATTGTTGTGCAGAATATATGTTCTCGCATTATTTCTATTGCAATTTTCGAAAACTTTATGAAAATGAGGCTTCCGACATTTATAAGCGTGCTTTTCTCTGTTTAAAAATTCGTTAATTTTTTTTATGAAAGGCGCTTTTGAGGATTTAATTTTTGTTTTGCAGTTTTTCGTCAATAGTGTTGTAAACCCCACACGTGATAGTACATTTTTCGTTAAGGATACGGATGGGAGATGTAAAATAAAAATATAATTTTGCTATGTTAATGGGACCATACATTTTGAACTTCCTCTGGTAAATTCATTCATACCATCTCTTAAAAGGTTTTATATTAAAAGTTCGTCATAATAATATATTATGAAACAATGATGTAATGATGGGTATTAATAAATGAGTGTGAAATGATAATCCGATTTGACAGAGGAACGAGCGAGAATTGTAAACTTCATACTAGAGTATTAATATCCATTTCATCGAGTTTCATACATTACTATTCCTACCAATACGAATATAACTAACGGGAGCGATAGCTCAGTGTATCAACTGATGTCACTGCAGCGCCTCTGACCGGGAGATCCTAGGTTCCCTCTCCCCACAGCGGCAGGATTTTCGACACTAGTTTTTCAGCTAGGTCGAATTCGGTCGCTGTCTGGAGGAGAATTCTAGCAGCCGGCTGCTCTGATCGGTAGTTTTCAGTAGTTTCTCCGATCAACACCAGGCAAATGCCGGAGCAGTACCTAACAAACGGGTCATGGACCGCGCGCGATCTGTCCTTCCCCTTCCTTGTCCTATCCTCTCCCCTCACACACACACACACACACACACTTACACTAACATGTACTACACTACTACATTTTTCGGGAGACCGGTCGGGAGCTTAGAGCTTGTCCGGGCTGGGGCGGTGCCCCGCTGGTGGGAGAGTCCTGGTTAGGGGAAACCTCACCTGCCGACGGTAGGTCGGCGCCGGATCTCGCCATCCAGAGGGGGAAGATCTCCGCCGTCTCCCGAGAAAAAGCATGCACTACACTTACGGGACTAATGACCGAAGCCGTTGACGCGCCCGGAAACACGAAAAAACCAACCAACCAACCGAATATATCTGTTACAAGTTAAACTTTTATATTGAATGGTTACATGGCAGCGCCGTGTTCAGCTAACGCCACCTAGTGGACAATCACCAATGGTTTTCAGGAGACGAGACATTGGTTAATACTAAACCCAATCTGACTTAAAATGAGCAACGCGAGTTAAGTTAGAGTTAAATTTATTAAAGAAACGTCATCAGAGTTCCAATTGCTGATCTGATTAAAAATTTATACAGCTCTAATCAAGGGGATTCTGATTGTCTTCATTATATTGAAAATAGGGGAAGACATGGGGGGTTTACCACCATGGGCTCGAGTTGCCTGAGAGTAATAATATACACAATCCAAGGAACATTTAATAATAATTAATCTTTGGACGGTGGTCAAAGATTGATTACTTCTCGAATCTAAACGTCTCTGTGATTGGGTAACTACTTGTTCTATAATGAAACTGTAGTACGAATTGACTATCATTACGCAACGAACTTCAGCCATCTAATACAAGAATTATTCAATAGGAGTAGAGAAAGACATTTTTTAGTTTCTTAGGTTGTTTTGTGTTACACAAAATATTACGTTTTGCAAACAATTCATGTTTCGTTCACGGTTAGTTCCTTTTCATGACAACAATTTTTGTTTTTTGCATAGTTATGCCGACCACTATAACTCGGCTTCACGTTTGGTTTACAATATTGACATATATTGGCCACGGCATCTGTAAATGCATTTAATGGAAGACGGAATTCTAGTGGCTCGCAGCAGCAAAAATTGTGATGAGTAATGATTATGATAGTTGTTTCTGTATGCTCCCCATTGCTTAGGTGCCTTAAGACACTTCTCAGAGATGCGAAGGTAGCATAGTTTTCTCACAATTTCTGCGAAATTCATTGGATATTGGGAAAAATCATGAAGAACAAAATATCAGGAATATGTTTCACATAAATCTTGTCAAATATTGTTACCATATACTCTGTAAGCAAATCATCTTTAAAGGAATAATTTCCTAAACGTCATTTTATTAAACGGTTATGCCAGCAATGCACATGATTTGCTTAAAATGTAATGATAAAAACAGTTCAAAATGCGTCAGTGGAAATATGGTTAAAAGTAATTTTTCTTAGTTTTTAAGGTGTTGTAAGCAAAAACGTGCAATGGGTTTGGAAACAAATACTTTCCTGTAAATTGTTTTTATTTGGTAACAACCTGTTGCCCAGGACAGTGAAATAGTTTTCTTCTCTCAAGAAACATCCAATATCTCATTCGTCGTCTCATCGGATCCAAAAGGTTTAACTTACTACATTTCTCACGATACTAAAAATACATCTTTAGAATCGTGATTAAATAGTTGTTAACAGTTGTGTTTTAATGCTATCAGTTAAATCAATCAATTTAATCAGAGTGCTCATTTTCCCGTCAATTGTCAGTACGCAACATTAAATTCAATCTATTACGAATATAAACCAAAATATAAAATGTGACTTTGTTCAATAATCTTAAGTAATATGGCATGTTATTTTTATCTTTGATATATTTTATTTTGTAGATTACATTACATAAAAGAGAAGTAATACTCCGGTTTCTTGCTGCACGAAAGAATTACATTTTTTTCTTTGGGCTTCAAAAGAAGATTCGCACTTTCTTAAAGGATTTTTAAGGACTCTCGACTTCAAAGGACTTTGTGGTCTTTGTGAAGGAAGAAAAACAATAGCTGTCAAGCTTATTGTGCAAAACGAAAGAAACGTTTTGTAAATATATTAGCAATTGTTCTACAAATATGGTACTAATTGTGAATTCGGCAGGTAAATTGCCGGATGAATATTTCCAATAACAGGTAAAAATATATTATAAATTGCACCAGAACGTATAAATATAATTAGAATGTTTATTAGAAAATGTTAGGGATATACTACTCTTGCAACAAAGGATATAGCATTTTCCAGTCACATTTGCTGGCACGTTTTTGAACAGTGCAAATTGGAACAACAAGCAGTTTTAAAGATAATTTATAACCTGACAAGGTTTAAAATGTTTAAATGCTCATTAAAAAGTTGATATTTTTCATTCATATAATTATAACTATATATCATCATATAAAACGTATATATCATCAATGAAAAAGTAAAACAATATTTATTTTATTAAACTGATATTGATATATTAATTCAGTTTGCTACTGAATATTACTATAGATTGCAACAAGTGTTGAACAAACTTTCGATCAATGTTCCTGTCTCCAATTCCATTGGGGTTTTCGTCCTCTTTTCACTGATCATTTCTAATCCATTTGAAAATACCGAGAATGTCTCTAGCTCTATTCCGAGTGCTAACAAGCTATTTATCATCCTTCTTGCATGTACAAGCAGAACACTTTTTATTTTTTTCAGTAAACAAATAATAATAAAGTAATAAAATATCCAACATTGACCGCAGATTTTTACTCAAATATTAACCAACTTGTTTTATTAATAAATTGTTGTCAAAAGTACAAACATGTTCTGTAAAAATGTTATCAAACTCAAAACCTTCCGGTAACAACTGTTTCCTTGTGCAGAGTTCATGATAATTGCGTTGCTTGCTACAGGTGTTGCATTGTGCTAGTGATGAATAGACTTGCCGTGTGGGAGGCAAGCCCATTGCGGACGCCGATGTTCATTTCAGTGCGTTCGTTGTACTTTCGTGATTCGCAGAAGGGGAACACCTTCATAAAATCCTCACGCTACTTCCCTTGAACTTCTTTATATTCAGATTGAACGCTGCACGAACAGCCACCGCCGCATGCTACAGGTTAGCGGGGAATTTTTTGTTCTTGCAGGAATCGAATACGTGTCTTCCATTCACGATATAAAATGGTATTTTTTAAATCTTTAATAATCTTTAAAATCTTCTTTAATTTAAGGAAGTAGATAAGACGCATTTAAAAATTATCCGGTATTGTGGTAGATGTGTTTCTTATCTAGGAGCGGTGTTGGTTGAGTCTTGCAGTGAAGTAAATTTGAATAAATCTCACAGACCCTTTAGGATTAAATAATTTTTAAAGAAAAACGAAGATGGACAATTATTTTGAGTTTGAATTGTATAAAGCAAATTTAAAATTATGTAAAAGTACAATACATCTTCTGGTAATTTCATTTCTTAGGAAATAAATGTGATTTTTGAAGTGTCATTAATTTCTTTGTCATTGAAGAACATTCTTCGACAATCCAAACAACTTAGCAAATACAGAAAACTACAAAAATATTTCATATATTGGCGCACAATACAAATGAATTTCTTCATCACATACCGTCCGTAAGTTTTGGCGAAATGGTGTTATTTAAATACCACTGAAGGTTTGGTCTTAGTTTCTCTGGGCTAGTAATACGAATTCTCAAGTCTTAAATCCAGAGCTGGCCGAAACGCATTTTATTATCGATCGTTCTCGCAGGCTTGCTTTTCCAGTCACTGGGGGTGAGAGTGCTTATCAGCCCCTAAAATCTATACGTCGGTCTCTGTGAAGTTTCGGAAGTATCTATATTGCTCAATCTCAGCTGTTATCAACAGTATCGGCGGAACGAACTCAGCGCATGTCCTACCTCCTTGACAACGTATTTCAGTTGCACGTCTCATTGAAAATGGAATGGCGTTTCAGTGGATAACAGAATCTGGATTTTGCCACAACTTTACACTAGTTTGAATAGGGAAATTATTTTGATTGTGAAGGATTCAATGGTGTATAAATTTCTTTGTACATTATTCGAGAAACATAATCCTACTGGTGGCAGCTGTGTTCGAAAAATCTGGTCGATGCGGAGGCCGTTTAACATGTCCAGTATCGGTTCATTGATTGATTGATTGATTGATTGGTTGGTTGTTAGTGTTTCCAAGCACATCAACTGCTCAGGTCATTAGTCTCGTACGTTAAATATACGTTTCTCCCTCGAATTTAATGTCTTTGTTCCATCCTCTTCTTGAATGAGGAGAGAACGAAGATCAAACCATTGACGGTGTTGCAGTAATAAAAGGAAGTCTTAGAAAATCAGACGGATTGAAGAGGAATTTGACAAACAGGTTGACGTTTACTTTGTCGGTTCTAAAGCTTTTTAATAAAGTGTTTCCTGGAGTACCAGACGGTTTTACAGGCATACCATTATGTAGATTTTCCGTATTCCATTACGTAGATGAAAAAAGTGGAACTCTATAGAATCTTTATAAAGTTCTGTTACTAGTTTCTATTTGCAGAAATACTTAAAAGGATTTTCTAAATGGGAGCTGCAAAAATATTTTCAATATTCTTTTAAAAAATGAATTTGTGATTGAAATGCTTATTCTTAAAGTCAGTGTATTAATTTGTTCATTATTACTTTCGGTGTTAGTTTCCTCTTTAGCGTTATAATGGTTTTTCCCAGTACACCATCTCACAGAGTGTATTATCTATAGTAAAAAGAAGGAAAATGAAGTCTCGCTCGTGGCACATAGCGAAGTCGCTGGCCTTTCACCACTGAGGTCCGGGTTCGATTCCCGTCGAATCTCATGTGAAGTTTGTTCCAACAAAAACGAGTTTGGCTGCTTCACAAGGGCTAGTCCAACCCTTGAGAAGTGTCCTAAACCCTGCCCCTATCCTTATTCCTTCCCAATTCTGGCAGCTGTGTAGTGACGCAGGAGCGCGTAGCAGGAGGCACGTACGCGGAGATGCTACCTGGCGGTCCTCTTGACAACTGACTGCGACGTGACGCGACATGACAAAAAGCTAATGGAGGATTACCCCACAAGCGCGCAATGTAGTGGAGGATTACTTCCCAGCGCAAAGCGCTTAAGGGGGCTTGGAGACGCGTTGCGTCAAAATGGCAGACGCAACAAATTAAAAAGAAAAGGAAAATAGATTGTAAATTTAAGAATTAGGTGGCAGACATATTATTTTAAAAAATGGTCTTGGAAAACAAAAATAATAAGATCTAAATGGAAATACACCACTCACGTGGGCATTAGTTCTCTTGCTCAGTTCATGTACGGGAGTTAGTGAAAGGCAGCAATTCAAACATTCCATTGAGATCATATACTCCGATTTAAACAAGAGCACTTCAAGGGCACGAGCTGCAAGTAGAGAGGGACATTGTTACCCAATCGTAACTCCAATACCAAAACTTTAATTCGTGACGAAGCTCCCGATTGGATGAAAGCATCTCCCTCCCCTTCCAGCCCATGACCTTCAAGTGCCCCTATGTTATTATCAGATTATAAATATACCTAAACATTCTCGCGTCATGCAAATACAAATTCTTCCCTTTCAACAAAAGCAGCGAGTGCATCACAAAATGGGTATGTAAAGGTTCATGATATTAGGTACCTTCTGTATAAAATAAAGGAAATACCATCTAAGGATGATACAACAAAAATCTTTCAAACGGTTGAGACACGGGAATGCGTTTTGTGCCAAGTTGTTGTAGAGTGTGAAAAAATTAACATTCTAGACGCCTTTCCTGTAACATAGTTTTGGAGATTTCAACACAACTGGGAATGGATGTATAAATATTGTTCCTCCAGTCATTTGTCGCAGAGATGAATACATTATACACGTATTGTTAATATTTGGAAAGATATTCGATTATCGGTTATTTGGCGTTGGTAATAATTGTTTCCAAAGACAACGCTTCTAATTATTTTATTTGGAAACTGTGGAAAAAGGGTGTTGTACAAACACCCTTTTCGATTTATTGCCTCTGTCTTTGTTTGAGCAAGAAGTTACTGTTTCATCGTGTAGCGCTTTTGTTATTAGACTATTTCTGAACCCTTAGTGATAGTTTCGCCTTTCAACTCTTATCGAATGTTTTAAAACAATTGAAAATGTCACCATGCGCAATCGTATCGTGGAAATTCGGGCGTTCTCTTCCAGCCAGGTCGACCCATAAACACGTAATTCTATTTTAGTGTCTGTCAATAGAGAAGAGTTGAGCAATGAAAAAATCCGCTAAATCAGTAAATGCTGCATTATTCTTGAAGAAATTGACAGCGCCATTTATTTCCGCAGAAAGCAACGCAAAACTGATGTGTACATGCGTGTGTGAGCGTATGCGTGTGTGTGTGTGCATGCTAATATCGCAGAAGCATTACACACCCGTTCTAAAGGGCCGCTTAGGCAGATTCTCGATTATCGCACGTCGCACATTGATCCGCACAGACTCTCGTGCGTTGCTGATCTCGTTAGATTGATTGATTGATTTTTTCGTGTTTCCGGGCGCGTCAACTGCTTTGGTCATTAGTCCCGTTAGTGTAGTGCATGTTTTTTCTCGGGAGATGGCGGTGATCTTCCCCGCTGGATGGCGATATCCGGCGTTGACCTACCGTCGGCTAGTGAAGTTTCCCCCCTAACAAGGACTCGCCCACTAGCGGGGCACCGCCCCAGTCGGGACAAGCTCTAAGCTCCCGACCGGTCTCCCGGAATATGTGGTAGTGTAGTGCATGTTAGTGTAAGTGTGTGTGTGTGTGTGTGTGTGACGGGAGAGGATAGGACAAGGAAGAGGAAGGAAAGATCGCGCGCGGTCCGTGGCCCGTTTGGTAGGGTACTGCTCCATCATTTGCCTGGTGTTAATCGGAGAAATAACGGAAAACTACCGATCAGAGCACCCGGCCGCTAGAATTCTCCTCCAGACAGCAACTGAATTCGACCTAGATAAAAAGCTAGTGTCGAAAATCTCTCCGCCGTCAGGACTCGAACCTAGGACCTCCCGGTCAGTGGCGCTGCAGCTGATCTCGTTAGGATAGCTTGGTTGTTAAGTTATGTTTCTTTAATTTTTTGCAGAAACCCTCTTGTCCATCTCACGACTGCCCAGTACAGAAGGATATTATTCCCTAGATCTTCTACCAATTCCCTGCGACATTCTCAGGCGTCCCTCCCATCTTTGTGTACGAGCGCTGCTCGAAACGGGTTGCATTTATCTCGCACGGCGACAGTCACACAACTGATTTCACATGCTAATGTGTGCATGCTGTGCTAATAGAGACAGAGCCGTTGTTCGTATGAACACTTTAGTAATTTCTTTCAAAAGCCAAATAAAATTCGATAACATTTGTGTAGAAAAAAATTACCGCCATGACACTGCCCAAATTCTCGTATCTATTGCGGCAATTTAACACCCCTCCCCCATTAGTGTAATCCGGCTACTGGAATGGCTTTCGTAGGCCACTGTAAGAAATCGGAATAAATACGGAATCATGCGGAAATCAATGCGGAATAAATACATCAATGCGGAATAAATACACGAAGAACTGCTACACATTTCGAAAGACGGCGGTCAAACTGACCGCATCACCGCAGTCTCTCCTTGGCGTTCCACACAGTAAACCCCGTGGTGACAGCAAATGTCTCGTAAAATGGCGGCACGCGCCCGCTTAACGAGTGGCTAATTCGCGAGCGGCGCAGGGGAGGGGGAAGGGGGGCCTTGACGCACACGTGCCCCCCGCCGCCGACCGGCCCTTGCTCCAGCTGTCACGCGCGGAGAGCGAACAGACCTCCTCTCTCGGCCCGATGGACGTCAGCCAAGACCCCCCGGCTGAGCCGATCTGATCTGGAGGCCGAGATCGCTAAGGCAGTAGGGTCGCAGCGACCGAAGGGTCGGGGTTCGAGTCCCGCCTCCGGCTTTGTTGTATTTGTGTTCGTCCTTTCACCCCTTATCATCATCATATCGTTTCATCTTCACAGTTGCCATAACGTTAACCTAATAGTGGTCGGTAATGACCTCCATGTTGATTCAACCTTAAATAACAAAAAAAAATAATAAAAAAGACTTCAGCTGCGCCGGCGCGCGCAGCGGACACGTGCAAGGAGATCCGGTATTTTAAAGAATGCTGAAGAAAATTGAAATTCATACGATATCAACATAATAAGTCAATAAATATTCAAAGAGAAATTGAAACCGGGGAACCGTCAACATGACTAGTTACATCCATCCGCCTACTGCTAGCCAATTTCCCTATCAGAAAATGCTCCCAAAGGCAGAAACCCGTCTGGAGCAAAGGACAAAGGAATGTGGAATTATTGAAACAATTAATTATTGAAGAACTTACTCCTGATTTATCTGCAGAATACATTTTTATAAAGAGAAATGCTTATCGTACTAGATAGAAGTTAATAGTTTTCGGATATAATTTAAAAAGCCATTGTAACGGATTTTTTGCAGCTTCATAAGAATATATTGATACGTAATAGTTATTAACGTGATACACATGTATCATATTGTATAGTTATAAATAAGCATCATGTATGTTATTACGAGTTTGGAGAATTATAAAGTAGGCCACTTAGCTGAGTTTTATAAAGAATCAAGAATTGTAATAAGATGTTACGATACGGAACATAATCAGTTCTGTCAACGCTAAGAATTCTGATTATCAACCTCTCTTTAAATATGACTATTCGTCCTGATAAAGATGACATTCTGGTATTGATCATTATTTGGAACGCCAATTACTAGTTCAAATATTATTTACATTACAAAAGAAATCATTGTTACTATTAGTAGGCGAGGAATTATTTCGACACTTTTGTAATAACTCTTATTACCACGCTGATCACATTCACAAAAAGTTTACAATAGTTCATTAAAGTGAATAAAACGAGAAAACAAATGTCAATGAAAATTCATCACTTGCATAGATTGATTGATTTTTAGTAATCCGGGCGCGTCAGTTATTAGGGTCATTTGTCTCGTAAGTGTAGTGCGTTTTTTCTCAGAGGAGATGGCGGTGATCTTCCCCCGCTGGATGGCGAGATCCGGTGCCGACCTACCGTCGGCTAGTGGGGTTTCCCCCTAACCAGGACTCTCCCACCAGCGGGGTACCGCCCCAGCCGGGACAGGTTTTAAGCTCCCGACCGGTCTCCCGGAATATGTGGTAGTGGAGTGCATGTTAGTGTAAGTGTGTGTGAGGGGTGAGGATAGGACAAGGATGAGGAAGGACAGATCGCGCACGGTCTGTGGCACGTTTGGTAGGGTACTACTCCGGCATTCGCCTGGTGCTGATCGGAGAAACCACGAAAAACTACCGACCAGAACAGCCGGCTGCTAGGATTCTCCTGCAGACAGTGGCTGAATTCAACCTAGCCGACAAGTTTGCGTCAAACCCTGTCGGAACTCGAACTAGGACCTCCCGTCAGAGGGAGTGCAATGGCATCAGTTGATGCCCTGAGCCACTCTGCCGGTCGTCCCTTGGACATCAGCAGTTGAGTGGGGAGGGTGGGGTGGCGGTGCCCGGAGGGCAGTGCCCTCCTGCGGGAGGGCCGTCCCCCCCCCCCTGGCGCGCGGCCAACTGGGCTGTGGCGCCCTGGCGAGGTGCGGTGCGACAAAAAGACGCTCGCCGCGCACGCGGAGCGAAGAGAATGATCGAGGGAGTGCCAGGCAATGCGATAAACAGACTCACTCATTTCAGGTGGAAAGAAACACAGACGTGTTCCTCATAACGTTAGTGATATATAATTCCTTTATCTTTTTTTCCTGAGGAGCTCAGACTCTAGTAGAAAGAGGTATTTGTTATATTACCATTTCTTCGTAGCCTGTTTTTTAGAGCAACTTTTCATTGTGTGTTTTGAAAATTCGAAGCACAGTTGAATACTCAGGAGGTTTTTGCAAACAGCGAGTGCACTGCAATTGTGACGGTCCACTGGCGGACTAACCTTCTGCTGAGGCGGTATGGCACGCCCGCACGAAATATAAGGCTGTCATAATTTCTACCCCAATTCCGGCAATACAAAAATTTGATTATTTCTTCCTTTCTATCAGAAAAATTCTTGTTTTTCTTTCGCAAATCTTAGAACTATCCTCAGATATTGAACCCACTAAATAAACCACTTTCTAGGTGTTTTAGAAGACGATAAATTGTCAATAAACGTTTATTGCTCAGAAACGAAGTGTTTCTCAACATAATTAATATAATTGAGAAGATGGAGGTGTACGATTTTATATGACTAATTTGTATAATAGATTGGTGATAGCCTTTTAAGTGTTCTATTTCTCTTGGATTTCCTTAAGTTACTCCAAAGCATAATAGAGGAATCATATTCCTTCGAGACTTTAATATTCCTCTTTCCGATTCTTATCGTGATTGGACCCGCATCGGATTAAGCAGAATTATTTTATTAACCCTAAATACCCAAGTTAGCAAGCGAAGCCCGAGGGTGGACATCTTGAGGCGTTAGTTGTTCAAATGAGTTTCCTGGGACAAGTATTCTCTTCTTACATTATCGATTTTTTCAAACCAGTAACTCAACAACTAATTATTTTATATCTGTAACTATATTTAATAACTTATTGTATTTAAATTTTTAATTTTCTTGTAATATTGAAAACTATAGACAGCAGTATCTTTTAATGTAACAAACGTTATTTCTCCGTTTCCTGAAAAAAAATCACCAATTTCGGTCTCGGATTAAGCAGTCTTTTGGATTAGCCGGGCTTTCTGATTACCGAAGACACACGTGCATATTTGGGTCAGACGCGAGCACTTTTGGGATGTCGCTGCTAAATTTTCTTGCCTCTTTGTGTCTTAAAGTAAAAATTAGGTTTCTTGTTGCCGTAAGAAGCTTTGGCGCACTTGAACAACTAGATTTGACTTATTGGCTTGCACTTACGCCCGACTCCTCTCATGCCTCATGCCAAGCCAACCTACTCCATACTTCTGGGAACACTAAATACCAAGGATAACTACCCAAGAAATGGGAATGATAAGTATACCTCATTCATTATATATATTCTGTACACTATACGCCTAAGTCGAAACATCATTTTTGCTTCACCCCACTTCATTTTATTATTCTCCTTTGTCTTCTCCTTTTTTGTTTTTTTCTTTTTATTCTATTTTCTTCCTCCTTTCCTCGTTTTATCTTGTGTTTTCATTCTTTTCGGCTTTCTTCGTTTCCTTCTCTCTCTTCTCATACTTCTTCCTCCCTCTTTTGCTTTTCTTTTTCTTCTCCTACTCCTTCTCTTTCTTTTTCTCTTTCTCTTTCTCTTTCTCCTTCTCTTTCTTCTTTCTCCTTCTCTTTCTGCTTCTCTTTCTCCTTCTCTTTCTCTTTCTCTTCTCTTTCTCTTCTCTTCTCTTTCTTCTTCTCCTCCTCCTCGGTGAGTAAACTATTATTTCCACATGCATACATGGGGGTAACCAGTGCGCCGTAAAACAATTGACGCACGATAACGGTTCGCTGATATTATTAACCGGCGGCCGGTTCCCGCCCTTAGAGCTGAGAGGGGGGGGCGAGGCCTCGCCTGCAGCGCCTGAGCCCTTATCGCGCGCGACAAGTGCCCCTCGGAAGTCGAGGGGGTTCGGCCCCCGTCCTCCGCCCCCTTGTTGCTCCTTCGAGGACTTCAGCGCCCCTTGCGGCGGCCGCTGTAACCACCGAGCGCTTTTCTTTCCTCGCGAGAGATCGATGGACCTCCGGCGCCGCCTGTTTCGGGCGCGTCGAGGCGACAAGTGGCGCGCGCCTCCCGAAGCATTTCAAAGCGTCTCCAGTGGCACCAAAACGTTGGTGACTAGGGGGTCGAATTTGGATGACTTGGAACATCGACAAAATGATCATTAAAATACTCTTAAAATGTTTTTACGATGCCCTAGAAGCAAATCAAAATGCCGTAAAAAATGTGATCAAACCCAGTTCAGATGAACATTTAAGCTGTTGGATATGTTAAAGATGTAATCCAGGCTTTTTCTGTTCGTTCAAGTGAACTCAGCTTTCAAACTTTTGGTTTGCACTACTTTTTACCACAAAATTTCTGTCTTTAGTTATCCCGAAATCAGCTGAACTGCAAATGGGGCTGAAAGGTGACCCAGGGATCTTAGATTACATACTCACAGTGGCTGACATTACAACTTCTGAGCGAAGAAATCGAATAGACTACCAGTAAGGTACTCGGGAATTCTGTGAAGAACACTTGTTGCGAACATATCGTAAATATTATTTGATACAATATCTTTGTGTTAGATACCCTAGTAAAGCAGGCGCTTGCGCGTAAACGGGGCCACTTATATTGCAGTTTTGTAGATTTCGAAATGGCTTTTGACTCTATCAATAGGAAAGCTTTATGGCAAAAACTTAATGAGCTAGGCGTCTCACGTAAAGTTTTAAAAGTGTTGCAGAGCATATACGAAGACGTAAATTTCTGTGTCAGGTGCGGTGATGGAAGTACAACGCGAAAAATAAAATCGACAGTAGGAGTAAGACAGGGCTGTCCTCTCTCACCGCTATTGTTTATCTTGTTTATAAACGATTTATTGACGTGGTTACAGGATGCGGATACATCTGCGCCGGAAATTGAGGGCCTGAACATTCCCGGACTACTATATGCTGATGATTTAGTTTTATGTTCGGAGACTATTGACGGCTTACAAAAAAGTTTAAATATCCTAGAAACGTATAGTGAAACATGGGGATTAAAAGTAAATATTCAAAAACCAAAGTAGTTGTCTTCAAGAATGGATTTATCTGGGGTAACAAGGAGAAATGGTTTTACGCTCAGGAGGAGATTGACCGGTAAAAACATTTACATATCTTGGGGCAAAATTTTCCATGAATGGTGGATGGAGTAATCACATAGTGGCGGCGCACAGTAAAGGAAGAATTGCGCTCAAAGAAATCGTTTGCGCAGTGCGCAGGGTTCCGGAATTGCCTTTAAAGGTGTGCGAGACGATGTTTAAATCGCTAGTTCTCCCAGCAATGAATTATGGGGCAGAAATTTGGGAGTGGATAGAATAGATCGACTAGAAAGCATCGAAACAGATTATTTCAAATTAATTCTCGAGTCTCTAGATTCGCAGCAAATGCCGGAGTCCTAAGAGAGGTCGGTAGTGTAGGAATTTGGAAAGATTTTAAATGAAACCCATTAAACTTTGGATTAAATTAGCAGGTGAACAGACTGACTCACTTATAAATAGATGTTTTCGGGTGCAGTTACAGGAAGCAACCAACGCTACTGGTCGTATAAAATTAAACTGCTACTGGAACGTTCAGGTCTGGGAGACGTTTCTCCGGAAATGGTGGGAGATAGGGAACACGTGACATAGAACGGTTAATTTCGGATAGACTTGCGGATATTAAAAGGCAAGAGATCCTGGCAGCAACGGCCGAAAAACGTTCGCTAGTTGCGCAAATTCACGCGAGTCCGTTATGGGGTTGCGAACGTTACGTAAACACACTGCAAAAGGACGCAAGAGGGGGATACGCTTGGTTCAGGGTCGGGGGGTGGATGCAACGTAGATTAAAGGACTCGAATGGTAATGGCATCTGTGTGCTTTGCGGTGATAGGAAGACTGGATCCATATCCTTTTAATTTGCAGTGCGACCGAAACTTGGAGAGGAAAATGGATGGAATGGAAATTACTACTTCCAACATAGGAACGTAACGCTCGCCCAAAACATTCTAGGGATAAAAGAGCTAACTTCATGAAAGAATTAGGAACATTTCTCGGAAAGGTTCGGACCACTAGAGAAACGGAAATTAAGGAGTGGAAAACAGCAGTGGTTAGTACGAGCAGAGCCTAGACTGGAGAGAAATATGTAATAAATCAATAAACTAACAATAATTAAGTTAGTCAGTAAGTTATGTTAGGTTAGTAAACAGTACAAAAAAAAAAAAAAAAAATAATAATAAAATAAAAGTTATAAATTGTAGTCAATTGTTAAGTATAAGTAGATAAATAATCAATAAAAAAAATATATATTAACTTAAAATAATTAAAATAAGTTAAATAAATTAAAATTAAATTAATTTAAAACAAGTTAAATAAATTAAAATAAGTTATATAAATTAAAATTAAATTAATTAAAATAAGTTAAATAAATTAAAATTAAATTAATCAAAATAAGTTAAATAAATTATAATTAAATTAATTAAAATAAGTTAAATAAATTAAAAATAAATTAAATTAAAATAAAATAAAAGGAAACGGCTAAAATAAAGCACATTAGGGGGCGAAGGGAAGTGGGAATCGGAAATGTTAGGGCAGAGGCGTTGGTGCGGACGATTTTCTGTGGTGCTGTTTGTTTTCAGGTGCTGAGGAGGCCAAACACTGGAAGGAGAATGCCTGACGCCCGCGCCAAATAAATAAATTGTCTAAAAACCGGATAGAGTAGCATGTACTCGGCTTCTGACGGCAGGTTTTTCCCCCTTCAGGGGTTTTTCCCTCAGCCGTACCTTATGGTCTTGTTTCCGCGGCTTTGAGGCGATGGAGAGACCATTGGGGTGAATACCAGAAGGCGAAAGGTTAGAACTCGGTAGAATGTAGGTATTGTAATGGCTTAAAGGCCTTCGGCCTAGCCACATTGGATCAAGTTTCTAATTTGGCTGTAATAATTACCTATTAAATAAAAAATAAAAAATATTATTTGAAGTAAGTAGCATTAAAATGACATTAAATCTATTAAATCACCTAAAGTGCATTAAAAAAACGGTTTTAAATGTTAACCGAAATAAAAAATGAAAAAAAACTTATAAAAACGGTCATTTCCTTTAGTCATAACAAAATGAATAGCTATGCTAAACACCATTTTCTATAGTGAAAAGAAAAAAAATCATTTCATTCAAATCCGCCCTTATTTATGACTTTCTTTCAAAGTACCATGGTTTATGTTAAATTCTCAAATCCAAAATTTCGGCCCTGTATTAAGCGGACTTACGAATTACCGAAGTATATAAGCGTTTATTTGCGTCTCAAGTAAGCCCTTTGGGACGTCTCTGATTCCAAGAGAATTAAATACCACCATTTCCGGATTTATGCCCAAACATGTGAAAATATTCTATTCTCTCATACCTTCTTGGCCGAGCAATGCTACCTTTTACCTGGGCTAAGAATCAAACGTCCCACAACGTATACCATCATGCTTCTCGCAGGATTTCTCTTGCCCTCATAAAAATTTGAACACCAACGTTTTCATCCATGTATCATTCGATTTTTCAACACTTTCCATGACTAACACAACTCATTATTATATTACAATCGACTAATACGCATTGAGGGGCACGCCTTGCGTACCACATTTGCCTGATTATAACTCACTCTATTTGTTATTTTGTATATCAATGCATCCGGCAATGCTTCGCTATTGCAATGTATTACACTTCACATGCTATTCGTCATTTATCAAATGTTTACACTACGCTTAGCAAAAATTTCAATAGATGAAAGACGTTCTCGCAAGTATGGTTTGTTTTATATCCTAGATTGAACATGATTGTGAAATGTCCTATTGTTAAAACGTTCTCCCTGAAGACTGGGAATGCATTCGCTATGACACTATCTAGGAGAAATTTGATATATTTGTCCGAGATAATGTTCAAGTAATAATTTCGGTCGACAATTCACAATCGCAGGGGCAGGATATGCAGCGAAGACGCGCTTAATACTGGAGTGTGTGGCGGGTTGCCTAATTGCCGGGCAGTTCATTTACGATAAGCAGTTGCAAGCAGTTCAGACATTTTTGACAGTTATGGTTGAATTCATTCTGCTGGAAACTCACACATCTTACACCATTTGTGATTTATGCTTTTAGAATTTATGGGTGGGAATCTTATATTGCTAATTTCTAATGTGTACAGAAGTTCACAGAAAACTGCAGTCTCTGGCGACCGTGAGAGTGTGTGGTTTCAGTGGCAGG